>OX369281.1:10170990-11370990 GCA_947284805.1 Coleophora flavipennella | reverse complement strand
ACAGTACTCCTATTTCGAGGAGTCTCTTGGGACGATGTGAGGATTAATGCCGAGGCTGGTATCAGGCGAGTCACAAAGTGGCTCGAACAAAACTTACTGACAGTAAATGTTTCAAAAACAAAGTTTATACCCTTTGCGATCTCGGAAAAATCATCGCCACCCCCAAACTTCAGAATTACTATTCACTCGTACCCATGTAACACTCTGGTTAGTCCTACGGCTGCCCCCTGTAAATGCTCCAAATTAACAAGAGCATCTACAATAAAATATTTAGGTATAAACATCGATGAAAGACTAAACTGGTCTTCGCACATATCTGCTCTTACAGGCAAGATAAGAAGACTTTTACCAATCTTTCGTAACCTAAGAGATATTGCGGATGCTACACTCTTAAACCAAGTATACGTATCCCTCTGCCAATCCCTCTTGACATACGGTATTGGATCATGGGGTGGCGCTGCTACTACACATATGATTGAAATAGAAAGAGCTCAAAGAGCCATCATTAAGGTCATGTTGCGTAAGCCCTACAGGTACCCAACTAATTCTCTATACAAAGAGGCAAACTTATTGTCAGTTAGACAAATATTCGTCCTTAAATGTATCACTACCTATCTAAAGCATGAACGAAAGCCACCTTTTGATCCACCCAAACGACGAGATTATATTAATGTTCCTGCAACCAAAACTGCCTTTGCTCAAAGACAGTCTGGGTTTCTAGGTCCGTTTCTTTGCAATAAGTTATCAAAGTTCAACAAAACTTTACTTTCCCAAGCTGTGATGAGAAGTTCTTTCAAAAAATCTACCACAGAGTGGCTTATTAGTCTAAACTACGAAGAAACTGAGCTGTTGCTAAAACTCATCCAATGACGTCCTTACAATTTTTACACAATCTGTTACCAACTCATACACGCACACTCGTACACACCCTCCCATACGCACACGCACACACACACACACACTCACACATACACACACACACTCACACACACACACACACACACACATATGCACCCAAACCTTCACTCTCACGCCCAAGCATACAAGAATACACGCACGAACATTGCTTAGTTCTGATTAGTGACACTGACTCTCACTAACCCACAGTATAATGTTGTACCGAAGGGGTCTGGTTTCTGAAATACAGGGTTACCCTAGCTTAGAAACCAGCGCTACAAATTGATGCAAGCAAGTATTTTATTTTTAAAATTTCATATCTACCCTAAGTGTTATCCTATTCAATGTGTAAAGTACTTAGAGATTTATATAACTCAATAAATATATTCTTATTCTTATTCTATTCTTATTCCTATACCAAAGAGTATTTACACTTGGAAAAAAAGGGTACACCCCATATTTTTTTAAGTACAGAAACCTAGCGAATTTGTTTTGCAGATTTTTAACCATTAGGTTGTATTTAGCTTTGTTCGTGTTCCATAGAATGGAGCTGCACTCAAGCCTACTTCTCATCAATGCATTGTACAATGCGCAGATATAGTTAGAAGTTTCTAAATTGACGAAGGATAGTTCCTAAATTCCTGAACAATTTTCGAAAATATCAGTTACGTGCTTCCGGAAATTGAGATCGTTTTCCATGCATACTCCTAGTTCTTTGATCAACGTGATGTGGTTAATCTGGACCCACTCCAAACCAACAAGTAGGTAAATTGCAAGGATTCCTGGACTCGAGAAAAGGACACGGTGTTGTTACTTAGTTATATAAAAAATAGCTTATTGGCATGACTCCACTATACTACCCGATCTAGGTTCTCCTGAAAACGCCCACAGTAATTCGTATTGTTGATTTCGTAGAACAACTGCCAACAACGAATATTATGCATCTTTTGTCATACTTGAAAGATCTTTGATCATCATAAAGAATACCAGAGGGCTGAGATTGCTCCATTGGCTTACACCTCACAGTATAAGGATAACTTCCGTTTTGACTCCCAAATACTCCACGTAAAATTTTTACAAAGAATTCTAGTAATTGTGGAGTTAAGCCAAATCCAGAAAACTTGGTCAGAAGTATGTCGCTGTAGGTGACGTTGACCTGTCCTCCCGCCCGAGCGTTAAGTGCCGGTGGCACATGATCCAGAAAACGCAGTAAGTTACTATCTGTGCTAAGGCCCCGGCAAAAACCATGTATAGCATCACTTAACATTGCACTTACTTGTGGATATATACTTTCGTACAGTGCTGATTCTAAGACCTTCGCAAAAATGCAAAGCACAGCTACTGGGCGATACTCGCTCACCTCGTTTCCCAGTCTACTCTTTGGTATCGGGATCACTCGGGTGAGCTCCCATTGCTCCGGATACAATCATTGTTCTAGGTACAACTTATATACATGTAGAAGTGAACGTACTAATACTGAGCTATGTCTTTAACTATGAACGAGGGAATGTCGTCTGATCCTGCCGACTGCTTGGGAGCAAGGCGAATTAGAGCCGACCGCACATCTTAAAGAAAAAGTTAGTTAACGAAGACTAAGAATCGATGATTGTTAAAACCCACCATACGACATTTTTTTCGAAATTTACATAAGTATACAAATTTGGTTGTAAAAACATACTTTTATGAACCCTACTACCTACTAAATTGACAGCTGTTTCAAATGGTTGGGTGTAAAAACACACCATATCGCCGCATTTGGGGGGTTTTTACAATCAAGATTTGGCGACACCGAGAAAAAAATTGAGAGGGAGGGGGCACCTCTTACAGAACAACTTGCTTCATCATCATAATCATCATCATCATCATATCAGCCGAAAAACGTCTACCGCTGGACCACCCCCCTGACTGACTGCTCCCCCAGTGATTTCCTCGACGACCGGTCCTGTGCTGCCCGCATCCAGCGGCTTTCTGCGATCTTCAACAGGTCGTCGGTCCACCGCGTGAGAGGCCTTCCTACGCTGCGTTTTTCGGTGCGCGGTCGCCACTCGAGAACTTTACTGCCCTAACGGTCATCTGTTCTACGAGCTATGTGCCCTGCCCACTGCAACTTCAGTTTAGCGATTCTGTGAGCTATGTCGGTTACTTTGGTTCTCCTACGGATCTCCTCTTTCTGATTCGATCACGCAGAGAAACTCTGAGCATAGCACGAACCATTGCCCTTTGGGTGACCTTAAGCCTTCTTATGAGGCCCATAGTAAGCGACCATGTCTCAGTTCCGTAAGTCATCACTGGCAACACATACTGGTCAAAGACCTTAGTTTTGAGACACTGCGGTATTTGGGACGTGAAGATATCGCGAAGCTTCCCGATCGCTGCCCAGCCGAGTTGGATTCGTCGATTGATCTCTTTCATGTGTCTTTGATTTTATTGATATACATTTACGGTTGATGGTGGGAGTGACTGAAGTTTTATATTAATTAAAATAAAACGAATTATTGACTGAAACCTTTTTTTAATTCGAAATATTTTTTTGGAAAAATGCAATTTGCATTAAAAAAAAACCACCAACATTGTTTATTATAATATTCATATATTATCAATACGACCTTTAATAATTATTTATTTTGTTTACACCAATTTGTATTTTTATAACCCATTGTTTCTTCAATTACCGGTTACCATTTCATGTATTTTTTTTATACCAGACAGTTTTTTTGCATTTTCCACAAGTTATTTCAACCTCAAATGGTGGGTTTTTACTATAATCGATTCGATTGGCATATGGTCCCTGTATGACGCAACCTAAAAAAACTGGCCAAGTGTGCATGGGACGTTCCGTACCACCACGCCTATAGATAATACCTGTTGATTAAAATATATTTTTAGCATCAATGGTGCTTGCGACGATCCCCAATGACTAGTCGTAACGTTATGAGGTGAATTGTCTGCAAAACTGAGAATATTTTTTCCTTTTTGCCCACATTGTTATTTGAGATTTTTTTCCTTCTTGTCACGAAACAAAATTGGGGGGAAAACTTCAGGGAACGGACAAAGTTTCAAAGTGTCCCGCTACTTTTATTATTACGGAACTCTGGACTGACAAGATCCTACCTCGTTAAACAATAATTAGACGACAACGTTTATGTTTTGTTGGTCCTCCCTCCTATTTTATTAGTCATTGGAATTATATTATTTATTCATCATCATCATATCAGCCACAAATCGTCCACTGCTGGACAAAGGCCTCCCCCAAGGATTTCCACGACGACCGGTCCTGCGCTGCCCGCATCCATCGGCTTCCCGCGACCTTCACCAGGTCATCGGTCCACCGCGTGGGAGGCCTGCCTACGCTACGTTTTCCGGTGCGCAGTCGCCACTCGAGAACTTTACTGCCCCATCGGCCATCTGTTCAGTGTGTGTTGCCAGTGATGACTTACGGAACTGAGACATGGTCGCTTACTATGGGCCTCATAAGAAGGCTCAAGGTCACCCAAAGGGCAATGGAGCGTGCTATGCTCGGAGTTTCTCTGCGTGATCGAATCAGAAACAAGGAGATCCGCAGAAGAACTAAAGTAACCGACATAGCTCACAGAATCGCTAAACTGAAGTGGCAGTGGGCAGGGCACAAAGCTCGTAGATTATTTATTAAAACAAATTAAATGCATTTTTGCCAAACAAAATACAACACTTCGAAATGCTTGTCACGACGTATAACTTGTGATTTCTTTCCAGTTAATTTTGCAAGAGACGTGGAAACTGCTGAAAGTGCTAAAAGTATGCAATTTTCAGACAACGAAACAACACAACAAAACCTGGTTAAATCTATATCTTTAGCCATTTTAACATGCTTTAATTTAACATAAAACTTTCGTAAGTAATCCGCTACAACAAGTATTCGTAAGTAATCAAATCAGAAACGAGGAGATCCGTAGGAGAACCAAAGTAACCGACATAGCTTTTAGAATTGCTAAAGTTAAGTGGTAGTGGGCGGGGCACATAGCTCGTAGAACAGATGGCCGTTGGGGCAGTAAAGTTTTCGAGTGGCGACCGCGCACCGGAAAACGTAGCGTAGGCAGACCTCCCACTCGGTGGACCGATGACCTGGTGAAGTTCGCGGAAAACCGCTGGATGCGGGCAACGCAGAACAGGTCGTCGTGGAAATCCTTGGGGGAGGCCTATGTCCAGCAGTGGACGTCCTTCGGCTGATATGATGAATCCGCTACAAAATTTGAAAGTTAAATAATATACTCGCCTTTTTTGAATTTGGAAACATGCATTATGTGGTGTACCAATAAGGCGCTACCCGATAATGCACGAACTATAAATATACAGCCCGATAACTCGTGTCATGAACTTGAACCAAAATAGAAGAGATAAAACCTTAAACTTTTTGGGTATTTCGAAAAATGTTTTGACTATTAAAGTCTCGTAGGCAGGCCTCCCACTCGGTGGACCGATGACCTAGTTAAGGTCGTGGGAAGTAGCTGGATGCGGGCAGCGCAGAAGCGGTCGTCATGGAAATCCATTGGGGAGGCCTATGTCCAGCAGTGGACGTCCTTATGCTGATATGATGAAAGTCTCGTAAAAGGACTAAATCGCCTTTTTAAAAACACCTTCCTGACGGCCATGAAAGTAAGTCGCTTTGAAACAGTATTTTTTCGTAAGAGTCTTAAATTATTATTGACACACATAAATGATATTCTTAACTCAATTTATTTATGGGTAATATTTTTATCTTTCGTTCGTTTCATGTAACTTTACCTCTTTACTCTCTTTGATGTTCACAAACAAAATTATATTCTCCCTTTTCAATTTATTTACTTAATCATATAGCTTAGAGTAACATAGGCGAATATTTCAATGGAAGGTGAATTCGGAAATTAGGGTTCAAATGATTATGATGATCAGTATTGTAATTTTCGTTGTTTTTGCATTAACGAAAAACATTAGGTGTAATAACTAAAAAATCGGCCAAATGCGAGTGAGAACCGCACACATCGGATTCCGTACCATCATACTAGATGGCGCTAGTTTCTTCAGTTCCGTACTATCATATTAGATGGCGCTAGTTTCTTCAGTTCCGTACTATCATATTAGATGGCGCTAGTTTCTTCAGTTCCGTACTATCATATTAGATGGCGCTAGTTTCTTCAGTTCCGTACTATCTATCATATAAGATGGCGCTAGTTTCTTCAGTTCCGTACTATCTATCATATTAGATGGCGCTAGTTTCTTCAGTTCCGTACTATCATTTTAGATGGCGCTAGTTTCTTCAGTTCCGTACTATCATATTAGATGGCGCTAGTTTCTTCAGTTCCGTACTATCATATTAGATGGCGCTAGTTTCTTCACGATTAAAAAAAACACGTTTTTTGTATGGAGTGGAGACTCAATGTTTAATTTTCTAGCTATCACGGTTCATGAAATACAGCCTGGTGACAGACGAGACGGACGGACAGCGAAATCTTAGTAACAGGGTCCCGTTTTTACCCTTTGGGTAAGTAACCCTAAAAAAAGCGTCGGTGTAACAACTCAGTCCTTCTATCTAGAGGGTCCGGGTTCGAAAACAGACGGCCAATGTAAATGTCACCGTAAGATTGTAAAAACCGTTAGATTATAATCTAACGGGGTCTATCTCACGAGATTGTGATAAATGAGCGAGCGAAGAAAGCGATGTTAGGTTTGGTCAGGTTTGATTGATTTTTAATAGTCCCCCCCCCCCCTGGGTAGCAGAATGCTTTGAAGAAGAAATCATCAGTTTTATTCGGAGATACAAAAATGGGTCGTGAAATTGTAAGCCGATTGACAATTTACCGTCATATTATAATCTAACTAAATTTACCGTCATATTATAATCTAACTAAATTTACCGTCATATTATAATCTAACTAAATTTACCGTCATATTATAATCTAACTAAATTTACCGTCATATTATAATCTAACTAAATTTAGTGAAGTGAGATTGTAATATCGCGGTTTTACAATAGCCCGGTGACATATATACCAATGAGTACCTATTTATTTATTTTATTTATTTTATTTTATTTCCTTAATGAAACCTACAGCATACAATTTTATTATTTGAATTTTAAATACAATTTTACAGGCCAAAAGAGATTTCATACGTAAATTTTAAACTTTAAACAGCTGTTAAGGGATGGGTGAGAATGCGCATTGTAAAGTATAAGTCTGCATGTATGTATGTGTTTCTGCGCATCATCATCATCATATCAGCCGAAGGAAGTCCACTGCTGGACATAGGCCTCCCCCAAGGATCTCCACGACGACCGGTTCTGCGCTGCCCGCATCCATTTCTGCGCATAATAACCTTAAAAGTAAAGGAACAAATCTTGAGAAAACCTGTACATCTGATTTCAGTTGTGTATGAAGGTCGCATGGTGTGTAGTGTACAGAACAAATAGTAATAAACATTAAAACATTGTCAGAAACATATATCATAAAAAGCGTTGGTGGCTCAAAGGTAACGACTCATTCATACTATTCCTCCTAACCAAAGGTCCCGGTTTCGAATACTTTTACCAATACTTTTTCGAAACTGACGTATACATGTACTTACCGATTGCTTTAACGGTGAAGGAAAACATCGCGAGGAAACCTTCACATCTGATTCCAGATGTATACGAAGGTGGCGTTGCACATGTCCGTCGGTGTAATCTAATTGCACTACACGTGACCGCGGGTGATGCTAAGTGCAACACCAGCCAACAGCCGTCTTTCCTTATATTTTTTTCTATTTACAATTGGTAAGCCCTTCGCATCATTTTACTTGATGGTAAGTGACTTGAAAGCGGGCTTACCAAGATTCCCCAACGCAATAGAGAACTGGCTATCTTATCTTCAAGCCCGAACACAGCTGATGTTTGGTGGCAAGACTTAGATGGTAGCTAGGTGGTAGCTTAGGTGATAGCTACCCAGGCGGGCTTAGAAGATGCCCTACAACTAACTTCGTCTTGTAAGTAGACCCCACTGGGAATCGAACCCACGACCTCCTGGTGTTCAGCGAATGAACTAAACATTACGCCACGGAGGCGGTTATACCTTGGATATCACGGTTAATTGCGCCACACGATAAGAGAGAGAACAACAGTATTCTTGAATATTTCATGCACGTCTCATATCTCGTTCCATCAATCTCGAAGGATACGCTGAAAGATATTTGCTTCAAGATTTCAAGATGTTTATACATAATTTTAAACAAAATAACCGACTTCAAACGCACTAGTCGCCACTACGATTTTCTAAGGTTCCCTTCGATTTCTCTTGTACGCCATCATCAGATCCTGGTTTCCTTATCATGGTACCACCATTGGGATATCTCCTTACCAACAAAAAAATAGTCATCAAAATCGGTTCATAAACGAAAAATTATTTATATATACACAGTCGAATTGAGAAACATCCTACTTTTTTGAAGTCGTTTAAAAATAAACATAATTAAAATAGTTAAAACATGATTAAACATGTCATTTGTGAAAAACAAAAAAGACATAGACATAAGACATAAAAATATTTATTTACAAAGTTATCTTATAAAAAATAAACAATCATTAGTAAATGACGTCAAAATCATTGATATAAAACAGATGAGGAATGCCATTAGAACATGGAAATAATTTACGAGAAGTTGTACTCGTACATTAAAATCATTGATTTATTGACAATAGTAGGCCAGTTCACACGGACAGCACTCGGTCACGAGTATGAATCAGCCATCGCTCCCCTCTACCATTTTAGAGGGAAAGGAAGGACCGTGCTCCCGATGCGCCACCATTATACCAGAACGCAAAACAACGGGATATTTCAGAAAATTCTCTAATGAAATAATTTCAGTAGAGAAGAGAGTAGGATCTGTTCTGGTTGTGGTTAAAATTGATCTAACCGAAAAAGCAGACAAAGAAGTATAATTTAAAAATTTATAATATTTTTTTAACCGACTTCTAAAAATGAGGTTATCAATTCGACACGTATGCATGTAATAATATTGGAACTGCAATATATATTCACATTATGATGGATGATCTACTAGGGCTTCCAAACATATATATATATATGTTTGGAATATATATATATATTCCAAACATATATATATATATATATATATAAAAAAGCGTCGGTGGCTCAACCGGTAACGACTCGGTCCATCTAACCAGAGGTACCGGGTTCAAATCTGGACGGCCAATGTACCAATGAGTTTTTCAAAAACTTACGTACATACTTACCGATTGCTTTAACGGTGAAGGAAAACATCGTGAGGAAACCTGCACACGCCTGCGAAGAAACTCGAAGGTTGTGTGTGAAGTCGACCAACACGCACTGGGCCCGCGTGGTAGACTAAGGCCCGATCGCCCTAATTCAGGGTAGGCTCGAGCCCCTCGGTGGGGACGTATATGAGCTGACATGATATATATATATATATATATGTTTGTATGTATGTATGTTTTTCACTCATTTCTCCAAAACGATTAATTGGATTTTGACCATTCTTTTGTTATGGGCTTACATTTACTTCAACTTAGTGCAAGTTTTGTAAAAATCGGTTTAGACTTTAGGTGTTTTCAAGATATGGACTTATACGTGTATATGTGATGGCCTGGCTTATACGAGCTTACAGGTGTGGCGTCAAAGAGAAAACATCTCAAAATTGGTAATGGTAAATTATAGTTCATGTATAAAAATTAAAAATGGCCGAAACCAAACTGGCCTTACGGTACAAATCCGCGGCGAGAATTAAAAATCAATAAGATTGCCAGGTCATCCTATACGAGCTACTAGAGTGGAATGGCAAACTAGATGGAGTTGTATCAGTAGGTTTGCTACCTAAATCACAGTATTACAATAAAGCGGCTTACAGTAGTGCAACGAATGTACTTACGCAGAGCAACGGAAGGGTACTTGCGGGGCACAGCCCGCCAAACTCCGCGAGTTTGCAAGATGGCTACAGGCTAGTACCTACGCCGTGGCGGCATCTTGCGACATCAAAGACGTTGCGCTACTGTAAGCCATATCGTAATACTGTGCCTAAACGCAGTACTTTTTGGTATGTTCGTAAATCATGAGGTTGTTTCAAAAGATTGTTAGGATCGAACTCATCTATAGCTAGGCCATCAAAGCTACATAAGCTTAACCCTTTACAAAAATCCTTTTGCCTAAATTTACGACTGCAGTTTCAAGTATCTACTTTGCCCTGTGACTTATGTACAGTTACAGCCCAACTAAACAATTAACTACCTAATAGAAACAAATATTCAAGTTTTTATTTAAAACTAATAATTGAAAACGCTAAACACGTTAAAAAACCGACTTCCATCGCAACAAATTAGTACATTTTTGCATTATTATTTTTGGTTTTTGTTAATTTTCTACTAAAGTACTACACCGATTTTGATAAAATTTATATGGGACCACACGGGAAGCACTAGCTTTGAAATAAAAAAAGAATCATAAAAATCGGTTCACCGTATCAAAAGTTCTGAGGTAACAAACATAAAAAAAATACATACAGACGAATTGAGAACCTCCTCCTTTTTGGAAGTCGCTTTAAAATAACGAAAAAATTAATTAATTAAAAAAAAAACTTTTGCTATAATAAATTAACTCATCACGAAGAAAAGCAACATATAGACAAAAAACTGAGACATGGCCTATAGCAAAGTATATACAGGGTGTAAAAAAATTCGTGTAGGATCTGTTAACTGGGGCTTTTACTCATCATACTGAATAACTTTCCCCAAGCAACCCATAGTCAATTCGCAAAAAAAAAATTCGACGCTCCATACAAAAATGCACAAAATTGGTCATTCAGCTGATCGTTTTGTATGAAGAGTTCAAATTGTTTTCTTTGCGATGTCAGCAAACTTGTAGAAAAAAAATTTTTCAGGTTGATGAGTAGAAGCCCCAGTTAACGGGACCTACACAAATTTTGTTACACCCTGTATATTAATAGTAACGCCAATAGCCTCATAAGCTGTGCTCAGAATTTCTCTGCGCGATTAAATCAGAATGAGGAGATCCGTAGGACAAACATAGAAACCAACATAGCTCACAAAATCGCTAAACTAAAGTGGCAGTGAGCAGGGCATATAGCTCGTAAAACAGATGGCCTTTGGGGCAGTAAAGTTCTCGAGTGATGAAGACGTAGCCTAGGTAGGCCTCCCACACAGTTGACCGACGAATTGGTGAAGGTCGCGGAAGCCACTGGATGCGGGTAGCGCAAGACCAGTCGTCGTGGAAGTTCTTAGAGGAGGCCTTTGTCCAGCAGTGGACGTCTTTCAGCTGATGATGATGATTTAGACAAGGAAAAAGAGCGTATGTTTCGCAATCCCTACGCGATGGGCAATAAAAAGCGGTCGAGCCGCGGGGCGGAAAGCTAGTTACCTGTATAGGCACGTAGGCGACTGCAATCGAATAAATAAGCTCCTATATTCGCTTATCTATACGAGTGGTATCTCCTAACGTATTATACCATTACCTTACGCGACAGTCTTATCGCAAGCTATACATTTTTAAACAGATAAATGGTATGTGCAATGCAAGTCGTACCGTGCCTTATGGGAATGGTACTTTCCGGAATTGCCACTTTAACAAATGCCCGTTTTGTTGTATTGCTGCAACCCTTTCTCGTTCTTTGAAGATTTCCTTGAATTATTATCTTGCATTTTTATTATATGATGATGTTTTCAAGCGACTTCCAAAAAGGAGGAGGTTCTCAATTCGACTGTATGTTTTTTTATGTTTGTTACCTCAGAACTTTTGACTGGGTGAACCGATTTTGATGATTCTTTTTTTTTTGGAAGGTGGTGCTTCCCGTGTGGTCCGTTATAAATTTTATCAAAATTGGTATAGTACGTTATTAGAAAATTAACAAATACCAAAAATAATATTGCAAAATATTACGAAGTTGTTGCGATGGAAGTCGGTTTTTTAACGTGTTTAGCGTTTTCATTATTTTTGCTATGAAACAAATGAGTCTATATTGCAAGAGCAAAAAGGGACGAGAACATTTAGAGCGCACTCTATGGTACTTACAGTCACAGCCAAAAAACGTCGGTGGCTCAACCGGTAACGACTCGGTCCTCCTAACCAGAGGTCCCGGGTTCAAATTCGAACAACCAATGTACCAATGAGTTTTTAGAAACTTATGTACATATACTTACCGATTGCTTTAACGGTGAAGGAAAAAATCGTGAGAAACCTGCATATCTGGTTCCAGATGTGTATGAAGGTCACGTTTGTAGGTGAAAATCTAAATGCTAATTGTAACACCAGGCCACCGCCGTCTATTCCTTAGATAGCACGGTTAATTGTGCCACACGATAAGAAGAAACTGACTTGTGTTCATGGTTATATCATTGATGACCTGAAATAGAAAAGAAAAAGAAAAAGACATATGTATATCAAGAACATTCAGTCTATCCTTTTATGCACCGTAGTCGGATAAATGAAGTCGGTTAAAAGATGTCTCACTAAAATGTTTTTAAATGATTGCATCCACGTTAAAAGGCTAAAACTGTTCATCAACATCAGATTTATCAGAATATTAATAGAACAGAATTATTAATCTTCAAACCTTCAGAAAAAATTATACCAGGACGACTAAAAAGGAGTAACTGAGCATGTAAAATAATTTTTAAAATTATTGTCTGTCTGTTTGTTTGTTTGAACGCGCATCACGATCAAACCACTGAACAGATTGTGAAGAAACTTGGTATAGTAACAGCATACTTGTATATCCCGGAATAAACATATTATGTTAAAACAATATCGAAAATTGACTGAGAAACCTGTTTCTTTTAGGATTTAGGACCTCAAATGATTCGTTGTCATGTGTTTTCTTATATTATTTTTTTTATTAAAAATTTGAGTGCGTTTGACTGCAACTCAATTTATTTAATTTGTTATGTTCAGTTATCAACGCGAAAAAAGTCACAGACAATAGCTAGTTATTTAATATTCATGACATGTCACATCAGAATACAGCGTAAGGAGCTTTTTGTCTAACTTCGTCTTAACTCCATACACGAACACGTGGCAGACTAGCTGTTGCTCATGGTTTCGTCTCCTCCCGTTGATTTTAGGGCCTACAAAAAATAGACTGGATGTCTGATTTTTTCACAAAATTAAAATAAACTTTTGTAGACGGATTAAGGTATATGGTATCCAAACAAAAGTACTTAATAAAGATTGCAGTACCAAAAAGAAGAAACAAGAAGCGGGACTTAGTAACAACAGTGGAATAAAAAAACTGGACAAGTGTGAGTTGAACTCGCCCACACTACGCTATGCTACATAGAGTCTATGCACCCAAAGAAGAAACTGAGAACGTAGCAACACTCATTGAAAAACCGCTAGTGTAAGAAAAAGTAGTGACAACTGCAACGATCCCAAACAAGGAAGAAGTAAGGCTCAAGATATGAAAAGTGATTGTCAGCGGTCCAGAAGAAGAAGCGCATATCTTGGCGTTATTCGATGAATCATCTACAATAACGCTACTGGATGAATATGTTGCGAAGAAGATTGGAACGACGGGGCCACTACAAGTAATGAGCATGAGAGGGATCAACGCAAGTCGACAAGAAATCAAGAGTCGCCTAGACAAAATTGGCATACGAGGGAAGAGCAGCTGGGACTACAACAGTTCAGCAAATACAAGAATGGAGCTGAAGCTTATTACTTAATTTGTATCCCTGGAGCTGCTGAAGAAGAAGCACTTGAGCAAGCTGGAAACCAGAGAAGTTATGCTACGACCAAGGAAGACCTTAACTCTTAATGGGGATTGAAAATTAAGAGTTTATTGTAATCAGAGAACTGTGACCAGGAAAGAAAGGTGAACTAGCTGCATGCAAGACCATGCTCGAATGGGTGATACACGGCGCAGTTTCCAGAAGACTCATCATGAAAGGACCAGAAGAGGTTCTTCATGCCATTACCACTGACCGGGATCACTACATAGAAGAACTAGTCAAGCGACATTTCAATATCGAGGCACTGGAGTCTCCGAAAAAGATAAAGATCAAGACTGAAGATCAACGAGCTCTAGAAGTCTTCGAGAAGATATCAGGAAGAAGACAAGACAGGCTCTACGAAGTGGGACTGCCATGGCGAAAAGAGAAAGTGGAGCTTCTATCTAACTACAATACCAAATTAGGAAGACTCGACAACTCGGAGCTACGCTTGGCCAGATATCCCGAAGAAGAAAAGCAATATGCAGAGCAACTCCAGAAACTGTTGGTCAAGAAGTATGCGCAGAAGTGAGATGGCTCTGAAGTCAGCCGCATTGCATGGTATCTACCGAACTTTCCAGTGAAGAACATGAATAAGCCTGGAAAGGTTCGGCTAGTTTTCGATGCTACTGCAAAATCACAAGGCAAGAGCCTCAACGTGTACCTGGAAGAGGGACCAGACTTGTTGCAACAGCACAACGAGCGACGACCTAAATAGCAATAGGTTAGTATGACAGAATAGTTTTTTTTATTTTTAATTTTCGTAAGTTTTTTTCAATAAATAGTTATGTTTTCATGTGTTTTACTTAGCTCATAAGACTACGTATCAGAACAAACAGGTATTCTAGTAATAAATGCTAGGATATAATCTAGGCAAAATATTAAAGTGTAAAAAAGTTAAAAAATGACTTTTTTTTTTGAAAATAATTCCTAATTTAAGTAAAATGTACAGATTTATTAAAGAGTGTTTTTTGGTAGAAAATAACGTAGGCTATCAGAAAAAACTTGTTTATTTTATTCAGTAGCATAGATTAAGAGTTATGTTACGTAATAGGATGGTAGTAAAAATGTACGTAAAAATTAGGGCAAAATTATAGGGGCCCTCCTTACGGTATTGCTCAAACTTAAGGACCTAGAGCGATTGTAAACGATCGATGTTCAGTTCCGATTTAGTTCTTCCTAGGAAATAAGGAAGAAAATAAGAAAAATAGGAAGAAAGAAGAAAATAAATACCGGGAAAATCCCTGAAGAAACACTGTGTTTTTCTGCGGTCCACCCCCAACAGTACATGTATTTTTTAAAGTTTGATCACTGTAGATTTAACGCTGTATTTTCAATAAATATATAAAATGCACCTGAGAAACATCATCCTTATTCGTGGGTAGTTTAATAAATAGATGAAGAGGTTACAAACAAACTCCCTGTGAAATACTGTTATATTTAGAAGTACCTCTAGAACTATAGTGAAGCTCCCAAGACGTCGACTCGCTAAACTTGGCATATAAATCCTGCCTACGCGATCACGATGGTTGTTTGCATAATACAAGACTTAGGCTCTTGCGTCGAGAGTGCACAAACTTATGAGAATTATTAATTGACATGACATACTTGTATGGGGAATGGTAAGTAGTCATCATTACAGCTCATATACGTCCCCACCGAGGGGCTCGAGCCTATCCCGAATCAGGGCGATTAGGCCTTAGTCGACCACGCGGGCCCAGTGCGGGTTGGTCGACTTCACACACAACCTTCGAGTTTCTTCACAGGTGTGTGCAGGTTTCCTCACGATGTTTTCCTTCACCGTTAAAGCAATCGGTAAGTATACTTAAGTTTTTGAAAAACTCATTGGTACATTGGCCGTCCAGATTTGAACCCGGTGGTATCTCTGGTTAGATGGACCGAGTCGTTACCGTTTGAGCCACCGAATTTAATACTAAAAAACGCTTCTTTGATCTCTATTTTTTTTTTCTAAAGTGCTTAAGACACTTGAGTCTAAATTTAGGATTCCTTTCTTGACGACAAGACAAAGCTCCAGAACACTTCATAAAAGGGTTAAGAAATGACATTTCTAAAAGTTTAAAATAGATTAAAAATAATCTAGAAAACCATGTTTTATGTGCCTTTAAAATAATAAAATAACCCTAAGGGGGTCTTGATGACCCATGAGTACATAAATAAAACACACACCACCACCACATACAACACACCTCACCACCACAAATAACACACACCACCAACACCAAAAACACGCGCCACCACCTTATACATGTTTACAGGTGAACTCGAAAAACTTGGGGCGCATTTACAAACGTGGTCTTCATTTCGGTGCATTACGTGTCCATGGCAGCGCCAATGACTTTCTTGCATCTTATACTGCTTCGTGCTTCGTCTGTGCAGATCCCGATTTTTGCGGTTTCCGTGGGAATTTCCCAAAATCCTTTCTTAGCGCATAACTACGTCATAACATCTACCTGCATGCCAAACAGCCCGATCCGTCCAGTGGTTTGAGCTGTGCGTTGATAGATCACTATGTCAGTCAGTCAGTCAGTCACCTTTGAGTTATATATATTTAGATATCCGCGACTTTTTAAATGTTCACGGATAAATTATTCATTTCTAGCTAGTTAAGTGACACCTCCCGCCCAGCTCATCATCTTCATTAAAGTTCCGTCACATGCATTTTTTGCTCATTGCATTTCCTTGTTGCCCGGGCACTTGCACCCGTAGAGCATAGCCTGCGGGCTTACAGCTCGTAACGTAGCCAATTTGAATTGGGATGTCGGGTAACAATCTCATCATCATCATCATCATCATCAGCTCATATACGTTCCCACCGAGGGGCTCGAGTCTACCCTGAATTAGGGTGATCGGGCCTTAGTCGACCACGTGGGCCCAGTGCGGGTTGGTCGACTTCACACACAACCTGCGAGTGTCAACCTGAACCTTCCTCAAGATGTTTTCCTTCACCGTAAGAGCGTCGGATAAATGTACATATGAAATCGAAATTCGAAATCACATTGGTACGTGGCAGGATTCGAACCATGAACTCCTTCCCGGACAGGAGGCGGCGGCCCTAGGCCATTACGCCATCGACGCTCTTACAATCTATCCTATGCCAATATAGGAATCATGACGAATCTAACGACATCTTGCACTCCAAAATATATGAAGTCGTTAAGCCCGAAAAACAATACGATTGAGTGATAAGTTCAACCGCCTCCGTAGTGCAATGGTAAAGTCCATTAGCTGCATATGAGGAGGTTGCGGGTTCGATTCCCGGCAGTCCAACTATGTAAGATTTGGTTTGGTCGGTGGAAGGGTATTTTCTACGCCCGCCTGGCTAGTTACCACTATTTTATCTAAGTCTTGCCGACTATCATCAATGTTAACAAATTCAGGGTTAGAGAGATAATACAGCCAGTTTCACATTGTGTTGGGGAAACATGGTGAGCCCGCTTCCATCTCCGGCATCATTGTCACTTACCATCAAGTAAGGTAATGCCAAGGGCTTACCAATGTAGTACGACTTAGGTAGTAGGTGGTAGATAGGGCGTGAGTTTGAAATGAAGATGCGTGCTTCCAGATGAAATTATTTTAATTTGTGAAATAAAGACCTAGAAAGAAATACAAAAGGATTCTACGTTAAATTTATATCACAATTAATAAAAACATAATTTTATCTTACCCGAGAAGGGTATTTACGAAACTTAGTAAATAATTATTTATAAGGAAATTTGAATGATGATACATCGAGATGAAATGTTGGATGATAGAATTTTTGATTTTTGAAGGATGTTGTCAGGTAGATGATAGTGCATGTGTGGAAAGGAAATAGATGGAATGAAAACAAGATCGGATGAAAAGAATAATGAATAACAGCACACCGTGCTACACCAATTGTAGTTTAAAAAAAAGTTTTGTTTCATAGACCGTGTCGATTCGAAAGCTTTTTTGCATAGAAATTGTATGAAGGGATCTTTCACCCATGGGCCTGTAATTGGGCTGTTTTTGACGGGTCATCAACTTGTTACGTAATTACCGTGATAGACGCAATTTGAGTTGACGAAATTATTTTACGTGACACATTGCCCGCCACGGGACTTAACCTCTCCTGTAAAGTTTTAAAGACAAACAACAATCGCTTTAGTTAGACTAATTAGTAACCCTCTTTTGAGTGACTAGCCAATCACCAAACGTATACCCAGTGGCTAGAAATATTGTAGTTAAGAATTTGATGCCGTTTAATTTAAGGCGGTTTGATTAGCACAATAGTGCCGACAATAGAAATAAATATTTTACTTATTCTTATGAACATATTGATTACTTATTCTTATGAACATATTGATTACTTATTCTTATGAACATATTGATTACGAATTAACTTATTTAACAGGTCTAAACCAAATTTAATTATTCTGCCCTTTTAGATACATAAAGAAAGAGACAGAACGGGTAAATTCGTTTAACTCGGTCAAATAATTTAAATCGTTGTACATCGAACCAACACCATTTGCACTTTAGATCAGTTCGATTAATATCTTCAAGCTTGAAGATATTATGATTATTATGACTATTAGGCTTATCAATTGTGAATAAAAAAAGGGGCAACTATCAATGATTTCAATTAAAGTCCATAACAATGAGTAAATTATTTATTTCTATTGGTGGCGCTAGTGTGCTAATCGAACCGATATAAAGTGCAAATGTTGTTGGTTCGATGTACAACGATTTAAATTATTTGACCGAGTTAAACGAATTTACCCGTTCTGTCTCTTTCTTTATGTATCTAAAAGGGCAGAATAATTAAATTTGGTTTAGACCTGTTACATAAGTTAATTCGTTTCACACCGAATCGACACCATTGCTAATCATCTAAAATTGACAATGACCTTTGATCGTCTAGTGACCCCTATTAAACCAATGTTTATTACTCTTTTGACGATAATTTCATAAAATGAAAATGTTTACTTAACATAATATTTTTTTTAACTATTTTTAGATATAAAAATTCTTTGCTTAGATTATAACTTTGATGCCATAATATTAAAAGCACGCGTGCTAAGAACCTAAAAGTGGTGCAATAAGAGTCACTTTACGAGCTAGTGTGTTACAAAATAACTTTACATAACTAACAAATGTCTTATAAAGGCATTGGCGGCATAGTCAGTAAAACAATGTGTAAGCGCAAGTACCTTCACTGTACCCAGATACTTATGCAATATAGTACCTTTTTGAGGAAATTCAGCGATGCTTTTAGTGACATCCATGTGACACCATGACACCACTCAAGAGGATTGTGTCATGTGACAAGCGTGACAAGGGTTCCTGTATGACACTACACGTAAGTGACGTCACTAGAGTAGAGGAGCTAAGGCAGTCATAACCTCGACTCGTGTTTTCCAGTGTTTTTATTTACACGAGTTGTATTCTTTTTACCCGACTGCTCATCAAGAAGAAGGACACTATTTTTCGGGTGCATTTTTTTAAAATTTACATTTGGTAAGCCCTTGACATCATCTCACCTGATGGTAAGTGACGATGATGCCGAAGATGGAAGTGGGCTTACCAAGATTCCCCAATGCAATGGAGAACTGGCTATCTTATCCATGAACGTATGTTTTTTGGCTGAGCCTGTAGCCTAAATGGCTTTGATAGATTCATTATAATCACCTCCGTGGCGTAATGTTTAATCCATTCACACCACGAGGTCGCGGGTTCGATTCCCAGCGGAGTCTAATTTTGTAAGACTCGGATTGGTTGGTGGTAGGGAATTATCTTTCTAGGCTTGCTAGCTACCATCTTATCTACGTCTTGTCGCCAGTCATCAATGTTCACAACATTGATGTGGTCCGGCTTAGAGATAAGATAGCCAGTACCCCTGTGCGTTGGATATCTTAGTAGGGCCTAATCCATCTTCAGCATTATCGTCACTTACCATCAGATGAGATGATGCCAGGGCTTGAATAAAATACATAGAGTTTGATTGATTTAAAACACTTTCTTGCACAACATAAGAGAAAAAAAAAAAAAGATTAAGGAAGTTTTACATATAGGCGGTCTTATCGCTAACAAGTTTGAATTTGTTTAAATCCACTATGTTTTATGTCATGCATTTTAAGGAGTCTTAAGTTTGATTTTAAATTTAATTGGTTAGGCTAATTAGTAAACGTACCTCTACACATCTTTGATGAAAACTAAGATAACAAGTATTTCAAAGTTAAACCTGTTAAATTAACTAACCATATACAAGTGTAGGAACCCTTGACTGAAACTTTCCTCGATGAACCACTAGTTTATTAGCAAAAAAACGTCTTCATACAAATCGATAAGCTGCTAAACAATTTTGAGCATTTTTGTATGGAACGTCAAAAAAAATATTTTAAGAATAGATTACGGGTTCCTTGGGGAAGGTAGTTCAGTACGATGAGAGAAGCCCCAATTAATGGATCCTTTTGTCCCACCCTGTAATATTTAAACATTTTGAACGTGCTCTAGAGATGACATGTCGCCCAAACACAGCTAACCTAACAAACAAAAGTGTTGTTATTTAGTTACAATGACAATCAGCTGGTCGATTTGTATGTGAGATCAAAAAAAAAAAGAAATTTTCTAATGATCATAAGCTTCTTTAAGAAAATAGTACAGTTTGATGAGTAGAAGCCACAGTCAAAATTTTACTAATCGTTTAAATTAAAAATTTCAAAAAACCCCGACAAAAAAACCGCTAAAAAGTAAAAAATAATATGTTTTGGCCCTGTAAGTTTAATAATTTAAATAGTTATATTTTGATCTAAGAGTCGTCGCGTAGAGGGACCATTAAGTTGTGAAATTATTAGTAATTAGTGGTAGTAATAATAATAATAATGAGACTTCCTCGGATCATGTATGGGGCAATGGAGTACGATCCTTAGTCTCCATGGTCAGCGGTTGTCGAATGCGGAGGACCGGATTTGGATTAAGAGGGGAATATTCCAGGGCGACTGTCTGAGTCCACTTTGGTTTTGCCTGTCCCTGAATCCGCTCAGCTTTCTGCTCGAGAAATCAGGGACGGGATTTCAGTTTCGGAGAGGTGATTCACGCATGACCCACCTTTTCTACATGGACGATCTCAAACTGTTCGCTCCAAATGCAACACGGTTGGAGGAACTGTTGAAAATCACTTGTGATTTCAGCAGTTCCATCAACATGGAGCTTGGAGTGGATAAGTGCGCGATCCTTCATGTAGACAAGGGTAGGGTGGTACATTCGGATGGAGTCGAAATCGACTCCATGAACATCCACACCCTCTCTGAAGCTGAAACGTACCGGTATCTGGGTATGTCGCAGAGTATTGGTGTTCACGAGGCAGGGGTGAAACGGGCGGTTTGTGACGTGTTTTGGGAGCGCCTGACAAAAGTTCTTGAAAGCTATTTGTCGGGCGTTAACAAGATACGAGCATTCAATGCCTGGGTCATGCCTGTTCTTTTGTACACCTTCGGCATACTCAGATGGTCGCAGACCGAACTAGATGCCCTGGATCGAAAAGTCCGCACTACTATGACACTCCATAGGATGCATCACCCGAGGTCGTCAGTGATGAGGCTGTATATCCCGCGGAAGAGTGGCGGTCGTGGCCTTCTAAGTGCCAAACAAATGCACAACCGCGAGATATGCAGCCTCCGAAGTTACTTCCTGACAAAAGTCGATAGTGAGTTGCATAGAGTTGTCATAGCTTGTGATAAAGGACTAACCCCTCTATCCATGGCCCAAGAGAACTGGCAGGCGCCGGCTGTACTTAGCACTACCGAGAGAGAGGCCATCTGGAAAGACAAAGAGCTGCACGGTAGGTTCTTCAAGGCCCTTTGTGGATCCTTCGTAGATCAGAAGGCCTCCGTGTACTGGCTGCGTTTCGGAGACCTTTTTGCAGAGACCGAGGGTTTTGTCTGTGCAATGCAGGATCAGGTGGTCAAGACGAACAACTATAGGAGGTTCATAATAAAAGATGGCACCTTGGACATTTGTCGGTTGTGCCGTCAACCAGGGGAGACCCTGCGTCATATAACCTCCGGTTGTTCCATGCTTGCCAACACTGAGTATTTGCACAGGCACAACCAAGCAGCCAGGATACTACACCAAGAGATCGCTCTAAAGTATGGCCTCATATCTCGGCGGTTGCCGTATTATAAGTACACGCCGGAGCCGGTTCTCGAAAACGACCGCGCCAAGCTCTACTGGGACCGACCCGTCATCACGGACAGGACTATTCCTTCGAATAAGCCTGATATCGTGCTGATGGATCGGGCGCAGTCTAGGGTGTTTTTGGTTGATATCACTATCCCATATGATGAAAACCTCGTGCAGGCTGATGCCGATAAAAGGACCAAATACCTGGACCTGGCTCACGAGGTTACTGATATGTGGCGAGTGGAATCCACCGAAATCATCCCCGTAGTCCTATCCGTGAACGGGCTAATTTCAGCCGACCTTGAACGTCACCTAAGGCGGCTGGATCTCCGAGGTAGACCAATCATTGCAGCAATGCAGAAAGCAGTCCTCCTCGATAATGCCCGGATAGTTCGACGCTTTCTCTCCCCGTCGCACTGAACTCCAGCCGACTGTGCTTCCGCTGGAGGTGCTCCTGCCACTTTGCCTCGTGCCAAGTGAGCAGAGCAGCTTAAGTTTATAAATTGAAATAATAATAATAATAAATATTCTGAGACAAATCACACATGGTCATCTGGCCCCAAAGAAGGATTCCCTGTGTTATGGGAACCAGAGACGTACGTACTATACATACTTATATACGTTTAAATACATACATATATAGATACTTAACACCCAGTAAAGTAAAACAGTTGTACGAATTTTGTTTTTATTTTATTTACTTAGCGACCCCCCTACGCGACGACTCTTAGATCAAAATATAACTACTTACATATTAAACTTAAAGGGCCAAGATATATTATTTTCTACTTTTTAGCGGTTTTTTTTTGTCGGAGCTTTTTAATTTTAAGTTTTATTTCATGCTTTTTAAACTTTACGTATCCCAAACACGATACGAAACACGATTGCTGTAAGTTGGTAAGGAGTTAGGTATCCTGCAGATACCAGAAGATGTAGCAGCATTAGGTCAAAGTTACCATGCTCTATCTTAAACCTATTTATTGAGACTATTACAATGAGCCAAAACACGATACCTCTGGTGTAAGTTGGCGAGGAGTTAGGTATCCTGCAGATTCCAGTAGGAGATGTTGCAGTATCAGGTCAAGGTTACCATGTTCTATCTAACACTTATTCATTGAGACTATTTCAATGAGCCCTAATAATAGGGGTTTAAGAATGAAATTGGCGGATTCGTTTTTGAAGTTCAATGTCAATTTTTATTGAAAAAAAGTTGTTTTTTTTATTATTGACCTTAATATGGTGACACTACTTATGGTCTTTTATTGGTAACTAGTGGCATGTCTTACATGTTCCAATCCCCTGAGCTATGTACCACTGAATGGAATAAAGACGTTTACACAGCGGTTAGATAGGGAATTTTTCAGATCAATGAATTTTCTTGACTTTTACTAAAAGTGACGAAATTTTATGCGGGGTATTCCCCAATATGACATAAGTAACGAAGAAACTGCTGCGATCACTTATATCTTTGAAATTAAAAATGTGTATTATTTGCCTTTATAAATGGTGATTTATTGAGTTGTTAATAACCGTCTTCGTAGGTTTAAAGCCACCATACTCTCGAAATATCTTAAACACAATTACCAGCTATTAATTTTTAATAGTCTACTGTTATTTTGAAAATACAATATATTCTTTTTATTACTATCTTTCTTAATATTAATTTTCTTCCTTAAACTTTTTTATCCAATCCGCAACTTCATACTTAAAACCTATGTAATACGATGTCTGCTGTAAGTTGGTGAGGAGCTGGGTATCCTGGAGATTCTAGGAGATGCTGCAGCATCAGGTCAAGGTTATCATGGTTTTGCAATATTATTACAGTAACAGGGCACCATATGAATTGATCAGACCTGTATGAGTTGCCCACATTCCTTTATCACCTAGATAGGAGCTGGCGATCTTCAAACGGCAAAAAAGATCTTCATAAATAATAGCTAAGAACCACCGTGATTACGTCAGCTGTCAAAAAAAAACCAAATCAAAATATGTCCATCCGTTTAAGAATGCCACAGACAGACACACACATACACAGAAACACACGTTAAACTTATTAACAGCCCTCTTTTTGTGTCGGGTGTTAAAAAGAGTTGATAGAACGACGACATGAAGATGCGCGACTGTGGGACAAAACTTGTTGTAGACTTAATAAAAAACGGCCAAATGCGACTCGGGGTCAAACAAAGAGGGTTCCGCACCAAAACTTAAATTACTAACAGAAGAAGACCTCTCAGTACATACTTTGCGATAGGTTAACAGGGGTATACCTATTCTGGACTTCAGAAATTTCATTTTTCCTATGAAGGATTTTAGATGTTCTTATAGTTTTTCCTGTAATCTATGCATTTAACCCCATATTCTGTGTAACAAAGCTGACTTTCGGCTAGCTTATTTTGACAGACTGCTGTCATGCCCTTGCAATCGTGAATGCTGAGGGTTCTAATTATCAAGGGCACATCGGCAATCAGTGACAGTGATCTTCTATCTATTAATATAATAAAACTGTAACGGGGCCGTGTCTGTACATGAAATATTTTTGGAAAATAATAACTGTGGTGGACATTACTAACGATACAGAGGCTAAAACAACAACTTTTGGAATTTTTGTCTGTCTGTCTGTCTGTCTGTCTGTATGTTCGCGCATCACGCAAAAACTGCCAGGCCGATTTTGATGAAATTTTGTATGGTGGTTCCTTATAGCCCGGGTTAACATATAGGACACTTTTTATCCCAGAAAATTTAAGAGTTCCCACGGGAAAATCAAAAGTATTCATTTATAGAATGGCTCACCACGCAAATGTGGCTTGACCTATTACATTTAAATTTTACACGTTGATACCCTTATCAAGAAATAAAACTGGGACATTTTAAATCCCAAAAAAATTAGGGTTCCTACAGGAATGCAAAAAATTGTATCTTTAGAATGACTCAACGTAACAATATGAAACCTTTACATTGGGATGGGGTGTTTTGACCATCATTGTATAGTCTGGTACTCTTTATCCCGGAAAACTCGGGAGGTCCCGTGGGAAATTATCTATCGATACTTACAATAATAACAATAGAGAACTTTTTTCTGTATTTAGCTACACATACCAAACATTATAATCATAGTAGCAGAATGTCAATAGATGACACTGCAGGAATAATAAAACGCGCTTAAGTTGTATTAAAACATTACAATATTATTTCATACTTTTGAGTGGATTTCTTTTATGTATTTTTCAGCATACGCTACTTTAAACTCTGGAACTAAGGTACGTAGCGATGTGTTTCATAGACGAACAGAGAGGTATTTTTTTACAGATTCCAATCGTGTAAAAAAATAAAAACACATAAATCGAGTTTAACATCTTTTAACAGGAGGCACAGATATGGGAACTCTTCTGACGGCGACTATTTGCGTGTGGCAGTTGCTCTCCGCCTGCAATATCAATATCTGTGAACCTCATCAATGTATTTGCGGGTCCACGGTGGAGGCAATTGACCATCACTCACTGAGTTGCAATCGTGTTTGTGAAGATTACCTGGTGACGTGTTAATTCCTTAATGACCTCACTCGGAGGGTACTGGTCTCGGCCAGATAGAATATTCCATCTTTGATGCAGCCGCCGACCGGGCTTTAGGCGATCTGATGGCAAAAGGCCGGAGGGTTTAAACAGGTGCTATGGCACAGAGGAACGTGTCTGCTTTGGGAAGTCACTTTTTCTGCCTCACTCCTCACCCGTACGGTACTGCTGCTCAATTTGCCGTGAGAAAGAAGCATAATAAGTACTCGGTCTTGGAGGCAAATTACTGCTTTGTGCCGCTGGTCTGTGAGACAACCGGCTGCTGAACCCTCAGAGGCCTTTGCCTTCACAAAGAAGATTGGCCTTCGCCTTCGAGAGAGGAGATGTGACGTGAGGTCCTACATGCTGCTAAGGTTGTCTATTGCCATCCAGCGCGGCAACGAGAAGTGCGTCTTGGGTTCCTTTGGAGCTGATACGTCTCGAGGATTTTACCCATATTAATATTGTTAGGAAATTTTATTACTAGATTGATACCTATAATGATTTGAATTAGTTTTTTGATAATATTTCATCATATCAGTTTATATACGTCCCCACCAAGGGGCTCGACCTGCCCTGAGTTAGGGAAATCTGTCCTTAGACGATCACGCGGGCCCATTGCGGGTTGATTGACTTCACACATAAGCTTCGAATTTCTTCGCAGGCGTGTGCAGGTTTCCTCACGATGTTTTTGTCACCGTAAGAGCGTCGGATAAACGTACATACCAGTATGAATTAGATACTCGTATAGATATTGGTAAGTGGCAGGAATCGAACCACGGCCTTCCGGACAGGAGGTAGTGGCCCTAACCGTTTTGCCACCGACGCTCTATATTTTATTTAAGATTTAGAAATCTTTACTTTTATATTATAAATGTAAAAATGTGTTTGTTTATTTGTTACCTATTCACACTTCAACACCTCTACCAATCTTGATGAAATTTGGCATGCAGGTAGCCTGTATCACTGGGAATGAAATAGTCAACCTTTTATCTGTGGAAATTATCATAGCCCGATGCAGTTCCTGAGGAAACTAAAACAATACTTTTTGTTCGTTTTATTTAAAATCGTAACGAAAAATGGATTGGTGTGATTTTTAGCGCAGAGATGAGGTGGAAAATGATATAATTTACTAATAAGTATATCCTGACATAATTCTCGAGGGATCTGGGGACAACTGTTTTCTACGCTCGCGCACGTCGGTGGCGTCGCAACGGAGCAACGGATTAAAGTGATTTTTTGTATAGAATTTGTTGAGGGGGTGGGAAGTGACAAAGACTGCTAATCCGAATAGCCCGATACAGTTCCTGAGGTACCTGGAGAAAACTCATGTCCACGCTTGCGAGCTGATTGCGGCTCGCGCACCACTCACCCTCAAAAAGAGTCATAAAAGCTATGTCCACGTGGGCGAAGCCGCGGGCAAAAGCTAGTTTATTTAATCAATCTTATATCGTGGTTACATATAAATAATACATATACAAATATTCAACATGCCTCGATCAATACTGGGAAAAGGGGTACTCTCACTTTCTATTATTTCACGTCTTTTAAGGGGATTACTACGGTTACGGGTATTACGGAATCTACAAGTCTACCTTTGTGCTAGTAGAAGAGGATGTTGGACTTGGAGGTCCCTAAGGAACCTTTTATCACCTGCGCGCGTGTGTCGCACCGCCCAGCACTGAAGAGTTGAACCTGGCATGAGCCACAAGAGTGATCTCGCACACCCAACTGCGCGCGTGTGTCGCAACTCGCACCGCCCGGTGAGGGGATGAAGTTGTGGAGGAGACAAGTGGCTTGCTGCACGCGCGTATCGCACCGCTCGGCATGGATGAGCACGGTATGACTCAGGAGGGGACCTACACACCTAGCTACGTGCGTGTGCTGCACTGCCCAGTGAGGGTTGAGCATTAAAGTTCAGAAGGGCTTCTGGTACCTGAGCGTTCAAGTCGCACCGCCACCAGCCGCCGTCTACCGAGTGCAGTTTTTTTTCTTTTTCGGAGGGAGGAGGAGAGGTGCATACTGGTTTTGTGGGACTCACAATTGAGCTGCACCTACCCACTAAAACGCCCCCTGAAGTGGATTGCAAGTCTAAGACTTATGACTAATTATTTGAGTTTGCGTGTACCATCCTCGACTGCATCGTCACTTACCATCAGGTGAGTTGCAGTCAAACGCACTCAAATTCTTAATAAAAAATAATAAAAAAAGAAGCCTTCGTCTGAGCGACCCAGGGCGTGAAAATTGGGGCGCTAAAGAGGACTGCGCTGGGCGATCCTGATGGGAGCTACCGCTTAGGGAGTTACATTTGTTGTGGTAGGGAGTTACATTTGTTGGGGGGGTTGTGGCATCTGAAGATTGACACTATAGCTGCCAGGAGGTAGTTCAGTTCGGCTGAAACTTGATCGGGAGGATCAGACAGTATATGTCTATACATAGATAGTTTGAGTGGCGGTATATAGTCCGCTGCCCTTCGAATTAACGGAGCGCCATACGATTTCAGTGCGCCGCGGGCTAAAGTTTTTTTTATATTCACTATTGGTAAGCCCTTGGCATCATCTCACCTGATGGTAAGTGACGATGATGCCGAAGATGGAAGCGGGCTTTCCCAAATGGAGAACTGGCTATCTTATCTTCAAGCCGGAACACATCAATGTTGTTAACACTGATGTTTGGCGGCAAGACTTAGATAAGATGGTGGTAGCTAGCCAGGCAGGCTTAGAAAATGCCCTACCACCAACCAACCAGGGTGTCTTGCAAGATGACCCCGCCGGGAATCGAACCCGCGACCTCCTGGTGTGAAGCGAATGGACTAACCATTACGCCATGGTGGCGGTTAAGGGGTAGGTGAAGGGGTAGCCCCTCGCCTCGATCTCCGTGCAAGCGTTCTAGAAAGTTCTGCGAGGCGGGCGCTAGCTGTGACGTCATCGTCACAAATATATTTTTTATGATTTTAGACCTAGTTGTTTCAAAGATAAGGGGGAAGGGCGGAATGGGGTATTTTCGCCTATTTTCTTAAATAACTTCAAAACATTATTAAAACGTCCTTGTTAAAAACTATTTATCCTAAAATTATAAAAGAACTAAGTTTGATATTCTTACAATAAGCCCTTTCATTTTACGGGTACAAAACCCGTGCGCTGCGCTAGTAGTTACCTTTACACAAGCTCACTTATCACTGTAGGTATATTGTGTTAAAGATAGTATCCATCTTTTCAAATACATAGGTGTATCATCAAGTTTTTAATTTATTATTAAATCGTTGGATACATATTTGATATCATTATTTTTTGAAATACTGCATTTTTTTATTTATTTTTTATCTTTTTTAATTTTTGTTAAGGTTAGAGTACCTACTTTAATTAAGCTTAAGAGGATTGTGTCAGCAACGATGTTAACTAGTGCACGGATAAACAATATGTTAAGGTTTTTATACTACCTAGGCTGTTTGATAAGTACCCGTTTACTAAATATATTAATATCACTGGCTGAAAATAAGTATACCACCTTTTTGAGCCATTTTTCAGAGGCGGGAAAAAAAAGAAAATGGCATTCTTTTGTTTTTTTTCTCATTTGACAGCGATTTAGTGAAAGCGTGAACTTAAAATTGTTAAAATGGAGAAAGTACAGTATCGGTCTGTAATTAGATTCTTGTTTTTGGAAGGAAAAACATGTGACGAAATAAAAGTAAGAATGCAAGCGGTTTACCATGAATGTGCTTCTTCTATAATAACCGTCAGATATTGGTATAACGAGTTTAAGCGGGGGAAAACAACCGTCTTTGATGAGGATCGCCCAGACCGGCCAATTGAGGTGACTACAGACGATATGGTTAAGAAAATTGAAAATATCGCTTTAGCCGACCGCTGAATTAAACTTCGAGAAATCGTTAATGGTGTAAATGTTTAAATCGAGAGGGTACAACACATATTAGAAGAAAAATTGGGCATGAAGAAAGTATCGGCGAGGTGGGTGCCGCGTTTACTCACGGAGGAGCAAGAACGGAACCGACTGACTACTTCGGAGCAGTGTTTGGCCGTGTTCAAACGTAACCGGAAGGAGTTTCTGCGTCGTTTCGTGACCGTGGACGAAACGTGGGTTCACCACTACACCCCGGAAATGAAAGAGCAGTCGAAGCAGTGGATTTTACCGGGTGGACCTGCTCCAAAGAAAGAAAAACCGTCCCATCGGCTGGAAAGGTCATGGCGACTGTTTTTATATATACATATTGACTACTTAGAAAAGGGGAAAACGATAACAGGGCAGTACTATGCCAATTTATTGGATGAATTTGACGCCGTCTTGAAGGACAAACGACCCCATTTAAAAAAGAAAAAAGTACTGTTTCAACACAACAACGCCCCGGCTCATTCGTCCAGAGT
This sequence comes from Coleophora flavipennella, assembly GCA_947284805.1. NCBI lineage: Eukaryota > Metazoa > Arthropoda > Insecta > Lepidoptera > Coleophoridae > Coleophora > Coleophora flavipennella. The sequence continues at coordinate 11,341,258 of OX369281.1, read as the reverse complement.
TGTGACGGCTAAATTAGCACAGTTACGGTACGAACTATTTCCTCACCCCCCATATTCTTCAGATTTGGCCCCATGCGATTTCTTGTTTCCCACCCTAAAAAATAGCTCGGTGGTAAGGGATTTTGATCAAATGACGAAGTCATTGCCGCCACGGAGGCCTATTTTAATGACTTTCCAAAATCATACTTTTTGTATGGTTTATTGAAGCTTGAGTATAGGTGGAACAAGTGTATAGATTAAAAGGTGACTACGTAGAAAAAAATATGTTTTTTTTTGCCATAAACGGGTACTTATCAAACAGCCCTCGTATCTACTATTATCATAATTTTGTAACTTTCTTTTTATCATATAAAGTAGCTGTCCTGGCGAACTTTGTTCCACCTCACTCTACAGTACCCTACCCTACCCTAGACTACACTACGCTACACTAACCTACTCTACCCTACCCTTCTCCTGACAATAACGAACTCAACAAAAAAAAGAATTAGCGAAATCGGTCCAGCCGTTCACGCGTAATGCGTTGACCAGAAGAACGAATACCGAATAGTTTTGATACTGTAAGTTTTTTTCTCTAGTGTGTGTTGCCAGTGATGACAAATGGAACTGAGACATGGTCGTTTATTATGGGACACATAAGAAGACTCAAAGGGGACCAAAGGGGAATGTAGCGAGCTATGCTATGCTTTACTTTGGTTTTCCTAAATGAGATCCATAGGAAAACCAAAGTAATCGACATAGATTACAGATTTTTTTTACTGAAGTGGCAGTGGGCAGAGCACATAGCTCGTAGAACAGATGGCCGTTGGGGTAGTAAAGTTCTGGAGTGGCGATCGCGCACCGGAAGACGTAGCGCAGACAGGCTTCCAACGCGGTGGACCGACGACCTAGTAATGATCGCGGGAAGCCGCTGGAAGCGGGCAGTGCAGGACTGGTCGTCGTGGAAATCCTTGGGGGAGGCCTTTTTCCAGCAGTCGACGTCTTTCGGCTGATATGTTGATGAATGGTGATGAAAGTTGGTGTGATTATAGTACTTATTATCACGTTTTTATTGGCTTCACCCATAAGTATGTATGTTTGTAACCGACACCTTTGCACACGATTTTGATCCACTTTAAACGGACCGATTTAATTCAAATTTTGTACATTTATCAAAAATCAGTGACAATATAATAATTTCATAAGTTTATCTCATTATCCTGAGTATATCCTGATGTATAGCTTAAATAAACTAAAAAACACGCTTTTAAAGCACGTCAAACTAAAAAGTGATAAATAATTCTTATTATAAGCTGAAACCAATTAAAATGAACGAAAAATACTAGTATTATAGTGAAAAAAGGGTGGGGCGCTTTTTGCAATATTTTTCGTATATCGAGCAACCCACGCTTTTTTCACAATAATACTAGTATTTTTCGTTCATTATTGTTTTCAGCTTATATTAACCCGTCAAGGGCGCGCTCGGCGCTGTACCTAGTGCTTTGAGTGATTGAGTCCCGTTTTTTGGTTATGACCTCAGTAATCTTGATTTATTGGTGGTAAATACATAAGTTTACTTTATGGAATATATATCATTGTGTTTGTCATGAAATTACCTAACCAATATATTATATAATTTTTATGAAAAGAAATCCTTACCTGTTGTGTAAATCCCTTGGTTTTCTTTAAACATCCAGAAATTTATAATAAATTTTCTGCTTTCACTGAAGCAAAATTTAATTGCCTTTTTTAACAAAGTGTTTTAGAATTATTCCAAAAACTTATTATTTACACATAATTAAAGTTACTTTCCCAGTAATTTGATTTAAGACACTTTTCAGAAACTTCCTTTTTTCATTTCGAAATCATTTTTTCATTTTACTACAGAAATCCGACATACAGCGAAAATGGCCGCTCGCGGAAACTCTATTGCATTTTTTTTTACGGACTTGGCATCAAGAAAAACTGACTATTTTTGCTACAATCTGGTACCAAAGACATAAAGTCGACATTAAAAAATACTTACCACTATGGTAATTCTCAAGCGACTTCCAAAAAGGAGGAGGTTCTCAATTCGTCTGTATGTTTTTTTATGTGTGTTACCTCAGTACTTTTGACTTGGTGAACCGATTTTGATGATTCTTTTTTTATTAGAAAGCTAATATTTCTCGTGTAGTCCCATATAAATTTTATAAAAATCGGTGTAGTACTTTATTAGTAAATTAACAAAAACCAAAAATCATAATGCAAGATTTTCTAAGTTGTTGCGATGGAAGTCTGTTTTTTAACGTGTTTAGCGTTTTAAATTATATTATCATAGATAACGTTTTCAATTATATTATCATAGATAATAAGAGTGCAGTTTGTGCGGCCTTACGAGGCCTATCCGTAGTCCTCGGTGCACTTGAGAGAGAATTATTTTTCACTTTTAGTTTGATGTGATTTAAAAGCGTCATTTAAAAAAAAAAATTAACTTGATTTTTTTAAATTATTAAAAAATAATAAAGTATTAGTTGTATTCGCGTTAAGGGGTCTAAACTGAATAAACAAAATAAACAATATTATTGTCGCTTGCGTTGATGTATTTTGTTTGTAATGAATAGGTATCTTTGTTATTGTGTGGGGAGGTGTGGTGGTACGGATCTTTCGGTTCGCAGTTGAATGGTTTTTATTTGTTTTTTCTCTTTTGTAAAAACGGTAAATACACAAAATTATACAAGTGTCAAATTTGGTATAAAATTAGTAATTTTTATATTTAAGTTAGATAAAGAAAATCATAAATTTAACTTCAGATAATTATTAAATTAAAAGCTTAGTTGTTCAATTACTAGTATTAATCCTAACGATAAAATAATAACAAGTCAAGTCAAGTGTGAGTCTTACTCGCGCTATGGATCCCGAATAAAATAAAAAACGAGTTCAATGGTTTTTTCCCATCTCCAAAAAGTTTTATAATATAAGTTTTAGCCCTGCGAGTGTTCCTGGTACGGTGTCGCTTACATTACATTACAGTGTCGTGAGTTCAATATTTTTTTCTATCTCAGAAATGCCCAACGCGCCTAAAGAAGTTTTTAATTAAAAAATCTAAACACTTCGGGAGTGCCGACAGAAGTAAAAACTTTTTACAGTTTTATAAATTTTGACCCAGCGAGTGTTCCTGGTGCAGTGTCGCTTACTTTACATTACAGTGTCGCGAGTTCAATGGTTTTTTCCCATCTCAAAAATGCCCAACGCGCCTAAAGAAGTTTTCACTTCAAAAAAAAATTTTTGTTGTCGCTCTCGCAGATGTATTTGATTGAAATTATAATTGAAAACGCTAAACACGTTAAAAAACCGACTTCCATCGCAACAACTTAGTACATTTATGCATTACTATTTTTGGTTTTTGTTAATTTTCGAATAAAGTACTACACCGATTTTGATAAAATTTATATGGGACCACACGGGAAGCACTAGCTTTCAAATAAAAAAGGAATCATAAAAATCAGTTCACTCAGTCTAAAGTTATAAAGTAACAAACATAAAAAAAAAAAAAAAACATACAGACGAATTGAGAACCTCCTCCTTTTTGGAAGTCGCTTGATAAAATGAATTGGTATCATTGTTGTACTTATGTGGAGAGGTATGGTGGTACGGAACCCTCTGTGTGCGAATCGGACTCACACTTGGTCGGTTTTATAAGTCCTGTCCAATCGATCTTGTTTTAGAAGCGGAGCATACGATTGACCTGTTGGTACTTTACTGTTAGCTGAGGTGACCGAAAATTGTACTATTAAACCAGTCAGCAGCGTTTAGTCCTCACAAGCGGAGACGCGAGCAACAGTTAGTCAAATAATGCCTTCTATAGCGTAACCGTAGACATTGCAATGAATGGCCTCTCTTGTTTCTGCATACGAACGCCATTTGTTGGATTTATGGTTCATTGCGAAACAAACTCGTACGTATTTTGCTTTGCCTGTTATTTCAGTTTTACCGTCGCCCGTAACGTACTGCCTACCTACGTAATTTGTTTTTCCTTATACACTTACGTCCATATAACTTGATACTCTCGCTATAGCGCAGAGTGTAGAGCTTCCCATCCTCTGTGTAACATAAATCCCGGTATCACAAGCTCTGTCTTCAGGGACGTATATTTCAATAACTCCGCTGTGGTATCGAATATAACTCGTTCTTTTAGACAGTTACACATAAATCTCTCGCTTTTGAATAAATAATGCCTTCAAAAATGTACTTTCGTAATTTCCTATATAAAAGTTTTGCTTTGATCAGATGATTTTAATCTAAACCAACGTTCGTTGTTAATTACTGTTTCACAAACGAACCATTAGAGGCGACTTAATGGCATTAGCCACAAAACAATTCTAATTCGTTGCCCATATCGGATTGGAATTTTCCAGTTATATAAGTACTTACCCTACTACCGCAATCCCAGGGTATTGCTGAATAATGGATAGCATCGAGGCACGTAAAATGCCACTTTTTATCCCATTTAAAATTAACCTATTTCAGCAGGGGGCGGCGGACTGACATGTCGCCTGACTCACGTTCCATTACTGGCCATGACGTTTCCTGTAAATAACGCAACGGTCGCGCCAGGGGTTGACGGGCTACATTTATTCAATGACTGTTGATTTGTAACCTTGATTCTGTCTCTGAAGTAGCTGCTAAAATATGGACGTGGCTGGTCTGAACTGATAGTGACAGGAACTTAACACGTTAATAGTCCAGTGTACTGTATGTGGTACACGGGGAGCGGTTCCGCCGAGTTCTTGTGTACCGTATGTGGTACACGGGAGCGGTTCCGCCGAGTTCTTGTGTACCATATGTGGTACACGGGGAGCTGTTCCGCCGAGTTCTTGTGTACGCTATGTGGTACACGGGGAGCGGTTTCTCCGAGTTCTTGTTTACCGTATATGGTACACGGGAGCGGTTCCGCCAAATTCTTATACCTTATGAGGCACACGAACCTTTTGATACTTTGCGGGCTCACATATATGGACATATGGCGTGTTTCGGAACACTTGTATGGGGACTGTTAACGTGTTAATGTAGGGGTGAGCAGTAAATTAAAATTAATTAGTGCATACGGCATCTGTTTGTCCTTGTGGTCTATATAAATTGTGACTCGAATGTGTTACTATGTTGCCATGTCTTGAATACTGTTCGATTTCTCCCTAGCGACGACGAATAGACATTTCGAGATTGTGTGATCAATCTTGGTTTTAGTCGAATAGATACACAAGTTTATTGTGCCATGTATATTGTACAGGATGTAACAAAATTGGTGTAGGTCCCGTTAACTCGGGCTCTACTCATCATACTGATCAACTTTTGTTCTAAGACTTAAGACGCAAGAATCGCAAAAAAATATTTAATTCTTCATACAAATTGATTAGTTGATCGACCAATTTTGTGCATTTTAGTATGGAGGGTCCAAATTTTTTTTTTGACAATTGAGTATGGGTTCCTCAGGGAACGTTGTTCAGTATTATCAGTAGAAGCCCTAGTTAACGGGACCTACACCAATTATGTTACACCCTATATATTGTTGAACTGTATTTTTGCAACCAAAGCTTAAATTTCAAACGATAAATTGCTAAAATCGTGGCGAATGCGAAATATTTATCATTGTAAACTGATTTATTCAAAATGAACTACAAAAGCAAATCACGTCAAACTTGAAAAGTAAATCGACTAAGAACTGAAAATGATGACAAATCACCGTTCAATTAAGTCCGTCATTATCAATATAAATGTTACTTTTAAATGACTAAATGAGCCAATTAAGGCACCAACAAAGCTCTCCTAAACTCTGTTCAAAATTGGAATTAAACAATAGAACATTCCAGAGGGGACCGAACAAGTTATCAATTTAATGAACCACGAGCAGGTACTAATGAAGTAATGAATCGTCGTCGATTATATATCAGACAAGGGTGAGCGATAACGGCGGTCGCGCTGACAAAGATCTTATAGAGGTTGTAACGCGGTACGCTGTAATTTGTTCTTCTTTCATTCGACCTTTTTTTCATTCCATCTATTTGTTCTTTTACGCATGCGCCGTCATCTATATGACAATATCATATATATACATATATATATCCTTTATTGTACACAAACATTTAAATGACAAGAACTTGAGAGGACGTGTACAAAGATGGACTTATCTCTATAAGAGATCTCTTCCAGCCAACCTTACCAGGTGTTAGGAGACTTTAAAAGTATGGGAGGCAAACCTGTGTGTACTTGATAATCATATAAACTAAATTTTATTATAAAAGCTCATATACGTCCCCACCGAGGGGCTCGAGCCTACTCTGAATCAGGGCGATTAGACCTTAGTCGACCACGCGGGCCCAGTGCGGGTTGGTCGACTTCACACACAACCTTCGAGTTTCTTCGCAGGCGCGTGCAGGTTTCCTCACGATGTTTTCCTTCACCGTTAAAGCAATCGGTACGTATGTACGTAAACTAAATACAATACAATTAGATATAAACTAACCTAATCTACGTACATAAATAACACATACTTATAATAAATAAATTAATAGCATATATAATACATAACTAAAATTGCAATAATTATTGTTCCTACTAAAATAAATACTATATAGATAAACTCAAAATCATTCAAAAATCAAAATCCTAATCTTGAATATTTTGACTGCTACTTAGATATAAATAACCAAAACTCTTGTATGTAAAAATAATGTAATATGGCTGAAACTGATATTCTCTTAAAAGACCCATCTCGGGTCTTATATTTCATCCTACATTTCTACAATCATCATTAAACGTTAATCTGTGAACACGCATCTTTTATTATATAATAATATGTCGGAGCGTAAGGTGGTGGCGCCACCTATGCATGCGTCGAAGCACCCTGTGTTTTATCTTGAAACATCAAGCGGTTAGCTAAGGTAGTAATAATAGGTCATATTTGGCCGGGGTGTGGTCGGTGCGAGGCTGGAACCCAGTTTTAGTTGGTAGTGTTGGTACTTGTTTGTTATCCAATCAGAATCGTTGTGATAATCGAACCAATAAATGACAATGCAGCCAACCTACAGAGGCTACGACAGAGGCGCCAATTATTTTACGAGCACTTTTGATCGAGCAGCTGAACTGTCAACTTGCTAAGCCAGCCCCGTGCGAACTCATTGCATTTATAAAATAATCTGTTTTCATCCGAATCATCGTGAAGCCTCGTGTTGCAAACGTGTGTGAATATTGATTGTACACTCCAAAACTTCTCAAAGACGAGGTTATTTCTTAGATCTGGCCAAAACCCATTTGATAATTCGAATATTATATGTGTGTCCGCGGATAACTTTGCCGTTTATTAACCGATTTTGATGATTCATTTTTTGTTGGAAAGAAGATATCCCAAGGATGGTACCATGATAAGGAAACCAGGATCTAATGATTTCATCCCAGAAAAATGTAGAGGAACCTTAGTTTCCTGATTGAAGTCGATATTTTTTTTGTTATCTATTATCTATAATATAATAAAACTGTAACGGGGCCGTGTCTGTACATGAAATATTTTTGGAAAATAATAACTGTGGTGGACATTAATAACGATATAGAGGCCAAAACAACAACTTTTGGAATTTTTGTCTGTCTGTCTGTCTGTCTGTATGTTCGCGCATCACGCAAAAACTACCAGGCCGATTTTGATGAAATTTTGTATGGTGGTTCCTTATAGCCCGGGGTAACATATAGGATACTTTTTATTCCAGAAAATTCAAGAGTTCCCGTGGGAAAATCAAAAGTATTCATTTATAGAATGGCTCACCACGCAAATGTGGCTTGACTTATTACAATCAAATTTTACACGTTGATACCCTTATCGCGCACTAAAACTGGGACATTGTGAATCCCAAAAAAAATTAGGGTTCCTACAGGAATGCAAAAAATTGTATCTTTAGAATGACTCAACGTAACAATATGAAACCTTTACATTGGGATGGGGTGTTTTGACCATCATTGTATAGTCGGGTATTCTTTATCCCGGAAAACTAAAGAGGTCCCGTGGGAAATTATCTATCGATACTTACAATAATAACAATAGAATACTTTTTCTATATATTAGCTACACATACCAAACATTATAATCATAGTAACAGAATGTCAATAGATGGCACTGCAGGGATAATAAAACGCGCTTAAGTTGTATTAAAACATTAAAATATTATTTCATACTTTTGAGTAGATTTCTTTTATGTATTTTTCAGCATACGCTACTTTAAACTCTAGAACTATGGTACGTAGCGATGTGTTTCATAGACGAACAGAGAGGTATATTTTTACAGATTCCAATCGTGTAAAAAAATAAAAACACATAAATCGAGTTTAGCATCTTTTAACAGGAGGCACAGATATGGGAACTCTTCTGACGGCGACTATTTGCGTGTAGCAGTTGCTCTTCGCCTGCAATATCAATATCTGTGAACCTCATCAATGTATTTGCGGGTCCACGGTGGAGGCAATTGGCCATCACTCACTGGTTGCAGTCGTGTTTGTGAAGATTCCCACGTCACCAATTCCATAATGACCTCACTCGGAGGGCACTGGTCTCGGCCAGATGGAATATTCCATCTTTGATGCAGCCGCCGGCCGGGCTTTAGTCGATCTGATGGCAAAAGGCTAGAGGGTTTAAACAGGTGCTATAGCAGAGAGGAACGTGTCTGCTTTGGGAAGCCACTTTTTCTGCCTCACTGTACGGTACTGCTGCTCAATTTTCGGCGAGAAAGAAGCGTAATAAGTACTCGGTCTTGGAGGCAAATTACTGCTTTGTGCGCTGGTCTGTGAGACAACCGGCTGCTGAACCCTCAGAGGCCTTTGCCTTCACAAAGGAGATTGGCCTTTGGCTTCGAGAGAGGAGATGTGACGTGAGGTCCTACCTGCTGCTAAGGTTGTCTATTGCCATCCAGCGCGGCAACGAGAAGTGCGTCTTGGGCTCCTTTGGAGCTGATATGACTCGAGTATTTGACCCATATTAATATTGTTAGGAAATTTTATTACTAGATTGATACCTATAATGATTTGAATTAGTTTTTTGATAATATAGGTATACATGTTATTTCATCATATCAGTTTATTTACATACAGTTTAGGGCCTCAACCTGCCCTGAGTTAGGGCGATCTGGCCTTAGACGATCACGCGGGCCCATTGCGGGTTGATTGACTTCACACATAAGCTTCGAATTTCTTCGAAGGCGTGTGCAGGTTTCCTCGCGACGTTTTTCTCACCGTAAGAGCGTCGGATAAACGTACATACCAGTATGAAATCGATATTCGTATAGATATTGATAAGTGGCAAGATTCGAACCACGGCCTTCCGGACAGGAGGTAGTGGCCCTAACCGTTTTTCCACTGACGCTCTATATTTTATTTAAGATTTAGAAATCCTTACTTAATATTATAAATGTGAAAATGTGTTTGTTTGTTTGTAACCTATTCACACTTCAACACCTCTATCAATCTTGATAAAATTTGGCATGCAGGTAGCCTGTATCACTGGAAATGAAATAGTCAACCTTTTATCTGTGGAAATTATCATAGCCCGATGCAGTTCCTGAGGAAACTAAAACAATACTCTTTGTTCGTTTTATATAAAATCGTAACGAAAAAATAGATTGGTGTGATTTTTAGCACAGAGATGAGGTGGAAAATGATATAATTTACTAATAAGTATATCCTGACATAGTTCCCGAGGGATCTGGGGACAACTGTTTTCTACGCTCGCAACGGAGCAACGGATCAAAGTGATTTTTTGTATAGAATTTGTTGAGGGGGTGGAAAGTGACAAAGACTGCTAATCTGAATAGCCCGATACAGTTCCTGAGGTACCTGATTGCGGCTCGCGCACCACTCACCCTCAAAAGGAGTCATAAAAGCTATGTCCACGTGAGCGAAGCCGCGGGCAAAAGCTATATAAGTATAATAAAACTGTAACGGGGCCGTGTCTGTACATGAAATATTTTTGGAAAATAATAACTGTGGTGGACATTACTAACGATACAGAGGCCAAAACAACAACTTTTGGAATTTTTGTCTGTCTGTCTGTCTGTATGTCTGTCTGTATGTTCGCGCATCACGCAAAAACTACCAGGCCGATTTTGATGAAATTTTGTATGGTGGTTCCTTATAGCCCGGGTTAACATATAGGATACTTTTGATCCCGGAAAATTCAGGAGTTCCCGTGGGAAAATCAAAAGTATTCATTTATAGAATGGCTCACCACGCAAATGTGGCTTGACCTATTAAAATCAAATTTTACACGTTGATACCCTTATCGCGAACTAAAACTGCGACATTGCGAATCCCAAAAAAAATAAGGGTTCCTGCAGGAATGCAAAAAATTGTATCTTTAGAATGGCTCAACGTAACAATATGAAACCTTTACGTTGGGATGGGGTGTTTTGATCATCATTGTATAGTCGAGTATTCTTTATCCCGGAAAACTAAAGAGGTCCCGTGGGATATTATCTATCGTTTCTAACATTAATAACAATAGAGTACTTTTTCCACAAATTAGCTACACATACCACACATTATAAACATAGCAGCAAAATGTCAATAGATGGCACTGCAGGGATAATAAAACGCGCTTAAGTTGTATTAAAACATTAAAATATTAAAATATTATTTCATACTTTTGAGTGGATTTCTTTTATGTATTTTTCAGCATACGCTAATTTACACAACTCTAACTGTGGAACTATGGCACGTAGCGATGTGTTTCATAGACGAACAGATAGGTATTTTTTTACAGATTCCAATCGTGTAAAAAAAAATTAAAAACACATAAATCGAGTTTAGCATCCTTTAACAGGAGACACAGATATGGGAACTCTTCTGACGGCGACTATTTGCGTGTGGCAGTTGCTCTCCGCCTGCAATATTAATATCTGTGAACCTCATCAATGTATTTGCGGGTCCACGGTGGAGGCAATTGGCCATCACTCACTGAGTTGCGGTCGTTGTTTGTGAAGATTCCCACGTCACCAATTCCTTAATGACCTCACTCGGAGGGCACTGGTATCGGCCAGATGGAATATTCCATCTTTGATGCAGCCACTGGGCTTTAGTCGATGTGATGGCAAAAGGCCGGAGGGTTTAAACAGGTGCTATGGAAGAGAGGAACGTGCCTGCTTTGGGACTCTACTTTTTCTGCCTCACTTCTCACCCGTACGGTACTGCTGCTCAATTTGCGGCGAGAAAGAAGCATAATAAGTACTCGGTCTTGAAGGCAAATTACTGCTTTGTGCCGCTGGTCTGTGAGACAACCGGCTGCTTGCCTTCACAAAGGAGATTGGCCTTCGCCTTCGAAAGAGGAGATGTGACGTGAGGTCCTACCTGCTGCTAAGGTTGTCTATTGCCATCCAGCGCGTCAACGAGAAGTACGTCATGGGCTCCTTTGGAGCTGATACGACTCGAGGATTTGACCCATATTAATATTTTTAGGAAGTTTTATTACGGGAATTATATTTTTCGTCCCCAGTTAAATAGATTCATCTCTATTCAATATTTTCGTTCTCAAATTGATAGATCTGTCACCAAATTGATAGATCTGTCATCAAATTATATTTTTCGTCCCCAGTTAAATAGATTCATCTCTATTCAATATTTTCGTTCTCAAATTGATAGATCTGTCACCAAATTGATAGATCTGTCATCAAATTGATAGATCTGTCATTAAAAATACGTGTGGCACTCGGGGACTGCCGCGGTAAAGCATGTAACAAAGGGGGTAATCGGTCAAAAACAATAAATAAATGAGCGAGCGAAGCGAGCGATGTTAGGTTCGGTCAGGTTTGATTGATTTAACAGTCCCCACCCTGGGTACAAAATTACTTCGCAGCAGAAGAAATCATCGGAAGATGATCCCTAACGGGGGCATAGCCCCCGCCGCCCGTTTCGAACATCAACAAACTTTCGGGATCCGAAGAGGATGTGGGAGTATCTGTAGGTCACCTTTGTTAGTAATTTTAGGCATTTATTTGGTGACAGATCTACTATTTTGAGTACAAACTATATTATTTATGAAATTTCATTTTTTTTATTTAGTGATCGAAGCTATTTAATTGACAATCGTTAAAAGACTTTTCTGGTGATAAATCTTTGTTGTTTGATGACTTTACTTTGGTGACAGATCTACTATTTTGAGTACAAACTATATTATTTAGGGAATTTCATTTTTTTTTATTTAGTGATCGAATCTATTTTATTGACAATCGATAAAATCATACCCTTTTATTACTAGATTGATACAATGATTTGAATTAGTTTTTCGATAATATAGGTATATGTGTTTATATACGTCCCCAACACTCGACCTGCCCTGAGTTAGGGCGATCAGGCCTTAGACGATCACGCGGGCCCATTGCGGGTTAATTGACTTCACACATAAGCTTCGAGTTTCTTCGCAGGCGTGTGCAGGTTTCCTCACGATGTTTTTGTCACCGTAAGAGCGTCGGATAAACGTACATACCAGTATGAAATCGATATTCGTATGGATTTTGTTAAGTGGCAGCATTCGAACCACGGCCTTCCGGACAGGAGATAGTGGCCCTAACCGTTCTGCCACCGACGCTCTATATGTTATTTAAGATTTAGAAATCCTTACTTATTTATTATTATAAATGTGAAAATGTGTTTGTTTGTTTGTTACCTATTCACACTTCAACACCTCTACCAATCTTGATGAAATTTGGCATGCAGGTAGCATGTATCACTGGGAATGAAATAGTCAACTTTATATCTGTGGAAATTATCATAGCCCGATGCAGTTCCTGAGAAAACTAAAACAATACTCTTTGTTCGTTAAGTTATTTAAAATCGTAACGAAAAAATTAGTTGCTGTGATTTTTAGCACAGAAATGAGGTGGAAAATCACATAATTTACTAATAAGTATATCCTGACATAGTTCCCGCGGGATCTGGGGACAACTGTTTTCTACGCTCGCGCACGTCGGTGGCGTCGCAACGGAGCAACGGATTAAAGTTATTTTTTGTATAGAATTTGTTGAGGGGGTGGGAAGTGACAAAGACTGCTAATCCGAATAGCCCGATACAGTTCCTGAGGTACCTGGAGAAAACTCATGTCCACGCTTGCGAGCTGATTGCGGCTCGCGCACCACTCACCCTCAAAAATAGTCATAAAAGCGTCCACGCGAGCGAAGCCGCGGGCAAAAGCTAGTTATATATAAAATTATAATTTATAACCAACGCCCTTATCCTACATCTACGACGACGTGTTACATAGACAATTTGACAAATCCATGTCGTAACGGTCAGTCAATTCACCTCATACCAAAAGATCGCGTGTTCGATTCCCGGCGGGGTTTAACTTTGTAAAACTCGGTTTGGTTGGTGGTAGGGAATTTTCCGAGCCCATCTGGCTAGCTACCAACAACTTATATGTTATCAGCATTTCTTCAATGTGCTCTAATTTGATAGAAGTTTGTCAGTTCCTTTTGCGTTGGTGGAATCTTGGTAAGCTCGCTTCCATTTTCGGAAATATCGTCACTAACATTAGATGAGATGATGCCAATCTATGCATCTTATATATAAAATTCACGTGACACAGTGTTAGTTGCCTTACTCCTGCGAAACTGCTGGACGGATTTCCCTGAAATTTTCTGTGCATATTCGGTAGGTCTGAGAATAGGTATAGAAAAACTTTCACCTGGGTCTGAGCGGGCGAAGCCAAGGGAAACAGCTAGTATATTATATACAAAAATGAACCCCTATTTCTTCTGGTCATCGCATCACGCGTGAACAGCTGGACCGATTTCACTAATTCTTTTTTTGTTGAGTTCGTTATTTTCAGGAGTTTCTTATGTAGGGTAGGGTAGGGTAGTGTAGAGTAGTGTAGGGTAGTGTAGTGTAGTGTATAGTAGGGTAGGGTAGAGTAGGGTAGTGTAGTGTAACGTGGTACGAAGTTCGCCCGGACAGCTAGTTGTAAATAAAAAACTAAAAAATGTAATGACAATGGGTTCCGTACAAGTAACTGGACCCTATTGATAGGCCTACGCTGTCTATCCATCAGTCTGACTTTAAAAAAGCTGTATCTTTTAAAACACATAGGTGATAGATATAGCCAGGTGAAATTTTCCTGAATATTTATTGAAGAGTTCCGTACCTCAAAAGGTACAAACGGAACCATTCCAGGATCACTCGTCTGTCCGTCCGTCCGTCCATCACAGCCAATTCGTTCGGAAACTACTGGACCAATTGAGTTGAAATTTGGTACGCATAATATCAAGGTCGGTGACCCAAAGACGGACTTTTAACATAAATTAATCATTTTTTAACATGGGGTCAACTTTAGAAGAATAAATAAGAATATTAAAAACAAAGATTTCAAAATATGTTGCGTGAAATATCAAATGAAAGGGCTTATTGTGAAAATCTCATATATATTTTTAAAAAACTTTAAAATTAACAGTTTTGAAGTAATTTAAGGCGAGAAGCTGTCTAAGTGTACCTCACAGTAAGTACCTTCTCACCTAAGAGAGGATTCCCAGGTTCATTACAGCAATTTTTGTCTTTGACTCAAGGAGCTTAAGGTGGTCGAACATCTGAATGAATCTATTGCGGAAAATTGGAGTCAATGCTACCAAACAATAAAAAAAAACCTAACCACTCCTGGAATGCCGACAGAAGTAAAAACCAACCACCTTAAAGTCTTGTAACTTGTACACCAATTTTTTTTATTCTTTCATAATCGTATCATATCGTATCTATCGTGTCGTACCGTACCATACCGTATCGTATCATATCGTACCGTTTTATAAAGGTAAGAACAATTTTAAAAGTTTCGGTAACAGGTAACGGTAAGATGTCTCGAGTTCAATGGTGTTTTTCTATCTCAAATAGAGTTTAATACGTTTTTTTCGTATTGGCCAACGCGCCTTAAGAAGTTTTCACTTAAATATATGAAATTAAAGAAAAGGCTAAATTAAGGGGCGTCCCTATGCAGTAAGTATACGTGTTTTTAAGGTTATTGTTTATGCTTTACTGTAATAATTTTTGAAAAACCTAAAAACTTTTAGGTACATGATTTAAATATTGCATTGTCACGCGATATACATATGCATGCAAAATTTCAGCTTAATCAGGAAACAGGTAGTGGGTCAAATTTAACTTTAAAGATTCCACTCGAACAAACGTACGTAAGTATACGTGTTTTTAATTTTTTTGTTTATGCTTTACTGTAATAATTTTTGAAAAACCCGAAATTTTTTTAGGTACAAGCTTTTAATATTGCATTGTCACGCGATATACATATGCATGCAAAATTTCAGCTTCATCAGAAACCAGGAAGTGGGTCAAATTTAACTTTCAAGATTCCACCCGAACAAACATACATACATACACTAGCTGTCCCGGCGAACTTCGTACCGCCTTACATTACATTACACTGCCCTACCCTACACTACACTACCCTACCCTACACTACCCTACCCTTCACTACACTACACTACCCAACCCTACCCTACACTACCCTACCCTACACTACCCTACCCTATACTTTCCGACCCTAAACTACACTACTCTACCCTACACTACACTACCCTACCCTACACTACCCTATCCTACACTACCCTATACTACCCTACCCTACATACACTACACTACCCTACACTACACTACACTACTCTACACTACCCTACACTACACTACCCTACCCTACCCTTCACTACCCTACACTACCCTACCCTACCCTACATAAGAACATTCTCCTGACAATAACAAACTCGACAAAAAAAGAATTAGCCAAATCGGTCCAGCCGTTCTGGAGTTATAGCGTCAGGAAGGAAAACCCGACTTATTTTTATATACAGAAAATATAACCGTTTAGTGCGACTCCGGTTTAAGCGACCAACTGCTTATAGCGACCATTATTTATGATAATACGTCCGGTTAAAACGACACACGCGCAATTTTTTGTTTACCTACGCACTCGCACCCCCGCCCCGCCACTGACGCGAATAGCAAAGATAGCGACGGTGATGATGGCGAACCAGAGGAGATTCATCCGACTTTGAGTGTGTCTGAGGCGTTGAAAGCTGCAGAAACACTCAGTGTATTTGTTCAGACTAACTTTGAAGATGATCTTATGAAAACAATGATGTCACGAATTCACAATGCCGTACGAAGTTCTTACTACCGAACAAAAGTTTGTCAAAAACAAACTCAAATAACAGACTTTCTACGTTAGTAACACAGAGCTATGTCTGTAGTGATTGTGTATTTTATTTACTATGTATGTATAATTTGTACATACAATTCCCACATTATGTACCTATGTTTGTAATTTGTAATGTTTAAGAAAATAAAGCATTTGTGATTTCTATGAAATGTTTTATTTAACTAAATAGGAAAACCAAAATTATATTATAATAATATGTATTCGTAAGTTATGTATGTATGTACAAGTTAAGTTATGTACTTAAGAAATAATCCGTCCGTTTTGTGCATCGTCCGGTTAGTACGACATAGTATCGCCGGTCCCTTGAAGGTCGTTATATCCGGATTCTACTGTAGTAGATTGCAAGTTATTAAAAGCTTTTAACATACTTAAATACATTGCAAGTTAATTCAAAGCTTTTTAAAAAGGTATACTTTAAAAAGGTATACTTGACACTTGGTGTGATTATAGTACTAATCCTGAAGTACAGAGGCCAGCACATCAAGATAGACACTTTGAACTTTGAACTGTTCTTATGCCGTAAGGATCAGAATCGCACTACGAGTGTCTAGTTTGGTGTGCTGGCCTCTGTACAAAAACAAATAATAATAACCGACTCCGTATGATTCGACCGTATAAAAATATTTTTTTCATCCCCCATCTCGGAAAAAATATTTTTGTTCTTTGATATCTGAGTGCAAAAGCCGTTTTTATCCGCTAGAGGATAAAGCAAATGGAATTTAGAACATAGTGTGCACTAAGTTTGCGAATTCAAAACATCATTAAAAACCTATTTACTATTTACTTCTACCTCCATGGTGCCGAATTTATCATACTTACAACTTTTTTAAATTTGTTAAAATCTCAGACTCGGAACCTTCTTGGTGTACTTTTTTTTTAATTTGCTTTGCGCGTGATAGATTATGATCTGAATGAAAAGCACTAATCTATAATATAATAAAACTGTAACGGGGCCGTGTCTGTACATGAAATATTTTTGGAAAATAATAACTGTGGTGGACATTAATAACGATATAGAGGCCAAAACAACAACTTTTGGAATTTTTGTCTGTCTGTCTGTCTGTCTGTATGTTCGCGCATCACGCAAAAACTACCAGGCCGATTTTGATGAAATTTTGTATGGTGGTTCCTTATAGCCCGGGGTAACATATAGGATACTTTTTATTCCAGAAAATTCAAGAGTTCCCGTGGGAAAATCAAAAGTATTCATTTATAGAATGGCTCACCACGCAAATGTGGCTTGACTTATTACAATCAAATTTTACACGTTGATACCCTTATCGCGCACTAAAACTGGGACATTGTGAATCCCAAAAAAAATTAGGGTTCCTACAGGAATGCAAAAAATTGTATCTTTAGAATGACTCAACGTAACAATATGAAACCTTTACATTGGGATGGGGTGTTTTGACCATCATTGTATAGTCGGGTATTCTTTATCCCGGAAAACTAAAGAGGTCCCGTGGGAAATTATCTATCGATACTTACAATAATAACAATAGAATACTTTTTCTATATATTAGCTACACATACCAAACATTATAATCATAGTAACAGAATGTCAATAGATGGCACTGCAGGGATAATAAAACGCGCTTAAGTTGTATTAAAACATTAAAATATTATTTCATACTTTTGAGTAGATTTCTTTTATGTATTTTTCAGCATACGCTACTTTAAACTCTAGAACTATGGTACGTAGCGATGTGTTTCATAGACGAACAGAGAGGTATATTTTTACAGATTCCAATCGTGTAAAAAAATAAAAACACATAAATCGAGTTTAGCATCTTTTAACAGGAGGCACAGATATGGGAACTCTTCTGACGGCGACTATTTGCGTGTAGCAGTTGCTCTTCGCCTGCAATATCAATATCTGTGAACCTCATCAATGTATTTGCGGGTCCACGGTGGAGGCAATTGGCCATCACTCACTGGTTGCAGTCGTGTTTGTGAAGATTCCCACGTCACCAATTCCATAATGACCTCACTCGGAGGGCACTGGTCTCGGCCAGATGGAATATTCCATCTTTGATGCAGCCGCCGGCCGGGCTTTAGTCGATCTGATGGCAAAAGGCTAGAGGGTTTAAACAGGTGCTATAGCAGAGAGGAACGTGTCTGCTTTGGGAAGCCACTTTTTCTGCCTCACTGTACGGTACTGCTGCTCAATTTTCGGCGAGAAAGAAACGTAATAAGTACTCGGTCTTGGAGGCAAATTACTGTTTTGTGCGCTGGTCTGTGAGACAACCGGCTGCTGAACCCTCAGAGGCCTTTGCCTTCACAAAGGAGATTGGCCTTTGGCTTCGAGAGAGGAGATGTGACGTGAGGTCCTACCTGCTGCTAAGGTTGTCTATTGCCATCCAGCGCGGCAACGAGAAGTGCGTCTTGGGCTCCTTTGGAGCTGATATGACTCGAGTATTTGACCCATATTAATATTGTTAGGAAATTTTATTACTAGATTGATACCTATAATGATTTGAATTAGTTTTTTGATAATATAGGTATACATGTTATTTCATCATATCAGTTTATTTACATACAGTTTAGGGCCTCAACCTGCCCTGAGTTAGGGCGATCTGGCCTTAGACGATCACGCGGGCCCATTGCGGGTTGATTGACTTCACACATAAGCTTCGAATTTCTTCGAAGGCGTGTGCAGGTTTCCTCGCGACGTTTTTCTCACCGTAAGAGCGTCGGATAAACGTACATACCAGTATGAAATCGATATTCGTATAGATATTGATAAGTGGCAAGATTCGAACCACGGCCTTCCGGACAGGAGGTAGTGGCCCTAACCGTTTTTCCACTGACGCTCTATATTTTATTTAAGATTTAGAAATCCTTACTTAATATTATAAATGTGAAAATGTGTTTGTTTGTTTGTAACCTATTCACACTTCAACACCTCTATCAATCTTGATAAAATTTGGCATGCAGGTAGCCTGTATCACTGGAAATGAAATAGTCAACCTTTTATCTGTGGAAATTATCATAGCCCGATGCAGTTCCTGAGGAAACTAAAACAATACTCTTTGTTCGTTTTATATAAAATCGTAACGAAAAAATAGATTGGTGTGATTTTTAGCACAGAGATGAGGTGGAAAATGATATAATTTACTAATAAGTATATCCTGACATAGTTCCCGAGGGATCTGGGGACAACTGTTTTCTACGCTCGCAACGGAGCAACGGATCAAAGTGATTTTTTGTATAGAATTTGTTGAGGGGGTGGAAAGTGACAAAGACTGCTAATCTGAATAGCCCGATACAGTTCCTGAGGTACCTGATTGCGGCTCGCGCACCACTCACCCTCAAAAGGAGTCATAAAAGCTATGTCCACGTGAGCGAAGCCGCGGGCAAAAGCTATATAAGTATAATAAAACTGTAACGGGGCCGTGTCTGTACATGAAATATTTTTGGAAAATAATAACTGTGGTGGACATTACTAACGATACAGAGGCCAAAACAACAACTTTTGGAATTTTTGTCTGTCTGTCTGTCTGTATGTCTGTCTGTATGTTCGCGCATCACGCAAAAACTACCAGGCCGATTTTGATGAAATTTTGTATGGTGGTTCCTTATAGCCCGGGTTAACATATAGGATACTTTTGATCCCGGAAAATTCAGGAGTTCCCGTGGGAAAATCAAAAGTATTCATTTATAGAATGGCTCACCACGCAAATGTGGCTTGACCTATTAAAATCAAATTTTACACGTTGATACCCTTATCGCGAACTAAAACTGCGACATTGCGAATCCCAAAAAAAATAAGGGTTCCTGCAGGAATGCAAAAAATTGTATCTTTAGAATGGCTCAACGTAACAATATGAAACCTTTACGTTGGGATGGGGTGTTTTGATCATCATTGTATAGTCGAGTATTCTTTATCCCGGAAAACTAAAGAGGTCCCGTGGGATATTATCTATCGTTTCTAACATTAATAACAATAGAGTACTTTTTCCACAAATTAGCTACACATACCACACATTATAAACATAGCAGCAAAATGTCAATAGATGGCACTGCAGGGATAATAAAACGCGCTTAAGTTGTATTAAAACATTAAAATATTAAAATATTATTTCATACTTTTGAGTGGATTTCTTTTATGTATTTTTCAGCATACGCTAATTTACACAACTCTAACTGTGGAACTATGGCACGTAGCGATGTGTTTCATAGACGAACAGATAGGTATTTTTTTACAGATTCCAATCGTGTAAAAAAAATTAAAAACACATAAATCGAGTTTAGCATCCTTTAACAGGAGACACAGATATGGGAACTCTTCTGACGGCGACTATTTGCGTGTGGCAGTTGCTCTCCGCCTGCAATATTAATATCTGTGAACCTCATCAATGTATTTGCGGGTCCACGGTGGAGGCAATTGGCCATCACTCACTGAGTTGCGGTCGTTGTTTGTGAAGATTCCCACGTCACCAATTCCTTAATGACCTCACTCGGAGGGCACTGGTATCGGCCAGATGGAATATTCCATCTTTGATGCAGCCACTGGGCTTTAGTCGATGTGATGGCAAAAGGCCGGAGGGTTTAAACAGGTGCTATGGAAGAGAGGAACGTGCCTGCTTTGGGACTCTACTTTTTCTGCCTCACTTCTCACCCGTACGGTACTGCTGCTCAATTTGCGGCGAGAAAGAAGCATAATAAGTACTCGGTCTTGAAGGCAAATTACTGCTTTGTGCCGCTGGTCTGTGAGACAACCGGCTGCTTGCCTTCACAAAGGAGATTGGCCTTCGCCTTCGAAAGAGGAGATGTGACGTGAGGTCCTACCTGCTGCTAAGGTTGTCTATTGCCATCCAGCGCGTCAACGAGAAGTACGTCATGGGCTCCTTTGGAGCTGATACGACTCGAGGATTTGACCCATATTAATATTTTTAGGAAGTTTTATTACGGGAATTATATTTTTCGTCCCCAGTTAAATAGATTCATCTCTATTCAATATTTTCGTTCTCAAATTGATAGATCTGTCACCAAATTGATAGATCTGTCATCAAATTATATTTTTCGTCCCCAGTTAAATAGATTCATCTCTATTCAATATTTTCGTTCTCAAATTGATAGATCTGTCACCAAATTGATAGATCTGTCATCAAATTGATAGATCTGTCATTAAAAATACGTGTGGCACTCGGGGACTGCCGCGGTAAAGCATGTAACAAAGGGGGTAATCGGTCAAAAACAATAAATAAATGAGCGAGCGAAGCGAGCGATGTTAGGTTCGGTCAGGTTTGATTGATTTAACAGTCCCCACCCTGGGTACAAAATTACTTCGCAGCAGAAGAAATCATCGGAAGATGATCCCTAACGGGGGCATAGCCCCCGCCGCCCGTTTCGAACATCAACAAACTTTCGGGATCCGAAGAGGATGTGGGAGTATCTGTAGGTCACCTTTGTTAGTAATTTTAGGCATTTATTTGGTGACAGATCTACTATTTTGAGTACAAACTATATTATTTATGAAATTTCATTTTTTTTATTTAGTGATCGAAGCTATTTAATTGACAATCGTTAAAAGACTTTTCTGGTGATAAATCTTTGTTGTTTGATGACTTTACTTTGGTGACAGATCTACTATTTTGAGTACAAACTATATTATTTAGGGAATTTCATTTTTTTTTATTTAGTGATCGAATCTATTTTATTGACAATCGATAAAATCATACCCTTTTATTACTAGATTGATACAATGATTTGAATTAGTTTTTCGATAATATAGGTATATGTGTTTATATACGTCCCCAACACTCGACCTGCCCTGAGTTAGGGCGATCAGGCCTTAGACGATCACGCGGGCCCATTGCGGGTTGATTGACTTCACACATAAGCTTCGAGTTTCTTCGCAGGCGTGTGCAGGTTTCCTCACGATGTTTTTGTCACCGTAAGAGCGTCGGATAAACGTACATACCAGTATGAAATCGATATTCGTATGGATTTTGTTAAGTGGCAGCATTCGAACCACGGCCTTCCGGACAGGAGATAGTGGCCCTAACCGTTCTGCCACCGACGCTCTATATGTTATTTAAGATTTAGAAATCCTTACTTATTTATTATTATAAATGTGAAAATGTGTTTGTTTGTTTGTTACCTATTCACACTTCAACACCTCTACCAATCTTGATGAAATTTGGCATGCAGGTAGCATGTATCACTGGGAATGAAATAGTCAACTTTATATCTGTGGAAATTATCATAGCCCGATGCAGTTCCTGAGAAAACTAAAACAATACTCTTTGTTCGTTAAGTTATTTAAAATCGTAACGAAAAAATTAGTTGCTGTGATTTTTAGCACAGAAATGAGGTGGAAAATCACATAATTTACTAATAAGTATATCCTGACATAGTTCCCGCGGGATCTGGGGACAACTGTTTTCTACGCTCGCGCACGTCGGTGGCGTCGCAACGGAGCAACGGATTAAAGTTATTTTTTGTATAGAATTTGTTGAGGGGGTGGGAAGTGACAAAGACTGCTAATCCGAATAGCCCGATACAGTTCCTGAGGTACCTGGAGAAAACTCATGTCCACGCTTGCGAGCTGATTGCGGCTCGCGCACCACTCACCCTCAAAAATAGTCATAAAAGCGTCCACGCGAGCGAAGCCGCGGGCAAAAGCTAGTGTTGAATATTTTTGCAAAATTAACAATATGTTGGTATAAAACTTAGGAATTTTAGAGATGTAACTAGCAACATTGTAGAAATGATTATGAATATTATGTGTAATGGCAATATTGTGTAACATATAACAGTTTAATGTTATATTTATTTATTATCTGAAATATTGTGTATTAGCGATTAGATACAATTCACTAAAATATTTTTATAATCAACAAATTCAGAAGACAAAAACATAACATACATTGATATTTATATTAAGAAAATGTTAACTATAGTTTTTAATTTACTAGGTGTATGTTGGTTAGCCAGTCTATGTTGGTTAGCCAATCATATTCGAGAACTTAGACAGTTGTCAGTTTGTTGTAAAAATGTAGAGTGGACTCGATCAACATACATAAAAGGGGTTGTAATACCATAATCGGGACATTACGTGGGAGGCATTTGTCACGAGATAATCCAGTCAGTCGGTTCCACTGCCACCTGTATTCAATCCAGATAAGTACTTTAGCCTGTAACCCTGTTTGATAAATTTTAGATAGTTTATTTAAAGATTCAGGCTATATGATATTGTAATATGTATATTTGTTTCTCTGGGCTCAGTGTTTCTCCTCACTTTGCTACACTTCTTGAAATATTGGGTATACAAGTTCCACGTGGTAGGAACTTGTATTATGTAATTAAAAAATAAATCTGATTATTAAAAGAATTACATTGACTTTTTATATTACCATATATTTCTTCTTTTATTTCTTACAATTTGAAAGTATGACCTTAATAAGATTAATACCTTGAACTAGATAGAACTTATTTTCATAAATTTCCTAATGTAGATTAAATTCACTAAGAAATAGTATTCAAAACTTCCTATAATCTATCACGCGCGCCATTTTCTTTTCACGTCATATTGTTAAAACCTTAGGTTAAAAACAAGAAACTTGAGAACAAGTAAAAAAGCTTAAATGAGTGATTCTAGTGACGATGAAGTTTATTTGACGCCAACAGAATTAACTGAAAATGTTAAAAATGCGCAAATGATAAATAATACTTACATTATATCATATTTGTTTACGGCGGAATCTCGTAGCAGAATGTGCAAAATATGCACAACATGAAAAATGCACAAACGAAAAATTATCAGAACGACGGTAGCCGTTTTTCATCGGATGTGCCGTCAGGGTACTAACACCTTTTATAAAACAAACACACAGCAATTTGCTAATAACATTACAACAACGTCATCATATCAGCTCATATACGTCCCCACCGAGTGGCTCGAGCCTACCCTGAATTAGGGCGATCGGGCCTTAGTCGACCACGCGAGCCCAGTGCGGGAGATCGACTTCACACACAAACTGCGAGTTTCTTCGCAGGCGTGTACAGGTTTCCTCACGATGTTTTTCTTCACCGTAAGATTGTCGGATAAACGTACATATGGAATCGAAATTTGAAATCACATTGGTACGTGGCGGGATTCGAATCACGACCTCCCGGACAGGAGGTGGCGGCCCTAGCATCAACGTAACATCTACCAAATACATATTTACCCTATTCTATTTAAGTACCATCAAGTCGTCGGCGTGAAAGTGCAATAATAATGCCGGCTCTTGGTCCGATTTGCTCACACATACAGAGTGAATATCATTTAACTGCTCATATCTTCATATCAGTTCATATACGTCCCCACCGAAGGACTCGAGCCTACCCTGAATTAGGGCGATCGGACCTAAGTCGACCGTGCGGGCCCAGTGCGGGTTGGTCGACCTCACACACAACCTTCGAGTTTCTTCGCAGGCGTGTGCAGGTTTCCTCACGATATTTTCATTCACCATATATGATCTATCCGACCGATTTCGGTCATGGGGCCCACTTCGACTCCTAGTCGGTTTGCCGCACGTGCGCTCGAAGATGGCTTACCTTACATAGCCAACTCCTCGCGCAATGAGGGCATTTCAGTATGCCACCCTCGTAATTGTATGAAATGGTCGCAGGTGGTCGGGCCTTTAACTGGTCGCGTTTATTATCAAGGTCAGCTTTACGCTGATCCTCGAACTCGCGCACTTGCCTATTTACAATCCTGCGCCATTCTGGCTGTTCTGCTGCCAAACTCTCCCATTGAGAGCGTTCTATGTTGCATCCTTTCATATGTAGCTTCTGAACATCTTTTTCATCGTAAGACCGTCGGATAAACGTACATATGAAACCGAAATTCGAAATCACTTTGGTACGTGGCGGGATTCGAAACACGACCTCCCGGACAGGAGGCGGCGGCCCTAGCATCAACATAACAACTACCAACTATGTGCATATTCACCCCATTCTTACTTGTGGTAAATAAGACACGCCGACAAATCCCAAGACATTTCAGTAGCATCAAGTCGGCGTGAAAGCGCAATAATAATGCCGTCTCTTGGTCTAATTCGCTCACTCATACCTACAGGGTGAATATCATTTAACTGCTCATATAAAGGGCGTGAATTTACGCGAAACACTTCATTCAGTTCATCGTTTTGAAGCGAGGCGGACAGGAAATGATTAAGATATTTCTTAATTTATTTTACCGTTACTCGCGAACCTTAACATCTTCCTAAAATAATAGTCGCCTTCCTAACATAGCTAACGGTAAATAAATGTGTAAAGGAGAAAATTTTCTATTAATTGAAATGATCAATGAGTTCATTTACAAAACTTGAAGACAGTTGATGAAGGAGTTCAAGTAAATATCGAAGAGTTGAAAGAATAATTTAGCGTCGGTGGCGTAAAGCCTAGGGCAGCTGCCTCCTGTCCGGGAGGTCGTGGTTCGAATCATGCCACGTACTAATGTTTTTCGAATTTCGATTTCATATGTACGTTTATCGGACGCTCTTACGGTAAAGGAAAACATCGTAAGGAAACCTGCACACGCCAGCAAAAAAAACTCGAAGGTTGTGTATGAAGTGTCGCACTGGGCCCTAAGTGATCACCTAAGGCCCATCATCATCATCATATCAGCCGAAAGACATCCACTGCTAGACAAAGGCCTTCCACAAGGATTTCCAAAACGACGGCTTCTCACGATCTCCACCAGGTAATCGGTTACCGCGTGGGAGGCCTTCCTACGCTACGTTTTCCGGTGCGCGGTCACCACTTGAGAACTCTACTTCCCCAACGGCCATCTGTTCTACGAGCTATGTGCTCTGCTCACTGCCACTTCAGTTTAGTGATTCTGTGAGCTATGTAGGTTAATTTGGTTCTCCTACGGATCTCCTTATTTCTGATAAGATTCTAAGGCCCAATCACCCTAATTCAGGGTGGGCTCGAGCCCCTCGGTGGGGACATAGATGAGCTGATATGTTGAAGAAAGAATAAAGTTCTCAAGTGCAACCGCGTACCGGAAAATGAAGAGTAGGAGGCTTCCCACTCGGTAGACCGGCGATCTGGTCGCGGGAAGCCGCTGGATGCGGGCAGCGCTTACAGGTTCAGTAGTTATGATATCTTCGGGGGAGGCCCATATTCAGCAAGAGAACGTGTTTCGGCTTATATGAAAATGACTGAACTAGGAAGAATATTGTTCATTAAGATCTTATCGGGAAGACGGACAAAGGATTTAAGATATCAATAATATTTTTAGATATCCATTAGGTTCTTGTAAACTGCACAAGGTTAGTGGATACTTCCGTGATTGCCATTCGATAAACTTTCTTCGTTATTGCTGATACATTACATAATGGCTTGGTATCTTAATCATCATCATATCAGCCGAAGGACGTCCACTGCTGGACATAGGCCTCCCCCAAGGATCTCCACCACGACCTTCACCAGGTCATCGGTCCACCGAGTTGGAGGTCTGCCTACACTACGCTTTCCGGTGCGTGGTCGCCAATCGAGAACTTTACTGCCCCAACGGCCATCTGTTCTACGAGCAATGTGCCCCGCCCACTGCCACTTAAGTTTAGCAATTCTGAGAGCTATGCCGGTTACTTTGGTTCTCCTACGGATCTCCTCGTTTCTGATTCGATCACGTAGAGAAACACCGAGCATAGCACGCTCCATTTCCCTTTGGGTGACCTTGAGCCTTCTTATGAGGCCCATAGTAAGCGACCATGTCTCAGTTCCGTTTGTCATCACTGGCAACACACACTGGTCTAAGACCTTGGTCTTAAGACACTGCAGTATCTGGGACGTAAAGATATTGCGAAGCTTCCCGAACGCTGCCCAGCCAAGTTGGATTCGACGATTGATCTCTTTCTCGAAGTTGGATCTACCTAACTGGACTGCTTGTCCCAGGTATACATATTCGGTAACAACTTCGAATGTAGAGCCTCCAACCTTCAGAGGAGTAGGTATGACACGGAAGTTAGACATAATTTTCGTCTTGTCCATATTCATTCTAAGACCCACTTGTTGAGAGGCTCTACTGAGGCCATCGAGCATTGTGCCCAAGTCGTCCATAGTCTCAGCCATGACCACGATATCATCAGTGAATCGAAGGTGGGTGATGTACTCGCCGTTGATATTGATGCCGAGTCCACCCCAGTCCAAAAGCTTAAAAACATCTTCCAGGGCGGCGGTGAACAGTTTCGGAGATATAACGTCTCCCTGTCTCACCCCTCGCTGCAGCTGGATCGGTTTCGAGTTTTGATCCTGGAGGCGAACCGACATGGTGGCGTTTTCATTCAAATACTTCAGCACTTCGATATATCGATAGTCAATTTGGCACCTCTGGAGAGACTGTAACACAGCCCAAGTTTCGACCGTATCGAAGGCTTTCTCATAGTCCACGAACGCCAAGCAAAGTGGCTGATTGTACTCTTCGGTTTTCTGTATAATCTGCCGCATATCTTAATACTGAAACCTATTTAAATTAGTTAAATTATGGATAGTAGATAGATAAATACTGATAGATAGATAATGAGCCTAGCATAGAGCGGAAAGAGAGACTTATGCGAAAAAGAACCGCTAAAGTGCGAGTCAGAACCGCACACAAAGGGTTCCGTACCATCATACTTGATGGCGCTAGTTTCTTTACTTTTAAAAAAACACCTTTTTTGTATGAAGACTTTCAATTTTTTAATTTTTAGTATTTGTTGTTATAGCCGCAACAGTAGTACATCATTTGTGAAAATTTCAACTGTCTATCTATCACGGTTCATGAAATACAGCCTGGTGACAGACGGACAGAGACAGACAGACAGACAGACAGACAGACGGACGGACAGCAGAGTCTTTGTAATAGGGTCCCGTTTTTACCCTTTGGGTACGAAACCCTAAAAACATATTTAAAAAATGTCGGGCTAGTGAATAAGGTCCTGACTCGAGCATTATTGCTGAAACTGGAAATGCTGTTGTTGCTTAAGAGGATATACGAAAAAATATTTACTGTTTGGTGGGCGGAGTCTACTCGTTCAAAACCCCCCGAACCCCGCTTACGAAACACGCGGGCTGCCACCGCGTCGCGTCAGAAAGCGCGCACTGCGCCGAGGAAAAGACATGGAGTTGCTTTGAATAAAAATTGTTTATTTATTTTATCAAGAAATTTAATTTCTTTCAGAATATTGTTCTTACATAAATAAAATAGGGTACAGTTTGTAAGTGTGGATCGTAGAGTAGACTCTAGGAGTAATGCAGAAAACTTGACATCCGATAAAAAAATCACTGTACTTTAGAACAAAAGCAAATATAATACATACATATATATATATATAAATACATTTTGGAACTTCACAAATATGCATTTGACCTTGCACTTGAAAATACCAGTCAGAGTTTTTCTTTAGAATAATCTGACCAGTTTTTTTGGAGTTTACTCCTTAAGAATCGATTTGCATATAAGGCGCCCGGTATGAAAAAAATATGAGGAGTAAAATCTAGTGATCGAAAACGTAGTTTTTTATATTCTCTTTGCGCGTTACGTTTTTTACGCGCAACCTATTGTATTGTGCGCACCTCTGTCACGTGATACAAAACAGTCAGGATTGGCTGAATCTAAGATGACGTTCTGTCATTGTTGCAGTCTTAAGGCGTGTCTCCTGCGCCCGCTTTTTTGAAACATTAATGGTTGTAAGCATGCAGTGACATTTTTAATGTGGACCCATCGTCGCAGTCTTCCTGCACCGAGGTTGAATGTTACTGGAAAAACCCATCCTCTCGAGAGTAGGGACTACTATAAAATACGTCACTGTAGATCAAATTTGCAAAAAAACAGCTCCACATCATGAAACCAGCACATACCTTTTCCACGAGTTTTTTCAAGAAACAAAAAAGAAGAAAATTATGAATTGAGAACTGTTGAAGTATCAGAACGATTTTAAACACAGTGATGTTAGAAAGTTTTCACTTCATCATTTCCTTATTCAAGCGAGTGATGATATAAAGAATGATGTCCACAAATTACTAGAAACATTACAAGAGAAACTTAACAAAAATGCTCTTGATTTAATTGAAGAGTCAACTTGAAATCAATGTAAGAGCCCTTTATGGTATGACCTAAGATATGCTTGTATAACCGCATCCAAAGCATATTAGGTTAGTTGCTGCCAAACACCAGATGGATCATTAGTAGCTGCGATCATGGGAGCTAAAACACCTGACACATCAGCTAAGAAAAGAGGCCGGAAATTGGAATCATCCATCAGTTATAAAAACTGTGCAGAGTAAACTTAAAACCAAAGTCAAGCCCTGCTTTGTGCCTGTTTAGACAATCGTACTTAAGAAGTAAACTCCAGTCGTGCGTCGGAGCTGACACACACACTTTTTTTTTTCTACTTTCCACAAATGCATTTTGCCATTTTTTTATAGCCTCATCTATACCTATTTTATACGGTGCCAAAGGACATTGTAACACCCCCCCTAAATATATATATATATATATATATATATATATATATATATATATATATATATATATATATATATATATATATATATAGCTAAACCTACCTATAATACTCGTACGTACATACGACATACAACGTACCTATAAGAAATATGTAAACTATACTTGATTTTTATTGTATTTCAAAATAAAGTTAAACGTTTGGCCAGATCGTCTAAAGAACCCTAATTTGTGATCGCAGTAACCCAGAATCTTTTTGAAGGTGAATGACAACTTATTTTAAAGAGATTAATCTATTACATTGTGTTTGGACGAACGATGTAGTCTAACTTATAATATTGAAGTATTTCGCGCGGAACCCTAGTTTCTCTACTGTGATTATTCCCTATTTTGGGCCCCCCCAAAATTGGGGAGGGTAGCTGGCCCCCAGTGCTCGGAATAACGTAACACATAACTGACGTCAGTACTACATTATTTTGGTGATTAAAACAATGTACAGCTAATACAAGATAAGTGAACGAGCGATTTTAGCTCAAAACAGGTATTTAAAGCTAAGTTGAGCCACGCCAGCTACTATCTGCCTGCACACCACTAAGATACACAGGAATCTACCCGTCTTCAAGTGTAATTTTATTAAGCTACACGACATTTTATAGTGTACTAAGCCGTGTACCACCCAAAATCCTAAAACTAGTGTATATAAAACGCTTGTGAGGCGTCTTACTATACGTGTATAGTGTGAACTATGACTGAGTCTTTACAACCATAGTCTGTCCATCCCCATTCGTCAGGTATTTGGGTGAAATTCTGCCGAGGCATGCTTGTGATAAGCTACAGATAGGATCTACCTATCTATAATTACACTAGTATCAGAGTTGGCGAAGCTCGAACGCCTATAGTTTGTTTGTTAGTCCATTACATTTATCCTATAAACGTGTGGACAGATTTAGCTGAAATTTGGTAAAATTAGGAGTTTTTCATATCTATGAACCACTAAACTACATAACTTAGCCCATATTGCATGGAGCTTGGTAAACAGCCATCTCAGGTATGAAATACTTAGCTGGCAGGTCGTGGGCACGGCCCATGTGTGGGGTCGTGGGGTAGCGTGGCGTCTTTGCAGTTGTTCTTTGAATACGTGTTTCTCCTCTGGCGGTCTGTTCGACTGAGAGCGAGCGTCGGTGTGTCCGTGGTTAAATAAGCTTTCACACAGATACAACCCAGGCGGCGCGCGGGCAGACGCACACACACACCTAGGGCCATCGCGTGATCCAAGCGACATCAGCTGCCAGACATCCAGGCGCCTGCGCTGGTTTTACCTTCCTTTTTTCCGCGCAAAGATACTAGTTACCTTAGATAATCTGTTATCATGTGCGCATCGCGTGGTTCGAATGACGACAGACAAGGCGCCAGCCTGGCTTCTCGGAAATAATCCCTGAGCTAATTTGTTTCAACAACTGTCTATTCACTCAACTCGAGGTTAATCCTCACCCGACTGAATAAAACTTAGTTATGTTTTTTCCAATAGACAGTTTCCTTTTAGTCTATCAAACTCACTGTAATACCTATAGATATTTATTTATACATATGAATCCGTTACAACATTTTATTTCTACTAACGTGTTAGTGTTTGCTATAAATCCATCTGGGTTTGCTCCAAAATATGGTTGGTTTTTGTCAATAAATAAACCACATAGGTCGATTTTTTCCCCAAGCATTTCCGACAACTGTTCGCGCGCTGTAGTTTCGTTCATCAACCCATGATTTATTGACGTGACATGACTTAAATCTGACCGGTATAACATATTTTTAACCATATTTTTACATGGGTTAGTCGTTCTCCTCTTTATGACTTTTCTAAAATTTGAACTTGTCAGTAATTTTCTCCTTAGCTCCATCCATTCACCTGATCCACTTTGCAGTTTAGTAGATTCTTGAATGTCCCGTAGTTGTTCGTCAGTCTTGATCAAATTATCGAGAAATTTCAATTTCAATTTCAATTTCAATATTTATTAATAATTTAAAGCAAATTACAAGTCATTTTAAACATAAGATTAGTCATAAGTTTGTTATATTTTATTTTAACCTAATTAAATGTTATAAAGCATTTCGCTGTTATTACAGTATTTTATTCAAAATAAATTCGTCCACTTGTCGCCTTTGCCAATCCAAATGTCACGCTGTCCATATCTGGGTTATCAACACTTTCCCCGTAGTTCAGGTCTGTCTTCTTTTGAATTAATTTTCTATTATTTTTTCTTATTTTGGTTTTGTTATATTTTCTCTGTTTTTATTGTTTTTCCTCAAACAGTTTTTTTCGTTTTGAAGCAGATTCTTGTTTTATATTTTCGTGAACTGTGGAATAAATTTTTCCAGTATTAAAGGAAATTACCGCGCCTGCGCATCTACCTTGATAAGACCGTTTTAACGCATAATTGACGCGTTTGCCGCCAACAAATTTTGCTATGACTCCGTTCAATCGCTCGACTACATTGCTATCCACGTTTTCCATCAAACTCCTTGCTGATGATGCAACGTTTGCGACAATAACCTTTATTTGAGACCAGATACGGAATTTAAATATATCACTCTGTTCCGTCGTTTCTTTCTTGCAGATAACCTTATTACAATCATTATGGTTACTGTATGCATGCTGAATAGACATGTTGATGTCTTTGTGTAATTTTGCTACACTGTCTGGCTGTTTATTTTTGTGATGATAGTTTATTGCCGAGCAAATATTATTGTTATCAGGATTACCTAGAATACTTACTTTTTTATGTAACTACTAACGACTCTATTACTCTGTTCAGTAGTAAGTAGTTGCGCTAGGTACCTACGTACCAAAACCAACCTAACGTATGTAAGTTGAAATTAATTGAATTGAATTGAAGTGGAGTAATTTGAGCGCGTTAAACATAGGTCTGTCGTCGGCAGTGGCCACAGGCGTAGTGATCAACTTGGAAGAAAGAGAGAACGGTATCCGTCCCAATGTAGTCGGATAGAAATAGAGAGGGCACGCCGGCGTCTTATCTAAATGACGTAAGCGACAATTTCAATACGACTTATTTATGTAAAAGCGAAATAATAAAATTAAAATTTAACTTGGTGAATGAATATGAATTATATAAATCTATAATTTCACAAAGTCTCGCTGTTCTATCAAGTATAGTATCAAGTATAGTATTTTACATAAAATCCGAAATAAGGTGAAATCGAAGAGCTTACTTTGTTGTTTTTTTTTATCGAACCAAACTTCGTCAATCATGTTTTGACCTTGGTGAATGACTGATGTATATAGTCAAGAATTACATACTTAAAACTCAAATCATTTCGATTACAGAGTTCAAAAATAATGAGTTTAGCAGTTACAAAAAAATATTCGTATATCCTCTTAAAGTTCTTACTTAACAAACTTATGTGTGTCCTGCATAATTCGTTTATTGCCCTACTCTCGAAAAACAAAGAGCGTTTTAAACCTATTATAATTAATTACTATCATGTAGTTAACCACTCCCCTGGCAAATGCCTAGTTCTGGTCCGCGGCGAGAACGAATCAGCTGGCGCTGCCAGCTGCGCCATCTTGCTTCAACTGTGGGGGCTTTTTGTGGGTGGTCGCCATTATTGTCAAGGGTTACAAAAACAATTATTTCTCAATATCTTTGTATGGACACTATATATAAAACTTATAACGGTGAAATCGTCATAAACTGACTATCTGACTAAAATATTTGTGTATTAAACTTTGTGAAATATAATTCAACAGTCTCGGCCAAAGATAGGGTAAGTAGGTATTAGTAGGTATTGCACTTGAACGTAAAAAAACGTGAACTGTGAATGCTACAATAACAATAGATAATATAATAACATTGTATTGCTTACCCAGTTTATTGGGAATTTCAACAACACCGAGTTTTTCTATGCAAAACAACAAAACAATCACTAAACAATCACTTTAAAAACAGGTACTCGCACCGCCCGGGCGCGGCTGAATGCACTGACTGATTCGAAGGAGATTTCTATCGAAAATCATTCACCGTTGGCTTTGCACTCATTCCTAACTCTATCCTTGTCTTATCAAGGAGCTTTAGCAAACGATAGAACAACGCAGCGATAGTTTTCGCTCCATAATCAGGTATGAAGTGAGCCGCTTCCCGCGTAAAGGGATCTGACCAGATTTAGGCGTTTCACATAAGCGTCAAATTCCCGCCGCGCCTACTATTGGACAAACACAGATCCGCATAATCTGCCAAAATGGCGCGCCAGCGGAGGATGACCGTTGGCGTAGAAAAGTTCTCGAGTGGCGATCGCGCACCGGAAAGCGTAGGCAATCGTTGGACCGATGACCTGGTGAAGGTCGCGGGAAGTCACTGGATGCGGGCAGCGTAGAACCGGTCGACGTGGAAATCCTTGGGGGAGGCCTATGTCTAGCAGTGGACGTCCTTCCGGTGATTTGATGATGATTTAGTTAAAAAGTATAACCTTCACTTACGTCTATTCGGTACTAACCAACCGTAAAAATCTTCGTAATTTATTCCAAACAATCGCATAAGTTTATCGCGATTAATTTCATGCTGTTTGCAGAATAGATTCCCTCCCCACAAAGCACACACACGTTCATGTTCGTGACATTCTGACATTGCGGGTAACGACTTAGTAGCAGCGTTTGCGCTTGATGCATGTTGCGCCGGCGAATTTCGGCGAATATTCCGTGCATCTTGCCAAATGATATCCACTTGACTACATTAATACTAAAACTAACAATAGCTCAACATATATCACATTGGTACCTACTTACAATATACTAGCTTTCGACCGCGGCTTCACCCGCGTGGACATAGTTTTTATGACTGCCTTTGAGGGTGAGTGGTGCACGATCGTGGACATTAGTTTTCCCACATATTGGTATATATCTACACTAATTCCACATAAAATAAATAAAACTGCGTTTTCAATTTGTCAGCGACCGGTTTTGAACACCATCTGCCTGAAGATGGTTTTCGAAACCGGTCGCTGACAAATTAAAAACGCAGTTTTATTTATTTTATGTGAAATTAGTGTAGATATATACCAATATGTGTGAAATAAAGTTCCACCAAGAACCTACTATCAAAAGTATCGACATTAGTTTTCTCCAGATCCCTATCCCAGATCGGGCTATTCTGATTAGCAGTTTTTTTTCATTTCCCACTCCCTCAACCATCTCTGTGCAAAATTTCACAACAAAGAAATGAACCAAAAAAGACTATTTTTTCAGTTCCCTCAGGAACTGCATCAGACTATGCAATTTTCACGCGATAAAAAGTAGCCTACGTTTTTACCCGTTACACAGGCTACCTGTATTATAATTTTCATCAAGATTGGTGAAGGCGTTGAAGCGTGAAAAGGTAACAAACAAATAAACAAACAAACACATTTTCACATTTATAATTACAGATACAGCTTTGACCCTCCGAGTATTCCTAGCGAACGAATAGGTTGACTAAGCTTTGACCCTGCGAGTGTTTCTGATACGGTGTCGGTTACGTTAAAGTGTCGCGAGTTCAATGGTATTTACCATCTCAAAAATGCCCAATCCCTTTTCACGAAATCACTTCCACAGATTGCAGGAAACTGGCAGTACATTTTTTTTGTGCAATTAATTTAGAATTTCGTGCAGTTGAATGATAGTAAAACCAATCTCGTTGCAACAGATGTCTTGATGCGTTGAATGAAACTGCATCTTTGTGGTGACGGATCGGGAGCGAGACAAATCTCGCTCACGTGTGAGAGGTTTCACCGTTTTTTCCCCTCCATAATATTATGAATATTTTGACGCTCTGAGGTGTGTTCCTACTTAGCTGAATAAAATATTCAAAATTTCAAATTAAACGAAATTAATAATTTTGGACGTGCCTCTTAATCTTGAGTTAAACTTTGATCTTTATGAAATGACCTGTTTTGTTCTGAAGTACTTTTATTTCTAAATGCTATTTTGAGAGACCGGTGTAATTTCTGATTCTGATTGATTTGACATACAATAATAGAGATGACGACAGCATTAGAAATAAATTATGAACTGTTGGTCACTAAATTGCCCTCCTAATTAAACTTCGGAAAAACTCACTCGTTCTGTTTTCCATCAATTCTTCGATTTTAAATTCACCAAAATCACAAAATGAGTACATAAATGACGCTGCAAAACTATGACGTCACGCCTAGGTATTTCAAAAATTTTTAGAACAAAATGTCGTTTTTGACAGATGATAAAAAGTAAATCAGATGACTAACATTCGTCATCCCTATTCAACTTAACACATATATAATGTGCTGTTTACATTATAAAGGATGACTCCGTTTCAGTGGCATATTTCATGTTTCCTTATAATATAGTGTGCATTTACTGAGAAATGTAGTTAAAAACGGACTCTATTTAAAGGTAGTCACTACTTCAAATATCTGCCAGCAAAACCAGTTAGAAATAAATAGGACTCTGTTAGGAATTGAATCCGCTACATTATCGCGCGACTCAAGCGGTAGCTAGCGATAGTTATACTTATTTAATTCTATCACTTTAAAATGTAAAACAGTATATATGTCGCAGGCATACTGTATAATTCGTCATTATACATACGTTCAGGCAAATTATATAATGGCGAGGGCGGGGAGCCTCGCTTCGCTTCGCGAGGCTCTTTGACAGTTAAATCAATCAAACCTGACCGAACCTAACATCACTCGCTTCGCGAGCTCATTTACAATCTGCGTACGGCATTTTGACAATTTGCCTGGCTCTGCATTGACCGTTTATATACGAACGAATTAATACAATTTGCCTGGCTCGGCATTATACAATCTGCATACAGCATTTGTCATTTTGCCTGACCGTTTAAATACGGACTATTTATTCCAAATTGCCTGAATCAACGTACAGCATTTTACATTTTGCCTGATAGTTTACATACGGACGAATTATACAATTTGCCTGACCGTATGTAAAATCACTATACATACAATTTGCCTGCCTTTACTAGAATTTTGCTAACTACAGACGAATATTTGAGATGACAATTTAAGTGCTACGAGAAGACGTTGGTATTTATTTAGACCGTTTTCCATTTTTCGTGGGCCACGTTCAGCCATTGGTACTAGTTGCTAATACTGGGTGAATGAATTATTTATTGTATTGCTTACATAAAGAATATAAAGAAAAGAATATAAACAAAACAAAAATATTATACTACTTTAAAGATTTAAAAAAAGGAAACACAAAAAGCAATACAAAAGGCAATAACTCAGTGTAGTTTTTGCCTTACAAAACGCAAAACACTGTTATTACGGTGGCAGTCTTTAAGACGTTTCAAAGGCTTCAGAGGCGGCTCGAAAACTTTTGACCGTGGCGTGCGGCACAAGACTTCCACCAATCAGGACTTGACCTCCTTGTGTGGAGTATGGCCTAACCGTCCTGATTTTGGGAAGAGACCCCAGCCCCAGTTGTGGGGACGTATATATGAGCTGATGTGATGATGACATAAACGGTCAATGCCGAGTCAGGCAAATTGTCAAAATGCCGTACGGCAGATTGTAAATGAGTTCGCGAAGCAAGTGATGTTAGGGTCGGTCAGGTCTAAGTTATTTACTTGCAGACTTTAACTTAAAAAATTTTTACTGCTTTTCAGCAAGCAATGTTAACTCTTTTTTTTATTACACAAAATGCAAGCTTAAAAAACCGACTTCCATCGCAACAACTTAATACGATTTTGCATTATTATTATTTATTTGCATTATTAATAAACTATGGTTCTTTTTATGCTCCCGAGTTAATCCCATATTAATTTGATTAAATTCCGTGTAGTACTTAATTTAGAAAATTTAAAACAAACACAAAAATGTTACGCGATTTTAAAAAAAATCAGTTCACAATCTGTGAAGATATCGCGTAACATACACACAAAAAACGATAAACACGTTAAAAAACCGACTTTCATCGCAACAACTTAATACATTTTTGTATTATTATTTTTGGTTTTTGTTAATTTTCTAGAGAAGTACTACACTGATTTTGATAAAATTTATATGGGACCATACGGGAAGCACGAGCTTTTAAATAAAAAAAGAATATTAAAAATATTTTTTTTTTTATAAAAAGTTAAGCGTCGGTGGCTCAACCGGTAACGACTCGGTCCATCGAACCAGAGGTACCGGGTTCAAATCTGGACGGCCAATGTAGTGACGGTAATGAGTTTTTCAAAAAAACTTACGTACATATACTTACCGATTGCTTTAATGGTGAAGGAAAAACATTGTGAGGAAACCTGCACACGCCTGCGAAGAAACTCGAAGGTTGTGTGTGAAGTCGACCAACCCGCACTGGGCCCGCGTGGTCGACTAAGGCCTAATCGCCCTGATTCAGTGTAGGCTCGAGCCCCTCGGTGGGGTCGTATATGAGCGACTATAATAATTAAAAATTTATTCACCTAGTCAAAATTTCTGAGGTAACACACATAAAAAACATACAGTTGAATTGAGAACCTCCTCATTTTTGGAAGTCGTTTGAAAAAACACAGTCGAATTGAGAACCTCCTCCGTTTTGGAAGTTGGTTGAAAAAAAAGAGATGTATCCGCTTACCTACTTACATTTTCTTACCAAAAACATCGGCAAAGTATATTTTTAAGTATTCACGAGTTCAAAGGAACACGCGAAACGCCTCAAAATGGCAGGAAAA
Source organism: Coleophora flavipennella (assembly GCA_947284805.1). Classification (NCBI taxonomy): domain Eukaryota; kingdom Metazoa; phylum Arthropoda; class Insecta; order Lepidoptera; family Coleophoridae; genus Coleophora; species Coleophora flavipennella. The sequence goes on along the minus strand of OX369281.1, from coordinate 11,302,914 downwards.
CAGGTATAAGGCAACATTATTCTTTGAATCATTGACGACGCTGTCTCTGTGATATTCGTGATAGTCATTTGCATTTCAGAGGAATCGGATAGGGTCTTCCAGTGCCGGTCTTGGTGATCCAAATCTAAGGCACGTCGCAAATAAATTCTTACTTATATTATCAACGCGAAAGTTTGTTTGTATTTATGTTTGTTACTTAACTACTAGACAGATTGGGATGAAATTTGGCACACATATAGGTTAGGTCCTGGAATAGAACAAAGGCTCCTTTTTACCCCGAAAAAACGTCTAATTTCCACGGGAAAATCAAAAACAACGCGGGCTACGGAGACTAGGCCTTAAAACTACCGATTTCTTGGACTCATTTAAAATAACCGTATTGTAACAGGCATACGCTGTCATTGTGCGCAATTCCAGCCTTGACCGTCCAATTACTCAAATATCTACTAAGTCAGTCTGCGCGTGTAAAATAAGGGTGTTTTTTTTGGAGAAGGTTGGGTCACTTTGGGTTATAATTTAATGCAGTACATAAGAACTGTCCTCCCCATCTCCAAAACATTTTTGTTTTATTCTTTTGTCCATTTACTTCACACCAACAGGAGGTCGCGCGTTCGATTCATGGCGGGGCTAAAATCAAAATCAAAAACAATTTATTTCAAATAGGTGTTTACACACACTTTTAAATAGTCAAAACAAAAAAAAAATACAGTATATTACAAATAATGTCATGATTCAGATTACAGTCTCAGGTAATGGTATTTGATATAGAATCAACATATATATCTTTGTCATTTACATAATCTATTATTTTATAATATCCTCTAGTGCACAAAACTTTTTTGACATGAGTCTTGAATTTATTCTCTGACAAACTAGTTACATTTTCTGGAATTTTATTGTAGAATCTTATACACTGCCCCACAAATGACTTCTTAACCTTACTCAGTCTCGAAAAGGCTATATCTATTTTATTTACATTTCTTAAATTCAAATTATACCTGTCACTGTTTTTAGGAAATAAATGCAAATTCTTACGAACGTACATGATGTTTTCATATATAAATTGACTAGCAACAGTTAAAATATTGATTTCTTTAAACTTATTCTGTAACGACTCACGTGATCGCATCTGAGAGATTGCGCGGATAGCTCTTTTCTGCAGGATGAAAATAGTTTCTATATCAGCCGCATGCCCCCACAGTAATATGCCATAAGACATTATACTATGGAAGTAACTAAAATACACTAGTCTCGCAGTATCTACATCCGTTAACTGTCTTATTTTCTTAACGGCATAAGCAGCTGAACTAAGCCTTCCCGCTAAAGTTTCAATGTGTGGTCCCCATTGAAGTGAAACATCCAAAGTTATACCAAAGAACACCGTGGTATTTACAAATTCTAATTTATTACTGTCTAATATTACACTATTGTTGACCTTTTTTACATTTAGCAAACAAAATTTTATACATTTTGTTTTCTTAGCATTTAATAATAAGTTGTTCACAGTGAACCAGTTCAGTATTTTTGAAAGAGTGTTGTTTACTTCGTCAATTTCGTTTTCTTTCCTATTTACTTTAAAATAAGAGATGTATCATCCGCAAACAACACAATATTTGACAGATGTTGCACCATAAAAGGCAAATCATTTACGTAAACAAGGAAAAGAAAAGGCCCTAATATGGAACCCTGGGGCACACCCATTTTCACTTTAGATCCAGATGAGTTCGTGCCATTCAATTGTACTTTTTGTGTTCTGTTGTCTAAATACGAATTTAAAAGACTGAGAGCCCCTTCCTCTACACCATAATGCTTTAATTTCATAAGTAATGTTTGGTGTTCAACACAATCAAAAGTCTTAGATAAATCACAAAACACTCCAATTGCATTCTGCGATTCCTCGAAGGCATCATATATGTTTCGAATGAGTGCTACTCCTGCATCGGTTGTTGATCGTCCTTTAGTGAAACCGAATTGTTGGTTATGCAGTAGTTTGTTTTCTGTAAAATATTGTAGCATTTGGTTAAGCATTTGGTTAGGCTTAACTTGTTCAGTGTGTTTTGTGGTTTCTAAGCCCGCCTAGCTAGCTACCTTACTTATAACATAAATGGTAACACCATGAATGTGTTCCGGCACGATAAGATAGCCAGTTCCCCTGACGGCCCTAAGATAGGTAAAATAACCCTTCTTCTGGCGCAGTCGGGTAAAAACAAAAGACTAGTACGGATTTAGTCAATAAAAACCCATTGGTTGAATACTTTTTCTTTCAGCTATTGTTATAGTTTCTGCGTTTCCCTGTTTTGGAACTTTGTTCCCCCGAACGAACTAATGGATTAGATGGATTCTTTGAGTGCGTGACGATTGACATAATATTTTATTCAAAACGGCGCATTGTGCGTGCTCCAATTACATTTTGCTTGGGTTAAGACATTCTGATTGGGAAATTGAAAAAAAAAAACTAAATTAATTTGTTTATTTTCCTTTCAACTCAACTTATTCCTTCCATTCGCCTCTAACACCATATTACAAAAGCTATAATAATAGGTCCTTACCTATGAAATTGCCGATTCAGTTTTTGAAGTTCAGTGCCAATTTTTGTTGAAAACAAAAAGTTATTGTTTTTTATTACTGACCTTATGGTGACACTACTTAAGTACTTATGGTCTTTTCTTAGTAACTAGTGGCATGTTTTTTCATATTCTAATACCCTGAGCTATGTACCAGTGAATGGAAAAAGGCGTTTTCTTAGTGGGCAATTTTTAGACTAGTTAATTTTCTTGAATTTTCCTGAAAGTGACGAAATTCTTTGCGGGGTTTTCCCAAATATGACATTACTAACGAAAAAACTGCTGCGATAACTCTAGAGCTTTATAATCAAAAATGTGTATTTTTTGCCTATATATATGGGCAATTTTTTCAGGTGAAAAAACTTTACTTTATGGTGTTAAAGCCACCGTGCTCTCAAAATATCTAAACAATAGGGATATGTTTACCACAATTTAATTTCTAATAGTTTAATGCTTCTTTAAAAATAAATTTAGTTTTAATAACTATTGTTCTTATTATTAATTTTCATGTTTTTATTTTATTAAAAATTTGAGTGTGTTTGGCTGCACCTGATGTTTAAACTTTTTTATACAATCGGAAATTTCAAAGACCTAATATATAGCTATGTATCCCTTTCTCTATAATATTATTATCTTTGTCATCGTCTACGTCGCACATTCTTACAGTTCAATGCTACAGATATAATATGTATGTATTTTTCTTTGACAATTTTGATTTAAGAATATTTTTCTAATTGTCTTGACTTGTTCTTCGAGTATTTCACTGTTGTATAGATTGTGTTATTCGATACTAAGTTTTAAAAAATGTTTATGTTTTGGTTTTTTTAATATTCATTATTTATTATAATATTCTTATCCTTTCTGTTGAGAAGGAATTATAAATGTTATTTGGTCTCGGCTTAAGCTGCTATGTAATCTGAAAATCTACTATAAACTACTTGAAGACTGTTACAGATGTATTAGGGCCATTTAGGGCCAACCTAGACTGACCTTGATTAACAGCATAGGCGGTAGCGGTCCAACAAAATGTGTTGGAATAATAATTTGTATCATCATCATCATATCTTGACTTCATCATCATCATAACTTTTAACCACCTCCGTAGCTCAGAGGCAAAGTTCACTGGCTTTACACAGGAGGTCGCGGGTTCGATTCCCGGCGGGGTCAATTGTAAGACTCGGTTTGGTTGGTGGTAGGGCATTTTCTAAGCCCGCCTGGCTAGCTACCACCATCTTATCTAAGTCTTTCCGCCAAATATCAATGTTGATATCATTGGTGTGTTCCGGCATGAAGATAAGATAGCCAGTTCCCCATTGCGTTGGGGAATCTTGGTAAGCCCGCTTCCATCTTCGGCAACATCGTCACTTAGCACCAGGTGAGATGTTGTAAAGGGTTTACCAATGGTGAATAAAAAAAAATAAAAAAATCAGCCGAAAGACGTCCAGAAAGGTCTTCCCCGAGGATTTCCACGACGAACCGTCCTGTATAAACTAAAGTTTATATAAGTTTGTAACGCGGTAACGTGTTGCTGTTATTCGTTGTTTTTCATTAATTTCTCATGCGCTGGCTTATAAAAGTCTGGAAGAGATCGCTTGTTAGCGATAAGACCGCCTATATGTACAACTTCCTTAATCATTGTATCTTTTTTTTTCTCTTATGTTGTGCAATAAAGTGTTTTCAATCAATCAATCAATCAACAATCTATGTGTCACATTTTGAAATAGTGTGACACATGTGATTTAAAAATACGAATTCTTTTCAATCATTCAATATTTTTCACCATCACACTAAACTTTCACTATTAAATTATAATAAAATACTTTATTATCATATCAGATAATGTACGTCCCCACTGAGTGGCTCGAGCCTACCCTGAATTAGGGTGATCGGGTCTTAGTCAACCACGAGGACCCAATGCGGGTTGGTCGACTTTACACACAACCTTCGATTTTCTTCGCAGGCGTGTGCAAGTTTCCTCATGATGATTTCCTTCACCGCAAGAGCGTCGGATAAACGTACATATGAAATCGATATTCGGAAACACATTGGTACGAGGCAGGACTCGAACCACGACCTTCCGGACAGAATTTAGCGGCCCCAACCATTACGCCACCGACGCTCTTGTACTACTCTTAATATGTAGAGTAATTATCTGAAACCTGATACTTACTTAAGACCGACCTCGGGTAAGATATTAGCTATATTTTTGTGATTTGTGATAATAATGTAATGCTCTAATTTCTGTGTTCTTTTTTTAGGCATTTTATTTCATAATAAACTATGATTGTGTGCACGCGCGGTTATAATTACCCACGACCTACCTTAACTTCCCGGTGACGTGCCATGAGTATGTATAAACTCCAAAAAGCAACTGTCTTTTCACGGCTCCACCGGGAAGTGGAGTCAAGTGACAGAATCTTAAGGCATTAAGAAGACTCATTCCGAGCCGGTTAAAACGTGTTAAAATAATATCGAACGTAAGTCTATTCTATGAAGAGCGTCGGTGGCGCAACGGCAAGGGCCGCTACCTCCTACCCGGGAGGTCGTGGTTCGAGTCCTGCCACGTACCAATGTGTTTTCGAATTTCGATCTCATATACATACGTTAATCCGACGCTCTCACAGGGTGATGGAAAACGTAGCGAGGAAACCTGCTCACATCTGCGAAGAAACATCTACGAAGAAACATCTACGAATTTTCGATCAGGTCACGTGCCCTGACGCGAGTTTAACATTTTTTACCCATTACAAAAAAAGTGCACAACGCCGCTAAAGAAGTTTTCACTTCAAAAACATATAAAAATTGAGAATTGGGCGTTCGGTTTCAGCGTAACAGCCGCGTTGAAGCCCACATTGATTTGAACTTAAAATTAATAGACTTCATCACATCACATCAGCTAATATGTACGTACCCATCGAGGGGCTCGAGCCTACCCTAAATTAGGGCGATCTGGCCTTAGTCGACCACGCGGGCCTATTGCGGGTTGGTCAACTTCATACACAACCTACTAATATATATACTGTGCTTCGAGTTTGGAGTAAGACGGATGGAGTAGTGAAAACTTCTTTAGCGGCGTTGTGCACTTGTTTTGTAATGGGTAAAAAATGTTAAACTCGCGTCAGGACACGTGACCTGATCGAAAATTCGTAAGACGGATGGAGTTGATTTTTTGTTGATTTTTCTGAGATATAAACTTTTTAATTTAATATAAATTGTCATGTTTGTGTACGATATCCTAATAAATAAATATTGTATTCTACCACATAAATGATAGTACTTTTATACTGATAATCAAAGCAATTCGTGCAAAATTATTCCCTCACCATTCCAAAATATCAAAAATGCACAACGTTAATATTCAAGTTTTCACTTCTGCCGGCACTCCCGGAGTGCAACCCGTCGTTTTTTTATTACTTTTCTTCACTTTAAAAAAGGTAAAAAAAATGATTTCAATTAAAATGAAAGTTGCCGATTCTTGTGTGTTGGTTTTATTCAACATTAACTATTTGTTTTTGAGAAATTTTGTAATTAATGCCAAAAACAATACAGTATATTTTTTTACATCGAAAGTGGTAATATTTTTAAATTTGTATTCAATTAAATCGATTTTTTATTACTTAAAGTTTTTTTTTTCCATAATTATAGATTTACACAGTCTTTTAATAATTTGAATTGAATATTGTCATTTGATACATCTTAAGGCCTTAATCTTACTCTCACTACAGCAACCTATGAGAAGGAGTATGATGCAAGGAATGTACTTCATGTAGGGCCAGTTAATATCATACTATTACCTTCTGACTGGAGATATATGAACTCATTGTATGGAAATGTAAGTCTGCGATGGGAATGTACTGAGCTACGACTTTACAGCAGCTTGGCGGGCGTCTAAATGTGAGAACAGCCTCGTAGCGCATAGCAGCGTATTCTCAGCGGGTAGCAAAATCTCTCCAAACACAGCATTCGTACTAGTAAGTAAATATACTTTACTTTAACACGCTATGTAACTTTCGCTTTACATTCTGAAAAAGAAGACAGGAAATACTTGATTTCAAGATCATCAAAAAAAAAATTCGAGCAAGACCTACAGTACTCGCATATGATGTGTAACATGTGACAAAATACTTTATAAAAGGACGGCAAAGATACGGTAGACTAGGCTGTATGGTCATAGATACCTTTGCCTTTTCCGCGCTTTTAAAGCATGAAAAAAGGACGGCAAAGATACGGCAGACTAGGCTGTATGGTCATAGATACCTTTGCCTTTTCCGCGCTTTTAAAGCCTGAAAAAACGCGACTTCCTGTTACAATGGGACACATTTCCGTCCCATTTCACGAAATCACTCCCACAAATTGCAGAAAAGCGAGAGCAAATATGTTACACATCAAAAAAACTAATTACATACCCTTAGGTATGTAATTTCATTACTGCAGAGCAGTATTTATTTTAATTACAACAATTTTAAATATAATAATTAATAACATAATGAGAGGCACAGAACACAAGTCTCATACAACCAAGTGACAACATCGGATAAATAATAGCTCCTTGGACTGAGGTTCGCTGATTGCTTTTTTAAAATTTCTAACGGACCGGCGGCAGGGCGGCGACGGCGGCGCTATGATTAAAAAAAGTAAATCGGCGGAAAACAAAAGGTGTGCGTCACGGAATTCCCTACTATTCGGTCACGGTTTTATATACTGAATGTATTTTAATTAAAATTTAAAAAAAAAAAATGTTTTAATTTTCTTGCTTTGTTTGATTAAAGCATTATACAGGCCTCGGCCGGAACGGAAATTTCTGCATTCGTATTATTAAAGGCCCCATCTGCGGTTCGAACTTAAAAACTCTACTCGTCCAGCAATCGCTTACTTTCCCGGCCTCGTCAGTGATGTACTATTATAATAATATTATAGCCTATCAGCCTTTGTTGTGCTCAATCGCCTCTTTTATACAATTTGCGCGAATCTTAATAATAAGATAATAATCTTTAAAACAAAAATCGCGAGTCAGGTACTTAGAGATCTGCCTGTTTAGTTGTCGATACTGAGTAGCGTCTTTAGAGGACTGCAAAACCAATCTGCGTCTTTTTTCCATGAGGTTGTGAAGTCCGAGATTTTTTTGGTTCTGTTTGAGTGGCAAGTTTTAAAACTCTCAGACTCGATCATTTGGATAATTTTCACAAATCTGTCATTATAATCGTCCATATTTTTGCAGTCTCCTAGGCATTCGAAGCAATTGTGCAACTCGAGCTGAAAGCTCTCGGGGTTTTGGAGCTGGATGGGCGCTGATCACGTGATACGTGATGGGCATGGTTCATTAGACGACATCTTTATAGTTTGGTCTTTAGATTCAATTTGCCTCTTACCATCTCGTGATCGCATCTTGTTTTGACTGAATTGATCACAGAGATATATTTGCTTTCTTGTCGACAAGATGAAGTCAATTTCGTTCATAGTTACGCCATTGGGATGCAACCATGTCCACTTTCGCAGCTTTGACTTTTTAAAGAAGGAGTTCATCTGCTTTTCCATAAAGTCGGCCAGCATCTCTTACTCTATGCATATCTTACTCTATGCATATATGCATTTCTTACTCTGTATCCAAAATGCTCCACTTTCAGCTCACCATCGCAGGCGGGACGTGACTAGGCCGTGACACATTTTCGTCAGTGCAAGCTGGGGTTCATCGATTTATAAGACGTTATCACGTCAAAATAGTAGTTGCAAAGATAGAGTGTCAAAATTAATTTTCCTGTCAATATTCGGCATTAAAGTCAATCAGAAAGGGGAAAAAGTAAAAATTATGAGAATCGGAAAGCGTTAGCCTGTCATTTTTCGAAACGGATAATTTACATAAACCCTTCCGCTCGGAATCTGAATCTGTACCAATGGGAAGCGAAAGCGCGGAATAAATCCAATTTGTACTGGCATATATCATGGTCAGAGCGCGCCTCGCGATTTATTCACAATATCATCCCCGCGCTGGTCTGTTGATGTACGTGATTTACAGGGTGTTAGGTAAAATCCTTACTATAATCCTTACTAATATTATAAATGTGAAAATGTATTTGGTTGTTTGCTTGTTATCTTTCCACGCTTCAACACCTTAACCAATCTTGATAAAATTTGAGATGCAAGTATCCTGTGTAACTGGGAAGGACATAGACTACTTTTTATCTCGTGAAAATGACATAGCCCAATGCAGTTCCTGAGGGAACTGATAAAGGTATTTTTTTGGTTAATTTCTTTAACATCGCAACGAAACAATGGATTGTTGTAATTTTTTGCACAGAGATGGTTGAGGGGGTGGGACTCACCCTTAAAGACAGTTTTACCGCCTCCGTAGCTCAGAGGCCAAGTTCACTGGCTTTACACAGGAGGTCGCGGGTTCGATTCCCGGCGGTGTCAATTGTGAGATTCGGTTTGGTTGGTGGTAGGGCATTTTCTAAGCCCGCCTGGCTAGCTACCACCATCTTATCTAAGTCTTGCCGCCAAATGTCAATGTTGATATCATTGGCGTGTTCCGGTATGAAGATAAGATAGCCAGTTCCCCATTGCGTTGGGGAATCTGGGTAAGTCCGCTTCCATCTTCGGCAACATCGCCACTTACCACCAGGTGAGATGTTGTCAAGGGTTTACCAATTGTGCATAAAAAAAAGTCATAAAAACGATGTCCACGTGGGCGAAGAAGCGGGCAAAAGCTAATAATATTGTAAATGTATTTATTACTTCACGCTTCAACTCCTTGACAAATCTTAATCAAATTAGGCATGCAGGTAGCCTGTGTCACTTAGAAGGACATAGGCAACTTTTAATCCCGTTAAAATAGTCTTTTTTGGTTCATTTCTTTAACATCGCAACGGAACAATGGATTTTTGTGATTTTTTGCACAGAGATGGTTGAAGGAGTGGGAAATGACACAGACTACTAATCAGAATAGCCCGATCTGAGATAGGGATCTGGAGAAAATTAATGTCCACAGTCATAAAAACGGTGTTCACGCGTAGCCGCGGGCAAAAGCCAGTAGACCACATTTTGTTAGGAGGGCTGAAAGCAAAAAAAAACATTTTTAACTTCATATACATCATCATCATCATCTTCTTAGCCTTATTATTCCCAATCATTTGGGGCCAGTTTTATAAATGTTTTTTTTTCTCCATTCTAGTCTCTTAACAGTTCTTCGGCATCATCGTCACTTACCATCAGGTGAGACAATGCCAAGGACTTAAAAATTGTAAATAAAAAAGTCCAAACACAATATTATAATCACCATAATAGCATTACATTTATTCAGTGTTATATAAAGTAGAAACCTCAGTTATCGCAATTTTGTTACAGCCTGTATAACATAGGTATGCATTGGCACGCAGCCCACTTCAATCCAATCTCGGTGGCAATGGGAGAGATGAAACTTTGCAGCATCCTTTAACTGTAGGTAGGTACATGGTGATATGGACAATATTTTTCTACGGAATAGATGCTTTACAAGCGGATGACCAGCGGCTTTTCCCGCGTAGATTCCGTTTTTTGCCATAACCGTTGGAATTTCCCAAAATCCTAGTGAATTTTAATTGCTATCTGTATGCCAAATTTCAATATTTTGAGCTGCGCATTAATAGTCAGTCAGGACAAACGATTTTTTAAGTATTTAATCAATATTATAGACTAGCTTTTGCCCGCGGCTTCGCCCGCGTGGATGCTGTTTTTGTGACAGTCTTAGAGGGTGCGCGAGTCGCAAGCGGCTCGCGAGCGTAGACATGAATTTTCTCCATACCCCTCGGGAACTATGTCAAGATATGCTTATTAGTAAATCGTGTCATTTCCCACCCCCTTAACCATCTCTGTGCAAATCACACATTGTTCCGTTGCGATGTAAAAAAAAAGTAACCAAAAAAGAGTATATTTTCAGTTCCCTCAGGAACTGCATCGGTCTATGCTATTATCACGGGATAAAAAGTAGCCTATGTCCTTCCTCGTGACACAGGCTACCCGCATGCCAAATATCATTAAGATTGGTCAAGGCTTTGAAGCGTGAAAAGGTAACAAACAAACATACACAGTTTCACATTTATAATATTTGTAAGGAAAGGATTTATTTATAACTAGTTTATTATTATATTTATTTATTTATTATACCCTACCCTAAACTACACTACCCTACCCTTCACTATACTACCCTACCCTACACTATACTACCCTACCCTACCCTTCACTGCCCTACCCGACCCTACACTACACTAACCTACTCTACCCTTCCCTACCCTACACTACACTACCCTACCCTAGCCTAACTACACTACACCTACACTTCACAACACTACACTACAATACCCTAAAACCAATAATTTTTTGACTGATAATATTTTTTATTGATGAATATCATATTTTTAACCGACTCCAAAAAAGGAGGAGGTTCTATGTTCGACTGTATATAAATATACAATATTTATTTTAATGTATGTTCACCGTTTTCTCCGTCAATTGTGGACAGATTTTCAAATATATTTTGTTATTCGAAAGTGTATACTCCCATTGTCACCAAGTCAGGATCTGATGATGGGAACCCAAAGAAATCGAGGGCAATCCTCAAATTTTATAGGCACTTATTACGTGATTCATATGTTTTCTAAAGCTATTAATTAAAATACTTGCGTCTGTTACTCATCATCTCATGTTGATAAACTGATGAAGGAAGGTACAACTCCTTAACGGTTAGGAGTTGGAGGAAAATCATTTCAATATTATACATTGATATATACGTAGGTATATGCATACAAGCGATTATCACGCCCCAACCGGTTTCACCCAGGTACTAATAACTGACGTTTGATCCAAATAAAGTAACGATCTATGTAAACGTAATCTGAGCTGGTATTGGTCGCATTTTCAATGACGCTCCGAAATATACATTCATCATATCAGCTCATATACGTCCCCACCGAGGGGCTCGAGCTTACCCTGAACTAGGGCGATCAGGCTTTAGTCGACCACGCGGGCCCAGTGCAGGTTGGTCAACTTCACACACAACCTTCGAGTTTCATCGCAGGCGTGTGCAGGTTTCCTCACGATGTTTTCCTTCACCGTTAAAGCAATCGGTAAGTATATATACGTAAGTTTTTGAAAAACTCATTGGTACATTGGCCGTTCAGATTTGAACCCGGTACGTGGTTAGAAGAACCGAGTCGTTACCGGTTGAGCCACCGACGCTTTACTGACTCTGTAATGCTGTCAAAATGATAATGTAGCGCAAATAGCCTGGCAACAAATATATAATAATTTACAATAAAAAAACACAAGAATATATTTGAATGGCAAAACAAATATTTAATTTTATTTATTTATTTTTTCAAGTAACAAATACTTTAGATTTGTTAGTAGGTGACTTATCCTAGGTGTTAGTAGTTAATTAAATAAATTCAATTCTATTGTAATATTGCTTAACTGCTGGGGACGTGAAGTCCGCAGCAGTGAAGCTTAAAGGGGCAGTCAACCCCCCATCATCCTTAGGACGCCGTTGGCATAGTAGAAGTAAATAAGTACGGTAACATGGACCCCGAACGAGCGATAATAGCCTAAACACGTAGGGCTGTCACTTTTACTTTATTCAATTGTCAAAATGCATGATCAAGACCTTAACAATACATAATAAATAACCTCACCTTAACAATATATGCAAAGCGTTTGAACGGTTGAATTATACTTACCTACCTACCTACATATAAAATACAACACGATATGAAATCAACGACGGGCTCGCGGTCTATACCTACGTTTTATTTTTTAAACGGTTGTTTGTCACTTTAAATTAGAATAAGGTTTATGTAAAATATTACATGATATGAAATTCACCACACTCTATAGGTAAGTACCCACTTACTTACCTAAGTTTTGCCGTTGTTCGTGTTGATAATATTTTGTCAATTTCTTAATTCACAGAAAATACCTAAGTTACTTTAATACATAAAATAGGACATAATATGAGATCAAGGATTCCAGAGGACTCCCGATCTACCTATCCTGTAGCGAGATAATGAAATATAGGTAGGTACGGTCGAAATTGAAATTGCTACCTAGCAATAATGCCGCCTATTGTATAGGCTTTCCTCTTTATTATTGATTTCTTTTTTTTATGTTGTGATGCAATAAAGAATATTGTATTGTATTGTATTGTATTGTCGACAACACATCACGATTTACTTCTACTATGCCGTTAGGGCTGGCCCGCACCCGGCGCGCCAGGGACGCGCACCTCTTACGCATAGTGGCGTAAAAGCAGTCTACATGCGCGTCTGCAAACATGCCTGATGCGCTGCAGAAGCGAGGCAGCCCCACCAGCACCCAGAATGCGTTGTTGTATTGTACACGGAGGGCCCCGAAGGATTACCGGGTCAAATATTTTAATATCAATATAATTAAAAAAAAACATTTTAAGGAGTTACAAGTTTATAATTGCAATAAAAATATTTTAATGACTAATAATAATATTTTAATGAGAAACAAAAAGATTTTAACTGGTGCCTTAGCCGCCCTACAATTACTTATTGGAAAGCCAGGTCAGGTTGCTGTCTCTGTGCTAGGTAGAGGCATGGCAGGCGAAATGTTGCAGGGCCAAATTAAGTAACGGGCCCAAAATATAAGTTTGACGGTCCGAAAGGCTGTTAAATTTTTAAAGTTTACTTTTCCTAAAATTTACGTTTTTTAATATTAATAATCTTTTAATTTTTTAGTACTTTTCTTAGGAATCATTAGATGGGGGTGAGGAGCAAGTCACGGTTGGTAGAGGTTGTAGGGCTATTGGCGAACCCCACTGTCAGAAGTCTTCAAGCTTTAAAGGCTGTCATCTAGTGGTAGTAACCGACACCATGGCTTAACCTGCTTTGCGAAGCGTGGCAATGCCTCTTTCAGTCAAGCCCATCCAGGTAATGACTATGCTTCTGGTCAGTTAACCTACATGATCGGACCAACCACGCAACCCACACGCTACGATTGTATTTGACTCTTTTATACAAAACTGGTATATCTACCTCACTAATGTTGCTTATCACACACTATAAAAGCTAGTATAAGTATTGCTCAACTTAAGTGACAGATGGTCGTTGGGGCAGTAAAGTTCTCAAGTGGCAACCGCGCACCGGAAAACGTAGCGTGGGCAGGTCTACAACTCAGTGGACCGATGATCTGGTGAAGGTCGCGAGAAGCCGCTGGATGCGGCCTGCGCAAAACCAGTCGACGTGGAAATCTTTGGGGAGGCTTATGTCAAGCAGTGGACATTCTTCGGCTGATATGATGATGAAAAGCTAGTATAACGCGCTATCCAACTCTGCCTTTTGTTTCACCGCCTTATAATGGCATCCCCCTACCTAAATAGCACCGCCATAAGTAAAAAAACCTAAACTAACAAAAGTGTAAACTTTTTACAGTTTTATAAATTTTGACTCTGCGAGTGTTCCTGGTACGGTGTCGGTGTCGCTTACAGTGTCGTGAGTTCAATGGTATTTCCCATCTTAAAAATACTCAACGCTCCTAAAGAAGTTTTCGCTTTAAAAATAATTACTCGCTAAGTAAACGATGTAATTGAAGATTAAGTACTGTACTTTATTTAGAGATTTTAAGTGGTCACTTTTGGCACTTATGTCACAGTATAACGATACTTGCAACGCCTTTGATGTTGCACGACGCACCACCGGCGTAGGTACTAGCCCATACTATAGCCTGTAGTCAGTCAACTCGCGGAGTTTGCCAGGCTGTGCCCCGCTGCCCCGCAAGTACCCTTCCGTAAGTGCATTCGTTGCGCTACTGTGAACCGCTAATTGTAATACTGTGCTTATGTTATCTGTAACTACAGCTAACTATATTTTACAGAGTCGATAGATTCTCAATAAACGAAAGTACCTTTATTCTTAAAATACATTCTTTAAATTTTTCGTTTAAATATTTATGTACTCGGCGAGTAACTGTTTTTAATTGATGGTGCCGCTAGTTAGCTGGGAATAGCCCCTTAAGCGGTATATTATGAGATAATTATTACTGTTGTTTCTGAAAACTGAAACAATTAATTTTAAAAGATCCTTAAAAAAATCTTTATCTGTTTTGAAGGACGTTCACATAAAAGGAAAGAACAAGATTGGGATGAGTTACCCTTAGGGTTGCCAGATCAGAAAACTAAATTATCTGGATAATTTTTCAAAATGTCTGGATTTTGGGGTTCTTATCTGAAGAAATAAATGTTAACCTAATTGTAAAGTATTCTTGCAAATAAACAATTATCTTATCTTATCTTATCTAAGAATCAAAAGTTCACTTTTTGTTTTTAAAATCAACAATCTTGACAAAATGACTAAACCCTATTCAATAATTAACAACTTTGAGATCAATCAAACTCGTGCTTAATTATTTCCCATATTATTAAACTTATTTTTTACGTCCCCACAAATATTTTGTGTTTGATTTTACAGCCTCTACCAATTTCGAGCACTGAGGTGTGTTCAAAAAGATCGCGCCGGCCGGTACCTTACAATAAACTGTTTATCTGGAGATTTTGTAATTTTTATGGAGTCTGGAGATCATATCTTGAGACTTCAGACGAATCCCGACCATTTGGTATGCCTAGTTACCCTGGGTACTTACATATAATACGAAACATAATCTAAAATCATCATATTCTAATATTATTCTAAACTAAGTATATTCCCCTAACATTCGCCAGAACCATAGACAAAGTTGCATAACGATCGCATATAGCATTGTACGAGTATTAGGTAAGTACCTAGATATTGTTATAAACTTTGATAGCTTCAGTTCCGCACGCAGTCTCAATGCCCGAAGTTGGTCTGTAGTCTCTATGTACCAGAGCCAGAGACAATCTAGAAGAAGACGCAGTGTTGCCAGTGTCATGCCAGACTGGTTACTTTGCGAGACTAAATTGGCTTTGTACGTTAATACTTCAGAAACGTGACGAGACCGCAAATGTGCCAAGCTGTTTATAATACTAAATAAAGTTGAATTAGATTTGAAATACTGGCAACATTGTTAGTTAGATCATTGTTTACGGTAAGACGCCGTTTACGAAATCGTCTTCTTCATTGTCGTACCTATCAGCTGAAAGACGTCTACAATCAAATCAAATCAACTCAAAGTAATTTATTTCAAATACACACTTTACACACACTTTTAAATAGTCAAAATAAAACTTATTGTCTACTAGCTTTTGCCCGCGGCTTCGCCCACGTGGACATAGCTTTTATGACTCTTTTTGAGGGTGAGTGGTGCGCGAGCCGCAATCAGCTCGCAAGCGTGGACATGAGTTTTCTCCAGGTACCTCAGGAACTGTATCGGGCTATTCGGATTAGCAGTCTTTGTCACTTCCCACCCCCTCAACAAATTCTATACAAAAAATCACTTTAATACGTTGCTCCGTTGCGACGCCACCGACGTGCGCGAGCGTAGAAAACAGTTGTCCCCAGATCCCTCGGGAACTATGTCAGGATATACTTATTAGTAAATTATATCATTTTCAACCTCATCTCTGTGCTAAAAATCACACCAATACATTTTTTCGTTACGATTTTAAATAAAACGAACAAAGAGTATTGTTTTAGTTTCCTCAGGAACTGCATCGGGCTATGATAATTTCCACAGATAAAAGGTTGACTATTTCATTCCCAGTGATACAGGCTACCTGCATGCTAAATTTCATCAAGATTGGTAGAGGTGTTGAAGTGTGAATAGGTAACAAATAAACAAACACATTTTTACATTTATAATATAAAGTAAGGATTTCTAAATCTTAAATAAAATATAGAGCGTCGGTGGCAAAACGGTTAGGGCCACTACCTCCTGTCTGGAAGGCCGTGGTTCGAATCCTGCCACTTACCAATATCTATACGAATATCGATTTCATACTGGTATGTACGTTTATCCGACGTTCTTACGGTGAGAAAAAGATCGTGAGGAAACCTGCACACGCCTGCGAAGAAATTCGAAGCTTATATGTGAAGTCAATCAACCCGCAATGGGCCCGCGTGATCGTCTAAGGCCAGATCGCCCTAACTCAGGGCAGGTCGAGCCCCTTGGTGGGGACGTATATAAACTGATATGATGAAATATTATCAAAAAACTAATTCAAATCATTATAGGTATCAATCTAGTAATAAAATTTCCTAACAATATTAATATGGGTCAAATCCTCGAGTCGTATCAGCTCCAAAGGAGCCCAAGACGCACTTCTTGTTGCCGCGCTGGATGGCAATAGACAACCTTAGCAGCAGGTAGGACCTCACGTCACATCTCCTCTCTCGAAGGCGAAGGCCAATCTTCTTTGTGAAGGCAAAGGCCTCTGAGGGTTCAGCAGCCGGTTGTCTCACCGACCAGCGGCACAAAGTAGTAATTTGCCTCCAAGACCGACTACTTATTATGCTTCTTTCTCACCGCAAATTGAGCAGCAGTACCGTATGGGTGAGGAGTGAGGCAGAAAAAGTGGCTTCCCAAAGCAGACACGTTCCTCTCTGCTATAGCACCTGTTTAAACCCTCTAGCCTTTTGCCATCAGATTGCCTAAAGCCCGGTCGGCGGCTGCATCAAAGATGATATTCTATCTGGCCGAGACCAGTACCCTCCGAGTGAGGTCATTAAGGAATTGGTGACGTGGTAATCTTCACAAACACGACTGCAACTCAGTGAGTGATGGTCAATTGCCTCCACCGAGGACCCGCAAATACATTGATGAGGTTCACAGATATTGATATTGCAGAAGGAGAGCAACTGCCACACGCAAATAGTCGCCGTCAGTAGAGTTGCCATATCTGTGCCTCCTGTTAAAAGATGTTAAGCTCGATTTATGTGTTTTTATTTTTTTACACGATTGGAATCTGTAAAAAAATACCTCTCTGTTCGTCTATGAAACACATCGCTACGTACCATAGTTCCAGAGTTTAAAGTAGCGTATGCTGAAAAATACATAAAAGAAATCCACTCAAAAGTATGAAATAATATTGTAATGTTTTAATACAACTTAAGCGCGTTTTATTATTCCTGCAGTGCCATCTATTGACATTCTGCTACTATGATTATAATGTTTGGTATGTGTAGCTAATATACAGAAAAAAGTTCTCTATTGTTATTATTGTAAGTATCGATAGATAATTTCCCACGGGACCTCCTTAGTTTTCCGGGATAAAGAGTACCCGACTATACAATGATGGTCAAAACACCCCATCCCAATGTAAAGGTTTCATATTGTTACATTGAGTCATTCTAAAGATACAATTTTTTGCATTCCTGTAGGAACCCTAATTTTTTTGGGATCCACAATGTCCCAGTTTTAGTTCGCGATAAGGGTATCAACGTGTAAAATTTAAATGTAATAGGTCAAGCCACATTTGCGTGGTGAGCCATTCTATAAATGAATACTTTTGATTTTCCCACGGGAACTCTTGAATTTTCTGGGATAAAAAGTATCCTATATGTTAACCCGGGCTATAAGGAACCACCATACAAAATTTCATCAAAATCGGCCTGGTAGTTTTTGCGTGATGCGCGAACATACAGACAGACAGACAGACAGACAGACAGACAGACAAAAATTCCAAAAGTTGTTGTTTTGGCCTCTGTATCGTTAGTAACGTCCAACACAGTTATTATTTTCCAAAAATATTTCTTGTACAGACACGGCCCCGTTACAGTTTTATTATATTATAGATAGATTACGTCATGATTTAGATTACAGTCTCAGGTAATGCTATTTGTAATAGAATCAACATTTATAGTTAATCTTTGTCATTTACATAATCTATTATTTTATAATACCCTGTAGAGCACAAGCATTTTTTGACATGAGTCTTGAATTTATTCTCTGACAAACTAGTCACATTTTCTGGAATTTTATTGTAGAATCTTATACACAGCCCCAAAAATGACTTTTTAACTTTACTTAGTCTCGAAAAGGCTATATTTACTGCTAAACAAAGGCCTTCCCTAAGAATTTATATAAGAACCGGTCCTGCGCTTCCTACCTACACTACGTATTCCAGTGCATGGTCGCCACTTGAGATATTTACTATCCCAAGGGGCATTCGTTCTATAAGCGATTATGAGACATTTATGTGAGCTCGGTTACTTTAGGTCTCTTACTTATCTCCTTATTTCTGATTTCATCACATGATGAAACTTCGAGCATAGCTTGTAGTGACGCCGACGTTGAGTTTTTTTATGAGGCCCATTAGTAAGCGACAAGTTTAGTTAAAATGTTTGGAGCTATTTAAAAAAAATACTTAACCTAACTATTTTTTTAAGGATTAACGAACTACCTTGGTCCTAGGTGATATAAAGTTATAACAATGTGCAAAATTTTATAATCTTTAGAGCCATTTTTACAATACTTAAGTGTTTATGTTGTCAACCCCAAAAATACGTAAAGATAATTTAAAAAAGTCGGTAAATATTAAAGAAAGTAACCTTTATCCAATTTTTATCCTAAACCATCCAGTACCTAATTAGGGCACTAGAGCAACAGACGGATACACACACGCAGCAGACTGAGACACACACACACACACACACACACACAGATACATTTTTGTTTTATGTTTTGGACTCCATTAATGCAAAAATCGGTCCCCATTTTAATCTCAACTTACCTTTTTTGGCAACTCAAGCAGGAGCAAGAGAAAGCATGTCGGACGGACGACTGACAGATAGACCGATGATGGACGGATGGACTGACGTCGCAGATAATAGACTGATATAACCAACACATTTTTATTTTATTTATTTATTTCTTCAGGACACAAACAGTCGTATATAAAACATAGTAGGTAACACAATTTAAGATTCACAAATAGACCCGAAGGCCCCTATATCGTTACAAATTTACTAATGATGAGAGTCACAAGCAACAAAACGAAACAAGTATGTGTAGCAAATAAATTAAAGTATAAACCTTAGTTTTTAAAAGAGAGTAAAAATTATTGAGTAAATTTTAAAAAATCACGACTACAATATTACATTAAGTACTTTCTTTACTCCTATCGCGTTCGGTCGCTTGAAAGTCGAAATAAAGAAAATAAAATACCAGTAAAGACTTTTTTTCGAGTGACTGCCTACGAGGAGAAAAAAAATGTGGATACAATTAACAATTGTAATATCTTCTATGATAATAGTAGTATAAGGAACTGTTATGTAATGACAGGTCTTAAAACATGAATGTGTTTCGTTATATAAGCACACTAGTGTTTTAAGACCTAATTGCAACAGTTGAATACTTTATTTTATCTACATACATATTATAAGTACTCTGAGATGGGTTCAGAAGCCGTAGGGAAATGACCTGCATTGCTTCTAGTGCTACCTGTAAAATATTTACAAACTATATATATTAAAATAATGTATTGCAAATAAATTTGAATAAATACAAAAACAAATTATTTATTGTAGTAGTTGTAATTGATATATATTGGTAGATTGGAACAATGTTATATTTAATAGTCCTGGTTGTATTGTAGTGGGAAGGTCTTGGTTGAGACCCACTTGAGTTGTGACAGCTATTCCAAATTTAAACATACTTGATAATAAAAAATAAAAAAAAAATAACGTTACAAAAATCGATATTGTAGTAACATTAAAGTACACATTTTATCTACTACCACAGACAAGAAAGTTCTCATAGTAAAATTGGTTGTCATAACGCTGGGATTGACTACGGATTTTTAACGCATTTAAGAGGAATATGTGTGTAGATAAACCATTTTTTACAATCTAACGTGTGTCTGTATGTGTGACTAAAATATGTATGTATTAAAGTAAAAGTATATTAGTAAAGTGCATATGTGTTACTTATTTAAATGATGGTTGATACTTAGAGTACCTACATATTTTGTACCATGCACCTACTAATTTATGGATTTATTCCTATGGACTTCAAGAATGCAAAATAAGAAAATGTCGTCTTCAAGATCTGCAACAAAGATATAAGAATAATTATAATTGAACAATGAATTGTCATCCAAAAGGTTGGATGCAGATTTTGTAAATTAAACAAGTTGTTCAGTTTGTCATAATTTTCGTGGCTGAAAGGCCAGCTAGTGCACCAAGATGCACACGGGGCGCTGGTTCTACTGGATGAAGCAAAGCTGCAGCGCAAGTCAGGAAGCTGCACGTACCTGCGCCATAGTGGTGACGCCGACGGTAGTCATACCCATGTAGGTGACGTGTTTAGGATGCTGCAGCTGGTATAGCAAGATGTACACGGACCACTGGGTCCTGAGGCCCATGAACTCCTACGGGATGGAGTAAAGCTGCAGCGCAAGTCAGGAAGCTGCATATACCTGTGCCATAGTGGTGACGCCGACGGTGGTCATACCCACAGAGGTGACGTTTTTGGGATGCTGCAGCTGGTACAGCAAGATATTCACAGACTACGCTGCACATACCTGCGCCATAGTGGTGACGCCGACGGTGGTCATACCCATGGAGGTAACGTGTTTGGAATGCTGCAGTTGGTACAGCAAGATGTACACAGACCTCTGGGTCCTGAGGCCCATGAACTTCTACGGGATGCAGTAAAGCTACAGCGCGAGTCAGGAAGCTGCATATACCTCCGCCATGGTGGTGAAATCAACGGTGGTCATACCCATGGAAGTGACGTGTTTGGGATGGTACAGCTGGTACAGCAAGATGTACATGGACCACTGGGTCCTGAGGCCCATGAACTCCTACGAGATGGAGTAAAACTGCAGCGCAAGTCAAGAAACTGCACATACTTGCGCCATGGTGGTGACGCCAACAGTGATCATACCCATGGCTGTGCTGTGTATGGGGCATTGCAGCCGATACACCAAGATGCACTTCTACGGGATAGAGTAAAACTGCAGCGCAAGTCAGGAAGCTGCACCTACTTGCGCTGTGGTGGTAACGCAGATGGTGGTCATGCCCATGATGGCGACGTATATGGGGCGCTGTAGCCGATGTTGCAAAGTGTATCTAGCACTGGTTCCTTAAGTCCATGCACTCCTACGGGATGGAGTAAAACTGCAGTGCAAATCAGGACGCTGCATTTTGCACGTACCTGCGCCATACTGGTGACGCCTTAGGTAGTCATGGCCATAGCGATGACGTGTATGGAGCGTTGATGCAGCAAGATGTACACGGAGCGCTGGTTCCTGGTGTCCATACACTCCTACAGGATGGAGTACAACTGCAACGCAAGTCAAGAAGTTGCATTGTGCATGTACCTGCGCCATAGTGGTGACGCCGACTGTGGTCATGCCCATGGCGGTAATGTGTATGGGGCGCTGCAGCCGGTGCAGCAAGATGCACATGGAGCGCTGGTTCCTAAGGTCCATGCACTCCCACGGGATCGAGTACAGTGCAACAGGGAGTTTCTCACTCTAAAAATAAATATATTATTCAAGTTCTTTGGCTGCATTACCTACACCCTTGACGGCTCGCATCGAACACTCCGTCAAATGGTCCGCCCTGAGTTCAATCGCGCCGCCACTGCGCTGGCGACCCTTCGGCGCCGCAATTGAACTTAGGGCAGCACGTTTGACGGAGTGTTTGATGCGAGCCGGCAGTGGCGAGTGTTATCCATCAAAAGTGCAGCTAATTCAGTAGACGAACTAGAGATACCTATCATTTTTATTCATGCAAAAATTAGACACCTACTTGTGAAATTGCATTATCAGCTGCCTCATTACTCGTATAATTACCACATAAGGAAAAAATACCTGTTAAGCATGTTTTCTTAATTAATATTAGAGCAATTGCGGCTCTTCGGTTAACAAAATGTCGAGCTGATGTTTGAAAAATCAAAAAAATAAAAGTATAATAAACAGCACACAACTACTTACGTATCAAATGTTTTAGATTAAATGATTTGCTGACACCAACCTCAAAAAAAATTTAAGCCCCTAATTTAATTCGTACCCACCTTTGATTTCGTTTTTGTTGGTTAATGTCATGTATTTAAGTATAATAATATTATTTCATACTTTTGAGTAAAATTGATTTTGAAGTCGTTTTTCAGTTTTTTATACTTTTATTTTTATTTTATTTATTTTTAGTGATATCTAACAACGTTATGCACAATCACCCACTCGCCAATAGGAACCATCAAATCATAAAGCATGTGTTTCATATAGATACAGATTCCTGTAGCTTCCATCATCATCTTAACAGAATGAAAGTTAAGGAGTTAAATCTTCCATCATCAGCTCATCTGAATAACCTGAAAGAATAGAACTATCGGTCTATACTTACCTATGTATCTACGCAAAATATTTGAAGAATTATCCTCCAAGTCCTAACTTTTTTTTATTTGCTTTATTTTTAGTGATAATGCTGTCTATCTAACAACGTTAAACCCAAACCTACTAAACCTACTCGCCAAAAGGAATCATCAAATTATAATGCATGTGTTTCGTTTAAAGATACAGAGTCCTGTGGCTTCCATCATCATCTCAGCAGCATAAGAGTTAAATCTTCCATCATCAGCTCATCTGAATTACCTGAAAGAATACAACTATCGGTCTATGCGTACCTACGTATCTATCTATATTTAAAGAATTATGCACTAACTCATACCCGTTAATGAGTTGTACCTTTCTTAATCAACTCATCATCATAATATAATGACTGCCAAATGCAAATACTTTAATAGCTTTAGAAAATATATGAAACACGTAATACTTGCCTATAAAATTTTAGGGTTGCCCTTGATTTCCATGGGATTCCATCATCAGATGCTGGTTATCTTATCATGGTATCTTTCCAACAAAAAAAGAATCATCAAAATCGGTTCATAAACGACGAAGTTATCCGCGAACAAACATAAAAAATATATATATATATACGGTCGAATTGAGAAACCTCCTTTTTTGAAGTCGTTTAAAAAAAAATCTTTTTTTTTACATTAGTGTCGTATAGGATAAACTGCAGATAAATGCCCAATTACTTAACGCTCGTTGTTTGCTTGCCACCTATAGATGCATATTTTTGTGGCTTCACAGGTGTTTAAAGGCGGCGATAACCACTGTTTATCAGGTGAGTTTTACATTCTGTAACAGTATAAGTAGGTATTTCTATATATGTACTTACTGCAGTGCCAACTATTTCAAATATAATGGATATTTGCATCAGCTGGCCAAAAATAACAAGCGTCGCTAGACCAAAGCGAATCACAGCTGAAATACCCTGGAATCCACAATATAATCAAAATTAACACCTCTTTTAAAAATGCCCACGACGGATGTATAAACGTACATAAATACGTACGAAAAAGAATTTAATTACTTTTGAAAAGTCCCCCGACTAAGGGGGAAATTACAAACGAAGGATAAATTTTAAAAAATCCAAGAAAATCTGTCGGGTACTGCCATTCTCTGCTCTGAAATAAATTGAGTATACGCAATTCTTTGAGTTTGACTAATTCAGTGTGTAAGTTAATGTAGTTTTCAATCAATATAAATAGCTAGCTACCAGCCGAAGGACGTCCACAGCTGGACATAGGCCTCATCTAAGGATTTTCACGACGACCGGTTCTGCGCTGCCCGCATTCAATAGCTATATTTAAACTGAAATGTGTTTTAACCGCCTCCGTGGCGTAACGGTTTATCTATTCGCTTCACACCATAAGGTTGCAGATTCGATTCCCGGCGGGGTCAACTTGTAAGACTCGGTCTGATTGGTGGTGGGGCATTTTCTAAGCCTACCTGGCTAGCTACCACCATCTTATTTAAGTCCCGCCGCTAAACATTAGTGTTAAAAACATTGATGTGTTCCGGCTTGAAGATAAGATAGCCAGATCTCCATTACGTTGGGGAATCTTGGTAAGCCCGCTTCCATCTTCGGTATCATTCATTTGCACACACAAACCTACAACTTCTCACCCTTAACGCATATCCATTCTCCGTTCCGTCGTGTGACAACAGTGAAGCGCAGTGAGTAGGCATTATTTGAGTTTGCGTGTACCATCCTCGACTACATCGTCACTTAACATCAGATGAGATATAGTCAAACGCACTCAAATAAAAAAAAACATTAAGTTTCAAATACCCCTTAATCTATTCCATACATCCAGTGTTTCTATAAAGGAAGTCCGCGGGTTCGATTCCCGAAAGGGTCAAAATTAAATATAGGTATCGATATCATAGGTGGGAGGGCCATTTTAAGCCGATCGCCGATCTGACTAGGTACAGCTACTACACTTTCGGCGGCGGTAACCTCTTCCCATCACGTTGACCGTCAACCTTGTCAGGGTTCGATAACTAAAGCGTACCAACGGGACCCTACTATAAAGGCTACGCTGCAATTTTTTTTAATCTACATCTACTGTCTATTTATCCGTCTGTCTATTTTATCTTTACGGCAAAAAACTAACTGCGTGCTGTAGGCCATGTAATGTTATGGTAACGTAAAGAGTTTCATCATAATCGTAAGAGCCATTTTTGAATTAAAAAATGAAAATAAATTTTTGATCACGCTAATTCAGGGTAGGCTCGAGCCCCTTGGTAGGCACGTATGTAAGCCGATATGACTAAGTGTTTTTTTTACTATGGTGGCAACCCTAAAAATCTAGATAGGGGAAATAAAAAAAAAACGGCTGGAGATATAAAAATAATATTACCCTAAGTCAAATTGCACACAAATTCGTTCAGTAGTTTGGGAATTAGAGGTAAACACACACGCGCACACACACGCGTACACACACACACACACACACACACACATTTTTATTTTTTTGAATTTTAGACTATTAGCACACCTTGGACACTTCATACAACGGACCAGAAATGACATTTCAAAAAAGGATGACGGAACGAACAAAATGGCGGCGAAATCCTATACGTTTGACAACCAAACTGTAACCAATCTGTATCAATCTGGGTGACGAGGGGTTGAGGTCACAATCTAGAGAGCGGCAGGGAGTGCATCATAATCATCACGTCCCCACCGAGGGGCTCGTGCCTACCCTAAATTAGGGCGATCGGGCCTTAGTCGAACATGCGGGCCCAGTGCGGGTTGGTCGACTTCACACACAACCTCGAGTTTCTTCGCAGGCGTATGCAGGTTTCCTCACGATGATTTCCTTCACCGTAAGGAAACCATACATTATGTTAGTTCTAATATATATACTTTGCTATTAGTGTTAGACAATCGAACTCCATTAAAATCTCAACTTTGTTTTTTTTTTGCCATCACAATACATGCTTCACTCCTTTATCGCTCGCTAATGCTCGCTGCTCAGTCGCTCGAAAGTAATAAAAAAAAAAAAAAAATTGCAAAGAAGCCAAGTGTGAATCGGATTTGCACCAAAGATTCCCAACTGTATGAAATAAAACCTCTTTCCTAGAGTTCCGTCGTCAAACTAGGACAAAACCTTCATCATGTCTATCTGTGTGTCCGCCGGTATGTTACAGCCGTTTCAATCACTATTAGTACTATTACGGATATAAAGCTGACATTTTTCATGGTTATACGAATCCGTGACGTCTTTAAACAAATGGAATAGACATATTCTAAAAAAGAAATTTTGGGTACTTCTCTTTCATGTAAAGTGAGGGGAGATTTTTTTTATTTACCGTCGTTTGTAAGTAGTATATCGTTGAATACCTCTAGATCTATGCTCTAATACCACAGTTGAACCACACCCTGGACACTTCATACAACGGGCCAGAAATAACTTTTCAAAAAAGGAATGACGGAAAAAACAAAATGGCGGCGAAATCCTATACGTTCGACAACCAAACTGTAACCAATCTGTATCAATCTGGGTGACGAGGGGTAGAGGTCGCAATCTAGAGAGCGGCAGGGAGCGTCTATACTGTATGTTAGTATGTACTATATACAATTTGAGTTTGGTTGAACTGTCTTTTAATAGTTGTGTCTGGGTTCGATATAGCGACCACGGGACGCAAGGCATTATTCAAATATGGAGGGTTCGCGAACATTTTACTGGTAAATGATTCGTATACGAAATATTACTAAGTGGTGATTTTTTGTTAGAGTGACATACCTACAGTTAAAAATTTCATCAAATCTGATAATATTGAAGATAATTTGACCAACCTAAGATATGTAGTTGAATTTGTAAACGCTTACAGATTTTCCATATAAAATGTTTTTTTTTTAAATTCACAATTGATTAGCCCTTGGCATGATTTCACCTTATTATGGCATAGCTCGCGCCAAACTTTATAACGCCTCTGAAGTTGGTCACAAGAGGCGTCGCAGTAGCACACTTTAGTACGAAACCCTCAACGCACGAATTCGACTGGCATTTGACCAGTTTTCACCCCGTACTCAATAATCAGCATACTCACTCCGTAAATACACTCCAGCAGCAGCATGCAGCAGGCGACCAGATGAAAGGTATAGGAAACTGCTGTCATTGCGCTTAAGAATTGTGACATTCTGTCGGTAAACCTGACAAAAAACGATAATTTAATTGATTTTTTTTTAGTTTTGATAATAAGCAGTAATTTAGATTTAATCCTACTAATACTTATAAATATAAAACGCGAAATTTTGTAAGAATGTATAAATGTATGTTTGTTACTCTTTTACACAAAAACTACTGAACGGATCTGGCTGAAATTTGGTAGGTAGACAGATTAGGACTTGTGTTAACACATAGGCTACTTTTTTTTACGCTCGCGAGCCGATTGCGGCTCGCGCACTGCGCAACCACGAAAAGTCATAGAAATGTTGTCCACACTGGTGAAGCCGCGGGAAACAGCTAGTACTGAATAAATTATATAGTTCTCGAGTAGCGACCGTGCACTAGAAAACCAGGCCTTCACAGTCGGTGTACCGACGATCTGATGAAGTTTGCGGGAAGCTGCTGGATGCAGGCAGCGTAAGTGGAAATCAGGAGTCGATGTGCATGATGATTATATGATGGTGATGACAGACAAGTTATTAATTAATAATCAATATTTTTTGTTCGTATTTTATGCGCTACCATACCGTACCGTGCGTTGTAACGCCCTACAGTTTTTACAAAAAAAAACGGCCTCCACATCTCTAACAAGTTAAAAGCTTGAAAAAAAATGATTTAGAATCAATTTACGGACTTACCTGACTATAAACCTGTGATGATTCACACAGTCTTTTAAAATCAAACTAATTTTTTCATTCTCCTCATTACTGTAACGTTCATGTCGCACTGTTGCAATAACCTTTCTCCGGATAAACTGCAAATTATCTGTCTTTTCAGGCTCGGCGATGCTCTCAAGATTTTTTCTCAAAACTGTTATATGTCCAATAATGTGGAATGTCATCACCATCACCAGTATATCCATGACAGTAATAGCTGCATTACAGCAATAAGTGTAAAATACATTCATCATTGTGACAGCAACGAAATGGTCGAACGGGTTCATATATGGATAACTGAAGTATATAGCGAACTCATATGTGGTGGCGTTATTTTGTACGTGAGAAAAGGCGCCGTTTTTGTA
This sequence comes from Coleophora flavipennella, assembly GCA_947284805.1. Classification (NCBI taxonomy): domain Eukaryota; kingdom Metazoa; phylum Arthropoda; class Insecta; order Lepidoptera; family Coleophoridae; genus Coleophora; species Coleophora flavipennella. The sequence continues at coordinate 11,274,894 of OX369281.1, read as the reverse complement.
GTTTTTGTACTGCGTTACAACGTTGAAGAGGAACCCAGCAGTAAAAGTCAAGGTGACCATGTAGAGTGTCCAGTAGTAAGACACTTTTTCAACGGTTTTGTAAATCTGGGGAAAATAATTAACAATAAGTAGGTAACTAGGTATTGGGGAATATGCATTTTTTTTGGCTTTAATAAAAGCACATTCATATATGAAACGGTATACAAAAAATATATTTGAATAACTATTAAATGACCGAGATATAAGTTATTAAATATTTATCTCTATCTGTTTCTAGCAAACCGTGTGTTTTATGTCGTCACATTTACATATCGGATCTCTCTGTCTTAATAGTAGTTGAAAATGCTTATATCTTCCGTATTTCTTGGCCGATTTAAAATTTCATTTCACTTTTTGACATTTGTTTTGTTTCATTTTGTTTTTACGGAATTTTCATATTTTGTTAAGAAATGCGATAAAAAAATTTAAATCATTACCTTATTACCACACGGCAGATACTCGACAGTAAAAAAGTGCATATTAGTATCCTTACTTTAACATTATAAATCTAAAAGTGTGCCTGTCTGTCTGTTTGTAACTCTTCCACGCTATAAGTACTGAAATATTTTTCTGAAATCTGGCATAGTGCTAGTGCAAAGGGCGAAGAATTAAAATGAACATTTTAGGTCCCGAGGGATCTGAAAAAATCTATTTGTAACTCTTTCACGCTAAAACTACTGAAATGATTTTGCTAAAAAAAGTTTTAGAGTGATCTAGGAACTCGCTTGCAGCTGGCGCATAGAGTCTACACATAATCTGGAACAACTTTTAAAAGTTCCGTACCAGGCCCATGTCCGTCCGTCTGTCTTTCCAACATTAAAAAGGCTGTATCTATTGAACTGTGAAAGCTAGCTTGCTAAAATTTTCATAGAATATGTGTGATTATCGGGGAAATACTAACATTTTTTACAATAAAAAAAGTGGTGAAAATAAAGGCAAACCTTTACAAAAAACGGAAGTATTTAAACTTGGTGTGATACTGTACAAGTGCAAGTCGTACTTACGCTAAGAATGCCGAACTCTATAAAACATATCTGCATATTTTTGTCGCTTGCGTTGATGTCTTTTGTTTGAAATGAATAGGTGTTATTAATTTATAGTGTTATTTGTGGGAGCGTTGGCTAGGCAGCGTTCGGGAAGCTTTGCAATATCTTCACGTCCCAAATACCGAAGTGTCTTAAGACCAAGGTCTGCGACCAGTGTGTGTTGCCAGTGATGACATACGGAACTGAGACGTGGTCGCTTAAGTGGGCCTCATAAGAAGGCTCAAGGTTACCTGAAGGGCAATGAAGCGTGCTATGCTCTCTGCGTGATCGAATCAGAAACGAGAAGATCCTTAGGAGAACCAAAGTAATCGACATAGCTCTTAGAATTGCTATACTTAAGTGGCAGTGGGCGGGGCACATAGTTCGTAGAACAGATGGCCGTTGGGGTAGTAAAGTTCTCGAGTGGCAACCTTTCACCAGAAAACGTAGTCTAGGTAGGCCTCCCATTCGGTGGACCGATGATCTGGTGAACGAAGCGGGAAGCCGCTGGATGAGGGTAGCGCAGAACCGGTCGTCGTGGAAATCCTTGGGGGAGGCCTATGTCCAGCAGTAGACGTCCTTCAGCTGATATGATGATGGTGATGATGATATTTGTGGGAAGAGATTTGGTAGTACGAAACCCTCAGTGCGCGCGTCCGAATCGCACTTAGCTGGTTTTTCAATTTTGGAATGTGCCAGAAAGATGTCAGTTTTAGTTATCATAGTGATTAGTGATTCCTTTTTGTCATCCACACAGAACCAAGCGGAACTTGAATACTCAACATTACAGGAAGTGTTAGCGAAATGAGAAGTAACGCTAGAATAAACGCAGAGCACAAAAAATCTAGTTAATTGAAAATATTTAAAAATAATTTGACCAACCTAAGATATGTAGCTGTACGTTTACAATTTTTCCATAAAAAAGGTTTTTTTTTAAATCCAAATTCATACTACCAACATTACAGGAAGTTTTAACGAAATGAGAAGAAACGCAGAGAACAAAAAATTCCAGTTATTGAAAATATTGAAAATAATTTGACCAACCTAAGATATGTAGCTGAACGTTTACAGTTTTTCCATACAAAATGCGTTTTTTTAAATCTACATTCGTACTACCAACATTACAGGAAGTGTTAGCGAAATGACAAGTAACGCTAGAATAAACGTAGAGCACAAAAAAATCTAGTTATTGAAAATAATTTGACCAACCTAAGATATGTAGCTGAACGATTACAGTTTTTCCATACAAAATGCGTTGTTTTAAATCTATATTTGTACTACCAACATTACAGGAAGTGTTAGCGAAATGAGAAGTAACGCTAGAAGAAACGCAGAGTACAAAAAAATTTAGTTATTGAAAATAATTTGACCAACCTAAGATATGTAGCTAAACGTTTACAGGTTTTCCATACAAAATGCGTTTTGTTAAATCTACATTCGTACTACCAACATTACAGGAAGTGTTAGAGAAATGAGAAGTAACGCTAGAATAAACGCAGAGCACAAAAAAATCTAGTTAATTTTTTTAGTTAGTTGCAAATAGCCCTGTAATCTGTATGTATCCTATTTGTGAATACGATGAGCTTACAATGAGTAGAACAGGCTCCCTTCGCGGCACTGGCGAACAAACTGACATTTACCTTTATTGAATCAGCTTTACAATTAAATTTTGCCAAAGTGTCTTTAAGCGACTTACGTCCTTTACTTCGGGTGTAAATGAACAAGGCCAGCGGTCCTGACGGTATTCCAGCCATAGTTCTAAAGAACTGTGCTCCTGAGTTGTCTCCTATGCTGACACGCCTGTACTGCCTCTCTCTCAAAACCCGTATAGTTCCAAAGTCTTGGAAACTTGCCAACGTGCAGCCCGTGCCTAAAAAAGGTAGTCGTGCTGACCCATCAAACTATCGACCTATTGCAATCACCTCCATACTCTCTAAGATTATGGAGCGTGTATTGAACACCCGCCTCTTAGCATACCTAGAAGACAGTGACCTCCTGAGTGACTGTCATGGCTTTCGCCGGGGTCGGTCAACGGGAGATCTTCTAGTGTATGCTACGCATGTATGGGGTGAAGCCATAGAGAAGCACGGTGAAGCTCTTGCCGTATCTCTCGATGTCTCTAAGGCATTTGATAGGGTCTGGCATGCTAGCCTTATTGGTAAGCTTCCTTCCTACGGAATACCTACTGGTTTGTGCAACTGGATATCTGAATTCCTGAGGGAACGCTTCATTCGAGTGGTCGTTGATGGCTGCTCGTCTGACCTATTGGCTATTGATGCCGGGGTACCTCAGGGCTCAGTTCTCTCCGCAACTTTGTTTTTGCTGCACATAAACGATCTGCTGAAACCCGGTATATTTGGGTACGCAGACGACAGCACGGTTGCGGAGAGATACTTGTCTAGTGCTCGAGCTAGGGGTCCGGATATACAATCTCAGAGAGAGGCCATGATTGAGCGCGTGAACCTAACACTCAAGGCAGTCTCTGACTAGGGCGATGCCAATCTTGTTAGGTTTAATGCATCTAAAACGCAGGCGTGTCTATTTACTGCAAAAAGGAGTCCTTTTACCCTGACTCCTAATTTCCGAGATGAATCTATCCAGATTGCCGACCATCTTGAGCTCCTTGGAGTAGATTTAACATCCGATCTGAATTTCGGGAGATACATTGAATACAAGGCAAAAACGGCAGCCAAAAAGCTTGGTATCTTCTCAAAGGTGAGACTATACTTCACACCAGAGCAGCTTCTAATATTATACCAAGCTCAAGTTCGATCATGTATGGAGTACTGCTCTCACTTATGGGACGGATCGGCTCGTTACCAGCTAGATGCCTTAGATTCTATCGACCGACGCGCTAGGAGACTCATCGGCGACGAGGAACTTGTATCAAACAGGCTCCAAAGCCTCGAGCATCGCCGCAAAGTCGCCTGTCTATCGGTTTTCTGCAGAATTCATTTCAGAGATTGTGCCCTAGAGCTTCACGATCTCATTCTTCTTCTCCATTTCATCATCAGACTACCAGACGCGAAGGGCGATTTCACGGCGCGTCCCGTACCATCGTACTAGTCGTCGCTAGTTTCTTCACGTTTCAAACATCACGTTCCTTGAATGGGACTCCCTCAATTTATATTATTTGTTGTCATAGCGACAACAGAAATACACTCTCTGTAAAAATTGCAACTGTCTACCTACGGTTCACGAAATACAGCCCGCTAATAGACAACGGACAATCAGACAGCGGAGGCTTAGTAATGGCACACCCTGGACACTTTATACAAAGGGCCAGAAATGACATTTCAAAAAAGGAATGACGGAAAAACAAAATGGCGGCGAAATCCTATACGTTCGACAACCAATTTGTATCAATCTGGGTGAAGAGGGGGTCGGGTCGCAATCTAGAGAGCGGCAGGGAGTGTCCATACTGTATACTTTGGTAATAGGGTCCCGTTGGTCACCCCTTGAGTACACGGAAACCTAAAAACTACACCATCTTATTCTCCCGCTTCATTACTGCTTCGTACATCAGACGCAGGGGTGGTTTCCAATACTTTGTTATTGATATTCCGCCTATTCGCACAAAACGTTACGCAATCTCATTTATCATGCGTGAAGCAAACGAGTATAGACTAGTAACTCCTTGCCTGCGACAGTGTTTTCCGACTCTTACACTTTAGGGAGGGTCTCTATCAGAATAGCCACGTCACAGTGTTACGATATGGCTTACAGAAGCGCAACGTCTTTGATGTCGCACGATGCCGCCACCGGCGTAGGTACTAGCAATATAAGCGTACTAGCTATATACGTGTGCAAGTACACTTCCGTTGCTTTGCGTAAGTACATTCGTTGCACTACTGTAGGCCGATATATGACCACGTAGCCCCATGATGAAATTTCCTTATCGTTCTTTGAGGTAGGGACAGGGGTATTTCAAAAATACTGATATTTTCTTGAAAAAATTGATAGAGGAGTCGATAACACACAAATATATATTTTTTTAAGATACTGGTAACCGGTATTTTTATCGATACTTGATACTGATATTATGCAGTGTAATTACTTTGTAGGGGTCACGGATTTGTATACAACTTGCTAAATTTTATTAAGGCGAGACTCAACATTCATTATTCGAGTTTTCGTGTACCATCCTTATCTGTATCTTTAGTTTCCACCAGGTGAGATGTTGTCAAAAACAATAAAATTCTTGATAAGTTTTTTTTTAATATACCGTACCTCATAAAAATTTATTCCTCTGTGTTTAAAATGAATTAAATGAAAAGACATTATAAAGTCTCGAATCACTTCTCTATATCCTTTGAACAAAGGAATGGCGAGGCGCACCTGGAAAAATACAATTTGTATAATATGTACAAATACACAACAAATTTTCCTATGTAATAAACAACATAGATAATAAGGGAACATTGTTAATAATACACGACTACACCATGGACACACCCTGGACACCTCATACAACGGGCCAGAAATGACATTTCATAAAAGGAATGACGGAACAAACAAAATGGCGGCGAAATCCTATACGTTCGACAACCAAACTGTAACCAATCTGTATCAATCTGGGTGACGAGATGGTGAGGTCGTAATCCAGAGAGCGGCAGGGAGCGTCCATACTGTAAGTTAGTACTAATCTAAATATTTTTCTATGGATATTGTTTTTTTTTCGAAATAAAGCTCTATTTATTTATTTAATATAAATGATAATTATTAAAGCAAAATAAAGCTTTATTTATTTATCTAATATTTCTAACCGCCACCGTGGCGTAATGATTAGTCCATTAGCTTCTCACCAGGAGGTCGCGGGTTGGTTTCCAGGCGGGGTCAACTTTGTAAGACTCGGTTTGGTTAGCGGCAGAGCATTCTCATAGCCCGCCTGGCTAGCTAGCTAGCTACCACCATCTTATCTAAATCTTGCCGCCAAACATCAGTGTTAACAGCATTGATGTGTTCTGGCTTGAAGATAAAATAGCCAGATCCCCATTGCGTTGGGGAATCTTAGTAAGCCCGCTTCCATCTTCGGCATCATCGTCACTTACCATCAAGTGAGATGATGCCAAGGGCTTATCAATTGTGGAAAAAGAAAAGTGGGTCTTATGGTTATCTGTGTGGCTCTTGGCTTAGAATAGGGCCAGTCGTAAGAGGCAACTAATGGATGTAACTGTAGGATGGGCAGCAGTGTACTTTCCGATTTCCGCATAAACTGTGCCACCAAACTGCACACTGCGATTGGGAACTCGCCTGCCAAGTGTGGTGATTACGGGAAAAACCCCTAGCTTAGGGAAGGCTTATGTTCAGCAGTAATAAATAATAAAATAATAAATATACTGGGACAAATCAGAAATGGTCATCTGGCCCCAAAGGAGGATTCCCTGTGTTATGAGAACCAGAGACTGATATACATACTTATGTACATTTAAATACATACATATATAGATATTTAACACCCAGACACAGATAAAACAAATATGCTCATCACACCAATTTTCATCACAAAAATCGAACCATACCATTGTGATGAATACTTATGAAGATAGAATTCATCACGATGGTATTAATCATCATATGCCAAAGCAGACTGATCAGCGATAAAAGTGGACATTATCTATTTTGGATCTCCACATGATCATTATTTTGGGTGTCGAGTTATGAAGTAATTTAGCATTCTTCATCAGCTTATATACGTGTCCCCACCGAGGAGTTGGAGCCTACTCTGAATTTGGGCGATCGGCTTTAGGCAACCACGCGGGCCCAGTGCGGGTTGGTCAACTTCACACACAACCTTCGATTTCTTCGCAGATGTGTGCTGGTTTCCTCACGATGTTTTCCTTCACCGTAAGAGTGTCGGATAAACGTACATATGAGATGGAAATTCGAAAACACATTGGTACGTAGAAGGACTTGAACCACGACCTTCCGGATAGGAGGTAGCGGCCCTTGCCGTTACGCCATCGATGGAACAACACACTAAGATGGTCCGGCAGTCATTTACGAAGCCCCTTCAAAGTACGCTTTTAATATCTTTTTCTGTTTTCAATGTATAAATTAAACTAAAATTAAATTCTGCACCTACACATTCAACCGTAGTCATCATACATATCAGTAGGGCATCTCCAAACTCAAGGAAATTTAAATTGTTGTAAACGATGTAGTGGACTTGGCCAAACCACAGATATGAGCACTGAAAAGGCAGGAAGAGCCTTAGACACTTATATGACCAGTGTTGTTTCTGCCCAAGCTCGTCTTTGGGCCAAGCGCATATCGTGGATTGAAACCATCTTATTATTCTGATATATTTTAACTTTAACGCGTCTTCATTTCTGAAAAAAAGAAAACCAACTTACACAATGGTTATTAAGTAAAAATGAAAAATAAATATAGTTAAAAAAAACTTAAAAACACGCCTTTAAAGCACATCAAACTCAAAAGTGAAAAATAATTCTTAATATAAGCTTAAAAAAAACCGAAAAATACTAGTGGGTTGCAAGATATCCGAAAAATAATGGTACAAAGCGCCCGACGCTTTTTTCACAATAACACTAATATTTTTAGTTCATTATTGTTTTCAGCTTATATGAAGAATTATTTTTCACTTTTTAATTTTAAAAGCGTGATTTTTTTAAACTACTTGTATTAATTTTTCAATTTTTAGTTTAGGATAATGAGATGAACTTATGAAATTATCGTATTGTCACTGATTCTTGATAAATGTACAAAGTTTGAATTAAATCTGTCCATTTAAAGTGCACTTGTTTATTTTCGAATTTAGAAATTTAAATTGCTCAGTCTCCCCAAACGTCGCTTGTTAATCTTTGCTTAAAATTATTCGGCGCTTTTATTACTTTAATTTTTTTCACGACTTTTTGAATTGGGTTAATGCTCTAAATTCAAAAAGACGTGCCGAAAATTTAACTTGCACTCGGTTTTTCTCGAATTTAGAACTTTAAATTGCTCGGTCTCTCCAAACGTCGCTTGTTAATCTTTGCTTAAAATTATTCGGCGCTCTTATTACTTTAATTTTTTGCACGACTTTTTGAATTGGGTTAATGCTCTAAATTCAATAAGTCGTGCCGAAAATTGAACTTGCACTCGGTTTTTCTCGAATTTAAAACTTTAAATTGCTTGGTCTTCCCAAACGTCGTTTAGGCCCCTTTGCCTTTTCACCTCGAATGATAACAGTAGTCTTCGAGATGGGCTCAATTGATTAGTTAGCTATGAGAACTCTAAAACAAAAGTGTTAACTAAAAGCTTGCTTTTACCCCACTCATAAAAAGCGTTATTTTTAGCGCGTTTCTATTATTTTGTATTTTTTATTTATTTCAGACAAAGTTTTATTGTTAGAATTGGATTTTAGAGTTTTGTGTTTATTAAGAAATACTTACCCTAAAGTTTCTTTTGACCATTCTAAATTGGGATCCATTGCTAAATTCTCTGTATTTGATCTCTAAAATTTAGTCTTAGAATAAGAATTTTATTTACTTGTCACATTTAAATTGAAGTACTTAATCCTAAGCTGCAAAGTCACCTAAGTAGTGTTGATCGTAGCACGAAGGCGTAAGGAGTGAATGTCGATTCCCCCGATTTTTCGAGTCTCATAAGCAAATTCTACCTCGTCCGGCCTCGTTTAAACGTAGATACATACATAGCTAATATAATTATGTAATACTAGCTGTTTTCCGCAGCTTCACCCGCGTGGATAACGTTTCTATGACTTTTTGAGGACGTTCGCAGTGAAAGTAGCCTATGTGTTAATCCACGTCCTAATCTGTCTACCTACTAAATTTCAGCCAGATCCGTTCAGTATTTTTTGGCGTGAAAGAGTAACAAACATACATCCATACATTCTTACAAACTTTCGCGTTTATAATATTAGTAGGACTTTATCTATGTAACGTACATTACCTATGAATCGTGGTTCGTAGAAATTTCGAAGTGAACAAAATTTCCCTTTGGTTCGTAATTTATTTTGTTTTTAAATTGTTTTTTTTTAAAGTTTTAGTTTTTATATTGTAATTACTTTTAATAACTGTTTGAAATAAATAGTGTTTATCTTAGGATATACTAGATTAGGCTAAAGCCTGTATTAAAATTGGGTAAACCTCTGATATTATGGGGCATTATTTTAAAGAACGCCATTTTGTTTTAGCATGGAGTGAAATATTTCTGAAAATAAGGTACAAAAAGAAAGGTCTATTAAGGGTCCCCAGGAGGCTCGAGTTTCTATACAAACGTAGTTCCGCTTTAGTACAAAAACTACATGCCGGGTTGAATCCAAACTTTATTCGATATTGAGTGGACACATATCGACGTTTATAATTAGTTTTCAATGTACAAATATAAAACGGAAACAAATAAGAGCCGTTTTAAACTTTCAGTACAAAACTAATTTAAGCCTTCGTTTAGTAATGTTTCAATTAACTACGATGAAAACTAATTACAAACATTGATATGTGTCTACTTAATATATTTGTAAAGTTTGAACTCAAGCCAGCATGTATTTTTTGTATTAAAGAAGAACTACGTTTGTATGGTAACTCGAGCCTCCTGGGGACCCTTAAGGGGATTCCAAAAATTAGCTTTAATAACTTTTTAGACAAATCTTCACACAGAATCGCAAAGTGATCCACGTAAAACCATCAGTCATTAGTGGATCGCGGCGCCCCTAGACTCTACACAGCGCCCCAGGGTCCCGCAGCGCACACGTCGGGAACCCCTGCTCCGACTGAGTTCGAGACTCAGTCCACCTTGAAATTCGTACGGACAACTACTGTCAGATATTGTATTAAAAAATCCTACCTATATAAATCACTAGCTGTCCCGGCAAACTTCGTTCTACATTACACTACACTACACTACTCTACCCTAACCTACACTACACTACCTTACCCTACCCTACACTATCCTTCCCTACACTACCCTATCCTACACTACACTACACTACCCTACCCTAGCCTACCTTAAACTACAGTACCCTACCCTACCCTACTCTAACAATACCTACACCACACTACCCTACCCTAAAAACAATTATTTTTTGACTGATAATATTTCTTTTAATGAATGAATATCATATTTTAATACTTATTATCTTATTCCGGACGAAGACAAATGCAAAAACAACATAAAAATCATAAAAATTGGTCCAGAAGTTCTGGAGTTATAAATGGTGTAACTAACACGACTTTCTTTTTTATATATATAGATTTTGTGGCAAAACTATCACGTATTCGTTAATGGAATAAGAAAGAAAACCCGGCCAAGTTTAAATCGAATTCGCACACTTGGGTTCCGTACTACACCTCTCCACACGAGTGCAACAGTGATATCTATTCATTTCAATCAAAGTTATCAACGAGAGCAAAACGTAAAATTATTTTTGTTTTCCATCCGCGCTCTTTAGCGTGAATGTGACTCACTTTTGGTAGGCTTTTATTATTTTTTGTTTTATTTTAGGATTTGTTCTATTAACACACCAAGTTTCATGATATTGTAAAAATAAGAAAAGCCATTATAAATGGTGCATGCGTTAGGGGAGGTTGGGGTAAAGTCAGACTGAAAAAAATACTATGTTCGTGTTTATTAATAGGGTCCCGTTACCTCGTGCGAAACCCTAAAAAGTAGTATTTGAAATAAAAATCTTAATAAACTACTTTGCCATCATTACCGATAGTGAAAAGCCATAAATAAATGATGCACCCATTAGGGGAGGTCGGGGTAAAGTGCACCACGCTAAACAGTGGATTGACGCTCAAACCGCTTCATTTGTTGACGGCTTAAGCTTAGAAAATAGATATCAATAAATCACGCATTCTATCAATTAAATACTAATAATTTTTGCTTGTCAGTGAAATAGCGTTGTCGCTATCACTCTGCCGATACGGTACTGCACTTTTTGCTTTATACATAAGATCCAGTGTGCCCTAAAAGGCAGTGCATTAAATTTTACTTTTATTAAAACTAATAGTAACAGAAAACAATTAATGATTAAAAAAAAGAATTTTATTAGTCAACATATTTCTAACAATCACTTTTATATGAATTGTGAATTGTGTGTTTACTAGTTAAGTCGTTTACAGTGCCGACATGAGCATCTGTTTAGGATGAAGCTATAGTAAAATGTCGCGTCATTTATTAAATTTTGTGTATCAAAATTGGTGTCGGACCTGTTAGACATCCCACGGTTCAATATTAAAATAAAGTCACTCCTAATATAGTATAGCCGTTTTGGAGCAACTACGATTCAAAAACATAAGGCTCAAGGCATATAACAATTCTATGCAACATAAATAAATTAAGGTGTTCAGATCATAAATTAAAATCTTGTGAAGGAAGTGGTCAAAATTAGAGGATGCGTGACCCCAAAAGAGTATGCCTGTTTTGGCGCCTCACCTTGCATGTTCAGCACCTGAAGCAGCTGCTCTGTTAACTTTGAGGAATGGCTGACTCTGGTTGTAAATGTAAAAAGTGATCCACCGTACCCCCATCTCCCCAGCATTGTAATATATAATTTTACTATTACCTACATTGGTTTCAGCGCAACCGACAATCAACTTAAAAAATATTAACTTGTCATTAAATAGGATGCACCGTAAACGTAAGTGATTGGGCGTGGAGAGCATTTTGCCGCCAATATCAAAGTATTTTTTGCACGTAACATGTTATTGTGTGTTGTTAAAAAATGGATCTATGATCTAAAAAATATGTGATATATTATTGTTGTGTTAAAAGAGGTAACTAAAAGGTTAAGAAAGTAATAAAACCGGAAAACCGGTAGATGGCGCTAGTTTCTTCACGATTAAAAAAAACACGTTTTTCGTATAGAGACTTTCATTTTTTTTATTTTTAGTATTTGTTATTATAGCGGCAACAGAAAAACATCATCATCTGTCTAGCTATCACGGTTCTTTAAATACAGCCTGGTGACAGACGCACAAGCAGACAGACAGACGGACGGACAGCGGAGTCTCAGTAATAGGGTCCCGTTTTTACCCTTTGGATACGGAACCCTACAAATTAAATGAGAGCCAATTTTTAAGGAAAATCGAGTAGTAAATTCAAACTTCAAAAAAATCAAATAAAATAAAACCAAAACATTTGTTTTACGAAGAGCGTCGGTTGCGTAACGGCTAGGGCCGCCGCCTCCTGTCCGGGAGGTCGTGGTTCGAATCCTGCCACGTACCAATGTGATTTCGAATTTAGATTTCATATGTACGTTTATCCGACACTTTTACGGTGAAGGAAAACATCGTGAGGAAACCTGCACACATCATCATCATCATATCAACCACAAATCGTCCACTGCTGGACAAAGGCCTCCCCCAAGTATTTCCACGACGACCGGTCCTGCGCTGCCCGCATCCATCGGCTTCCCGCGACCTTCACCAGGTCATCGGTCCACCGCGTGGGAGGCCTGCCACCTGCACACGCCTGCGGAGAAAGTCGTAGGTTGTGTGTGAAGTCGACCAACCCGCACTGGGTCCGCGTAGTCGACTAAGGCCCGATCGCTCTAATTCAGGGCAGGCTAGAGCCCCTCAGTGGGGACGTATATGAGTTGATATGATGATGATGATGATTTGTTTCACATAAATATGAATTCCCTTCAGAAAGCCATAGACAATTAGTAAAAAAAGTTTTACTTTCTATGTAAATTCTAATACCTATTTTAAAATATGAAAAACCAAATTTTAAATATTTAGTACTAAGGTATCATACAAGTTAAGGTCATTTCTCCACTACCCCTAATCTTTGTTACCGAGTAAGCGTTATATTTATTGTTGTTCCAGACAAACTTAATACTTATATATATATATATATTTAATAAAAATATTAAATTGCGCGGAATACTCCAGAATAGGTACCATTGCGGGCCGGCGCGGTCATTGAACTTTGGCCTTTGACTGTCAAGTTCATAAACTTGGGAGTTATTCTGAGCAGTTTTATAATTTAATTAAAAAATAATCATTGCGAATTGATCATGGGTTTCTTGGGGAAAGTTGTTCAGTTTCATGAGTAAATGCTTCAGTTTAAAAAAAGTGCATACCTTTGTTAAGACTCTATGTAATGAAAAAAACGTGAAAACATAATTATGACTTACACCACTAAAAATCTCATCCAAATTAATTCATTCGTTACGGAGATTAACGTGCACAAACTCACAGCCAAACATACAAAAATCTGCTACGATTTTATTTCAAACGGTAAAGCCTATGCGAGAAATTAAGCACAACGTGGCACTATTTAATTTACTTAGATCCTTGAAGGGGATCTATCTGTTGGTCCTAGAGGTTTACTTATCTACTATTTACCTTGTTTAGAAGTCAGAGCGTCAGTGGCGCAACGGCCAGGGCCACTACCTCCTGTCTGGAAGGTCGTGGTTCAAATCCTGCCACGTAAAATTTTTTTTAGAATTTTCGAATTTCGATTTCATATGCTCGTTTTTCCGACGCTCATACGGTGAAGAAAAACATCGTGAGGAAACCTGCACACACCTGCGAAGAAACCCGTGCTGTGTCCGAGTATCGACTAAGGCCCCGTCGCCTTAATTAAGGGTAGGCTCGAGCCAGTCGGTGGGGACGTATGATATAATGAGAAGTCAGAGAAGCACTTCTTTTATATTACATTTACAAAACTCCCCGTTATAACGCCCAAACAAACTCTGAGCATAAACTTACGATAACATAATTGCGTTCGCTTAACGCAGTCCCTGAACTTAAAACTGTACACTCTAGAGAACAATTGAAAAATCGCCTTTAACTTTGCGCTGGGAATTTTTCGCTCCACTTGACTTCAGAAAACTTATCTTGCCGCCTTTTGAGCTCGCCTGTACTGACTGTTGACGTCGTTTATGCTACCGTATGTTTCTGGCTCGAATTTATTCTTTGTACGTTAGTTGCAGTGGAAAACGGGAAAACAGTAAACTGCGACTATTCTGGCTGACTCTGTTAGTTGAACTAGTAAAATATAAAAATTATTTTTTTTACTGTTTTCAAGTTTTTGTTTTGTTATTTCTGTTGATTTGTTGTTTTAGTCTTGGATTGTAGTTGTGGGCCACCCGTTAAAAAATTGCTAACACTGAGATTCGAACCCGGACCTCTGTCGCCATTCTCAGAGAGCGTTCTCCAGCTGGGCTTCTGCGACTATGTGACTGTCGCTGAAATAGTCTATACTAAGGGAAAACTACGTGATCCGTTCAGAGGGGTGAGGGGGGAAGTCTACTAATTACCACGCTTCGTCATTGGGGCGGGGGCAGGAGGGCTTATGTATTCGTCACGTACTCAATATTATTTACAGAAATCTCGCGCTTTTACGAGCTATATTAAATTTAAATTATGACGCGCAGGAATTTTTGGCGACAACTTGTAGCGTCCAGTTTGTATTTTTTCTTTTATTGCCCAAAAAATTACACTTCGTGGTTTTTAACGTTTCATATTTATATTAATTTTCAGATAATTACCGCTTCCGTGGTCTACGATGTGTCCGAGTAGATTAATGCTTGGAATGTGTTCGTTGTAGTTGATTCAGATGAAAAATAATTGTGAATAAAAAAAATCTTTTTGTAAATTAAGTTCCTGTTGCAAAATGTTTTTACATAAGTTTTATTCTTCTTGATAATGTTTTTTTCACTTTAAAATTTAGGTACGAATATGCACGCAGTCTTCGCGTCACGCGGCAAGCGCCATATTAAGAATATGACCCGTATTATTTTTTTTAACTTTCTGTTTGCAAAAAATTATATAAAACCATATTTTGAATTACTACGTGAAAACTAGAGGGGGGAGTCTTGGCATATACTACGGGTGGTCATCGACGACGGGGGGAGGGGGTTAAAGATATTTAAAACAATGGGTCACGTAGTATAGGTACGTTCCCTAAGGCACCCGATGACAGTGTCGTCAACAAAAGACGGAGCGTTCCAGAGTCAGGGATCAGGGTAAATGTATTATTTACTAGCTTTTGCCTGCGGCTGGGCCTAGTTGGATATTGTTTTTATGACTGTAATCGAGGGTGAAAAAGGCTTGCAAGCGTGGAATAAAAGTTAGCCTTTGTGTTGATCAAGTCTTTGATCTATATACCTACCAAATTCAATCCAAATCCTTTCAGCCACTTAGGCGCAGAGTAAACAAGCATCCATACTTAGGCGTGCGAGGCTTGAAGTCTCCTAGGCATGTGGACTAAAAATATTGTAACGGATTTTCTGAATTAATATCAGCCGAGGGACGTCTACTGCTGGACAAAGACTCCACCTACAATTTCCACGACAACCGGTCCTGCGCTGCCGTTATTGAGCAGCTTCTCGCGACCTTCACCCGGTCGTCGGTCCAGCGAATGGGAGGTCTGCCTACGCTACGTTTTTCGGTGTGCGGTTGCCACTCGAGAACTTTGCTACCCCAACGGCCATCTGTTCTACGACCTATGTACCCCGCCCACTGCTACTTAAGTTTTAGCAATTAATAGGGCTATTACGGTACTAACATACAGTTTGGACACTCCCTGCCACTCTCTAAATTGCGACCTCACCCCCTCGTCACCCAGATTGATACAGATTGGTTACAATTTGGTTGTCGAACGTATAGGATTTCGCAGCCATTTTGTTTGTTCCATCATTCCTTTTTTGAAATGTCATTTCTGGCCAGTTGTATGAAGTGTCTAGGGTGTGACCAAACTATAACCAATCTGTATCAATCTAGGTGACGAGGGGCTGTGGGTGCAATCTAGAGAGCGGCAGGGAGTGTCCATACTTTATGTTAGTACTAATAATATACTTTGTCTAAGTCTTGCCGGTTAAACATCAATGTTAACAGCATTGACGTATTCCGGTTGGAAGCTTTCCGGTTCTCTATTATATCGGGGCATTTTGGTAAGCCCACTTTAATTTTCAGCATCATCATCACTTATCATCAGGTGAGAAGTTGGCAAGGGCTTACCATCATATCAGCCGAAGGATGTCCACTAAAGGAAGCGGAAAAGGCTACCATTAGGGGATAATAAACTATATTTTTTGTTTATTGAAGTTGTATTTCTAACGTTAGTAAATTAACAACTTCTTAACAATAACATCAAATTTGATTAAGCGAAATGTAGATGCATATCGCTTATTTAAGTGTAGATTAAGGATATATATCCTTAGCCAATATCTTTCAATGTGCATGTTTCCTACAACAGGTGTTGAAGTTATATACCATTATATACCTATCACTCACATCAGCTCATATACGTCCCCACAGAGGGGCTCGAGCCTACCCTGAATTAGGGCGATCGGGCCTTAGTTGACCACGCGGGCTCAGTGCGGGTTGGTGAACTTCACACACAACCTTCGAGTTTGTTCGCAGATGTGTGCAGGTTTACTCACGATGTTTTCCTTCACCGTAAGAGCGTCGGATAAACGTAACATATGAGATCGAAATTCGAAAACACATTGTTACGTGGCAGGATTCGAACCACGACCTCCCGGATAGGAGGTAGCAGCCCCAACCTTTACGCCACCGACGTAGGTTAACTGATCGTAAATACGGTCATTACATCACTAGAAAACAGTCGCTAAGCCGTGTCATGACCTTAAAGGTGACTTGAAAACTTCTGACGATGGGATTCACCACTATAACCCTCCATCCCTCCCACCTACCCGGAGTCGCCCAGGGTGTGGAATAATAGCCTAACATTAACGTGTTTGGGAAGAAGCTTGTGGTATTGTATTAGCGTTAAAATTTCTTATTTTCACTCGGTTTGACTACTAAAAACTGAGTGAAAATTAGACTCACTATCTTCTCTTATCGTGTGGCACAATTAGACTCTAAAGTCATGGTACAATCCTCACTCAATATTATAAAAACGAAAATGTGTTTTTTTGTCTGTTTGTTTGTAACCTTTTCACGCTTCAACACCTCCACCAATCTGAGGGAACTGAAAAAATACTCTTTTTTTTTGGTTATTTTTTTTAACATAGCAGCGGATTGTTGAGATCTTGTGAACAGAGATAGTTGAGGGTGTGGGAAATGACAAAATTTACTAATTAGCATATCCTGACATAGTTCCCGAGGGATCTGTGGAAACCTCATTTCCACGCTCGCGCATGTCGGCGTCGCAAAACGGAGCAACGAATTGAAGTGATTTTTGTATAGAATTGGTTGAGGGGGTGAGAAGTGACACAGACTGATCCTCAAAGACAGTCGTAATAAAAAAAGTAAAGAAAAAAAACACGACTGCGTAAAAACTGAACATTAAAAAGATTTAAACAAGCTGACCTATTCTGTCTCTAATCCGACACTTCGTTAGTACACCCTAAGCCGAGATGGATAGTTGTCCCTAAATTTATTCTGCAGAGAATATCATTCATAGTAGCCATCTCACCAATAGAAGCAGTGAAAGCCATCTCCTGCAAAATCGCCCAACAATCTCATGCAGTCGGAGATGAAACGACAAACATACTTGGACTTTTCTAAGTTTTGTGAGCGGGTAAGTTAAATTCCAACAAAATAATTCTGTAAAAACGTACCAAGTCTAAATGTATTAAATAAATCCTTAACTTGGCCGTTAAACATTTTGTAAGAGCAGTAAGTCTGGGTAAATATGTAGATTCCTTTATTTTCTTATGCGTATTACCTATTATTACCTTTATTTATATGCGCACCGGAAAACGTAGCGTAGGAAGGCCTCCCACGCGGTGGACCGATGACCTGGTGAAGGTCGCGGGAAGCCGATGGATGCGGGCAGCGCAGGACCGGTCGTCGTGGAAATCCTTGGGGGAGGCCTTTGTCCAGCAGTGGACGATTTGTGGCTGATATGATGATGATGATGATGATGATTACCTATTGAAACATTACATAAGATTCACTTTTTATGACATATCTACCTAGACTTACTACTATTATAATTTTTTTAACGGCTAAGTGATTTGTTTTCTTTGATTCACTTATTCTTGGCTCTTTATTTCATCTCACTACTTTTTATGGCCAAATAAACTTAATCGAGATTTGCATATTTTTACAGAATGTTTTGTACTTTTTGTATGAATTTAGTGCTGAACAGTAACTCAAAAATCAGCCGAAACGTTTCTAGAAAAATCATAACTGTAGTGATTGCTTTGTGAGACTTGACACATTTTTACAGAAATGTTTTTTGGGATTGAATGAATGAACTTTCTGGAGCATTTTTTTACATTTCTTTAGTTTTTCCTTTGTGTGGGTATTAAAACCTATCCTTGTACCTACAAAATTTCAAGATTGTATGTAAGCTACAATTACTTTCGATAAGTGAATGATGAAATGATGATCGGTGAGTGAGTCAGTGACAAAGTAAGGGAATTTAGACTTGAGATATCTCGTAAACTGTATTAAGTTCCAACATATAATGTGGAGGTAGACGTAGGCTCAGTAAGTACTATTGGCAACCATTATTTAAGACTTCGACCTATATCCCGGACAAAAATGAGGGATTAAAAATACGGTGATTTGCTTCGATAAAGGATGCTACTGCCCTGCCCGACTTGGTGGGGGCACTCCCGTACTCTCAGATGATCTGCTCAGGCTCGTTCAAGATGAATCAAACTAGGTTTATACTTAAGAAAAAACCAGCCAAATGCGAATCGGAATCGCGCAAAGTAGGGTTCCGTAGCCTTCTCAAAAAATAAATGTATTACTTTAAAAATAACTAGACAGATTGTCGCCCAGACTTTGAAAATTAGATTTTTCCTGTAACAACCGAAGGACTTAAGATTATCTCATAGAATTTCCTGTAATCTATGCAAGTAATCTCGCCGTTTTACTTTTTGAGGTACGGAACCCTAAAAATGAAGTATCTCTTCTGATGCAGAGGCAGTAAAACAGTGTTTTTCAATTCATGATTTTATATTACGGTCAGTATTGTTTGTTAAGAAAATCGTAAACTTCAAACATATCCAAGAACCCTCCATAAACCTTTTAATTGAAAAAAATTTATGTTTACGATTCTCGATCCTCAATGAAAATTAAATTGGGAAGTCAAATAAGTCGACTTGTTCTGTTTAAATATTTTCTCGGCAGCAATGCAGCAAGAAAAAAATGTTCTTTTAATGTTAGTGAATAATCAAATTTTAAGTTACTTAATAAAATGTCGTAGAAGACAACCTTATTTTATGATGCTGATTAATTGGTGATGGGAACGAAGAAATAATTGAAACAAAAATAAATACTTAAAACAAAAAATAAAAGTTAAAAAAAACTAAAAACCGAATTCAAAATGAAATCCACTCAAAAGTATGAAATAATATTATTATACTTAAATACACAACAACAATCAACAACAACGTAATCAAAGATGGGTATGAATTAAATAGGCTTACATTTTTTTTAGGTATATATCTATGTATAATATTGAAGGAATTTTCCTCCAACTCCTAACCGTTAAGGAGTTTTACCTTCCTTCATCAGCTTATCAACATGAGATGATGACTAACAGACGCAAGTATTTTTAACCGACTTCTAATAGCTTTATAAATCATATGAATCTCGTAAAATTTGAGGGTTGTCTTCGATTTCCCTGGGATCCCATCATCAGATCCTGACTTGGTGACAATGGAACCCCCTCGGGAGTATACCCTTTCGAATAAAAAAAGAATTTTGAAAATCAGTTCACAATTGACGGAGAAATCGGTGAACATACATAAAAACAATATACAGTTAAACATAGAACCTCCTTTTTTTTTGAAGTCGGTTAAAAATATAAAATAGGACTATAATCATAATTGGAATTGTATAAGGCCTCTCTGATGTAATTCTCAATCACCTGAAAAAAAATTGTACAGCCACGCTGTGCTTTTAATGAAATAACGAAGTTACGTTTGCTGTACGCCCCATGTTAAGTAATAGCTACGTATTAAGTTTTATTAAAATCCTTGTAACCACTTTTGCGTAAAAAAATACTAAGTGATTTTTTACTATGGTGGCAACCCTGTAAAATCAAGATAGGGGAAAATTTGTTTGTTTTTTTTTCACAATTGGTAAGCCCTTGGCATCATCTCACTTGATGGTAAGTGATGACGATGCTGAAGATGGGAGCGGGCTTACCTAAATTCCCCAACGCAATGGAGAACTGGATATCTTATCTTTAAGCCGGAACACACATGGCCTACCCTGAATGAGAGCGATCCGGCCTTGTCCTGCCAGGCTCAGTTGGTCAACTTCACACACAACCTTCGAGTTTCTTAGCAGGCTTGTGCAAGTTTCCTCACGATGTTGGAAGCGGGCTTACTAAGATTCCCCAATTCAATGGAGAACCTGAATCTGGAGATATAAAAATAATATTGCTCGATGCCAAATTATACCCAAATCCATCCAGTAGTTAGGAAGTTAGAGCACTCGGTGGACGCTCTCACACACAAATATTTAGTGCAAGACAATAGATCTGCATCAAAATCTCAACTTTAATTTTTCCTTCGCTCACTAACGCTTGTTCCTCAGTCGCTCAAAAGTAAAAACGAGGCTGTCCACATCTGCCAACAATAAATCTTCGGTCATATTATAATGGTAATCTGAAAAAACTTGTCATCCTTCCCCTTTGCGTTGGGGAAATTTTAGTAAGCCCGCTTCTAAGATATTCGATAACATCGTCACTTACCACCAGGTGAGATGTTGTCAAGGGTTTACCAATTGTGAATAATAGTCGCTAACCTAATAGTCGCTATGCTCGCTCATTTATTTAATGTTATGCAATTCGCTTAGTGTTATTGTAATTGCCACTAGTGAGATTACAATGACACGAGTGAAATTGTAAGCAGTATGTTACGGTTCACATTCTTTTGACAGTTCACAATCTCGCGAGATAGATCCCGTTGTATTATTAATATAACGGTTTTTACAATTTTACGATGACATGTACACCAAACCACTATCCTGAGTCATGTAGGAACAGCGAGAGACCAGATGTGATAGAGGAACACAAACAGACTTTGTTCCAAAATAGCACCCAAAAGTCGGTGCCATATAAACAGAAACAGGAAAAGTTACGTAAAACTTCCGGAACCCATCACTACGCAAGTTTACGCATCGATAGCACCCAGTTCGCAACTGCAAAGTGTCCATTACCCGACATTACTTAAATGAAACAAACCGAACCTGCCACTGAAATGACCAAGCCATTCACGCAGGTGGACGGGCAGTGTTAGCACAGTGCGAGGGATATCCACAAAATACAGGGGAAATATTGTATTTTGATTGATTGGTCATTGTATTTTTTTTTAAATATAATCTTTTTAAAACAGTCTTCAATTTTTTATTGACTATTTCTATTTTAATTTGTAATGCTACTCGTAGTGCCGGTTCATTACAAATCATTTCTGTAGTGTTCTTGACAACATCTGCAGCGATCTCATTCTTAGGTGGATTGCAGTATTCTAACCAGAGTGAGATGATGCCAAGGGCTTACCAATTGTAAATAAAAATAAATAAATAAAATCTAGAAAAAACGGAAAAATATTTCAAGTTGTCAGACATTTTTTTTTTTTAGAAATTCGTCTCTTAATATTTCCTAACAAGTGACGGTGTAACCAATATTAGTACTCAGCTAAGAACTGTGTAAATGGTTTTTTATTTTTGTTTTTTTTTCTGCAATTGATTTGTTGCATCGGCAATCCAACACAGTGGCATCTACATAGTAGCTAATACTACAGACTGAATTTTTTATGTAAGTACTCGTATCCTGGCTTCTATCACACGATTTAACTGGTGACTGTACGGATTAACGTTCAAGGCACTTATTATTGTTCAAGGTAGATCATCTTAGTAAAAACTAGTAATATTATGAAACCCCAAACAATTCCCACACACCTTTTGAGGGACCCTCGAATAAATTGCTGGCAACCCACAACCGACCCGTTTTACCAAATGTCCCGTGACGAGAGTCCGCATTCGGGCGGCCATTACAGAAAGATTAATGACGTCATCTTGTCTCCCCTGCCGTGCAATCACCTCTGCGATTGTGACCAGTAGTGCTTACACAGGGACCGCAAATTGTTCCCGTGTAAATCTCTGAACCTTCAACCGTAGCAGATTAGGCCTCGTAGATCTGGTGCAAGAACTAGTGACATACCCAACAGGATTTTTAAAGTGAAACTTTTATTACATCGTCTCAAATTTTTTCGTTTGTGTGTTGCATGTCACGTGCCGGTCGCTCTCGTCTGACGGTATGATCGTTTCGTCCTCTGCACCGTAGCGAGAGCAGCCATGATCGTTTCGTCCTCTGTAAAGTTTCACTTTTACCGTGGTTTTAAAAAACCACACACTTACTTTTTTTGTCAACAGTTATGAAAAACCTGGCGCCTATCAACATGGTGAATAGTGGTTACTGTCGCATTACATAAATTATAACTAACTACCTCTTTCCCGCGGCTTCACTCGCGTGGGCACCGTTTTTATGACTGTCTATAGGGTGAGTGGTGTGCGAGAAAGGTCGATCGGGAACTATATCGGGATATTTTTATTAACAGTCTACGTCATCATATCCTCCTCGCTCAACTATTTATTTGCACAAAAACTGTCAATCCGTTTCTCTATTCTCTATTATGATTTTCCCACATCTTTAGGCAACTATTTCGGACTGTGCTAATTAGTAGCCTATGTCATTTACCACCTCCTTATCTATATATGTGCAAAAAATCACGACAATTCGTTGCTCCATTGCAATGTTAAAGAAATCGACAAAAACAGAGTATTTTTTTAGTTCCTTCAGGAACTGTATCGGTCTATGCTATTTTCACGGGATAAAAAGAAACCTATGTCCTTTTTCAAGATACAGGCTATCTGATTGTCAAAGGAGTTGGCTTGGCCACTGCCCCAAGCATGAATAAATTATTATGAATTATATGTATATAAACTTCTCACTAACACATAGTATTCAAATATACATTGATTAATTACTATGTACTTATTAATCTCATGGTACTTAATTATTGACTTTAATTAATTTTTAATTTGTGCACGTATTATAATGGGAGTTCTACCATTTATTTTTCAGAATTTATTATGAAATAACGAAAAGTTTGTGAAAGTGTTTTCATGCGGACTACTGATATTTAGCTATTCAGCGTCACATCTTAGTAGGTACAGTGTTTATACATTGCTGGGGCAGTCGCCCATACTTCATCAAGCCATGTTCATTCGCCAAGATTGGTGGAGATGTTGAAGTGTGAGGAGGTAACAAACAACCACATTTTCGTATTTATAATATTAGTAAGGATTATAAGCTAGTTGGCTTACAGAACAGCCGAGTTTTGAAATTTGATGAAAGTGGTTCCTACTTTAGCGATGAACAACGTAAAAGTGTCGCGAAATTCATTATTCTGATAGGTTCTGATAACAATCAATGTTAAAAAGTTGCCTGCGACATTTCGGGATACACGTCATATAGACTAGGAAGGAGGTCATGACAAATCTGGTAACGATAACGGAAATGGATAAACTTAGGTTGAGAGGATAAATGGCAACACTCTGATGTTAAATATGTCCGTCTGCCTGCACAAAGTGGTTGAGTTATGTACTTATAACGCATGAAAAACTAGTTATCGTGACCAAAAAAACGATAAGGGAAATGACTGAATAAAATATAAAATGAAAGTACTAGTTGTACTCATGACAATTATGTAAAAACTGACCAAATATTCTGTTGCGTTATGGAGCAATGCCCGTTAGTAGTAGGAATTCTGGACGAAAGAAAATATCTTTTAAATGTGGGTATACAAATAGGACTAAAATATTGAAATTGGGGGCATACAAGGCTGCTTACAACTGACACGGTTAAAAAACTGGCCAAATGCGACTCTCTGGGTCACACAGAGTTCCGCACCAAAACTTAAAATACCAACGAAATAAGAGCTTTCAGTACATACTTTGCTCCGGGTAAATAGGGGTCTACTTATTCTAAAATTAAGAAATTTTATTTTTAGGAAGGATTTTAATTTTTCTCATTTTTCTATAATCTAAGACTGATCTACACTAATATTATAAAGAGGAAAGTTTTGTATTTTTGTGTGTGTGTGTGTGTATGTTTGTAATGAATAAACTCAAAAACTACTACATTCAACCTCATATCTACACTAATATTATAAAGAGGAAAGTTTTGTATTTGTGTGTGTGTGTGTGTGTGTGTGTGTGTATGTTTGTAATGAATAAACTCAAAAACTACTGAACCGATTTTAAAAATTCTATTCAACCTCATATCTACACTAATATTATAAAGAGGAAAGTTTTGTATTTTTGTGTGTGTGTGTGTGTGTATGTTTGTAATGAATAAACTCAAAAACTACTGAACCGATTTTAAAAATTCTTTAACCATCAGAATGCTACATTATCGCATAGTAACATAGGCTATATTTATTACTAGAAAAAAATAAGGGATCCTTGCTAAAACTTCAGTAAAATGAACCAAGGTGTAAAAAAAATGCTTAAAAATTTCTTTCATCGCATAAGCTACGGAAAATATTGATGATAGAAGAACAAAATGTTCTGTATCAAACATATCAAAACCTAAAAAAAACTTCGCGATGCTATATGTCCAACTATTGTAGTTGTTTCACTATAACCACTTAAAAAAAAAAACATTTTAAAAGTTAATAAAAATCTGACCGAAATCAGACAACGACCACCATACCTTAGTATTAACCCTTATCCAAATAAATCATTTCATAATCAAAAATGTTTCGATATCTATAGATAACTTTTTGAATTACTTAAAACGGATAACAAAAGATATTACGAATTTATGAAAATAAACACCGCCGCCGCGCAAATACCAGTGTGGCCCCAAGCAATGTAGCCGTATCGTAGTAATAATATTATAAAGAGGATGGATTTGTTTGTTTGCATTGTACAGGCTCCGAAACTACTGGACCGATTTGAAAAATTCTTTCACTGTTGGGAAGCTATAGGCTATATTAGTTCCCGCTTGAAGTTATGACAGCCAGTTCTCCATTGCATAGGGGAATCTTGGTAAGTCCGCTTCCATCTTTCGGCATCATCGTCACTTACCGTCAGGTGAGATGATGCCAAGGGCTTACCAATTGGAAAAAAAAAGAAAAAAAGTGTAGTGTGGTGTCGTGTAGTGCAGTATAGTGCAGTGGAGTGCAGTGTAGTGCAGTGGAGTGCAGTGGAGTGCAGTGGAGTGCAGTGGAGTGCAGTGGAGTGCAGTGAAGTGCAGTGCAGTGGAGTGCAGTGAAGTGCAGTGTAGTGCAGTGCAGTGTAGTGTATTACAGTGTAGTGTAGTATAAGGCGGTACGAAGTTCGCCGGGACAGCTAGTATAATATATACACTGTGTACTAAGTATATATATTATACTAGCTGATATAATAATATATATTATAATAGTACTAACATACAGTATGGACACTCCATGCCGCTCTCTAGATTGCGACCTCACCCCCTCGTCGCCCAGATAATACAGATTGGTTACAGTTTAGTTGTCGAACGTATAGGATTTCGCCGCCATTTTGTTTGTTCCGTCATTCCTTTTTTTGATATGTCATTTCTGGCCCGTTGTATGAAGTGTTCAGGGTGTGGTATCATACTCAACCAAAACTCGAAATAAATAACTACGGGAAAATGGATAAAAAAAAATGCCACTGTGTTGGATTGCCGATGCAACAAATCAATTGCAGAAAAAAAAAACAAAAATAAAAAACCAACACAGCACAGTGAGACTAGCGATCCCGTGGAAATCCATTGTGCTAGGCTTATTGCAAAAGGTATTGGCAATATTTTTTCAGGCCAATGAAATAAAGATTGAATAATTTGCTACGCTGAATGACGTTGGAATATAAGTAAATAATAATAAATAAATAAATTTTGTTAACAGTAGTAATTTACAATAGCATCTTAAACTGTAGGTTTTTATTTTTTATTCATAATTGGTAAGCCCTTGGCATCACCTCACCTGATGGTAAGTGACGATGATGCCGAAGATGGAAGCGGGCTTACCAAGATTCCCTAACGCAATGGAAAACTGGCTATCTTATCTTCAAGCCGGAACACAACAATGTTGTTAACACTGATGTTTGGCGGCAAGACTTAGATAAGATGGTGGTAGCTAGCCAGGCGGGCTTAGAAAATGCTCTACCACCAACCAAACCGAGTCTTACAAGTTGTCACCACAGGGAATTGAACCCGCGACTTCCTGGTGTAAAGCGAATGGACTAACCATTACGCCACGGAGGCGGTTTTAGAGATACATCTGTTTTCTTAAGTAATTCACGATAATAGTATAATATTAAGTATGGTAATATGGTAGGCAGGTAAAAAAAATATTGATACAGCTAATGCCTACACTAGGAAGACCTGTGTCGTAGACATCAGCAAACCATTTTTTGAATATTATAATGACAATTAATATGGTTTTAATGTAGTGGCTGATGATGAAATCATCACATTATCAGTCGAAAAACCTTCACTGCCGGACAAAGGGCGCCCCCTAGGATTTTCACGACGACAGCACACCCTGGACACTTCATACGACGGGCCAGAAATGACATTTCAAAAAAGGAATGACGGAACAAACTAAATGGCGGCTAAATCCTATACGTTCGACGAACAAACTGTAACCAATCTGTATTAATCTGGGTGACGAGGGGTTCAGGTCGGAATCTAGAGAGCGGCAGGGAGTGTCCAAATGTACTAATATATATACTTTGACGACATGTCCTGCGCTGCCCGTATCAAACGGCTACCCGCGACCTTCACCAGGTCATCGGTTCACTGAATGGGAAGCCTGTCTACGCTACGACTTCCGGTGCACAGTCGATGATGAAATAACAAAAGCTTTGATAATTTTATTATAGCTATTGCTCCATTACTATCAGCTCATATACATCCCCACCGAGGGGTTCGAGCCTACCCTGAATTAGGGCGATCGGGCTTTAGTCGACCACGCGGGCGAGTTGGTTGACTTCACACACAACCTGCGAGGTTCTTCACAGACGTTTGCAGGTTTCCTCACGATGTTTTCCTTCAGATAAACGTACATAATTATGAAAACTAAATTCAAAATCACATTGGTACGTGGCAGGTTCGAACCACGACCTCCCAGACAGAAGGCGGCGGCCCTAGCCATTACGCCAACGACGCTACCACAGCTACCGAGCTATTGCCTCACAGAAATTAAAATGACGCAGCTTCGCCCTCATGGATATCAATGATGCGCGATGCGCAGCCCGCGTTTTTTTTGTTATAAACCTTTATTATATATAACCGGGCCGCATGGATGATGCATGAACGCATAGGTAACGAACACACAAACAATTATTTTTAGTGATCGACCGAAACAGGATGTGCAGCCGAAACCGAACCTTCGGCCTCGGTCTCAGTTCGGGCGAAACCTAAACTTATTAATAGTTCTTTTATTATTTTTCTTTTTTGTTTATTATTATTATTATTAAATCTTGGTAATCCCGCTTCCATCCTCGGCAACATCGTCACTTACCACCAGGTGAGATGTCGTCAAGGGTTTACCAATTGTGAATAAAAAAAATGTTCTCTCCCGGTTTCTATCCGACAAGCTCCTTCTCTTAACTCTTTTAAATATCAATTTAAATAATACCTCGTATGTCCTCAATCAACGTGTTAGCATTATTCCTTGTTTTACTGATCAATATTTATTGGTACACTAGCTGTCCCGGCGAACTTCGTTCCACCTTACACTACACTACACTGCCCTAACCTACACTACATTACCCTACCCTACACTACCCTACCCTACCCTACACTACCCTACCCTACACTACACTACCCATCTCTACACTACCCTACCCTACACTACCCTACCCTACACTACACTACCCTAACCTACCCTACATACACTACCCTACCGTACACAACCCTACACTGCCCTACCCTACACAACCCTACACTACCCTACCCTACACTACCGTACCCATCTCTACATTACCCTACCCTACCCTACACTACCCTACCTTATCCTACAGTACCCTACCCTACACTACACTACCCTACACTACTCTACCCAACACTACACTACCCTAACCTACCCTACATACACTACTCTACACTACCCTGCCGTACACTACCCTACACTACACTACCCTACCCTACCCTACACTACCCTACACCTACACTACACTACCCTACCCTAAAACCAATTATTTTTTGACTGTTTTTTTATTTTTGGTTTTTTTTATTTAATTCCGAGCATTTTCATATTTATTCACCTTTTAAACCTTCTCTGGACTTCCACAAATAATTCAATACCAAAAGTAGCCAAATCGGTCCAGCTATTCTCGAGTTTTAGCGAGACAAACGAACAGCAAAAAAATATACATAAGTGTATGAATAAAAACTCGAAGGTTGTGTGTGAAGTCAACCAAATTTTTTTTTTTATTTAATTCCGAGCGTTTTCATATTTATTCACCTTCTCTGGACTTCCACAAATAATTCAATACCAAAATTAGCCAAATCGGTCCAGCCGTTCTCGAGTTTTAGCGAGACTAACGAACAGCAATTCATTTTTATATATATTTATTAGTATATATTTTTATTATATGTAAGTATAGTTTACATTATTATTTATATTTTGTGTAGCATTTTTATTAGGTGCATGTTGTATATGATTTAGGTTTTAGATATGTAGTTATAGTAAATTTTTCTATTTTCCATTTTGTTGCATAACTTTGCTTTGCACATCCCTTACTTTTATTTAATTGTATCCATTCTCTGGGTTGTCTGGAAGAAATTGTTTTAAGCAATAAGGTCGCCTACATTGTACAATTTAAAATTTTACTGTGTATTCTGTACTACTTATTATCTATATATATTTTTGTTATTGTACAATAAAGCACATTTGATTGATTGATTGATTGATTGTTTCGTTTCTCCTTTTTTTTTTGTAAACTTTTGATTTACTTATTAGAGAAAAGAACATTCTTATTTTACATGTACTTCTATTCTATCTGTTTGTTTGTTTATTTGTACTTAGTTGCCGTATGGCTCCCGGCTTAGAATAGGGCCATCCTATTTCATCCAATAGGTGTCGTAAGAGCCGACTAAGGGACTCAAACCGGAGGATGGGCAGCAGCGTCTTTCCGTGACTTGCAGCCAATCTGCAACACTGCGATCGCCAACCCGCCTGCCAAGCGTGGCGATTACGGCAACACCCCCCCAAATGACCGACACAAATAAAAAACGGCCCCTAGTCCCCGGCGGCCCCGCTATTCCTGGCTCCGGTAGCGGTCAAGGTAACGGTGGGGCATGGGGTGCGAAGAATCCCCGGCAGATGCCAGGCTACCATAACAAAAGACCTCTGGCCCTGGCAACCTACAACACGCGCACACTGCGAACCGACGTAAAGTTAACAGAACTCGAGGAAGCATTGAGCAGGTTACGATGGGACATCGTAGGATTGTGTGAAGTCCGAAGAGAGGGGGAGGACTCCATAATCCTTAAATCCGGAAACCTGCTCTATTTCCGGGAGGGCGACCAACTGTCCGAGGGTGGTGTCGGGTTTCTAGTCCACAAGTCCCTCATTAACAATGTGGTCCGGATCGAGAGTGTTTCGACGAGGGTAGCGTACCTTATTCTCCGAATTACCAAACGGTATTCGCTGAAAATTATTCAGGTATATGCACCGACCGCACAACACTCCGACGACGAAGTGGAGCTCCTATATGAGGATATCTCCAGAGCTCTACATAATAGCTCCCGGACCCAATACACCATTGTTATGGGGGACTTTAACGCGAAACTGGGCAAACGAAGTGATGGTGAGCTGAGAGTGGGGCAATTTGGATATGGAGAGAGAAATGCACGTGGCCAGCTGCTGGCCGACTTTATGGAGAAGGAGGGCCTCTTTATGATGAACTCCTTCTTCAAAAAGCCTAAACAGCGAAAGTGGACATGGTTGCATCCCAATGGCGTAACGAAGAACGAGATCGACTTCATCTTGTCGACGAGAAGGCAAATATTCAATGATGTCTCTGTGATCAACTCAGTCAAAACAGGAAGCGATCACCGAATGGTAAGAGGCACATTGAATCTAAAGACTAAGCTAGAAAGATGTCGACTGATGAAGTCCACACTCCGACCAGCGCCCATCCAGCTTCAAAACCCCGAAAACTTTCAGCTCGAGCTGCACAATCGCTTCGAATGCCTAGGAGACTGCGAGAATGTGGACGATTATAACGACAGGTTCGTGGAAATTGTCCAAACGGTCGGGTCTAAGATTTTCAAAACTCGCCGTTCAAACAGAACCAAAAAAATCTCTGACTGCACCAGCAACCTCATGGAAGAAAGACGCAGATTGGTTTTGCATTCCTCTGAAGACGCTACTCAGTATCGGCAACTAAACAGGCAGATCTCTAAGTCTCTAACTCGCGATTTGCGCCACTATAATACAAATTGTATTAAAGAGG
This sequence comes from Coleophora flavipennella, assembly GCA_947284805.1. Classification (NCBI taxonomy): domain Eukaryota; kingdom Metazoa; phylum Arthropoda; class Insecta; order Lepidoptera; family Coleophoridae; genus Coleophora; species Coleophora flavipennella. The sequence goes on along the minus strand of OX369281.1, from coordinate 11,244,440 downwards.
CGATTGAGAACAACAAAGGCTCAAAAGTGTTCGCGAGAGATCTGTCTGTTGGTCAAAGCCAACTGACCAAGCTGAAGACTGAGGACGGCAGGATCATATCGTCTAAGACTGAGTTGCTGGAAGAAGTTGAGAAGTTCTACGGACAATTGTACACGACCACACGTCTGCCTGTCAGCGATCTGGCTAAAGACCCAAGAGCTAGACTTACCCGACACTATACCGAAGATATCCCGGACGTCAGCCTGTACGAGATTAGAATGGCTCTTAAACAGCTTAAAAACAATAAGGCACCGGGTGATGATGGAATTACGGCTGAACTTCTGAAAGCAGGTGGAACACCGGTATTTAAAGCTCTTCAGAAATTATTTAATTCCGTTATACTTGAGGGACAAACGCCTAAGGCATGGCACAAAAGTGTGGTCGTGCTTTTCTTCAAAAAGGGCGACAATACCCTGCTGAAGAACTACAGACCCATCTCACTTCTGAGCCATGTCTACAAACTGTTTTCGAGGGTCATTACGAATCGTCTCGCACGCAGGTTTGACGACTTCCAGCCTCCCGAACAAGCCGGTTTCCGAAAAGGATTTAGTACCATAGACCACATACATACGTTTCGGCAGATTATACAGAAAACCGAAGAGTACAATCAGCCACTTTGCTTGGCGTTCGTGGACTATGAGAAAGCCTTCGATTCGGTCGAAACTTGGGCTGTGTTACAGTCTCTCCAGAGGTGCCAAATTGACTATCGATATATCGAAGTGCTGAAGTATTTGAATGAAAACGCCACCATGTCGGTTCGCCTCCAGGATCAAAACTCGAAACCTATCCAGCTGCAGCGAGGGGTGAGACAGGGAGACGTTATATCTCCGAAACTGTTCACCGCCCCCCTGGAAGATGTTTTTAAGCTTTTGGACTGGGTGGACTAGGCATCAATATCAACGGCGAGTACATCACCCACCTTCGATTCGCTGACGATATCGTGGTCATGGCTGAGACTATGGACGACTTAGGCACAATGCTCGATGGCCTCAGTAGAGCCTCCCAACAAGTGGGTCTTAGAATGAACTTGGACAAGACGAAAATTATGTCAAACGTCCGTGTCATACCTACTCCTCTGAAGGTTGGAGGCTCTACACTCGAAGTTGTTACCGAATATGTATACCTGGGACAAACAGTCCAGTTAGGTAGGTCCAACTTCGAGAAAGAGATCAATCGTCGAATCCAACTCGGCTGGGCAGCGTTCGGGAAGCTTCGCAATATCTTTACGTCCCAGATACCGCAGTGTCTTAAGACCAAGGTCTTCGACCAATGTGTGTTGCCAGTGATGACGTACGGAACTGAGACATGGTCGCTTACTATGGGCCTCATAAGAAGGCTCAAGGTCACCCAAAGGGCAATGGAGCGTGCTATGCTCGGAGTTTCTCTGCGTGATCGAATCAGAAACGAGGAGATCCGTAAGAGAACCAAAGTAACCGACATAGCTCTCAGAATTGCTAAACTTAAGTGGCAGTGGGCGGGGCACATTGCTCGTAGAACAGATGGCCGTTGGGGCAGTAAAGTTCTCGAGTGGCGACCACGCACCGGAAAGCGTAGTGTAGGCAGGCCTCCCACTCGGTGGACCGATGACCTGGTGAAGGTCGCGGGAAGCCGCTGGATGCGGGCAGCGCAGAACCGGTCGTCGTGGAGATCCTTGGGGGAGGCCTATGTCCAGCAGTGGACTTCCTTCGGCTGATATGATGATGTATGGAAGAACTAGGCATCCTGTTACAAGTATTTTTTTTTACATAAAAGGATGTCCAAACACAAAATAACATGTACCATCTACCGTTACAAAATAAACAATTTTTGTTTCTTTTTTTTTTGAATTTTTGAATTAAGACCTTATTATAATATTTTGTTTTGTATACTAAAATCTAGTGAATTTTATATGTCATTTAGTCAATCCTTGTTAAACGAAGTAAAAAAAACTGGTCAACTCAAAACTTTAACTACCAACAGAACAAGTTCTCTCAGTACAAACTTTGCTCTAGCTAAATAGTGGTATATTTATTCTGGACATTAGAAATTGTTTTTATCCTGTAGGAATGGATGGACTGTGTATTTTTAAGATTTTAGGCCCAGTAGTTTTAGAGACAAAGGGATTGGTAATTTTTCGCCTATTTTTTCACCGAATGTAGCCTCCATATTTTTTTTTAAATTACGTTACACGTGCAACTTACATATTTGTACTAAATTTTAACTCAATCAGTTCAGTAGTTTCAAAGAAAATTGGCTCTTACATATGGACGTATAAAACGTTGCGTAGGCAGGCCTCCCACGCCGTGGACCGAAGACTTGGTGAAGATAGCGGGAAGCCGCTGGTTGCGGGCAGCGCAGGACCGGTCGTCGTCGTGGAAATCCTTGGCTGATATGATGAAGATTATGATGAGATGGACGGACGGACAGACAGACACGTGAGTGATCCTAAACTGGTTACGTTTTAACTTTTTGAGGTACGGAACCCTAAAACTAGAACCCTTAACTTTCACATGAACCAAATGACTAACCTGTAATGTATGTATGTATGTATGTAAGTAAACTTTCAAAAATCACCTTTACGATAAAAAAACAAAACTGGGCTTCTAAACAAGGGCGACTCATTATGCTAACTAGCTCAATTTTATTATTATTATTATTAACTAGCTTAACAAGCTGAATGAAAAAAAACATATCTTCTTTTAAAATATCATTATTGCTAGTCAGCATAAACCATGGCCTTAATATTTAAGAAAGTTTTTACCCGAACGAAATGCGACAAGTTACGAACACTGAGTTTCGGCGCGACCGAAGGTTCGGCTGATTGTTGGCCGAATACAAAACTATGGCCGGAACAAGATTTGTTGGCCGAAACTGGCCGAAACCGAAACCGAACCTACGGTCGGTGGCTAGTACTTTTAAGGGTTCCAATTAGGAACCCATAATGTCAGTCTGTTTGTCTGTCCCTCGGTGTGTGTGAGTGTGTGTGTGTGTGAGTGTGTGTGTCCCTATGTCACACTCGGTATATGAAGCTGAAATTTGGTGCACTTGCATAAATCTGTGACTCCTATAAAGTTATGGTATTTAGTCTGTCAAAAAAAATATTTTAGGGTACCTCCCCTACACGTAAAGTGAAGTAGATTTTTTTGTTCACGTACACTATCATGTAGGGTATTGTTCAATAGGTCTTTTAAAACTACAAAAGGTTTGCTAAGATCATTTTCCCGATAATTTATTAGTTTACGTAATATTAAGTTATATTAAGTTAAGTACATGTAAATTTAAATAGCGTACCTTATTCTCCGAATTACCAAACGGTATTCGCTGAAAGTTGTTCAGGTATATGCACCGACCGCGCAACACTCCGAGGACGAAGTGGAGCTCCTATATGAGGATCTCTAGAGCTCTACATAATAGCTCCCGGACTCAATACACCATTGTTATGGGGGACAAACGCCTAAGGCATGGCACAGAAGTGTGGTCGTGCTTCTCTTCAAAAAGGGCGACAATACCCTGCTGAAGAACTACAGACCCATCTCACTTCTGAGCCATGTCTACAAACTGTTTTCGAGGGTCATTACGAATCGTCTCGCACGCAGGTTTGACGACTTCCAGCCTCCCGAACAAGCCGGTTTCCGAAAAGGATTTAGTACCATAGACCACATACATACGTTTCGGCAGATTATACAGAAGACCGAAGAGTACAATCAGCCACTATGCTTGGCGTTCGTGGACTATGAGAAAGCCTTCGATTCGGTCGAAACTTGGGCTGTGTTACAGTCTCTCCAGAGGTGCCAAATCGACTATCGATATATCGAAGTGCTGAAGTGTTTGTATGAAAACGCCACCATGTCGGTTCGCCTCCAGGATCAAAACTCGAAACCTATCCAGCTGCAGCGAGGGGTGAGACAGGGAGACGTTATATCTCCGAAACTGTTCACCGCCGCCCTGGAAGATGTTTTTAAGCTTTTGGACTGGGTGGACTAGGCATCAATATCAACGGCGAGTACATCACCCACCTTCGATTCGCTGACGATATCGTGGTCATGGCTGAGACTATGGACGACTTAGGCACAATGCTCGATGGCCTCAGTAGAGCCTCCCAACAAGTGGGTCTTAGAATGAACTTGGACAAGACGAAAATTATGTCAAACGTCCGTGTCATACCTACTCCTCTGAAGGTTGGAGGCTCTAAACTCGAAGTTGTTACCGAATATGTATACCTGGGACAAACAGTCCAGTTAGGTAGGTCCAACTTCGAGAAAGAGATCAATCGTCGAATCCAACTCGGCTGGGCAGCGTTCGGGAAGCTTCGCAATATCTTTACGTCCCAGATACCGCAGTGTCTTAAGACCAAGGTCTTCGACCAATGTGTGTTGCCAGTGATGACGTACGGAACTGAGACATGGTCGCTTACTATGGGCCTCATAAGAAGGCTCAAGGTCACCCAAAGGGCAATGGAGCGTGCTATGCTCGGAGTTTCTCTGCGTGATCGAATCAGAAACGAGGAGATCCGTAAGAGAACCAAAGTAACCGACATAGCTCTCAGAATTGCTAAACTTAAGTGGCAGTGGGCGGGGCACATTGCTCGTAGAACAGATGGCCGTTGGGGCAGTAAAGTTCTCGAGTGGCGACCACGCACCGGAAAGCGTAGTGTAGGCAGGCCTCCCACTCGGTGGACCGATGACCTGGTGAAGGTCGCGGGAAGCCGCTGGATGCGGGCAGCGCAGAACCGGTCGTCGTGGAGATCCTTGGGGGAGGCCTATGTCCAGCAGTGGACTTCCTTCGGCTGATATGATGATGTATGGAAGAACTAGGCATCCTGTTACAAGTATTTTTTTTTACATAAAAGGATGTCCAAACACAAAATAACATGTACCATCTACCGTTACAAAATAAACAATTTTTGTTTCTTTTTTTTTTGAATTTTTGAATTAAGACCTTATTATAATATTTTGTTTTGTATACTAAAATCTAGTGAATTTTATATGTCATTTAGTCAATCCTTGTTAAACGAAGTAAAAAAAACTGGTCAACTCAAAACTTTAACTACCAACAGAACAAGTTCTCTCAGTACAAACTTTGCTCTAGCTAAATAGTGGTATATTTATTCTGGACATTAGAAATTGTTTTTATCCTGTAGGAATGGATGGACTGTGTATTTTTAAGATTTTAGGCCCAGTAGTTTTAGAGACAAAGGGATTGGTAATTTTTCGCCTATTTTTTCACCGAATGTAGCCTCCATATTTTTTTTTAAATTACGTTACACGTGCAACTTACATATTTGTACTAAATTTTAACTCAATCAGTTCAGTAGTTTCAAAGAAAATTGGCTCTTACATATGGACGTATAAAACGTTGCGTAGGCAGGCCTCCCACGCCGTGGACCGAAGACTTGGTGAAGATAGCGGGAAGCCGCTGGATGCGGGCAGCGCAGGACCGGTCGTCGTCGTGGAAATCCTTGGCTGATATGATGAAGATTATGATGAGATGGACGGACGGACAGACAGACACGTGAGTGATCCTAAACTGGTTACGTTTTAACTTTTTGAGGTACGGAACCCTAAAACTAGAACCCTTAACTTTCACATGAACCAAATGACTAACCTGTAATGTATGTATGTATGTATGTAAGTAAACTTTCAAAAATCACCTTTACGATAAAAAAACAAAACTGGGCTTCTAAACAAGGGCGACTCATTATGCTAACTAGCTCAATTTTATTATTATTATTATTAACTAGCTTAACAAGCTGAATGAAAAAAAACATATCTTCTTTTAAAATATCATTATTGCTAGTCAGCATAAACCATGGCCTTAATATTTAAGAAAGTTTTTACCCGAACGAAATGCGACAAGTTACGAACACTGAGTTTCGGCGCGACCGAAGGTTCGGCTGATTGTTGGCCGAATACAAAACTATGGCCGGAACAAGATTTGTTGGCCGAAACTGGCCGAAACCGAAACCGAACCTACGGTCGGTGGCTAGTACTTTTAAGGGTTCCAATTAGGAACCCATAATGTCAGTCTGTTTGTCTGTCCCTCGGTGTGTGTGAGTGTGTGTGTGTGTGAGTGTGTGTGTCCCTATGTCACACTCGGTATATGAAGCTGAAATTTGGTGCACTTGCATAAATCTGTGACTCCTATAAAGTTATGGTATTTAGTCTGTCAAAAAAAATATTTTAGGGTACCTCCCCTACACGTAAAGTGAAGTAGATTTTTTTGTTCACGTACACTATCATGTAGGGTATTGTTCAATAGGTCTTTTAAAACTACAAAAGGTTTGCTAAGATCATTTTCCCGATAATTTATTAGTTTACGTAATATTAAGTTATATTAAGTTAAGTACATGTAAATTTAAATAGCGTACCTTATTCTCCGAATTACCAAACGGTATTCGCTGAAAGTTGTTCAGGTATATGCACCGACCGCGCAACACTCCGAGGACGAAGTGGAGCTCCTATATGAGGATCTCTAGAGCTCTACATAATAGCTCCCGGACTCAATACACCATTGTTATGGGGGACAAACGCCTAAGGCATGGCACAGAAGTGTGGTCGTGCTTCTCTTCAAAAAGGGCGACAATACCCTGCTGAAGAACTACAGACCCATCTCACTTCTGAGCCATGTCTACAAACTGTTTTCGAGGGTCATTACGAATCGTCTCGCACGCAGGTTTGACGACTTCCAGCCTCCCGAACAAGCCGGTTTCCGAAAAGGATTTAGTACCATAGACCACATACATACGTTTCGGCAGATTATACAGAAGACCGAAGAGTACAATCAGCCACTATGCTTGGCGTTCGTGGACTATGAGAAAGCCTTCGATTCGGTCGAAACTTGGGCTGTGTTACAGTCTCTCCAGAGGTGCCAAATCGACTATCGATATATCGAAGTGCTGAAGTGTTTGTATGAAAACGCCACCATGTCGGTTCGCCTCCAGGATCAAAACTCGAAACCTATCCAGCTGCAGCGAGGGGTGAGACAGGGAGACGTTATATCTCCGAAACTGTTCACCGCCGCCCTGGAAGATGTTTTTAAGCTTTTGGACTGGGTGGACTAGGCATCAATATCAACGGCGAGTACATCACCCACCTTCGATTCGCTGACGATATCGTGGTCATGGCTGAGACTATGGACGACTTAGGCACAATGCTCGATGGCCTCAGTAGAGCCTCCCAACAAGTGGGTCTTAGAATGAACTTGGACAAGACGAAAATTATGTCAAACGTCCGTGTCATACCTACTCCTCTGAAGGTTGGAGGCTCTAAACTCGAAGTTGTTACCGAATATGTATACCTGGGACAAACAGTCCAGTTAGGTAGGTCCAACTTCGAGAAAGAGATCAATCGTCGAATCCAACTCGGCTGGGCAGCGTTCGGGAAGCTTCGCAATATCTTTACGTCCCAGATACCGCAGTGTCTTAAGACCAAGGTCTTCGACCAATGTGTGTTGCCAGTGATGACGTACGGAACTGAGACATGGTCGCTTACTATGGGCCTCATAAGAAGGCTCAAGGTCACCCAAAGGGCAATGGAGCGTGCTATGCTCGGAGTTTCTCTGCGTGATCGAATCAGAAACGAGGAGATCCGTAAGAGAACCAAAGTAACCGACATAGCTCTCAGAATTGCTAAACTTAAGTGGCAGTGGGCGGGGCACATTGCTCGTAGAACAGATGGCCGTTGGGGCAGTAAAGTTCTCGAGTGGCGACCACGCACCGGAAAGCGTAGTGTAGGCAGGCCTCCCACTCGGTGGACCGATGACCTGGTGAAGGTCGCGGGAAGCCGCTGGATGCGGGCAGCGCAGAACCGGTCGTCGTGGAGATCCTTGGGGGAGGCCTATGTCCAGCAGTGGACTTCCTTCGGCTGATATGATGATGTATGGAAGAACTAGGCATCCTGTTACAAGTATTTTTTTTTACATAAAAGGATGTCCAAACACAAAATAACATGTACCATCTACCGTTACAAAATAAACAATTTTTGTTTCTTTTTTTTTTGAATTTTTGAATTAAGACCTTATTATAATATTTTGTTTTGTATACTAAAATCTAGTGAATTTTATATGTCATTTAGTCAATCCTTGTTAAACGAAGTAAAAAAAACTGGTCAACTCAAAACTTTAACTACCAACAGAACAAGTTCTCTCAGTACAAACTTTGCTCTAGCTAAATAGTGGTATATTTATTCTGGACATTAGAAATTGTTTTTATCCTGTAGGAATGGATGGACTGTGTATTTTTAAGATTTTAGGCCCAGTAGTTTTAGAGACAAAGGGATTGGTAATTTTTCGCCTATTTTTTCACCGAATGTAGCCTCCATATTTTTTTTTAAATTACGTTACACGTGCAACTTACATATTTGTACTAAATTTTAACTCAATCAGTTCAGTAGTTTCAAAGAAAATTGGCTCTTACATATGGACGTATAAAACGTTGCGTAGGCAGGCCTCCCACGCCGTGGACCGAAGACTTGGTGAAGATAGCGGGAAGCCGCTGGATGCGGGCAGCGCAGGACCGGTCGTCGTCGTGGAAATCCTTGGCTGATATGATGAAGATTATGATGAGATGGACGGACGGACAGACAGACACGTGAGTGATCCTAAACTGGTTACGTTTTAACTTTTTGAGGTACGGAACCCTAAAACTAGAACCCTTAACTTTCACATGAACCAAATGACTAACCTGTAATGTATGTATGTATGTATGTAAGTAAACTTTCAAAAATCACCTTTACGATAAAAAAACAAAACTGGGCTTCTAAACAAGGGCGACTCATTATGCTAACTAGCTCAATTTTATTATTATTACTAGCTGTTTCCCGCGGTTTCACCCGCGTGGACAACGTTTCTATGACTTTTCGAGGGTGCGCAGTGCGTGGTAAAAAGTAGCCTATGTCTGAATCCAGGTCCTAATCTGTCTACCTACCAAATTTCAGCCAAATCCGTTCAGTAGTTTTTGCGGGAAAGCGTAACAGACAGACAGAGTTACTTTCACATTTATAATATTAGTAGGGATTATTAACTAGCTTAACAAGCTGAATGAAAAAAAACATATCTTCTTTTAAAATATCATTATTGCTAGTCAGCATAAACCATGGCCTTAATATTTAAGAAAGTTTTTACCCGAACGAAATGCGACAAGTTACGAACACTGAGTTTCGGCGCGACCGAAGGTTCGGCTGATTGTTGGCCGAATACAAAACTATGGCCGGAACAAGATTTGTTGGCCGAAACTGGCCGAAACCGAAACCGAACCTACGGTCGGTGGCTAGTACTTTTAAGGGTTCCAATTAGGAACCCATAATGTCAGTCTGTTTGTCTGTCCCTCGGTGTGTGTGTGTGAGTGTGTGTGTCCCTATGTCACACTCGGTATATGAAGCTGAAATTTGGTGCACTTGCATAAATCTGTGACTCCTATAAAGTTATGGTATTTAGTCTGTCAAAAAAAATATTTTAGGGTACCTCCCCTACACGTAAAGTGAAGTAGATTTTTTTGTTCACGTACACTATCATGTAGGGTATTGTTCAATAGGTCTTTTAAAACTACAAAAGGTTTGCTAAGATCATTTTCCCGATAATTTATTAGTTTACGTAATATTAAGTTATATTAAGTTAAGTACATGTAAATTTAAATTTAATTTATTTGTAAATTTTTAATAATAAAAAAAGCTACAGCTATTTCAGGAAATTTAAAAAAAAAATATTAGTAATAGTAGAGTGTGTGGCACGGCGGGTAGGTAGGTATACGGTAATGCACTTGGCCAATTTATGTACATGAGAGAAAGATAAAACTAAAACCATCGTTAAAAATGCATCCTTAAACTGGTTTGAAAGCAGAAACAATGTTTCTAAAATTTAGTTTAAAAAAAAGTAGAGCTCCTTTATGAACAAGAGTAGATACAAAATTGTACCTAGTCTTTGTTTTTTACTATCATATTTTTTACTCACTATTGGTAAGCCTTTTGTAAGTATTAATACAAAAATACTACATAAAATACTATTTTCGATTGCTCATTATTCCAAGGGATCAAAATGTCATAAGTTTCATCAATAATACCAATTTCGATAAAAACCACAGCTCTACAATGTCGATGTCGTATTACCAGTGTCCTTTATATAAATAATATTGAGACAATATTTGACATCGGCTAATTGGCTGACATGGGTCTTCAATTTGGGCATCGAGATATCAATATAATAATCTGACTTCTCTGATTGCATGTCTGCCATTATTATCTTCACTTCAAAAAGTAACGCAGGTGATATATTATAGGAAGTTTTAAATACTATTTTTTTGTAAATTTAACCTACATCAGGAAATCTATGAAAAGAAGTTCTACTTAGTTCAAGGTACTAATCTAACTAGGGTCATACATTTAAATTGTAAAAAATAAAAGAAGAAATATCTGGTAATATAATAAGTCAATGTAATTCTTTTAATAATCAGAGTTTTATATTTTAATTACATATTACAAGTTCCTACCACGTGGAACTTGTATACCCAATATTTTACAAGAAGTGTAGCAAAGCGAGAAGAAACACTAAGCCCAAGGAAAGAAATATACAATCATCTTTAAATAAACTATCTAAAATTTATCAAACAGGGTTACAGGTTAAGGTACTTATCTGGATTGAATACAGGTGGTAGTGGAACCGACTGACTGGATTATCTCGTGACTAATGCCTCCCACGTAATGTCCCGATTATGGTATTACAGCCCCTTTTATGTATGTCGATCGAGTCCACTACACATTGTTACAACAAACTGACAACTGTCCAAGTTCTCGAATATGATTGGCTAACCAACATAGACCTAGTAAATTAAACACAATAGTTAACATTTTCTTAATATAAATATCAATGTATGTTATGTTTTTGTCTTCTGAGTTTGTTGATTATTTATAAAAATATTTTATTTAATTGTATGTAATCGCTAAGACACAATATTCCAGATAATAAATAAATATAACATTAAACTGTTATATTTTACACAATATTGCCATTACAAATAATATTCATAATCATTACTAGAATGTTGCTACTTACATCTCTAAAATTCCTAAATTTTATACCAACATTATTATTCATTTTGCAAGAATATTCAACATTAGTGCTTTTCATTCAGATCATAATCTATCACGGCCATCCTGATATGTACTTCGCTCTCGAAGTACATACCAATCAACAATATTTTCAAATGCGAAAAATGTCGGAAAGTACGTATCAACATGTTATAGGTATGGGAGGCCTGTTACCTAGACATGATGCCCCATATATCACCCGCTGCCAGTGAAGACGGGCTACCACCAAGCAACAAGCAGACCAGCGGATGGAAAACAAGGTTAAGATTATTTGTAAACTGTAAAACCATGACCATTGTGTCAAAAGCAAATAAATTATTTCAGTCTTTCTGTTTTTTTCTCTTTTTTTTGTGTAAAACTCATTGCTTTTCAAGGAGACCAGTTACTAGACATGATAGCCCCATCACCCGCTGCCAGTGAAGCCAGACTACCACCAAGTAATAGGTAGACCAGCGGGCGGATATGGGAAGCTAATTGTCCCTTGCATGTTAATCCCGACACTCGCTGCCAGTGAAGCCAGATTAACATCGGACAATAGCAGACCAGCGAACGGAAGAGGGTTTTTTTTTGTTATTTATTCTTTGATATGTATTCACGTTTTTCTTTACTTTTATAACTATGAATACTATTTCATTAGAAAAAAAAATGTAATATTCTTGCAAAATTATCAATATAAAATATTAATTACATATCTTCAATCAAAACGCTAACTTAAATTCCAAAGGTTTATAAAAATAAATAAAATATTGCCACCATAACGTATACAATATACAACATTCTCATTTTCAAACTTATTCTTCTCAACCCATTTCTCTGGGTATAAATAAGCTTTGCTTTTAAGGTCCAAGATTCAAACATTTAGTAGGCACAACACTACAACTCGACGCAAAAAAATATTACACGAGTAAACAAGAAACATGTAGGAACACACAGTAAAAATATAAAACAAAGTATAAAAACAACAACGTATTTTTCATATATACAAATTCTGTGCTGATTGTAATCTGCGTATATGAGAGGTACTCGTAGTTGTGCGTTGCGCTGTATTGCGATGCCAAATAGGACACTTATCTTATGCCACAGTTAGTTTCATTCTAAAATCGGCAGAAGTCCGAGAAAATCTACAATTTTCGAGGATACTTATACACAACAGCCTTTTAATTCTTTTTAATTCTATTTTGATTCACATATATATATACTATCACTCATTTCTTGTTGTATTCCTACCGTGACAATAGGATAAGTCTAAGGCAAAGCCGTGCAAAACCATACATTACATAATGTAACTTAGCATTTGTGACAATTATCATGTAACTCACTCTTCAATAAATAAAAGCTATGATGATAAAAAAAGAAAATGACGGTGCTATAAAGTTTTTTAAATAAAAAAAAATAATACTTTCAATTGCTTTTATGTATTGAAAAATGGATGGTGAAAAATCTCTAAAAAATATACTAAACTTTTAAAAACCATGGTCACTGAATTATTAAATATTTGTAGCAACACCTTCAGTAATCCATGGCATACATAAGTACAAGTACTAACTATCAACGATTGGTCCCTAGGATATTCCATTGTTTCTTTAACTCAAGCTACTCGTAAATATAACCCCCAGCACATGCAGGATACAACTGAATATATTCCATACCATTTTACCATTCGAGGTCAAGCATTTATCTTTGGGCCATAGGCGCCAATGAGTTCGATACTTTTGTACAGAAAAAGTCTTAATCCATCATGAACTTACTCTTATTCTATGAAACAATGAAATATCTAGGGTTGAATAAAAGGCACAGTATAATAAAGAGTACTAAAGGGGACAGTCAATAAAATAATAAATGTAAAATTATTATTATTTTTTACGGCCTCCGTGACTGTGTTACTCTGATCAAGTTTTCTTTTATAAATAAATTATCTGATTTAGACCACCAAGTTTAGCTTTATTCTCGTATCAATTATTTACGGTTAGGTAAGTCATATTAAACCACTTCCATTTATTAACAAATCTACCTACATTTTTTTTTTATGGAAAATACAATTGCTCGGCCAGTCTGACCCAAAACATGTTTAATTATAAAACTACTAAGCATTGTGAATCTTGGCCAGATTCGTGACATTAATTCAATCTAAATTATTCATTACATTGCAAGTAAACACGGTTACAAACGTTACGTTGACATATTAACGAAAACAATTAAGTAATTAGGTATGTAGGTAGGCAAACAAAAGAGATAAAACAAGAATGTAAAAATCCGCTTTCAATTAACTACCAGTCACAGATTTGGACAGATAATATATAAGTCATTGCTACCAGTTCAACAACTATCAGTGATGTCCGTGTCCGACAAGTCATTCATTGAAACAAATTGCATGTTTATTAGTCATACTGAATATCCGTCAAATAACTTTTTAAGTTTCGTACGGTCAAGACGAAATCAAAAAAAAAAAAGAGCAAGTATAAAAAAAATAAACCAAGAAATAGACAAGTGCGAGTCGGACTCGCCCACCGAGGGTTCCGTAAATTTTTTTTTAGGTTTACGATTCAATTACAAATGTATAGTTTTCAGATTTTTCCCTATACTTGTAATATAAAACGGTATTACTTGCTAAATTTCATAGTTCTAGGTCAATGAAAAATACCCTATAAATTTTGATTCCCTTGTGAGTATCGAAATCGTTTTTTGCGTCATAAACGGCTGTATATTTTTTTTTTTTTACGTTAACTTAGAAGTTTAATTTTTTTTTCACAGCTTCAAGAGACTGTAGACCGAAGTACATGGTTTTTATTTCAACTCGATACCTCCACGCGTTCCCGAGATAAGAGGTCTTGACGGATAGACGTACAACAAAGTAATCCTATAAGGGTTCCGTTTTTCTTTTGTGGTGCGGAACCCTAAAAAGTAGTATATTCGGCTCATATGAAATTATTCTGTAGGTAGAATATAATATTTTTAACATAAACCTGCGACGATAATGCTGTGCTGCTTTCGCAAAACTAAACCTCAAGAGAAAAGGAGATGAGTATACTCTTATGGTTATGCCGATCTCATGCCTCGTACAGCCTTACATGTCAAACTTCTGTCACACTGTCAACCAGGGATGTATACCATGTTTGTACAAATTTTATCGATATCGATAGAAATACTCATTGGAATATTATTAGAATAAAAATTGACATGGCTTTACTTTTTAACCAAACTACTAAAAGGAAGCTATTGTTTTATGTATATAAGTCTTGTTTCTCTGGGTTAGCAAAAACGGCTTGATAGATTGTGTGAGGTGTCGTAAGATTCATACGATTTTCCAGAGTGTTGAGTGACATAGGTTTTAAGTTTTGAATAAAAGAATGTAATCTTGAGGCCCATCCGGAAGAAAACACGAAACTTGACTATGCAAAATAAGACTTTTTTGTTGAAGCAAAAAAAAAAATCATGTTTTTTAAAAAAACTATAACAGACTACAAAAAGAAATTCCTCAATTGTTAGCACTAAGAAGCCGTGCTAATGTCAATGATTCTTATACAACAAAAAGTTTATTTATTGCTATTTTAAGCCACATCGTAGAAATGTGTCATCACTAGTCTAGTACGAAGGATTACAAATGCTCGTCACTCCTTAGGCTTAACATGCCTTCTTAATTTGGTAGCTTGGACTGCTATCCATAGATATCCAAGCGACAATTTGGGTGGTACGGTGTGAGGTCACCAAAATTTTATTTATGGTTTATTCGATCCAAGATATTCGGTAATGTTTTCTTGAAATGCCGGGTATTATGTAATTTTACTACCAGGTACCTACCCAAGGTAAAGTGTAACTTATCTCCGGTCTAAACAAAAAAAGGTTCTGTTCAGGCGGATGACTACGACCGGGACTGAACTCTTCTGTCGGCCATACCTGTTCACAAAGTAACGACTGATCCATATGGTCAGCGCCACCTTTGTTTTTCTTTTCGTGTCACTATCCATATCTTTTTGTTTGTCATAGTCTATGTGATTCATGTCTTTTAGTTTGTCGTAGTCCTTAGTCAGCTATTCTAGTCCTTTTCTACTCAGTATTTCAGATACCAAAATAATAACTGTTGTGGGTAATGTCTCGAATTTTATCGTGTTATGGCAGAGAGAAAAAAAAAAGCTGGAAGAGTTTTACACCACTGAAGTTTAACTAGAGTACTCGTATTTTACGTATAATAAAAAGTTGAGCTATTTAGGTTATAAAACTATTACTACTTACTAAACTATTTGCACGTCATTTTTGCAAACACATTACCGGCTTTTGCAGCTCGCTGCCGATTAGATAGGCACCCAGATGTTCGATGCTCTGGCGCCACGAGTCACGACGCGACGTGGCAACCGATCAGTGATGACCAGTGTGTGACGCGTCACTTCTTTGGGTCAAGCAGAGGCAGGGCGACATGATCCCAGGGCGTGACGCAGTGTGGAGTAGGAAACAGCATTCTTGGTAGCCTTTGGGAGGCCATAAGATTCGAGTAGGACACCTGAAATTGCACAATGGTATTAGATCTCTGGGCAAAAAAAAAAAATGGGCGAATCGCACTTCTGATGATAGATTATAGGAAGTTTTAAATACTATTTTTTTGTAAATTTAACCTACATCAGGAAATCTATGAAAAGAAGTTCTACTTAGTTCAAGGTACTAATCTAATTAGGGTCATACATTTAAATTGTAAGAAATAAAAGAAGAAATATCTGGTAATATAATAAGTCAATGTAATTCTTTTAATAATCAGAGTTTTATATTTTAATTACATATTACAAGTTCCTACCACGTGGAACTTGTATACCCAATATTTTACAAGAAGCGAGAAGAAACACTAAGCCCAAGGAAAGAAATATACTTAAAGTCTATTACAATCATCTTTAAATAAACTATCTAAAATTTATCAAACAGGGTTACAGGTTAAGGTACTTATCTGGATTGAATACAGGTTGCAGTGGAACCGACTGACTGGATTATCTCGTGACTAATGCCTCCCACGTAATGTCCCGATTATGGTATTTCAGCCCCTTTTATGTATGTCGATCGAGTCCACTACACATTGTTACAACAAACTGACAACTGTCCAAGTTCTCGAATATGATTGGCTAACCAACATAGACCTAGTAAATTAAACACAATAGTTAACATTTTCTTAATATAAATATCAATGTATTTTATGTTTTTGTCTTCTGAGTTTTTTGATTATCTATAAAAATATTTTATTTAATTGTATCTAATCGCTAAGACACAATATTCCAGATAATAAATAAATATAACATTAAACTGTTATATTTAACACAATATTGCCATTACAAATAATATTCATAATCATTACTAGAATGTTGCTACTTACATCTCTAAAATTCCTAAATTTTATACCAACATTATTATTCATTTTGCAAGAATATTCAACATTAGTGCTTTTCATTCAGATCATAATCTATCACAGGCACTAACTATGAAAATAAATTACATTTAGATTAGAAACTAGTATATTATATAGGTATACTTTAATTATCGCGTCGTGAAAGATGTCAGTGGCGGAGGGATATATTATTTTAAACTAGCGACCCGCCCCGGCTTCGCACGGGTGCAATGCTGATACTAAATACACTACAAAACAACTGAGAACGTTGTATATAAAAACATAGCGGCCCGCTCCGGCTTCGCACGGGTATAAAATATATAGCCTATGTGATTAAAATCGATTCAGTAGTTTTGATTTATTCATTACTGCCCGTGGCCCGCACGCGTTAAATTTGGAGTAAAACAATCCCCCTTTCCCTATACCATGAAGATTTCCTGCTATCTTTGGAATATCTAAATTCATACACTACATTTTTACTTATTTACTTTTTACATTTTTAACTATTTATTTTATTTTTACAACATATTACAGAATGTCTTTATAAACAACGTTCACATCTTTCTTGTCATTAGACAATACAAACATGTTTTCTCTGGAGGTCACTCTTGAAAGAGCGACATACAGTTGTCCATGTGAAAAACAGTCAACGCTCAAATCTAAGCCTGCAACGTTGAAGGTTTGACCCTGCGATTTATTAATGGTCATTGCAAAAGATGTCTTTACCGGAAACTGTAAACGTTTAAATTGGAAGGGTAAATCCGATGGTATCAGAGAGATTCGGGGAATCAATACATCTTCTCCGGTACCACATCCTGTGAGTATTGTGCACTCTATTATGAAAGTTTTCAATGATTTTACCAGCAAACGCGTGCCATTGCAAAGTTTAGGTGGATTCAGGTTTCCTAATAAAATAACAGGACAACCTACTTTCAACACCATTTGTGAGGAGGGAGTCCAGACGGGTTCAAAGAATTTAGAAATTCTGTAGGAAAATGAACAGCTTCTTCCAAATCGAGAACAGTATCGACCGATAACTATAACGCTCTTGCCGCACCGGGCGGCCGGCCGGTACCGCCGCAAACGCTACGTCCCGCAATTTTTAAATCTGTAATATCTTCGAAAATATTAACTTAAATCATACGGTGTAACGGGCCATATAGATCTATATTAAGTGAACAATGTATTCAAGGTATTTAATTGGTTAAGGGTTAATGCTGTATTGGTTAAAATCGCTTCGAAAATTAGCCATTATTTGTCGTAAAAAGTAAATGACAAAAAAAAGTTATTGTGGGTTATCCATAAGAGATAGACATATACCATCACGGACTTTTCTGTAGACCTTTTCAATGTGTACAATACTTAGTACATTATTTTGATAAAACTCGTAGGGTTCAGCCTGCGTTTGCAATGTAAGCGGAAAAAATGAAATTATTTACGACATCACATTAGAAACCTCAAAAATAACAGTACTTCTCCACTATTTAATAGATGTTATTATACATATAAACCTTCCTCTTGAATCACTCTATCTATTAAAAAAAACCGCATCAAAATCCGTTGCGTAGTTTCAAAGATTTAAGCATACAAAGGGACATAGGGACAGAGAAAGCGACTTTGTTTTATACTATGTAGTGATGATACGTTTTTTTTAATGTTTTTGTTTGAAATAGTTTTTTTTTTAATATTTCTTAGAAAAATATTTTTTGAAATATTTTGTGAATTCATTTTTGGGTTTTTTTGGATTTTTTTTAAAATTTCCTATTGTCTGTTGAAGTTTTACTTCTACTATGTGTCCCAGCACACATTTAGTTTTTTTTATCTGTATCTATTTGTATAATGCGACCGTTTTTTGATGACCGCTACTAAGGCTTCACACTACTTCACTCTTTTTTTACTCTTTTTTCGTTTTTTTTTTGTTAAAATGATGCAAATTAAAGGCAGCATATTTAATCTGCGACAAAAACAAGAAACAAGAACAAAAAAAACAAGTTTACTAAAATAGTGTCATGTCTTAGCTTTCATAGAACGGCCCTACACATTACGGAAAATATTGAGAATGGCGTCGAAGACGGAATACTCTTTCTCAAATGATACCAATACAATATTTAGTATTCTTTGCTCATACACTCTTACCTTGAAGATCCCTGCATTAGGAAAACGGGAAGTTTCAATTGTAATCTGCGATTGTTCGTGGTTTTTTTAAACTCCACACTGCTCCGCAATATTCCGCACTGCTCCGCAACACTCCGTACTGCTCCGTAACAAAAAGCTACTGCACCACCACCAAGCTCTAGTTGCTAAAGGATGCGTTCATAAATACTTTTGTCAAATAAATCTAGTCCGGAACGTTAAGATGAACGTGACTGCTGGGAGAATTTACACCGGAAATAAGAAGTTAAAGGAGACGGGATATTTTAACATTCAATTCTAGTTTCTCAGTTGAGTGTGGGTAGATGTGAATTTGAGGACTGAAAGTAGATATTGAGTTGTGAAACGAATTTTAAAAAATCGGCAAAGTGTGTGTCGGACCACGCATAATGTAGGGTTCCGGGGTCTTTACTTTACTTTACTTTAAAGCACTACTTTATTTAAAGAGACCGAGGGTTCACCCCTGGTGCAGTCAAGCATACATTAATCAAAAATAAATATTACCCTTTTAATTTTACTTGATGAAAAATAAAAAAATAAAAAAATAATTTGGGTTCGTATAGGAGGTAAATTATTCAGATTTTTCCTGGAAAAATGAAGTACTCAGTGTTGTAGGCATTATAAAGCCATAATTACTCAAAAAGTTTCATTAAAATCTTTTATATCATTTTTGAGAAAAAGCACCAAACAGCCTGGGTTTATTTGAGAGGTTTTCAATATTTCCTGTAATAACGAACTACAGCATGTAGTATAATATACAAAAATAAATTAACTTACAAAGTTTCATCAAAATTGTTACAACCATTATGAAAGTGATTTTTTATTATAGTGGCAACCCTATTTTTTGACCAAATTAAAAATATTAGTCCCATTGATATTGAGTAAGAGCATTACTTTGGAGCTCAAAGTTTCTTAAATGTTACATTTACATGTTATAATTATTTATATTATTATATATTGAACGTTACTTTTTTCGAGGGGTTAACTTAAAAAATGTATGGGAAACTACTCTTAAAATTAAATTTGATGTATAAATTTACTTCATTTTCTATTTTGGGTTATAATTTTACATTTGAATACAAAATTTCATTATCTACTGTAGGTCTAATAGTGGCAGAGAAAATTTATTGTGATATACAGGATGTAATAAAATTGATGTAGGTTCCGTTAACTGATGCTTCTACTCATCATACTGAAGAACTTTTGTTCTACGACTATGCTGAAATCGCAAAAAAAAAAAAATCACTCTCAATTTTGTTAGTATGGAGGGTCTAATTTTTTTTTAAGAATTGACTATGGGTTTCGAAAGGAAAGTTGTTCAGTATGATGAGAAGAAACCCCAGTTAAGGGGTCTTACACCATTGTTTTTACACCCTGTGATATATGGACAAACAGATGGACATGTTTTGCCATTTTGTCCCCGGAACCCAAAAAATATACAAACACACAGTTTAAGGCATTCTAATTAACAATAATTGACTATAATGAACAATGATTAATCATAATAAAGGAAGTTTAAGGTTTAATTGACGGACCCGGTGACCCAGTAGTCAGCGCTCTTACTTACTGGGCCGCGAGGGTCGTGGATTCGATACCCACTCAGGGCAAACGTTTGTGTGACGAACAGTTTTCCTCTGTGTCTGTGTGTTTAAATGTATTTAAACGTATTTAAGTATATAGAGTGGCGGTGGCGCAACGACAAGGACCGCTACCTCCTATCCGGGAGGTCGTGGTTCGAGTCCTGCCACGTACCAATATGTTTTCGAATTTCGATCTCATATATACGTTTATCCGACGCTCTTACGGTGAAGGAAAACATCATGAGGAGACCTGCACACATCTGTAAAGAAACTCGTAGGTTGTGTGTGAAGTTGACCAACCCGCACTGGACCCGCGTGGTTGACTAAGGCCCGGTCGCCCTAATTCAGGGTAGACTCAAGCCTTTATTTTAAGATTTTTTTCAAGATTTTATTTTACCACATTGTCCGGTCCTTGTGGTTATCCTAGAGGGAGGCTATTATCCAGTAGTGTACTTCTTTCGGCTGATATGATGAAGAATGCTCAAGGTCACCCAAAGGGCGATGGAGCGAGCTATGCTCGGAATTTCTACGCGATCGAATCAGAAATGAGGAGATTTGTAGGAGAACCAAAATTACCGACATAGCTCACAGAATCGCTAAACTTAAGTGGCACTGGGCAGGACACATAACTCGTAGAGCAGGTGGCCGTAGGGGTAGTAAAGTTCTCGAGTGGCTTACACGTGCATCTTACATATTTGTACTAAATTTTAACTCAATCAGTTCATTAGTTTCGAAGAAAATTGGCTCTTTTATATGGACGTATAAAACGTAGCGTAGGCAGACCTCCCACACCGTGGACCGAAGACTTGGTGAAGATAGCGGGAAGCCGCTGGATGCGGGCAGCGCAAAACCAGTCATCGTGGAAATCTTTGGGGAAGGCCTTAGTCCAGCAGTGGACGTGTTTCGACTGATAATATGATGACTAAATTTAAGTTCATGCATGTCACAATAATCATTAATTACGTAATGCAATTATCAATAATACGTCCATAAATTACATAATCACACAGATATATAGGTAATCACAGATATGCTATATATAAGGTAGGTAATACAAATATGAAAATACCTATTAAACAATTAGTTTAAATAGTCAAGTTATGTGGGTAGTTCAGTAAAATTAAAGAGGTTTCTAGTGAATTTGTGACATTACGCCGAGCTAGCGTTACCTATGAAAAAATATAAAGCTAACATCAAAGGTATGCTCAGATCAAAGTAATCTTATGGAGTTGAGGAATAGCATTACCATTACTTTCCATATGTAAGAAAATTTAGTCTTTTGCAGCGTTGTTCTTTGGCTGATTAGCTGTAAGACCAGCTTACGAATTGTACTCGTACATCTTCTAATTAGTTTAAAGTGAAACTTCTATATAGACGCGGGAGTATTAGGATTTTTTCTGTCACGAAAAAGCGTTACGGCCGCGTGGAGGAGGTAGACAATATATCGCGTGGTGAGGGTGAGAGGCGGCAGTGGCGGAGATTTTTTTTTTTTTTTGGAATGATTTTTTAATAGTATAAGTATATTCTAACCGCCTCCGTTGCTCAGAGGCAAAGTTCACTGGCTTTACGCAGGAGGTCGCGGGTTCGATTCCCGGCGGGTTCAATTGTAAGACTCGGTTTGGTTGGTGGTAGGGCATTTTCTAAGCCCGCCTGGCTAGCTACCACCATCTTATCTAAGTCTTGCCGCCAAATATCAATGTTGATATCATTGGTGTGTTCCGGCATGAAGATAAGATAGCCAGTTCCCCATTGCGTTGGGGAATCTTGGTATGCCCGCTTCCATCCTCGGCAACATCGTCACTTACCACCAGGTGAGATGTTGTCAAGGGTTTTACCATATGTGAATAAAGAAAAATTTTTTTTTTGAAGTATTTTTTTTACTTTTGAATCGAAACTTCTAAATAGGATTTTTTCTGTCACGAAAAAGCGTTACGTGTCACGACAAAGCGTTACGGCCGCGTGGAGGAGGTAGACGATATATCGAGTGGTGAGGCTAAGAGGCGGCAGTGGCGGAGATATTTTTCTGAAAATTTTTTTTTAAATGATTTTATTTAAATATATTTTTTGAAGTATTTTTTTTAATCCTTTTTTTAAATAGTTTATTTTTATTTGAAAATATATTTAAAAAAATATTTTTTTTTCAAATATTTTCATTGGATTTTTTTTGTGAAAAATATTTTTTGGATTTTTTATTTGATTTGTTATTTAAATATTTTTTTTTGAAAAAAAAAACTTTTTTTGAATATTTTATTATATATTTAATTGTTAATGTACTTGTCCAATTTGATAACCTGCCCGTAAAACTTTTAAGTAAAATTTTTTTGCGATTTGTTTTGCCATTTGTCCGTTGCGATTTGTTTTTCCACTTGTCAGTTGCGATTCGTTTTTCCACTTGTCCGTTGCGATTCTTTATTTTACTTGTCGGCATTCGTTGAAGTTTCACTTCTTCTATGTGACCCAGCAAACATTTAGATTTTTATGTATTTCTTTTTTATTATTTATGTTTCATTAGGGTGTTTTTGGTTGATATCATTATCCCATAGGATGAAAACCTCGTGCAGGCTGATGCCGATAAAAGGACCAAGTACCTGGACCTGGCGCACGAGGTTACTGGTATGTGGCGAGTGGAATCCACCGAAAT
Source organism: Coleophora flavipennella (assembly GCA_947284805.1). Classification (NCBI taxonomy): domain Eukaryota; kingdom Metazoa; phylum Arthropoda; class Insecta; order Lepidoptera; family Coleophoridae; genus Coleophora; species Coleophora flavipennella. The sequence goes on along the minus strand of OX369281.1, from coordinate 11,221,610 downwards.
CATCCCCTTAGTCCTATCCGTGAATGGGCAAATTTCAGCCGACCTTGAACGTTGCCTAAGGTGGCTGGATCTCCGAGGCAGACCAATAATTGCAGCAATGCAAAAAGCAGTCCTCCTTGACAATGCCCGGATAGTACGACGCTTTCTCTCCCCGTCGCACTGAACTCCAGCCGACTGTGCTTCCGCTGGAGGTGCTCCTGCCACTTTGCCTCGTGCCAAGTGAGCAGAGAGGCTTTAATTATACACTCGTATTTGAGAATAATAATAACTTTACTACACTTTGACATGTTATATTTGAAAATATTATGAAGGTGTTTTTTTTAAACGTGAAAAAACTAGCGCCATCTAGTATGGTAGTAAGGAACCCTTTGTGTGCGGTGCAGACTCGCAATTGGCCGTTTTTTTTCTAAAATAGGTAAATACCTGTGAGGCAATTTTGTCTGTGTAACATCATAAGCGTATTTTAATGAAACAATTTCCATTAATTTTAAACGTTTCGTATGTAAACACCGTATCAAAACAGAGGTAACGATGTACAAACACGATACGTACGTCGCGTTGTACTAACATGGTCGTGCTAGGTACTTACGTACGGTAAGAAAGCCCCAGGAAATTATTATCCTCACCCTCATCCGAGCAGTGCACGCTACTTAGAAACACAGTATAAACAAAATTAACAGATAATTCATCATATCAGCCATAGACGTCCACTTCTGGACAAAGGCCTGCCGTATGGGTTCCCACGGCGACTGGTGCTGCGCTGCCAGCATCCAGCGTATTCCCGTAACTTTCACCAGGTCGCCGGTCAACCGAAAAGGAGGCCTGTTGCTCACGCTATGTCTTCAACGATTATTATTACGGACACTATGTTATAGGAAATGCGAGATTTTTTTAAATTTTTTATTCACAATTGGTAAACCCTTGACAACAACCTTGGTTTTTTATTTTACTATATAGTACAAAGTAAGAGTATTATTAGGTATTCGTGAAAGGGAAATACATTAACGAAGTTTTTTTCCTTTGTTTTATAGTTTTCGTCCGCTCATTTAACCGCATCTTTGACGACTCCCGACAGACACCCTCAAAGGTGCCGCAAAAGGGCGGCACGATTGAACTCAGAGCGGCACTTTGACAGAGAGTTTGTCGGGAGCCATTAAATATGCGGTTAAATGAGCGAACAAACTCTAGTTACCTAAGATCACATGTTTTTTTGGAAAAAATATGAAATAACTATTAATAATGGTTAAATAGTTTTTTAAATTAAGTTATTGTATCCTAAAGGAATAATAAAAATTAAATTAATTTTTAAGAGCATTGTGAAGCTGCGACTTTTCATACAAACGGCGTTAACGATTTTCACCTCTTAAATGTTAACCGATTTGGACCAATTTTTGCTATGTTGTCAGTCAGAACAAAAGCTAGCCTTAAACTTTTAGTTTTTTTAATTACTGATTGTAAATAAACAAAAAAATGGCTGAAATTAGTTTTTATATGAAAACACAAAAACGACAATAAAATTAAACTTACTAAATTTATTTAAAAAACAAAAACGTATAAGCCTAGCTTTTGTTCTGACTGACTACCTTTCAAAAATTGGTCCAAATCGGTTAACATTTAAGAGGCGAAAATCGTTAACGCCGTTTGTATAAAGAGTCGCAGCTTCACAGCCCTCTTAACTACATTCTCAGCTAAATAGCACCACCATCAGTTAACAAATCACTAACGAAAGCTTTCAATGATGAATCTGAAGAAAAGGTATACCGTATTTTAATTTAGACACTGTCACCTGTGTGTAATAAAATTCCCTGTAGTTACAGATAGCATACGTTCTGAAAGCGGCCAAATTATTTTATAGAGTTAATAGTTTTTTTTTAAATATTAATCACTTTTATTCAAATTATCGTTGAAGTTTCGTTAACGTATGTACTCGGCGAGTAATTATTTTTTTAACTCGGCGCTAGATAGGAAGGGGATCCCCTTAGTACTTAATTGGCCAAACCGACAAAAAGTTAACAGTACATTTTCCTCGTAAGCAAAATAGTTAATTAATTATTTTACTTGAGTTTCATGTCTTCACAATTTTTTTTTAAATGTTTTATCTGCAATTTCTCCATATTCTACAAACAGCCGTAGCCGCTTGGAAGTATATACTCTATTCTTACTTTGAATAAATAATATGCGTAAAAGCTCCGAAACTGGGCTAATGTTTTATCCTTCTTATATTTACTCTTGCAGCAACCCACAGAATTCTGTCAAGATTTATGTCAACAAGCCAAAAGAAGGACCCTTTTTAGGGTCCCGTACACCCGGAGGTAACAGGGTCCATCACTAAGCCTCCGCTGCCGCTGTCTGTCCGTTTGTCAGCGGGATGTATTTCATAGGTATTGTAGATAGTTAAAAATTACACAGAATGTCTATTTCTGTTGCCGTTATTACAAAATATAAAAAACCGGCCAAGTGAGAGTCAGAACCGCACATACAGGGTTCCGTACCATCATACTAGACGGCGGTAGTACAAAGAGTTCCGTACCATCATACTAGATGGCGCTAGTTTCTTCACGTTTAAAAAAAACATGTTTTTTATATGGAGACCCCCTTATTTTTTCACTTTTTCTAATTTTTACTGTTTTTTGTTATAGCGACAACAGAAATACATCATCTGTGAAAATTTCAACTGTCTAGCTATCACGGTTCATGAAATACGGCCTGGTGACAGAGGGACAGACAGACGGACGGACAGCGAAGTCTTAGTAATAGAGTTCCGTTTTTACCATTTGGGTACGCGACCCTAAAAAGTTAGAAAAAACGAAAAAATAAGAGGGGACTTCATACAAAATAACTGTTTTTTATAGGTCTTTAGAAGTTTTTTTGATTTAGCTCTATCGTAAAAACAGTAATACATACAAGCGTAAAACTTGGTGTGATTATAGTACTACTACTGAAGGAGAACATCAAATAATAAAATTAGCCAAGCGTGAGTCGTATTCGCGCTAAGGAGTCCGAACTGGATGACAAAAAAATCATATTTTTGTTGCTCGTGTTGATGTCTTTTGTTTGTAATCTGAGTAGGTTATTATACTATGTAGTTGTGTGAAGAGGTGTGATGGAACGGAACCCTCAGAATGCTATTCCGACTCGCACTTGGCCGGTTTTTACAGCCTTTATGGTTCAGTGGTTATGGAACTTAAATGTTGGACGAGGTCACGTGATTAACAATATAGAATAAAAAAAAAAAAAAAAAAACATTTTATCACCGAGCTAGCTAAAAAAGCGTCGGTGGCTCAACCGGTAACGACTCCGTCCTCCTAACCAAAGGTCCCGGGTTCAAATCGGGACGGCCAATGTACTAATGAGTTTTTCTAAACTTACGTACATATACTTACCGATTGCTGTAACGGTGAAGGAAAACATCGCGAGGAAACCTACACATCTGATTCCACATGTGTACGAAGGTCGCGTTGCACACGTCCGTAGTGGTTAACCTAAATACCCTACACGTGACCGCGGGTGATGCTAAGTGCAACACCAGGCAACCACCGTCTATCCCTTGGATAGCCCGGTTAATTGTGCCACACGATAAGAAGAAGAAGACCGAGCTAGCGAAGTTTTAGATTTATGTTGGGCGTTTTGTAAGTATGTATGTATTTCGGGGGATAACTTTTGAATGCCTTATCTGATTAATAAGAAATTTTCAGATATCTTAATATTATCAAGAAAATTTGAATGACAGAATCTGAAGATGATTGGTTTCTGCGCGCGAGGTCCAGTTCAGGGCGAACTACTTATTAATTCAATGCTAAAGTCTGCTACGACCCAAACACGGTGTACTTATTTTGAAAGACATTGAAACACAAACTTAAATTTCAAATGTACACAGCGTAGATCACATCAGCTCATATATGTCCCCACCGAATAACCTACCCCGAATTAGGGCGAACGGGCCTTAGTCGACCACGCGAGCCCAGTGCGTGTTGGTCGACTTCACACACAACCTTCGAGTTTTTTGCAGGCGTACGCAGGTATCCTCACGATGTTTTTCCTTCACCGTATAAGAGCGTCGGATAAACGTACATATGAAATCGAAATTCGAAAACAAATTGGTACGTGGCAGGATCGAACCACGACCTCCCGGACAAGAGGTAGCGGCCCTTGCCACTACGCCACCGACGCTCGGTAATAGCCTAGATAGGTAAGAATTAACTTTGTTTTTGATGTTCGTTCCTTTACTGTTTTATCAAATTTTCAGCTGAAATTATAATTAAAGAAACAATTTGATCAAAGAATTTTAAGAGCAGATTAAGGTGGTCTTGTACTCTTCATTTATGTTTGAACTATAATGGTGCTGAAACATGAATAAGCTTTTAACTTTTCTATTTAAATTCTTCAAAGGTAAAGTTAAAGAGCTTCCTTTAGACTAAAGTAAAGATGTACCATGTATACGCACGAACCGTTTAACGTTATCGTTCATCATACGAACGGCCAAGGAGAGGAATTCCCTGCCGGCGTCGTGTTAACCGATTCTTATAATTTAGGAATCTTAAATACGAGAGTGAATAGGTACTATTTGAGCTTGTAAGTTACGTCCTCAGCTGCATTGGCACTTACCATCTTTTTTAAAATTATTTATATTTGGTAAGCCCTTGGCATCATCTCACCTGATGGTAAGTGACAATGATGCCGAAGATGGAAGCGGGCTTACCAAGATTCCCCAACGCAATATCTTATTTTCAAGCCGTTACACATCAATGTTGTTAACACTGATGTTGGCGGCAAGTCCTAGATAAGATGGTGGTAGCTAGCCAGGTGGGCTTAGAAAATACCCTACCACCAACCAAACCGAGTCTTACAAGTTGACCCCACCGGGAATCGAACCCGCGACCACCTGGTGTGAATTGAATGAACTTAACATTACGCCACGAGGGCGGTTAGACCATCAGGTGAGGTGCAGTCGAATGCACTCAGTTTTTTAATGAAAAAAGATAATTCTTGTAAATTTGTAAAATAATTAATTAAGTAAATTAAAATAAAATTAATATTTAAGGAGGGCTTCCATACAACAAACGTGATTTTTATAGATAATGCTACGGAGCCCTTCGTGCGCGAGTCCAACTCTCACTTGGATGGTTTTTTATGACTATAATCGAGGGTGCATCGTGAGAATCTTGTAGTCTTCATTTCATTACTACAATCCAATATAAAAAGCACTTTTTCGGCTAACTTTTCTATTTTTTTCTTTCCTAAATACCTTATTAATTATAATGTATAATTTATTAATTTATCGTTAACGATGAAGATATAGAGAGATTTTCAGTTATAACACGCCTGAAACACACCCCGGACAGGAGCTTTTTGGCAGGATTTACAGTGAACGTAGTTCTATTTAATTGTTCTGCATTGTTTTCTGCTAAAATTTGCTTAAAAAGTGGTGCATATTGGAGAAAATCGTCTGGTGTACGTGAGCTTGTAAAGACCAAGTAAATAAAATGAAGGAGGACGTAAAAACCCAATTTGCACTGGGTGCAGTTTTACAGACGCCCTACTGCAACCGGGTGTTCCACCTCAGAATGAGGTTGTTGCAAATTCTGTCAAGAACTCCAGGGAAGATTTGTATTGCACCGGCACGAATTTATTATTAGCATTAGCAAATCATATAACATATAGTCATATAGCATATCTAAATTAGTATATAGCATTTTAAACCAAAAAAACAAATAAAGATTTATTAAATGAAGACTGTCTCAAAAGGGCTTTTGTACCAAGAGACGTAAATATATTCTTAAAAAAAAAACACTTCATACAACGAGCCAGAAATGACATTTCAAAAAAGGAATGACGGAACAAACAAAATGTAGGCGAAATTCTATAAGTTCGACTACCAAACTGTAACCAATCTGTATCAATCTGGGTAACGAGGGGGTGAGGTCGATAGAGAGCGGCAGGGAGTGTTGCAACGTGGTGTAAAAAAAATGGTTCACCAACGTTGACAGAATAAAAATAATAAATAAATAAATGTATCGGTATGTGTATGTGTGAGAAGGTTCCGGCTCTATAAAGAAAGGGTAAAAATAAAGTAAGTACACTTGAGGCAATTCATTTATTTTGTTTCCTAATAGGAATCTAATATCACATTCAATAATTTAGTTAAAAAATAAGTAGCGGTCGGAAGAAATCTTTGGTAGCACTGTGGAATACACACCGATAAGTCCTCGGTCTTATAGTCAGCCAGATAGAGCCAATGGGCCGTTGAATTCTTTTTACCACATTCTTCCGAACGCTTGCCTAATCTAAATTATATTTAAATTTCAATTGTTTGATCACCAAAGTTAAAGAGTTTACCATAAATCTTTTTAAATTCAACCTACGTATATCCTTTTCAGGCTTTGCAAAAAAATGAACTAAGAAATGCTTGTACTAAAGGGTGCTTAATTTATTACCGACCTCGAAACAGGATGAGAAGGCTGGAGCGACCGATGAGTTCTGCTCACAGCTACATTTACCAGAGAGTCTGAAGTTCCTTCAGCCAAGTGAGACTAATTATCGATTAATTGTTATTTGGTTGTAGTTAATTCTAGTTAGTTGTAGTGAATTGTAGTGAATTGTAGTGAATTGTAGTGAATTGTAGTGAATTCCCTATCACCTGAAAAGAGATAATATTTTATAAGCAAGGTTAGCTTGCAGGTACCTAACCATGTGGTTTTAGAAAATAGTGGGTAGCACTGCTTACCGACGCCGTATTAAGTCCCTTCACAAATTAAATTTATTTGGTCGTCGGTGAATCCCTCCTCTTCAGAAAACCCGCTGAAAATATTCACAAGGATTAATTCCTGAAAATCTCAACTATGAAAATTCCAATGTCTAAGTACAAAATTTTTACCTAAGCGAAAACTCACCAGCAATTCCTTTTCAGAAAAACTCCAAAAGCCGTGGGATTTCTTCTCCCAATTCACAAGGTACAAATTTACAAAAAAAATGGAAAAGGCTCTCCTGAGGCGAATTTGTTATCAGGTTCTGCAGGCACCAGCGTCTTCAGATCGGTCAGAAATCAAAATGGCCTTGTCATACTGCCGAATCATGCAAAATCCTCTCTAATTAGGGTTTCAAGAAAATAATTAAATTTTACCCAATTCAAATACCTACTTACTTTCCCCTGAAGTTATCAAAACAAAGGTATTAAACCCAGGGAATGATTTAAACCTGCAAGACGATGTTAGAGGTACAATGCTAATACAGAGACTTTTCCTGATTTTCACGACTTTCCCGCCAAAGAGCTATAAAACTTTTTAATAATAAACTTTCAGCCTTCAGAAATACCTGTTACTGCCTGACTTATTGGGGTAATTTTTACGCTTACCACCCTAAACAAAAAAAACGTTGTTGCATTACCACAGATAATCCACACTGGAAACGAAACAATCCTTTAAACGCAGAATCATAACCTTTAACTTAAATCCATTTTGTTAGTATAGAAAATTGGTTTATAAAATAATTATTAAGGAAAGGCACTCCGTGACAATACTTCCCCCCCCGATGAAAAGGTTCAACGCAGGTGAACCGCCCGCTGACCTCAGCGTTCAAAACCAGGCCAACAAATCTAAACAAGCTAATGATAGCGAGAGAAAAAAAAAGAAAATAAATGAATTGCACAACTACTTCTACACTAATTATGTCTTTATAGATTGACGCGCTTTTGAGTATTATTTGCCCCAAAATTATTAGGTATCCAAGGTCTTAAATTACCCACTCTTTACTGTTAGATTTAAACGGAAAATTGTTGCAAAAAAAATAATTAAGAAATAGTGATAATACTCGAACCCACGTCAACCCATGGGAAGGGGAAAAAAAACTATAGGGCGAGCCTCTTAGGAAAATCCCTTCCACTACCTTCAACCAGTAATCAATCCGTTAACCTTTCCCCCACAAACCGAAATCGTTTGTTTGAGCAAGGTTAACTCCAGCCGCCAGGACCGTTGTTCAGCATTCTCAATTATAATCTCTTCTAGACCAGGCGAATTCAGCATATAGCTAATAGCTATAGCTGGCAAAACAACCAAACATAACAAACTCAAACCCAATTGTTTCTAGCTCGACTAACAATAAAAAAAAACTACTATGTCCATAACCTCCAAAAAAAAATCTCACTAGACAAACTTTGCTAACATAATCCATTAGATTTATGAGATAAACCAACTACCAAAATTCTCAAATGAGAAAACACTCCACAAAACTTTCGCCGAAACTGTTTCAACCCTACAGGTTGTGCCATCAAAGCCGACGAAAATGACACAAGCGTCCGTCCGGGAAAAAAAAATACTTCTGTACTACCGGAAAGGACAAAACCAAAACCTTGCTGCATAATGTGGCACTCACCATAAAAAAAAAAAACGCATGCTTGAAAAAAAAAAAATTTCTAGTGCGTCAGCAAGTTACAAAAGAAAAGTCACTATAACCTATAGTATATAAAAACAATATACCGCAACTATTTACGTCCATATTAAAGACAGCTCAGACTTGGGATTGAGCACAGGCTGAACCGTTCCTAACACACCTTTCACTCTATCACCATTCATACATCAACGCATTTAAACCAGTAATGAAACAGTGATTTCTGTTCACCACGTTCCGAATAAATTTCGTGATTGAATCATTCTTATTGTATTCAACACTACTGCAGTTACAAGCCTGATAAGAAATGTAGAAAACTCGGCGACAGTGGTTGTCATCCATGGCAGCGTCCGTTCGTCCACGGATCACTACCACCTCAAAACCAGATTCTCTTACTACACCTTTAAGTCTTTAATATGCCACGAGCCGATTGGGTGACCATCCATCCGTTCGAGCTCGTAAACTAATGGTGACAAAACCGCTTTAACCCTACATTTTTCGTACTTGGGCGCGAGTTTTGACATCCGAAACTTTGAAGCATCACTCTGTACAAATGTACGCTTCCAAACTATGTCCCCAACTGAAAATTTTGCCTCACGGCGTCTTAAATTATAATGCCTAGCGTTCGTTTCGTGTGCTTTTAATAAACGTAACCTAACCTGTTGAAAAATCTCTTTCAGACAGCCAAACTCTCCTGCATACTCTTCCCTTGGCATGGTCTCAACATACTCCTGGTCAGCGTTCCTGTACAACGAACCGTTAATGACCGGCTCCCTAGCGTGCACTAAAAAGAAAGGACTGAACCCAGTGGACTCATTGACTGCACTGTTTATGGCAAAACAAATTTGGTGCAGTTTTTCGTCCCAAGAACGGTGGTTGTCCTTTACGTACGACGCTACGGCTGTCATCACCGTCTTATTGTAACGTTCGACCAAATTGACCTGTGGTGTATAGCGTGGACCGTAAAAAACGTTAGGTACGTTATAGCGATTCATCAACTGTTTAAACTCCGATCCCGTGAATTGCACTCCGTTGTCTGCAATCACGGTTTCAGGCACGCCATGTTCCAAAATAACATGGTTTTAAAAAATTTTCGCCACCCACGCACTGGTTGCGCGACGAAGGGGAAACAGCAGTGTGTATTTTGAAAAACAACACGTAACTACAAATAAAAATGTATGACCTGCACGAGAGCGAGGGAGGGGTCCTACCAAATCAATAGAAACCACCTGCCAAGGCCGATGACACACCTTTGGCTGACCCATCAGGCCTGCAGTCGGTTTCTGTGAATGCTTATAGGCTGCACAGGTATCGCAGGCCTTCACGAACTCGACTACATCCTTGTACATACCGGGCCAAAAGTATGTGAGCGACAACCGGCGGTAAGTTTTAAAAATACCGAGGTGAGCTGCGGTTGCTTCACAGTGGTTCTCCTGCATAACTCTCTTCCGATCACTCTCTTTCACTACCTCCTTCCAATCAAACTCACGTAACAGATTATACTTGCTTTTACAAATCCTATATAACTTCCCCTCTCTGAGACAAAAATTTGGAAAATTTCCGGGGTAAGTTTGACATCCATTAACAATTCTTTCGTACCATTCGTCTCTCGCGGCATCAGCTTGCGTTACGTTAATGGCGTCAACTGTCATGAGCCTTGACAGTGCATCAGGTACTACGTTCAGAGATCCCTTCCTGTGCTCAATCTCAAAATCATATTGAGACAGTCTGCAACCCCAACGTGCTAACCTTCCCGATGGATTTTCAAGGTTCATGAACCACTTGAGTGACGCATGATCCGTAATTACCTTAAATTTACGCGAGCCTAAGTATGCCTGAAATTTCTCGACTGAAAAGATCACAGCTAAAGCCTCTCTCTCTGTGGCGCTATAATTTCGCTCGCTTTTATTTAAAGAGCGACTAACGAACGCTATTGGATGCTCGTGACCTTCGATGGTTTGAGAAAGCATTCCTCCAATGCCATATGAAGAAGCGTCACAGTGTACGGCAAAAGGTTTGTTAAAATCAGGTACCGCCAAAATAGGTGCCGACACTAGCGCATTTTTCAACGAATTAAATGCGACCTCCGCTTCGTCGGACCAACGAAAGGCAGGCACATTCTTGCCCTTCGCAGAGAGTTTGTTTAACGGGGCTGCTATAGTCGAGAAGTTTCGAATAAACCGACGATACCAAGAACAAATACCTAAAAACACTTTCACTTCGCGTGAAGTCGTGGGCGTGGGAAAGTTCAAAACGGCCGCCACCTTGTCAGGGTCAGTCCGCAATCCGTACTCGTCTACGACGTATCCTAAATATTTCAGGGACTGCCTAAAAAATTTGGACTTAGTAAAATTCACCGTCAGGTTGGCCATCTTCAACTTTTCCAGCACACGATTTAATAAAATCAGATGAGTCTGAAAATCAGACGAACAGATTACGATATCGTCGATATAACAGAAAACTAAACCGTTTTCGATGTCGCTTGTCAAGTTATGGTCAATCAGGCTATCCATGAGTCGTTGCTGTCGACTGGGTGCTCCGCATAACCCAAAAGGCATCACTTTAAACTTAAATAAACCGCGACCAGGTATCGTAAAGCTTGTCTTCTCTTGTGAGCTTTCAGCTAACGGAATTTGCCAGAAAGAGGAACTTAAATCGATGGATGACAGGTATTTTGCTTCCTTCAAACTGTCCAATATTTGCGGGATATATGGAATGGAATACGAGTCTCCTTTGGTAACTGCATTTAACTTTCGACAGTCCAAACAAAATCGCCAATCTCCGTTAGACTTTTTAACTAATAAAGCCGGGTTATTCCACGGGCTCTCACAAGGAGTAACTACATCAAGCTGCAGCATACGATCAAGCTCAGAACTTAAAATTGCGCGTTTCTCCGGTGATAAGGGATATTGTTTTGTTTTAACGGGCAAGGCGTCGCCAGTGTCGATGACATGCTCAATTAAGCTGGTTCTGCCTAAGCCCTTCTCTTCGAACGAAATCTCTTTGAACTTCTCTACTACGGTGTCCGCAAGTTCCTTTTCCGTCACAGATAAATGATCATACGCCTGAATAGTGTGTACCTGTCCTGCACACAAACTGTTGCAGTTAAAAAACGTTTTTGGAGAAACCATGTAGTTAATATTCTTAAAAATTTCAGGCGCCAAATAAAAGGATTGCCAAAAATCCACCCCCAAAATAACGTCGGAGACAATAGTGGGTATTACAAAAAATTTTATTACCTTGGTAATAATTTTTAAAGGTTATGGGGACAAAAATGTACCCAATTGTCTCGACTTCTACTCCATTTGCCACATTACACGTTTTGTGACGTACTCCTTGCAACGCAAAACCGAATTTAATGAAATCCTCGTGGTGTGGAGGTCCCTACTCCTCTTAAGACTGGCCTTATGTGCCTTAGCCTGCTGAAGCTGCTGGAAGCGGAACACACACGAGACACAATGTATCGTACCTAATCGTCTAGTATCATATCAGCTCATACACGTCCCCACTGAGGGGCTCAATTCAGAAATTACCAAAATGCGAGTTACATTATTTCAGTCAATTCTAAGCGAAGGGAATTCGTAGACTCCCTCAAGGAAGCCTCAATGTTGCATGCAGAGGGTAAAATAAATAAAATGTCTTGGTTGAGTCTAAAAATTAATTATGAATTTATTTGACTCAAATTGTGGAGAAACCTTACATTTGTAGGCGTAAAACTCCACATTACATTGATTTCAGCCCTATATTTTATAGAGCTATTTATTCTAGCATTTGACAGTACAAATTTGATATTATAATAGAATTATACAAGTCCTGTGTGCTATCGCTCATTAAATTATGGATGTATATAAATTCGTATTAAATTTGCCTACATAAAGTAAGGTTAGCTTACTTTAGATAAAGTAGACTTATGGCAGCAACGAAAAGGTAATATAAATATTTTAGATTATGCATTTCCGTCAAGCCAACAATACTACAACCACTGTACGCTTCTGTAACTTACTGGGAGCCTTGGACTTTACTTTGACTACTCAACTTTTACAACCAAAGAGTACACAACTTTACAGCCGTAAGTGCGTCTGACAAGTCTTTATTACTTAAATTACATTTTTATAAAGACTCACATACTATTATTATTGTTCTGAACAAGATTTTAGGTTATAGCGAGCGCTGACTTCTCGCTAGTTCCGGTCTATCAAGGGTACAATTTGTAAGTATAAAACCCCAGGGATATTGAACACTTCAGTTAGCAATAACCATATCTGCTAGTGATATATACGACTTGTGAATAGTCAGGCTCAACCAAACTAAAATCATACATATTCTGTCTTATGAATACCGTTTAAGATGATAGTTAGATTCATTAGCACAAAACAAGGTTATTTAGTTAATCACACAGAATCTATCTTCACAATACTTCGCAAATATTATAGAGGTTGCGAGCATTTTAACTGAGGGAGAATTTAACTAAAACGACATACGGAACAAGTCCTTAATGTGACGATTCTGTGAGATTATATTGCAATCAAGCAAGAAGCAATATAATAAAACATACCAAATTCCAGTCTCGCCCACACATCGCTCTTATTCTCAATCACTTCACACAGAACCAAACTCAGGACCCTTTTCCCGTCAGGGAACGACCGACGACTTCCAGCCTGTGCCCCCGTGTGCCCTGTCTCTCCCTCCGACGCTCAGGCGCAGGCCTCCAAACCATATTACTCCCGTCGCATTCGCACACGTGTACGCCCAATCGCTCTTTCTCCTTCTGTCTCGTACAAATATTCTTTTGTTAAATCCTCTGAACATTCTTCACACAGTCTAACGCATAAATTTGGCAACATGCGTAAGTAAAAAAAAAAAAAAGCAAGCGTCGCGCACTTGTTAGAATAGATAAGTCTGGCAACCTCGCCGTTTCTCCAGTTCATCCGTCTTAACAACTAATTATACTAGGGTTCCGTGCGGTTCTGAAATAAAGATGGCGTTTCTGGCCATCACACGCCCCTCCCTGACAACGAGAATGTGATGCCTCCAAACATCCGTTCGCGTTTTCAAACTGTAAACAGATACAAAATGTTAGACACAGTATAGTCATATTGGAATCTTTCCAATTGCAAAAAAAAATTCCAATTGGATGAGATTTTTTTTTTTTTTCTGATTGCAGAATTGAAGGTGTCTGAATCGAGGTTTCATATTACTATCTTTGCTTCTTGCTTTAAGAACGGGCTTCCCCTTCTGAAGGCGTCCAGAAAAGCCAAATTTTAACGTGTGTCAATCCTTAAACAAGAAGCTTAAACAATTCAACTTCATATGCTGTTATCTCTCCTTTTTAGCTAATTCGCGGCACAGGCCATCGACCATATGCGTCTAATCATGCCTAAAAATACCTACCTATATTCACTTGGACAACAAAACCTACGCTCCCTCCTAGGTTTTTAGAATACCTCTGTAGGTATCCTAGTATTTGCTCAGAGCTTGACTCCTTTATATTTCGTTTGTTGTTATTAGGGTTCATATTGCTGATGGTAAGTTGACGCGTCTGTATGACCCTTTTGTCTTGCGCACGCTGGAGTTTTTCATTGTCCGGTACACCGAACATATATGTTAGGGAGTTTTTAGTCCAAATGAACCCTAAAACTCTACGTTAGCCTAACTCAATTTTAGCAAAACAATTTGGTCATACCTTTGTGACCATCGAACTTATTTTTCTCAGATCTTGACCGAACAGAGAGAAAAAAAAAATTTTAAAGTCTATCAATTGATAGTATCAAACAGGGAGATAACATCATATTTCTAAAACCTTAACCAACAGTTCTCTTCAATTCTACAGTCTGAATAGGGCTTCAGCTTTTAGCTTTCCATTTCCTTCTATATTATAAAAAAAAACATCAACATTAATTGCATACGTATTAGCAAAATAAACAATGTAAGGGTTCATCGTGCCTTCATCTTTCTGTTACTTTAAATAGTTTTGTGTAGTCTCTCAATAATTACTGTTTTAAAGCCGCTAGGTACTGGCAGCTGAATACGTGGCTAAGCGCTACCTCGCTATATTTTCTCGAAAGTTGTGGAGTGACGACCGCTACTAAAATAGCGTCGTACGCTAGGTCTGTCGTCCTACGTACAGACACCAGCGAAGCCACTTCGGATGCAACCTTTACGCCAAATTGCACGTGGAAATCTCATGCGCAGATATATATATTTTTTTTTCTATATGGTAACTACATATTAACATTAATTTGTAAATAATACACCTCCGATGTCGTTGTCTGTCTCAACTCCCTCAGACTAAAAGATAATGTTTCCTCATTTCGTATATTAAAAGCCAGCAGCAGCTTGTGGAAATCACCTCCTTTTCCAACAGGACGCCAAAATACCACTTGGATGCATTTCGTGAAAACCCTGATTTAGTGCTTTACATTTAGTGTGAAAGCCGTTCGGACGCAGGCAGCACAATGCTGTTGTGGAACTGACATTCAGACCATGATGACGGTAGACTGTGTCATTTTACCGCAAGTTTTCAGCTTAGCGTAAACAATAGGTACGCTTATGTCTGAAATAAAATAAAATAAACTAGGCGATACTTCTCTGCCATGAGGAACTCCTTCTCTTTCCTGTCACACTCTCTCCATGATGTCCTGATAAAGTCTTTCGTCAGCGTTCCGCGTCTAACGTTCGTCAGCTCGAATCCGCCTCGGCTAACCAGCTTTAGTCACGACAAAATGAGCCGGATCACCCTGGAATTATTTATGTTCAAGTGCGTTTAAACCCATACAGAATAATTTATCCTTTTATTTTCAAAATATAAAATTTTTCTCCGTCTGAATATCCATTGCCCTTTAGTGCTCTCGTCTATAAAAATTACCTGGGCGCGCTGTTTATTCGCGATGCCCGATGTAAGTGAAATTTTCACAGAAAACAACCAACCCCTTTCATTCCACCGGTTTATATCGCATATATTCAGCTTTTCTCATGTATGTTCTTCATCACAACTTTGTACCAAATAAGTATTCCTTTAATATAAGTCATCATTCCTTGATTAATTTTCTGTGCGAGAATCGAACCCGCTATCCCAGCTTGAACGCAACCACCCATTATTGCGCCACGTTGGCTAACCTACATACTGAAGTGTTGTGGCTTAGCATCGTGGCGTATAAATCCGCAACTGGTCGGCTATCACCACTCAGTTAGCCCAAAACGTATGCTTCCTCACGTATACAGTCACATTTTTAGGGTTCCCTATTGCATAAGGTAAAAAAAACGGAAACCCTCACAGGGCTCCCTTGCTGCAGGTACTTTACACATATCTGTTATCTTAAATCCATCTGCTCTATACCATCGGTGTCAAACTTATCATATCATAACGACGAAGGAATGTTGTTTGTTAGTCCTATACGAAAACTAATGAACGAATCTGGCTGAAATTTAGTAGGTAGACAGATCAGGACCTGGACTAACACAAAGCTTTTCTCCTTTTTTCCTTTTTGCTCACACTCGCGAGCCGCTTGCGACTCGCACACTGCGCACCAGAGGGTCATAGATACGTTTCCCAAACGGGCGAAGCCACGGGAAACAGTTTGCTACCTTATGTCTAAGCTTATCGCTGTTATCGGAACTAATAAGTAAAGCAAGGTGACATAACTGAAATAAAATTTAAAATTAAAAGTTAATCAATTATAAATTAAGTGCCAATTCTGTACCTTCGTTATTCACATTTTTAGTTACTAATTTCCCTGATTTAACATCATCTTATTCACTTTTGTTGTCCCGTTTATTTTATCAATCTCAATGGTTCTTTGTCTGGAGCTTGATAACGCGGAACCCTTGATGGACGGGCCCGACTCACACATGACGCGACTTTTCTAAACCAACACATACAGCTCACTATTCTGAAGACTGAATTCCAAGGTGGACTGGAAGAGATCCCGAAAGGGATAAGTCCGCCTTTGCTTAATGTATTTTCTTTTGTCTAAATATTTAATGTATTTGTTTTAAAAGCATTAAAATTCTATCCATCTTAAATCGATTTGCGAACATATTATTCAGTTATCAAGTAGTTAGGTATTTGTTAATAAGTTATTTATATGTTGTTCCTGAAGCATACTTGCTTTATTAAGTTCTTAATTCATTGACCCTTTTACTAAATATTACTCCTTTTACTAAATATTATTTATTAAATATTAACTGTTGGTCTACGAAGATTGGGCACGGTGATATCTTATAACTTCTAAAGTGTGCAAAACTTAACTTTCACAAAAATATTCCATGTTTCGTAAAAATGGCCGCGCCGGCGCGTACACTCGCACAGCGTCACAGGTAGAAGGCCCCGTTTTTTGTCCTCAGTAGGCGCCAACGCAACGTAGCCTGCATGTGCGCGTTAAATTCCTCGGCTCGCTTGCACCTCTCAGCAACTGACGCCATCTCCAGTCTCGCCAAGCAGCCCTGGAATTTAAAATAAAAAACCACACCGACAAAAACTGTCTTTTCACAACACATTTGCCTACACAACCCAACCACTTAACGTGTCCTGAGTCTATGCAAACTTCTCCGGCGTATTTATTAACGAATTATTTATGAACGAAGGAATCTACGAGTACCTACTTTTAATAGCGTATCGACCTTTTGAAGCGAAAAACCCGGGAATTAAGATAGTTGTCAAAAGCTTAACCCTCAGATACAAGCTTTTTTAGAAGCGACATTGTTATTATTATATCTTAATGTTTAATTATTATTATTTAATGTATCAAACATTTCCTTTTTCCTTCCGCGAGGGGAAAAAATACATAAAGTTAGACAAAAGTTAGCTACATTAGTTTTATTTAAATCTAAATATTTTTCGTCTGAATGTTCTAATAATTACCATCATATTCGTTTATGAAGTATTTTATTCTCATGAGTAGATCTCGGGATATATTAACAGAACTTGGCATCCATCTAGATCTCAATCCTTTTGTCGCCGTAGCGTACAACCAAGATATACATATTTTTTTTTTGAATTGAACTTGGCTAACATTTGTCACATCTATGGTTTTGATGGGGTTGTTCAAGTATGTACCTGATCAGCATTTGGGTCGACCCGTCTTATTGTTCGTTGTAAAACAATAGCACTGCACAACTTATAGAAAGCATATTTTTTTTTCTGTACAACCGTCGTAAAACCCGCCTCGTACGCTTTGAAGAGAATGTAACTTTTTCTTCTAGATGTTTGTATGTCTGTCTCCCCGTTGATTCGATTCTATAGCCTAAACTGTTGGACCGATTTGAGAATGTGAGGGGTCGTTAAAATCGTGGATAATTTAAAATACATTATTAAATTGATCGAAGTAAATGCCCTCGCCCTTCATAATTAGTCATTAAATTTTCTGTTATTGTTGCTCGCGTACTACCTGTCTCCGTGCTTTTTCTCCGAGCACTGGATTGTTTGGAAGAAATCGCTCTCAGCGATAAGACCCCCTTAATTGTACGTTTCTTAGTTTTAATTTAAACTTTGCATGTTATGTATTTGGTTTTGATGTACAATAAAAAGTTATTTGAATTTTAATTTGAATAAATATATTTAAATATTAATTCATATCTATAGAAGAATGAATTTCTTTTTCCTTGGTTATCGCTTCACGCATGAACGGCTGAACCGATTTAAATTAACCTATTTAGGAAAAATGGTTTTTCTCTTTTCTCATACTATGAACTGTAATGAAACATTATGTACTTATGATATGTTTAATTTTATTATTTTTTTTTTTCAATGGACCCGCTAATTACGTTGTGTTTTACTTATTTATTTATTTATTTATTTATTTATTTATTTATTTATTTATTTATTTATTTATTTATTTATTTATTTATTTATTTATTTATTTATTTATTTATTTATTTATTTATTTATTTATTTATTTATTTATTTATTTATTTATTTATTTATTTATTTATTTATTTATTTTTAATTCAGGTTTCCAAAGGTGCGTTTCTTTTAGTTAACGCAACGCTTTGATCCGTGGTCACGCGTACCAGATGTGGAGGTCCCTACTCCTCTTAAGACTGGCCTTATGTGCCTTAGCCTGCTGAAGCTGCTGGAAGCGGAACACACACGAGACACAATGTATCGTACCTAATCGTCTAGTATCATATCAGCTCATACACGTCCCCACTGAGGGGCTCAATTCAGAAATTACCAAAATGCGAGTTACATTATTTCAGTCAATTCTAAGCGAAGGGAATTCGTAGACTCCCTCAAGGAAGCCTCAATGTTGCATGCAGAGGGTAAAATAAATAAAATGTCTTGGTTGAGTCTAAAAATTAATTATGAATTTATTTGACTCAAATTGTGGAGAAACCTTACATTTGTAGGCGTAAAACTCCACATTACATTGATTTCAGCCCTATATTTTATAGAGCTATTTATTCTAGCATTTGACAGTACAAATTTGATATTATAATAGAATTATACAAGTCCTGTGTGCTATCGCTCATTAAATTATGGATGTATATAAATTCGTATTAAATTTGCCTACATAAAGTAAGGTTAGCTTACTTTAGATAAAGTAGACTTATGGCAGCAACGAAAAGGTAATATAAATATTTTAGATTATGCATTTCCGTCAAGCCAACAATACTACAACCACTGTACGCTTCTGTAACTTACTGGGAGCCTTGGACTTTACTTTGACTACTCAACTTTTACAACCAAAGAGTACACAACTTTACAGCCGTAAGTGCGTCTGACAAGTCTTTATTACTTAAATTACATTTTTATAAAGACTCACATATTATTATTATTGTTCTGAACAAGATTTTAGGTTATAGCGAGCGCTGACTTCTCGCTAGTTCCGGTCTATCAAGGGTACAATTTGTAAGTATAAAACCCCAGGGATATTGAACACTTCAGTTAGCAATAACCATATCTGCTAGTGATATATACGACTTGTGAATAGTCAGGCTCAACCAAACTAAAATCATACATATTCTGTCTTATGAATACCGTTTAAGATGATAGTTAGATTCATTAGCACAAAACAAGGTTATTTAGTTAATCACACAGAATCTATCTTCACAATACTTCGCAAATATTATAGAGGTTGCGAGCATTTTAACTGAGGGAGAATTTAACTAAAACGACATACGGAACAAGTCCTTAATGTGACGATTCTGTGAGATTATATTGCAATCAAGCAAGAAGCAATATAATAAAACATACCAAATTCCAGTCTCGCCCACACATCGCTCTTATTCTCAATCACTTCACACAGAACCAAACTCAGGACCCTTTTCCCGTCAGGGAACGACCGACGACTTCCAGCCTGTGCCCCCGTGTGCCCTGTCTCTCCCTCCGACGCTCAGGCGCAGGCCTCCAAACCATATTACTCCCGTCGCATTCGCACACGTGTACGCCCAATCGCTCTTTCTCCTTCTGTCTCGTACAAATATTCTTTTGTTAAATCCTCTGAACATTCTTCACACAGTCTAACGCATAAATTTGGCAACATGCGTAAGTAAAAAAAAAAAAAAGCAAGCGTCGCGCACTTGTTAGAATAGATAAGTCTGGCAACCTCGCCGTTTCTCCAGTTCATCCGTCTTAACAACTAATTATACTAGGGTTCCGTGCGGTTCTGAAATAAAGATGGCGTTTCTGGCCATCACAGTGGGATCCATTTCCTAAAATCGAAATTGAGGCTCCAGAATCCAATAAACCGAAAATCTCAAAATTGTTAACCTCTACTTTTAAGTATGGCCGAATATCATCTTCTTTAGGTGCAAACCAAACCGTAGCTATAGAATCAAAACCATTAAATTTATTTATGGCTTCTAAAATATCACTTTTATTTTCGGCACTAAAACTACTACGGTTCGGCATTACGAGTTTTTTGGACTCGTGGCTGGTTTCGGAACGTACTCCTGTGACTTTTTATTCTTATCTGTTTTCAGACTTTGACAATTCAAACAATTTGGTCGAATAACATTTGGACGTCCACAACCAAAACATGAAATGCTGTTTGCTTTAGGTTTTACCTTACACAAACTAAAATTATGGTTTGCCTCCCCGCATTTATAACACAATGGAACTGAATGTTGTGCCCGAGTTCGCTGTGCAGTTCTTGTAAAACCCGGAGGCTGCCGTTGTGAAGAACTAGAATGATAACTATTTCTGGAGCCAGTTCCTTCGGTATGCAAAGCCGCAACTAGATTTCCCTGTTTGGACTTGTTTTTAAAAGCAAAATCCCCGCAAAGTGAATTTGCGTTGAGTTTAGGCGGTTCAACAAACATCTGTGACTTTTGCATAGCGGCCTCGATTTTTCGACAATTCTCCTTTAAATCTACTATAGTTTTAATGGGCACTAAAGCTAATTGCTGTGTAAAGTGTGGACGAATATTGTGCAACAAGATTTCCAATCTTGCTTCCTCTGGCAAAGCAACCTTCAACCTTGCAAATAAACAAGACATGACCGCAAAGTAAATATGAATTGGTTCTTCGGCGGCTTGCCTTCGTGATCTAATCTCTGATAATAGCCTATAATCGTAATCACAGGGATCGAACTCTTCTAACAACAAGGTTTTCAACTCTTTCCATGAAGAAATGGAGTCTTTTATACCTCTGTACCAAATCAATGCTGTATCAACAAATAAATTTGGAGCTGAACGATACAAAGTGGCTTCAGTCACACCATTTGCCGTCATCAACTCTTCGACACGTTCAAGAAACGACCTAGGATCAGTGAAACCATTAAATTTGACACCCCACTTGGAAACATTCGAGTCAGCATTACACTTTATTTGCAAATCAGTCCCGCTGAGCGGTGTCTGTTCTACTATAACGTCAGAAGACACAGGTGCAGAAGGCGTGCTCTCCAACTTATTCAACGATGCAAGCAGTGATTCCAACTTCTCCTGCTTGGCCGACTTCTGCTGCAAAATTTCGGGGTCTAAGCCGGGATCTATTCGAAACAAGCGATAAAATAAATGATTTCCTAAAGCTTTCCCCCTACTTAAAGCATGTCTTTCTTTGTTTTTCAAATATTTATCTACACATTTGCCTAATTCATTTAATTTCTCAGAAATTATAACTAGTTCTGTTGCCGCTGTCAAGCCTGTGTTAATTATGGACTCACTACTGGCTTCAGGAAGCAAAACTCGAAGCTGTTTCCTCAATTCTGGGACTGTTGATGCCGGGGTTTCAGATCTGATCTGAACTTCATACACCAGCTCATCTTTTAAAAGAGTATGAAAATGTATGGGCCGTTCCATTATAAATGTTTGTTGAGTGAAAATAAATCTTTTGCTTTGGTGTCAAACTCACAAATTTCCTTATTTATAATTGTTGTATTCTAAATTATGATTAAATGTCTAGAAATAACTATGTTTATTTTTATCCCTATTCATCCACAATGTAAGTATTTCCAAATTAAATGTGGATATCTCAGCAAAACATGAAACAAAAAAACAAAAGCTGTCTGTTCTGTAGTAATACAATATTCTTACTTTTACTTTTAGTATAAACTTTTTTTTGTGACCAATTCTCATATACTAGCAAAATTAATGAGTATTTATAAATGAGCTTCCTATTTATTCATTTTTTTACTTTTTTTATATCTATTTTGAATACTAAATATGAACTAGGGAACTAAGTATTTAGGTATGAGGTTTGACTATCCAAAGTACTAAGTATACTTTCAATTCTCAGTGACTACTGTTAACTGACCAAATATAAACTCAAATAATTTAATTAGGTATCTACTACAAAGTTGTAAATATTTGTAAATTCTATATTCTATAATGAATAATTTATAGGATTTCCATACAAATAAATGAACCAAATACTAAATAAACCATAGGAATAAGAAAGTAATCTTCAACTAGAATTTAACTACCTAACTATCACTATAGATATATCCTATTTAAAATTCTGAAACAATATGACACAGCATGTGTCATGCTTAGGTACTTATAACCTTAAATTTAAATAATGCTAGTGAGAAAAAAAAATTACAACAAGCAAAAACGGATTAAAACCCATATGAATCTCCATGGAAATAAATTGAAATTGTGGCAAACAACAATGGAACGCAGTTAAGCATCTTATGAAATTAAATCTTTGGTGACCAAAATAAGCTGAAACTTTCTCTCACAAAAAAAAATATGCAAAAATATAGGTAGCTGAAATTTCAAAAAAAAATTAAAGGAAGTGGGCGCCACTGCAACGTGGTGTAAAAAAAAATGGTTCACCAACGTTGACAGAATAAAAATAATAAATAAATAAATGTATCGGTATGTGTATGTGTGAGAAGGTTCCGGCTCTATAAAGAAAGGGTAAAAATAAAGTAAGTACACTTGAGGCAATTCATTTATTTTGTTTCCTAATAGGAATCTAATATCACATTCAATAATTTAGTTAAAAAATAAGTAGCGGTCGGAAGAAATCTTTGGTAGCACTGTGGAATACACACCGATAAGTCCTCGGTCTTATAGTCAGCCAGATAGAGCCAATGGGCCGTTGAATTCTTTTTACCACATTCTTCCGAACGCTTGCCTAATCTAAATTATATTTAAATTTCAATTGTTTGATCACCAAAGTTAAAGAGTTTACCATAAATCTTTTTAAATTCAACCTACGTATATCCTTTTCAGGCTTTGCAAAAAAATGAACTAAGAAATGCTTGTACTAAAGGGTGCTTAATTTATTACCGACCTCGAAACAGGATGAGAAGGCTGGAGCGACCGATGAGTTCTGCTCACAGCTACATTTACCAGAGAGTCTGAAGTTCCTTCAGCCAAGTGAGACTAATTATCGATTAATTGTTATTTGGTTGTAGTTAATTCTAGTTAGTTGTAGTAAATTGTAGTGAATTGTAGTGAATTGTAGTGAATTGTAGTGAATTGTAGTGAATTGTAGTGAATTGTAGTGAATTCCCTATCACCTGAAAAGAGATAATATTTTATAAGCAAGGTTAGCTTGCAGGTACCTAACCATGTGGTTTTAGAAAATAGTGGGTAGCACTGCTTACCGACGCCGTATTAAGTCCCTTCACAAATTAAATTTATTTGGTCGTCGGTGAATCCCTCCTCTTCAGAAAACCCGCTGAAAATATTCACAAGGATTAATTCCTGAAAATCTCAACTATGAAAATTCCAATGTCTAAGTACAAAATTTTTACCTAAGCGAAAACTCACCAGCAATTCCTTTTCAGAAAAACTCCAAAAGCCGTGGGATTTCTTCTCCCAATTCACAAGGTACAAATTTACAAAAAAAATGGAAAAGGCTCTCCTGAGGCGAATTTGTTATCAGGTTCTGCAGGCACCAGCGTCTTCAGATCGGTCAGAAATCAAAATGGCCTTGTCATACTGCCGAATCATGCAAAATCCTCTCTAATTAGGGTTTCAAGAAAATAATTAAATTTTACCCAATTCAAATACCTACTTACTTTCCCCTGAAGTTATCAAAACAAAGGTATTAAACCCAGGGAATGATTTAAACCTGCAAGACGATGTTAGAGGTACAATGCTAATACAGAGACTTTTCCGCACTGGGCCCGCGTGGTCGTCTAAGGCCTAATCGCCCTGATTCAGGGTAGGCTCGAGCCCCTCGGTGGGGACGTATATGAGCTGTAATGATTACCACAGATAATCCACACTGGAAACGAAACAATCCTTTAAACGCAGAATCATAACCTTTAACTTAAATCCATTTTGTTAGTATAGAAAATTGGTTTATAAAATAATTATTAAGGAAAGGCACTCCGTGACAGTGTCCATACTGTATGTTAGTACTAATATATATATTCTTTGCTTTTACGTTCAATAACCAAACGAATAGAGCGGCAGGGTGTGAAGATATTGTACGTTAGTACTAATACACATACTTAGTCACGATAGGCATTATGATAGATAACATAGCAACAAAAAAAAAAGAAGAACCATCATCCCTCCCGTCGAATTCTTTAAATTACCCAATTTTACATTCAGAAGATATTTGTGAAACTCTTTGCATTGCACGCACGTCGTAGGCGTAGACGGCGGAAATAAATAAGTTAAGGATGCCGATATTTCACTCGAAACCAATATCGTAAAAGCAGGAAAGAAAACGTTTTAAACGTTAAAACTTTACACGAGAACGAGTTCTAGGCATCTAGTGCTCCGTTTAATGCTGAATATATAAGCATAAGATATATTAGTTCTTGAAGTAAAAGCCTAAAAATTGATAATTCTGGTCGGAAGGTTCATTTTTTCATAGTTTTTTGAACCTGAATTAACCTTGAAATTAACGTGGTGCTGCGGAATTTCAAGATTGTTTCGCACAGTGTGTGATTTTGAACTAATAGAGGATTGGACTGCTAGTCATTTGAGTTACTTTTTATGAACTGTCTAAAACGAAATTTTGTTTAAAAATTATTTAAAATACCCACAAGTGACGTCAAAAATTTTAAGCGTCATTGACGAACTTAATTTATCAATTTGATCAATTAAAAATTGAAGACGTGATGGAAAAACAAAACAAGTGAGGTTTTTTTAAACTTCAAGAGAAGAGCAATTTAGGAATTCATATTTCAGATTTTATTTTTGATGCAGTCCGATCCCCTATTGCGGTCACATATGTTTTATATTTCCAATCAATAGAATCAGCTTAAAATTAAACCATTGAGAAAGCAGCCATTACTTTTTTTGTTTATAGTTTTTAAGTTATTGTAAGGTTTCCTGACGTCAATCACTATTTTGATCACTATATCATGTGTAAATTACATAAGGCAATATCTACTGTAACGGGAAACTTGTTCCCGTCCCGAAATAAAATCTCATTCTTTCTTTTTTGGTAAGCCAAATAATGCGCCGAAAATTGTCATAGCAAGGACTGAGGTATTTTGTTTGGATATAAAAAGATGGTGGTGTTTTTTATCCACTGGATTTATATTACAATATAAATCAACTCGATCTGTGTAAGAGGTAAGAAGTTTATTTATTGGTACTGCTACTAACTATGTTTGGCTTCTTTGTGATCCGGCACCTTTTTTTATAGGGCTTCACCTACCGGGCACACTTACCTTTCTTCACCTTTATTTCTTTATCTACTTATCCTCGTCTACCTACGGGCCAAGTACACCCATGGCTACCGCCTCCGAGCACGTGGCCTTAGTCGACCACGCAAAAGTCCAAAATATATTTATTCCAAATTGCCCCACGTAATATTTTTATTTCAAAATCCACATTAAGGCCAAGATTCTAAATTCTACGTGTTATGTGGCGAAACCATAGCAGTTATTAAAAAGTCTTTTATTCAACATTTTAATTCATCTTCGCTACACTACCTACAGACTAATTCAGTTGTTTATTCGTTTGATTTATTTATTTGATAGCTTTCGCATTTCCTTAGGCCTTCCAGGGGTGAAATAATACAGTTCTTGCCCCAATAAAAATAACTTTAACTAGAGTGTTTTTAAGCTTATTAGTATTACTATAACTATGTGCATAGAGTTCGCTTGGAGTTTCGTTGCGTGATCGAATCAGAAATGCGGAGCTCCGTAGAAGAACCAAAGTAACCTTTTTTTTTTTATTCACAATTGGTAAACTCTTGACAACATCTCACCTGGTGGTAAGTGACGATGTTGCCGAAGATGGAAGCGGGCTTACCAAGGTTCCCCAACGCAATGGGGAACTGGCTATCTTATCTTCATGCCGGAACACACCAATGATATCAACATTGATATTTGGCGGCAAGACTTAGATAAGATGGTGGTAGCTAGCCAGGCGGGCTTAGAAAATGCCCTACCACCAACCAAACCGAGTCTTACAATTGACCCCGCCGGGAATCGAACCCGCGACCTCCTGTGTAAAGCCAGTGAACTTTGCCTCTGAGCTACGGAGGCGGTTACAGCTACGGAACCAATACAGCTCTCAGAATTGCTTAACTTAAGTAGCATTGGGCAGGACACATTGCTCGTAGAACTGATGGTCGTTGGGCCAGTAAAGTTCTCGAGTAGTAATCGCGCACCGGAAGACGTAACATAAGCAAATCTCCCACTCGGTTGAGCGTTGACCTGGTGAAGGTCGCGAGAAGCCGCTGGATGCGGGCAGCTCAGGACTGGTCGTTGCGAAAATCCTTTGGTAGCAGTGGACGTTTTTCATCTGATATGATATTATGCACAAAACTTAGAAAATTTCCGGATTAAGTATTTATTCAAGGAATCTTAAGAAGAACTCAAGAAATGTAATATTTCGCACGTTAATGGAACAGACCATGTAATCTACAGGTATTTAAATGTGCATTTTACTTGATTCCGTACATTGTTGGTAACATCTCCAATTACTAGCAACAGACAGAAAACCTTTCCAATACCACGCCTCTCAGTACCAAATACCAAAGCTTTTTAAATTGCCTGTAATAAAATTGTTTATTACAACCGAAAAACTCGAATTTACGACAGCAATCATAAATTCATTTTTTACCGCAAACAAACGTTTTTTTTTCTTTTGCATCTAAAAAAGTAAAAACGGGCAAGCTTGACTTTTTATCATCATCATGAGAGTCTTTTACATAAAAATACTGCAGACAATTTTTCAGAGAGACGGACCCATGAATTTCAAATACGTTTTTACAGATAAGGGCCATTGTTGATATAAAATACGATTACGCGGGGCAGCCACGCAAGCAAAACGAGCCACGGCATAAAAATTACAATACAACAATGGAATAAGGTAAGCACCACGGAAATAAATTAATTTAGAGCTTCGCCGCCGTGGATATCGAGAGTAAGCCAATGTATTTTTAGCCTAAGTCCATCCTGAAATTCCATTCTAACTATTGGTGAAAGTTTTTTGAAGTGACCGTTATAAGTGACAACTTCTTTAAAGGCACATTGGGCATTTTTGAGATGGGAAAAACTATTGCACTCGCGACACTGTACTAATAATTAATAATTTATTTATTGTCTGACTAAAAAATACTTATGATCAAAAATCACATTTACAAACAATATAAAATATATGTATTTAAAAAAGGTCACATTCATTCTATAATCAATTGGATAAAAAAAATCAAGTTAAAAACAAATTAATGAAATTAAATATAAACCAAATCTGATTCAAAATTTATATTCTAAGTGAATAAATTTATATTGTAAGCGACACCGTATCAGAAATATTCACAGGGTCAAAACTTATAAAACTGTAAAAAGTTTTCACTTCTTTCGGCACTCCCAGAGTGGTTAGGTTTTCTTTTAAATTTTTGAGTAGTTTCGAAGATTACCTCCTGCATACAAAATAACTAACTTTTCCTCTCTATAATATAAGTATAGATCAAAAGCAACATATTGGTTTGAAATTTTCGCGTTTATGGCATGTGATGGTAAGTGACGATGATGTCGAAGATGAAAGCGGGCTTACCAAAATTCCCCAACGCAATGAAGAACTGGCACATATTAATGTTGTTAACACTGATGTTTGGAGACTACCATTACGCCACGGAGGCGGTAAAAATAAAATACGGTTATAATAATAATTCATTTATTGTCAGACTAAAAATCCATAAAGTTTAAAATTCAAGCATCACATTTACATAAAATAATATACAAAATAAGATAAAGATCACATCCATTTAATAGTCAATTAGGTCAAGCAGAATAAGTAAAGTTAAAAACAAATGATGAAATTAAATATTAAGCCAAATCTGATTAAACATTAATATTTAATTAAGTTACCAAATATAAGTTGTCAAATTATATTATTACTAGCTTTTTCCTGCGGCTCCGCCCGCGTGGACATCGTTTTTATGACTGTCTTTAAGGGTGATTAGTAAATTATGTCGTTTCCCACCTACTCAACCATCTCTGTGCAAAAAATCACAACAATCGAGTATTTTTTAGTTTCCTCAGGAACTGCATCAGATTATGCTATTTTCCCGGGATAAAAAGTAGCCTGTGTCCTTCCCCGTGACGCAGGCAACATGCATACCAAATTTCATAAAGATTGGTCAAGGCTTTGAAGCGTGAAAAGGTAACAAACAAACAAACAAAGAAACACATTTTCACATTTATAATATTAGTAAGGATAAGGATGTCCAAAATTAAAATGTTGGTAACAATTTTGAAATACAAAACAAATTGTACATTGCACTCGTAACTCCTTTCTCTTTTAAATTGTACCTAAATGCGTGGCCACATGGCAGCTCTGCCACAATTTTATTTCTGTGGTTGGCACAAATCACAGTACCTACAAAGTTTGTATTAATGATGGTACCGTTCTTTTTACGACAACTGCTTCTTTTACTGCTTTCGGTTTTGAACTTCGTGAACAATGAGGCCGAGCTAAAAATAGTATGTAAATATTATTTACAAGTACCTTACATTAATTGACGATCATTGAAGAAAATCTGTTTGTGTGTTAACGACGTATTTTTCCAGTAATTGGTCCATATCTTCAAAATGAATGAATCGATTTTGATCAAAATTGAACTGTTCCTTGAGTTGACAGATACTTATTCTAATAAAAAAAATGAATTATTGTATTTCGATTTCTAGTTACTGAGAAATAATATTTGGACATACATACATACAAACACTTGGCACACAGTTTAGAAGCTCACATAGACTATATGTGCAATATTTAAGTACTATTATAGCGAGAAAAAAATACTGGTCAAGTGCGAATCGAACATGCGCGGAGAGTATATAATGCTTTCTTCTATATTGTTTATTTCTTCTTTTTTTATGTTGTGATGCAATAATAGTTATTTATGATACAAGGGTTGTAAAAAGGTCAATAACAAAGGAGTGACATTTGTGAGCCCGAGCCGCAGGCTAGGGTTTACCATCGTCAAGAGTTTGTTATTTCCTTTTACACCCATGTATCATACGAAGTTTTTTCAATACAGTTGTGAGAAAATAGATAAAATAAAAAAAACGGTCGTGACAGAAAAACAAAATACATGGGTAGGTACATACCTATCAAGGTATCAGCAATCAATGTTCATTTTACACGACTTGTGGCTTATTTTAAATGTCCGGGGAGTAATCTCACTTTACTTTTGACGACCTGAAGATGATCACGAAACCGGTTGCAGTATAAACAAATTTGTGTTTTATTTATATTAATTGTGGAATAGTGCAAGGAAAAACCTAAATATGTTCAGTTCATGTTCCACCAAGAACCAACTATCGCAAGCATACAATACTAATCTCACTTTGTTTTTTTTTATACATATACACATAAGTATATTTTTTATTACATATATATTCATCATTACAGCTCATATACGTCCCCACCGAGGGGCTCGAGCCTACCCTGAATCAGGGCGATTAGGCCTTGGTCGACCACGCGGGCCCAGTGCGGGTTGGTCGACTTCACACACAACCTTCGAGTTTCTTCGCAGGCGTGTGCAGGTTTCCTCACGATGTTTTCCTTCACCGTTAAAGCAATCGGTAAGTATGTACGTAAGTTTTTGAAAAACTCATTGGTACATTGGCCGTCCAGATTTGAACCCGGTACCTCTGGTTAGATGGACCGAGTCGTTACCGGTTGAGCCACCGACGTTTTTACATCACATATGTCACATATATATTATCTATTCTTAATTTTATTAGTTTTCACAACTAAAAGACCTCAATTCAGTTTAACGAAAATTGCGCTATATTTTAGCTAACACGCGTACGCATGCGGAAGTTTTTTTTTATTATCATAAATAGACTACAATACGGCTTGGGATACTCAACCTCTTTGGTAAAGATGACCTATTCCTTGGTATAACCGGTTCCACTTCATTAATTTTTTTTCTCTTTACTTCACAAAGATATAACCCAAAGGAATCTAAACAGCTTGCGTTATGTACTAACCTCGGAGAAACTACCTATCTCTTTTAAAATTCTCCTTTCAAAAGTCTTAAAGAGGATTCTGTATCTTTGGTTATTATATTTTTTTAGGTTCCGTACAAAAAAACTAAACGGAACCTTATAGGATCACTCGTGCGTCTGTCTGTCCGTTCATCTGTCCGAGCCAATTTGCTCCGAATCTACTGGACCAAATCAGGTGAAATTTGGTAGGATAGTATGATCCTATGACCCAAACACAGATGTGCAAGGTAAATAAATATTTTTATTAAATAAGGGTTATTTTCGGGGGACAAATTAGGAAATGAAAAAAAAGTTTGGAAACCTAATTGTGTCCTATGTCAAATGAAACGTCTCGTTATCAAAATCTTAAATATATTTTTGTTTATATTGTTAAATAAATAGATTTGATTTTATTTATGAAAGAAGATGAAAATTGACCATTCCCCCTCCCTGTTCTCCGAAACTTTTGAAAAAAAATTACTAAATATAGTTCATTGCTTGTAGATTACAGGAAAACCTATAAGAATTCTATCAATTGAAAAAAAGTGGTAAACTTAATGTAATACGTTCACCTACGGAAAATAGTTCTAGTCATAATAGAAAATAGTCTATCGATGTTCTAAAGGATTCATTTCGGTCCTGGAGCTTCATGACCTCATTCCACCTCTTCATTTCATCATCGAACGACCAGGTGCGGAGGGTGATTCCACCCCTTTGTCGATGATGTTCCACCTTTACGCACGTTCATTATGCGAACGGACAAGGAGTGGAATTCCCTGCCGGCGTCTGTATTCTCCGATTCGTATTATTTAGGAATCTTGAAGAAGAGAGTTAATAGGCACTTTTTGAGCTTACGTGTTACATCCTCGGCTGCATCGGCACTTACCATCAGGTGAGGTGCAGCCAAACGCACTAAATTTTTTATTAAAAAAAAAAAGAAGTTCACTAAAACACCACTAGATTGCGCTAGTAGTAGTTAATGGAGTATATGGAGTACTGCTCTTACTTGTGGGACGGATCTGCTCGTTACCAGCTATATGCCTTAGATTGTTGACTCATTGGCGACGAGGAACTTGTATCAAGCAGGCTCCAAAGCCTCGAGCATCTCCACAAAGTCGCCTGTCTATCGGTGTTCTACAGGATTCATTTCGGAGAGTGTGTCCTGGAGCTTCACGACCTCATTCCCTATCTCCATTTCATCATCGGACGACCAGGCGCGGAGGGCGGTTCCACCCCTTTGTCGTCAATGTTCCACTTTTACACACGAAGCGTTTTGCTTCTTCGTTCAACATGCGAACGGCCAAGGGGTGGGATTCCCTTCCGGCGTCGTGATTCGTAAAATTTAGGAATCTTCAAGACGAGAGTGAATAGGCACTTTTTGAGCTTGCGTGTTACATCCTCGGCTGCATCGGCATTTACCATCAGGTGAGGTGCAGCCAAACACACTCAAATTTTTAATAATTAAAAAAAATAACTCGCATCTTACTGTGAGGATTTTAAATGTGATATTTTGTATTTAATTTTAGCATTGTACGGAACATTCTCCACGCGAGTTTAACTTGCACTTGGCTGGTTTTATTTTTACTAGAAATGTCTTGTTCCTCCGAGCTAGAAGAAAGTAAAAGCACGTGTGCGGTAAAATCAATTTTGCGCACACTTGACTGGCATGTAAAGGACCACTTTTCGAGCAACTGTATTGAAAATAATATTACATTGATTCGGTACCATTCTTTTTTCTGTAAGAATGTTAAACTCAGGATTTTCGTTAAGGTTTTGCTATAAACTATATGAGAGGCCCTATATTTTTTTAAACTTTACTTTTAGTAATTCCGGAGATAATGAGGGGAAGGGGGATTGCATTTTTATGTATTTTCTTAAATATTTTAAAAAAATTCATTTTATAATTATAAAAAAAAAACATTTGTATTTCCTACATCGAGCCCTTTCATTTGATCGTCACATTCCAAATATATTTTTGAAGTAAAAACTTCTGAAGGCGCGTTGGACATTTTTTGAGATGGGAAAAAACCAATGAGCTCACGACACTGTAACCGATACCGACACCGTACCAGGAACACTCGCAGGGTCAAAACTTTGTTAACCTAGTCGTTCGCCAGGAACACTCGGAGGGTCAAAACTTATAAAACTGTAAAAAGTTTTCATGTCTGTCAGCACTCCCGTAGTGGTTAGGTTTTTTTTAACTTTCTAATATGTTTCTCGAATTAAACTAAAAAAAAAATCGTTTATTTACGCGTTAAGTCTGTGATTGGGTCATAAAACTCTATTTTGTACCAAATGTCTAGTAGATTCGGAGAAAATCGGGTCTATTTGTCACACACGGACGGACGGGTAGACAGACACACGAGTCTTATAAGGGTTATTTTTTTGCAACGGATTTACGGAACCCTAAAAATCGGTTAAATGCGAGTTGAGCTCTCGCACCGAGGGTTATGTACCACCACACATTAAAAGTGTATTTACATAAAACAAGATCATTCAGTACGGGATCCTTAGTGTGAGTGAAAAAAAACGATTCACACTGGGTCGAATTTTGATATTTGTCATTTTAATTTAGGGTTTGCAGTATAATCAATTCAAGTTTGAATAGGGGATCGGACTGCATCAAAAATAAAATCTGAAATATGATTTCCTAAATTGCGCTCCCCTTGAAGTTTCAAAAAACCTTACTTGTTTTATTTTTCCATTACGTCTTCAATTTTTAACTGATCAGTTTCGCAAAATAAGTTCGTCAATGACGCTTAAAATCTATGACGTCACTTGTGGGTATTTCAAACATTTTTAGAACAAAATTTCGTTTAAGACAGATCATAAAAAGTAACTCAAATGACTAGCAGTCCGTTCCCCTATTTGTGTCTTTTACTTATTTTACTTCAAAGCAAAAACAAAAAAAAACTATAAAAACACGTTCTCGAATGGATTTTCCCCCTTTTTTTTTTAGGAAATGTTGCCATATTAACAATATACTGTAAACAATTTAACCGGTTCAAATGCGATGTTGTTAAAGTTGAGGCAAAGGATGGACTCGCTAAGAAGAAGATTGTTCAAAGATACAGCCCTTTGAGTCATCATCATATCAGCTCATATACGTCCCCACCGAGGGCTTCGAGCCTACCCTGAATTAGGGCGATCGGGCCTTAGTCGACCAAGCGGGCCCAGTGCGGGTTGGTCAACTTCACACGCAACCTTCGAGTTTCTTCGCAGGTGTGTGCAGGTTTCCTCACGATGTTTTCCTTCACCGTAAAAGCAATCGATAAGTATATGTACGTAAGTTTCGTAAAACTCATTGGTACATTGGCCGTCCGGATTTGAACCCGGCACCTCGGGTTAGGAGGACCGAGTCGTTACCGGTTGAGCCACCGACGATTGAGTATAAATACTTAAAGATACATACTAATAAAGATCGGACGTATGAACAGACGGACAGATTGCGTAGGCTTAGTAATAGGGTCCCGTTGGAACCCTTTAGTTACGGAAAAATGATAATGCATATAATATTTAATTTTATCTTAACCAAAAAAAAAACGTTTATATACGTATATTCTCCCCTTTTTTGTTGATATTCAGCCAATACTCACAAAGCGTTACGCTTCCTCTTTTATTATGCGGACAGCGATGGAGTGGAACTCCTTGCCTGCATTTGTGTTTACCGACTCCTACAATTTGGGGATCTTCAAGGCGAGAGTGAATAGGCATTATTTGAGTTTGCTTGTACCATCCTCGACTACATCGTCATTTAACATCAGGTGAGATAATGTAATCAAATGCACTCTAATTTATTAATTTGATATACACGCTAGAAGGGTTAATAAAAAAAACAACCGATTATGTCTTACATACATACATAAGATCACGCCTCTTTCCCGGAGGGGTAGGCAGAGACCACATTTTTCCACTTGCTACGATCCTGACATACTTCTCTCGCTTCCTCTACATTCCTCGATTATGTCTTGATGGCGTCAATACGTTATATCTGGACATACAATCATAAACAATAGAAGATGAACTAAAAGTAATATAAATTGACTTATGTACTAAAATTCAGCATTAATAATAAGTTTAAACAACGTAACTTATGACGCGAGTCAGAAGAACTACTGTTTCAAGTATAACCTAAACTATTTTCTTTAAAAACTTGACTACCTAATGAATAATATGTATTTTATTACCAGTGGTCGGAATAGGTAGAGAGATTTAGGGTCTAAATCCTGCCTGCGCGCACTTGCGATTTTAAGTTGGCCGATAGTTTGATCGGTCAAAGGATCAGTAAGGACTTATTAATCGTCAAGTGCGCACACCTGCCAGATAACTCCATACTGATCCTCTGACCGATCAAACTATCGGCCAACTTAAAATCACAAGTGCGCGCAGGCGCTAAATTAGTAAGGATGTGGATTTTTCCCGGGACTTCGTGTTTTGTAGGTAACTGGTGGAAAACTTATTTTGTATTGGGTAGTAATAAAACGCAAATAAAAAGACTACTTTTGAATAATAAAAGAATCCCGATTTTCATCAAAGTTACTGATTGCACAACAAAGTACTTACTTCAAAATATAATTAATTAATTAAGCAACAATTTAGGTTTATGGCGCAGCACTGTTTACCTACAAGTATAGCGTTTGTCTGGATGAGGCAAAACTTATTTCGTAAGTCAGATCCACCACCCAGGAGAGCTCGCAAAGCTCCTCGACGTTATAATCAATCTATCGATATATCACTCGCTTCGCTCGCTCAACTCTAGTTTAATTGAAAAGGATAGATGTAAAAATGAAAATTTTAGTAACATTATGTTCTGTTGCACGTTAATGTACTTAAAATATAATTGAAGTACACAGTTATTGAAAGTATTAATAATATTATTAATACGCATACATCTAAAAATGATTATTAGTAATAGCACTAATTTTATAATAAATGAATTTCAAAAAAATAACTTAGATTTATCTTGAAATAAATAAAAAAATATATATAATGCCTCGTAACATTGCTGACACATTACATAGGCTGGAGTTTTGTTTCTAAGAATTCTCTTACGTCATAGAATTGTCTCTCCAGAAGCCACTGTTTAATTTACTCTTGAAACAGTGGACGGAAGGTGCAATCAGTATTTTTGATATGATTATCATAAATCAATGATGAAATTAAATTGGTTGTTTGATGTGCAACTAAAAATATTCCTTTTATAATCTTATAAGAGAGAGGGATTTGTGCTGTGAGCAGCTGGAGTTACTAATCAATAGTTTTTACACTGTTTCGGCAATGTAATTGTATTCGCAACCAATAAGATTTTATTGGAAATATTTTGCAAATAAAAGAACAGAGATGTCGGGCGCAGATGCACAAGGAGACCCGACTCCAGATAAATTGGCAAGAGGGCTGGACGAAGAAGAAGGTTTCGTACAAACCTTCATTGTGAACATTTATTTATGCAGATCATCATATTAAATGTAAGTGTTTCCCGCATACAAAATTTAAGTTAGGAAAACTGATAAATTTCCCTAAATCTGGTAAAATAAATTTACAGAAGCCATATCCATATTATGACAGCAGCTTGAAAATAACCGCCTCAGCTTTTAACCGCCTCCGTGGCGTAATGGTTAGTCCATTCGCTTCACATCTGGAGGTCGCGGGTTCGATTCCCGGTGGGGTAAACTTGAAAGACTCGGTTTGGTTGCTGGTAGGGCATTTTTTAAGCTCGATTGGCTAGCTACCACCATCTTATCTAAGTCTTGCCGCCAAACATCAGTGTTAACAACATTGATGTGTACCGGCTTGAAGATAAGATAGCTAGTTCTCCATTGCGTTGGAGAATCTTGGTAAGCCCGTTTCCATCTTCGGCATCATCGTCACTTACCATCAGGTGAGATGATGCCAAGGGCTTACCAATTGTGTATAAAAATAATAAAAAATAAAATACCAGAAATCGCTCTACCTATTCCGATCATTGTTAAGGATTAAGACAAACCCATCGACACATCGCACTTCTAGCTATGAGGGAATAAAGAATCCTATATACATTTATACCTACACAATTAAAACATAACCCTTCGTGGCCGCCGGGAAAAATAATTTCAAAATAAATTATAATATTGAGATGTTTTCAAACGAATCGAGGCAGGCATCCCGCGTCGCCTTTCTTCGCGACATTCTGGCACGGCCTCACGGATATTCAAAATGTCTTTATTATTTCAAGACGCCTCGAATTGTTCACCCATTGTCCGTGATATTTCGCTTCTTCGTGAGATAATTTCTGAGACAGATTTATGTTTCATTTTCACAATTTTGCAACTCCCTAACAGCTTGCTCACATAAACAGTATTTTGTATTGAAGGGATTAAAGGTGCACACTTTGAAGTGTTTTTTAGCTTTTCATATAACCATCTTTATTATTTGTTTTATTTTTAACCGACTTTATAAAAGGAAGAGTTCCTCAGTTCGACCGTATTTTTTATTTTTTTTATGTGTGTTCGCGAATAACTTCGTCGTTTATGAAACGAATTTGATGATTCTTGTTTTGTTGCAAAGAAGATAATACCCTTACGCTATCGTACACAAACATGACAATTTATATTTTCATTAAAAAGTTTATATCTCAGAAAAATCAACAAAAAATCAACTCCATCCGTCTTACGAATTTTCGATCAGGTCACGTGTCCTGAGGCGAGTTTAACATTTTTTACCCATTACAAAACAAGTGCACAACGCCGCTAAAGAAGTTTTCATTACTTCATCCGTCTTACGAATTTTCGATCAGGTCACGTGTCCTGACGCGAGTTTAACATTTTTTACCCATTACAAAAAAGTGCACAACGCCGCTTAAGAAGTTTTCACTTCAAAAAAGTATGTGCTCCATGTGCTCAGTTTATTAGTTGTTCAAAATTCAAGTTATATATTTTACATTAAGGCGAGGTATTGATTGGAACAGTTGTCTCTGTCTTTTTCTTTACGGGTAAAAAGTAAAGGAAATAACACTTTTTCACTTTTTCATTGGTTTTTCCTTTCAACTACAATGAAAGTATAAAAAAATTTACATTACTCACTTTGTATTATCATAACAAATATTGTTGTATATTTTTTTTATTTATAATTCAAAATATTAGTCGCAATTAGAGTTGAAAGTAACGATGTAGACCTATCTTTGGGTTTTTTGAAGTGAAAACTTCTTTAGCGGCGTTGTGCACTTTTTTTTGTAATGGGTAAAAAATGTTAAACTCGCGTCAGGACACGTGACCTGATCGAAAATTCGTAAGACGGATGGAGTAGTGAAAACTTCTTTAGCGGCGTTGTGCACTTGATTATATGCACTTTTACTTTTGTGCACCACACAGTATCTGCAGCGAGTAATTTCTTGGTATTTTTATGAAAAACATGAACACAAAACAAAATGCTATTCATTTCGGACAACTGAACAGATGCTTGACAGCTTCGCCATTCTAGAATCTATGGTTTAGTCAGAGGTTGCAAACATTTTGCAATATTGACGAATGAATGAGTGAATTTTAGTTATTTGAATATAACTTGGAGTGCCGTACTTAATAGGTTAACAAGCGTATGCGCAGACTTGTGACGTGTTACCAAATGTAATTAAAAAAAATGAAGATCTTTGTCAGTTAGAGCGAACTTTTTTGTGGTCAAAACCTTAATATGAAGAACGTCGACTTTATCACCATGATTTAGTACTTTAATTGGTTTAAGTGCTTTGTACTGGAATACAAAGAAAATTGGTCAAATTGCATAGTAACGTGAATCTGACTTCTAGTTTCAAATTAATTATAATCATTTGTGGTGATTTATTTATGTTTTAGTGTATTAAACATTACCGGATAAAAGTATTTTCTCGAAAATTCACAATAAAAAGTTACTATCAAAAATACGATTTTTTTTCCTGGAATTCCCGGGCGTCAAAAAATTACCTAATAATATTATCAATAGGTCATCTTTGGTCCAACTACCAAATACCAATATTAATTCGATTCCAGAAGCACCAAACTATCAAAAATACTCCCGGGCATCCGGCTTTTCATTAACCTTAAAAGAGGTAAATAAAAATGGTCTTAATATTCACCCCACGCGAGTAAAACATTAGAAAATCAGGGCGCGTGAACCGTAGTGTTAAGAAACAGGTTTCCATCAATGACATTGGCCGTTCCATTTTATGCAAAAGCAATATAATAAACTGTCCTTTTTAGTAGTTAGGGGCGGGCTGATTTCCGCAACCAGGCGACCACTGCGCCCATTTTGCGTGAGTCCTTGTTAGTAATTATGTATTATAAAGTGTGTAAAATTGTAATGAAACAGAAGAACATATTTGTCCACGTCTGCGAGTGTTTTTACTACTGTTATTAGTGTTCATTTAATATACTATATAAAATATTTTCTAAAGTAATCATTAACTACGACGACCCTATTACGAACTGATGAAATGAAACGTAGCTAAGGCCGTGCCATAGGGTGGCCATATAAGTTTATCTTTACTTGAGCGAGGTTATTAAAAAAAATCAATATTTAAAAATCATAGTCCCACCTTGAAAAAAACTTTTTCATATTAAATACCTTTTTATATATGTTTTAAGATAAGACGAAGACTGCTTCAGGTCCGTTGGCAAAATTTAAGATGAAGCCGTAATAAAAATATTTTTTTAGCAACACTGCTTCTATCCGAATTATCCCTAGTCTAGTTCAATCATTCGTCACTTGTTTGTCTTACGTGTATTGTGATCTTCCTGCCTTACTGATTTTTTGACTTAGCTAACCCTTTGACTCTGATTTGCAAGTGATTTGGTTTGTGATACTGATATTTAACCTTACAAAAACTAGCGTGTACTTGGACTTGGAATTCGTATCTGATTTGGATTTCGTTCGTTTTTGGACAGTCTTCAATTAAAACGTTTATTTAAAAAGTCGATTACTTAATTCTCTTGATACATTCTTGGCTATTTTTGGACTTTTAACGAAAACTTGATCTATAAAAATGAACAACTTTTCTCAAATATTTTTTTTTACGAAATCACCATAGGTTTTTTGGGGTATGTGGTTCAGAAGTAGAAGCCACTGTGAAATTTTGTCGGGGGAGGGCGTTAAGAAGTAGCCCTGCATAGACAAAAATATATAAGAATGGATGAATCCAAAATTTTGTACCAAATGTTTAGTACATCTGAAAACTCTACTTTAGTCTATGATACTATCAAGCCGCCATGTTTGTTTACTTTTAGTTTCATTTAATTGTGCGGAGACCATAATGGGTAAAAAATGTTAAACTCGCGTCAGGACACGTGACCTGATCGAAAATTCGTAAGACGGATGGAGTTGATTTTTTGTTGATTTTTCTGAGATATAAACTTTTTAATGTAATATAAATTGTCATGTTTGTGTACGATAGCGCAATAAATAAATATTGTATTCTACCACATAAATGATAGTACTTTTATACTGATAATCAAAGCAATTCGTGCAAAATTATTCCCTAACCATTCCAAAATATCAAAAATGCACAACGTTAATATTCAAGTTTTCACTTCTGCCGGCACTCCCGGAGTGCAACCCGTCGTTTTTTTTTCTATCAAGCTAAAACTGCACAATCGTGTTTCTAATAGCTTTTGACTTTAAGGAACATCATCAACAATAAGGGTATTTTTTTTTAACTTGGGTTTTCTATCGTGTAGGAGTGATTGACGTCAAAAATAACGAAAATCTGTAATATTCCTGCCTTAAAAAGTGTCTGGTTCTATGGGGTAAACGATTTTGTGACTGTCTATGACGGACGGACTGGGAGGACAGAACTACCTTTCTTGACTCGAACGTTTGATGATGAAATGTGTTTTAACACGCTTTTGGTAGCTTCACTTGTAACTAACTATATAAGAAAATCTTGGAATCTTAATTTGACCCACTTCCCGGTCTTAGATTAGGTCGAAATTTTGCACACGCTCTGAGTTCTGATGACAATACATCACTAGCTAAGAAACGTCATTACAAATCCAATATGGCGGCCTCCCCAAGATGGCGGACTGGCTGTTTGAAATCCACCCCCATGATATGGGTATCAAATGAAAGGGTTTGCTGTCAGGAATACGAAAAAAATAGTCACGTGACTTAAATCCAATATAGCGGACGTCAGATTTGGCGGACAGGCTATTTTGTAATTTTTAGTGCGTGCTAAAAGCGTGTTTTTTAGTTTTTTAAACTATTTTAAAGTTATTTTATCTTCATTCAACTTAATTTTATAAATGAACCATAGAATTTCAGAACAATATTCACGAAAAAGCTAAATCAACTGTGATTTAATTAAGAATTTTTACTAGAAAATTGTAAAAAGATTTTTCATCAAACTACTTGCTGATTTCTTTTCATCACTGAATTGACTATAGGTTTGTTAAATATTATTTTTATGATTTTGGATTTAAGTAATTGTGAAGGTCAAGTTTAGAAAACCTTTAGGGTGACTTTAAATTGGTTCGACAAAATTTCAGAGGTGATTTCACTTACAATATTGAACAACTTTTCCTAAGGAAAAGTAAAGATTTTCTTTCTTACCCATACAAAATGTTACCAACTGATTGAACAATTTGTATGAGGAGGTGACAAAAATTTTACGTTTCCGGATATAGGTTCTTTGGTGCAAGTTGTTAAATACTATGAACAGAGTTGGCCCTGATATTTTGTGAAACAATTTTAATGTCACCCTGTATGTATAACTTTGTATTCCCCTCAGGCGCACAAAATTGAATTCTTTTGAGTGAGTATTTGATGATGATGAATCATAAAGATCATGAAACTCATAAACATTTCATGTTGAAATAGAAGAATGAGTTTAAAGGACGTACTAATGAAAAAGTGTACAGGATGACTTGGCATCTTCTCACCTGATGGTAAGAGACGGTGATGCCAAAGATGGAAGCGAGCTTACCAAGATTCCCCAACGCAATGGAGATCTGGCTATCTTATATCTTCAAGCCGAACCATGTCAATGATGTTAACACTGATGTTTGGCGGCAAGACTTAGATAAAATGGTGATAGCTAGCCAGCGAGCTATGAAAATGCCCTACCACCAACCAAACCGAGTCTTACAAAGTTGACCCCGCCAGGAATCAAACTCGCGACGTCCTAGTGTGAAGGGTAATAATTAATTATGGGTTTGTACACAGTATACTGACATTTGTTTAAAAACTTTGCTAAAGTCCTTATTTTTTGGATTTTTCATACAAATCGGTCAGCTGTTTGAGCGGTTTTGTGAAGGAAGTCAAA
Organism: Coleophora flavipennella; assembly: GCA_947284805.1. Lineage (NCBI taxonomy): Eukaryota > Metazoa > Arthropoda > Insecta > Lepidoptera > Coleophoridae > Coleophora > Coleophora flavipennella. The sequence goes on along the minus strand of OX369281.1, from coordinate 11,180,159 downwards.
AAAAATACGAATTGATCATAGGTTTCTTGGAGAAAGTGGTTCTATTTGACGAGTAGAAGACCCTTTAAATTATCACCACGCCTTTATGTTCCATTGGTTGTGAAATTAGTCATTTAATTCCTAAGTTTTTTTAAATCCACAATTTTTATGCACCTGGCATAATCTCACCTGATGGTAAGTGGCAATGATAATATCGAAGATGGAAGCGGGCTTACCTAGATTCCACAATACAATGGGGAACGGGCTTTCTTACCATCAAGCCGGAACACATCAATGCTAATAACATTGATGTTTGGCGGCAAGATTTATATAAGATAGTGGTAGCTAGCCAAAGGGCTCAGAAAATGCCCTTCCACAAATTAAACCGATTCATATTACTAAGTTACACTCCGCTGGGAATCTAACCCGTGAGCTCTTGATGTGGAGCTAATAGACTAACCATTACGCCACAGAGGCGACTAAAACCCAGGAATTCCAGCTGTTGATTTCAACTGAATCTTCAGTAAGGCTAAGAAATTTGTTACCGCTATTGTCCTTGTAGATTAGTCCAAATACCTTCACAAATTGTAAGCAACACGACACTGTAATTTGACAAATGCCAGCTTGATGCCAACCAGGCTTTTTTGTGAGCAAAATTTTTTATGGCACCGCCACCGAATTTAGTCATTACATTTTTCACCGTAATTGTTAGGTTAGTTCGCATAATTAATAGGAGGTTTAATAGTCACGCGAACGTAGCTTAAGTACAAACGCGAATCACGAAGAATTTCGTACACCGACCCGTCATTTTTTGTCTCTGTCGCTCACGCATAGACATATTGCCGTTGCGCTCACAAAGGTGCCGTGACCGCCGTATTCAGAGATTGTAAACCTTTTGATCATAGCCATACAGACTTTTGGTTGTGCACGTGTACTTAGATTTGTTTTGATATCATCATCATATCAGCTCATATACATCCCCACCGAGGGGCTCGAGCCTACCCTGAATTAGGGCGATCGGGCCTTAGACGACCACGCGGGCCCAGTGCGGGTTGGTCGACTTCACACATAACTTTCGAGGTTCTTTGCAGGTGTGTGCAGGTTTACTCACGATGTTTTCCTTCACCGTTAAATTGTTTTGATATAGTAATTCTTTTTTTAACCTTGAAATGAAACAACATTCCGTGAATTTCCGTATTGAGATGCGCTAGTGTTTAGTTTCCTTTTTGAGGTTAAGTTATATAAAAATGTTTAGAACCACTGGCAGTAGGCCAAAAGGTCATTGTACGAAATGCTTCGTGCTCTGCGTCGTACTTTACTAAAGCATTAAGTATATAAGTACCTAAATAATCCAACTAGCATCATATTGACCTTGACATATTTCAAAATGGTTTATTTTAACAGCCACGCCTTACGCCCACAAAATCTGACACGGTACACAATAAACACGATATTTGGGATTTTTGTAAGTTTGCCTGCCTTGTCACGTCACAGCTACTCGTACAATTAATTCTGATATTCTAAATATTGTAATTAATTTTACAAGTTATATAAAACTTATAAAAAAAAGCGTCGGTGGCTCATCCGGTAACGACTCGGTCCTTCTAACCAGAGGTACCGGGTTCAAATCTGGACGGCCAATGTACCAATGAGTTTTTCAAAACTTACGTACATACTTACCGATTGCTTTAACGGTGAAGGAAAAACATCGTGAGCATACCTGCACACGCCTGCGAAGAAACTCGAAGGTTGTGTGTGAAGTCTACCAACCCGCACTGGGCCCGCGTGGTCGACTATGGCCTGATCGCCCTAATTCAGGGTAGGCTCGAGCCCCTCGGTGGGGCTGATGAGATGATTCTAAATATGTATTTACAGACAATGTTATCCTGATATATATTTTTTATTTGTATTAGTGTACAAGAAAAAAGGGAGAGAAATGCGGAGAGTGCCTAGTAGGGTTCACAATTAAGAAATTTGGTCGAAAAAAAACCCATATGCTGAACTGTTACTCACATGGCTCTGGTAATCACATCAGTTCTTATATACGTCCCCACCGAGGGGCTCGAGCCTACCCTGAATTAGGGCGATCGGGCCTTAGTCGACCACGCGGGCCCAGTGCGGGTTGGTCAACTTCACACACAACCTTCGAGTTTCTTCGCAGATGTGTGCAGGTTTCCTCACGATGTTTTCCTTCACCGTAAGAGCGTCGGATAAACGTACATATGAGATTGATTTTCGAAAACACATTAGTACGTTGAAGGAATTGAACCACGACCTTCCGGATAGGAGGTAGCGGCCCTTGCCGTTAGGCCACCGATGATCGGTAATAAGCCAGGAAAATGGAAGTCAGGTAGGTCGCTACTATGAAAAATAATGAAATAATAAGAATAAAGACTTCGTTGAGGGTGGGTGTTGCGCGAGACGTAAACGGCATGAGTTTTCTCCAAGTCTGTTGGGAACATGTCTCAATTCCTACCATATTAAATATTTCTTGCAAGAAACACGTTAATCTATTGCTCCGTTGCAACGTGCGTGGAGCATGTAAATCAGTTTTTCTAAATCTCCCGGAAACTGTGTCGGGATTTCACGGCGTAAAAAGTAGCTTAAATCACTGCCTAGCTCGTCAACTATCTCTGTGCAAAAAATTGAGTTGATCCGATACTTTCACATTCATAATATTAGAAAGGATTGACCGAAAAGGTATTTAAGAGCATCGTGTACCACTTAAGTATTATTAGGATATTACAGGGTAGTTAAGAAAGTGTTCTATTTTCTTTTGCAAAGTTGGTTTAGTTTCTGTAAAACCTAAGTTGAAAATAACCTAGGTACAGTTTAAGCCCGATAGAAGAAAATTGAAGCATACGTAGACAAAATCACGTGCATGGATTTATAAGATGAGGAGCTTAGAAGCTTTTAAAAACACCAAAGAGAATAATAAAAATCTTCATTTCCCAACTTGTACCTAAGTAAGACTTCACAGACTATTCAATTAGGTGCCTAAACTAGGCACTGTAGCCCGTTTGGGCTTGCAATATTTATGACCTGTGTACTTGGGGCTCATTGCGAATTTCGCGAATCTCGCTGAGCGAGCTATGTATTAGCACAGTAGACTAAAGTTTATTGTGGTATTAGTGAGAATTCTGTCAGTTGTTGTGCAAGTAAATTAGCCGGTCGAATTTATTCGTTTCAAAATACTGAAGACAAAAAATTGGTTGCCTGCAAAGTCGGTTTACGGACGATAGTTTAACGTGAAAACGTCATAACGTAACGGGACAATGAGTCAACCTTATTCGTGCTTGCAGACGGTGTCCATCGATTTATTAGACGTTGTCACGTCAAAAGATAGTTGATACTTTTGATTGTAGTTTCTTAGTAGAATATTATATCTGTGGAATTGGTGTAAATATAAACCAAAATGACTGAAGAAAAAGTATCAAACGCGCCACGACCCGCGGGGAGAGTAATTTGGCCGCACAGGAGTCCGTTGGGCGCTTTGTCGATATCCAAGGTTTTATCAGTATTTTTAAGAAAAACTAATTACTGTTCTAGTAAGCTAATTAAATCTTTTTTCTATCTATATCAATATATGCATTTTTTTTGTTATTTTGATTTTTGACGTGATAACGTCTAATAAATAGATGGACGCCGCCTGCACGCACGAAAAAGGATGACTCATTGTCCTGTTACGCTCATTGTCCCGTTACGTTATGACGTAGTCACGTGAAACTATCGTCCGTAAACCGAATTTACAGACAACCATTTTTTTTGCAAACAACTTAATTTTTGACGTGATAACTTCTTATAAATTGATGACACGGGCTGCATTCACGAAAAAGTGTGAATTCGTTATAACGTTACGCCCGTGTGACGTCATTGTCACGTTACGCCCATTTTCGCGTTACGCCAGTGTACTCATAACGTCATTGTCGCGTTACGCCTGAGCCGAGCGTGCAAGCGAGAGTTGTAGTTGTACTTTTATTGTTGTATGTTTGTTACGCAACATCTTCGCAGATTGTGAATAGAATTTCTTTTTTTTTTGTTCGATAGAGTATGCTGACAGGTTTTCATCGAAATAACCGCAGTACTTTTTTGGAAAATTTACAAAAACCAAAAACAATCATGCAAAATCGTACTAAGTTGTTTCGATAGAAGTCGGTTCTAAAACGCGTTTCACGATTTCAATTATTATATTGATTGTGTCCCAGGCGGCGCCTTAATCGTCTTCTATAGACGATAAATACCAATGATGATTGAATATCGTAAGTATTTACATTATCTAAATCAACGGAAATAAATAGTAAATTCTTCTTTTTATAATGAGTTACTTGTTCGTAAGTTTCTTTACGGTATTCAATTCGTCTAGCTTCTCAATTTTAATCCTTAACTTCTATGACGTGAAAACGTCTAATAAATCGATGGACGCCGCCTGGACGCACGAAAAAGGATGACTCATTGTCCCGTTACGCTCATTGTCCCATTACGTTATGACGTTTTCACGTTAAATTATCTTCCGTAAACCGACTTTACAGACAACCATTTTTTTATTTTCGGCCAGTTGTTTCTAATTTTCTATTAACACAGTCACAGAAATAGCACTCCTCCGCGAGTACGAATGTGCACATAATAAATTCGACTGTGACTTTCTGAGTATGCTGAACTTTAAATGAGATTCTCTGAATGTTTGTAAGGGGACACTTCACGGGCGGTGGATTCTACTTGCGCTTGAGACGTTATGATTAGATAAAACGAGTAAGTATTAGAACGCTACCTATGAAATTGCCGACTGTATATAAAAAAGTGTAAAGATGAAAATTAATATTAAGAAGAATTAGTATTAAAACAAAATTTATTCTCAAAATAGCTTTAGACTATTAGCACACCCTGGACACTTCATACAACGGGCCGAAATTACATTTCAAAAAGGAATGACGGAACAAACAAAATGGCGGCGAAATCCTATACTTTCGACAACCAATGTGTATCAATCTGGGTGACGAGGGGGTGAGGTCGCAATCTAGAGAGCGGCAGGGAGTGTCCATACTGTATGTTAGTACTTATATATTATATACTTTGCTATTAGAAAGTAAATGGTGTAAACATATGCCTATTGTTAAGATATTTTAAAAGCACGGTGGCTTTAACCCCATGAAGTCGGGTTTTTTTCACCTGAAAAACTCGCCTTTATATAGGCAAAAATTACACATTTTTGATTTAAAAGATTTTAGTTATCGCAGCGGTTTCTTCGTTATTAATGTCATATTTGGAAATACCCCGCATAAGATTTCGTCGCTTTCAGGAAAATTAACTAGTCAAAAAAAATGCCCCATCTGATCACTAAGAAAACGCCTTTTTTCCATTCAATGGTGCATAACTCAGGGGATTGGAACATGAAAGACATGCCACTAGTTACTAATAAAAGACCTTAAGTAGTGTCACCACAAGGTCAATAATAAAAAAACAATTACTATTTTATTTAAATCAAAAATGGCATTGATCTTCAAAAACTGAATTGGCAATTTCATAGGTAAAGACCTATGTAGTTAGATGTATATTTAAACTAGCTAAAATATTTAGAAAAATAACACGATTGATCAAAAGTTTCAAGTCGAGTCGATCTTTGTTACAACGCCATCTCACCTGTAACACCTGAATAATATCTTTCTATATTCATCTAGTAGCGCGTATCTTACTATAGATATCGTAAACTTAGCATCAAGTATGTAGTTCCCTTTTTTCTGTCACTGATGGCGTCTGTATTAGCAAGTATTAACACTTTCCTGTGCAAGGTTCGCCCATTTTGAGGCTGCATCTACCGAACTGAATACAGAACCTAGATAGGTTCTGTATTCAGTTAGCAAGACGTGGTTTAAATCAAGGTTTCCCAATCCCTCATCATGAAAAAGATCTCCATGTCATAGCGATATCAAAGAATCAATTTAAAAAAAAGTGGTCGTCTTAGAATTAGTTATTTCGTGAAATGAATTGACCAAATCACGAAACCGCCGGCCATATCATGCGAGACGAACTTAACCTTAACAGCCTTCTACCACAACCCTCGTCAGTATCATCGTCAAACTGCGCGAACTCGCTCACTTCGCTCGCTCAACTCAGATTTTCATGATCGATCGCGCCCAACCCAATGATATCGCCAATACTTTTGTTTGAATAACGAGATTCTTTAAGTTGTCAAAATATAGCTTGCCTATTCACTAAAGACCAATACTAAGGACAATTTAAAAAAAATTATGAAGGTACAAGCGATTTGAACCAACCTCGTTACTGGCTTTGTTGAGATAATAATTTTATTAAAATCGGCCTGGTTCTTTTTGTGTGATGCGCGAATATATAGACAGACAGACTGACAGACAGATAGAAAAAAAATGCAAAATTTGTTGTTTTGACCTCTATATCGTTAGTAATGTCCACCAAAGTTATTATTTTTCAAAAATATTTCATATACAGACATAGCCCCGTTACAGTTTTATTATAATATGTAATATTATTTATATAAAAAGTGTCGGTGGCTCAACCGGTAACGACTCGGTCCTTCTAACTAGAGGTACCGGGTTCAAATCTGGACGGCCAATGTACCAATGAGTTTTTCAAAAACTTACGTACATATACTTACCGATTGCTTTAACGGTGAAGGAAAACATCGTGAGGAAACCTGTACACGCCTGCGAAGAAACTCGAAGGTTGTGTGTGAAGTAGACCAACCCGCACTGGGCTCGCGTGGTCGACTAAGGCCTAATCACCCTGATTCAGGGTAGGCTCGAGCCCCTCGGTGGGGACGTATATGAGCTGTTATAATAATTTATATATAGATAAACGTAAGTACTCAAGTACATTACTCGTACACGAAACGTCAATCACAAGCTTACATACACTATAAATGCCACTTTGTGTAAATGTATATGTATTACATAATTAAATTAATTTCGAGACTCCATATTCCTGCGACGCACCGTTTATGTTACCTTCTGTTAAAACCGTATATTATTAATTAACTAATTATTAGTTTGAAGTTTAGAAAATCATAATGAAGAACGAAACAAATAATATAATTATTCTATAGTTATGTTAAGTATAACGGTATTAGATCATCATGTCAGTTCATATATTATGTCCCAATCGAAGGGCTCGAGCCTTTTTATTATTTTTATTCACTATTGGTAAGCCTTTGGCATCATCTTACCTGATGGTAAGTCGCTATGATGCTGAAGATGGAAGCGGGCTTACCAAAATTCCCCAACGCAATAAGGAACTGGATATATTATCTTTAAGCCGGAACACATTAGTGTTAACAACACTGATGTTTGGCCTACCCTGAATGCGGGCGATCGGGCCTTGGCCTACCAGGCCCAGTTGCTCTTCTTCATACCTTCAGCCGCTTGCGGCTCGCGCACTGCTCAGCCTCGAAAAGTCATAGAAACGTAGTCCACGCAGGTTAAGCCGCGGTAAACAGTTAGTATTTGTATATAATAAAGTATTACTTGTAACAGGTTCCAAAATATTAATTTAAGTAACCTTTCTGTGAAAAGACTGAAGTGGAACATTCCACCCACTGTGAAGGCTTCACCCTCAAGGATTTATTCTCACATTTACCCACTTTTGCCCAGCCGTTGAGTGCTCCAGCACTTGAGTACAAGCACATAATAATGTGAGGCTACCTCGAAAAAAAATCGTCAATACTCCAAATTACCTGTTCTTGACCTTAAGGCTTCATCATCATGTCAGCTCATATACGTCTCCACCGAGGGGCTCGAGCCTACCCTGAATTAGGGCGATCGGGCCTTAGTCGACCACGTGGGCCCAGTGCGGGTTGGTCGAATTCACACACAACCTTCGAATTTCTTCGCAGGTGTGTTGTGCAGGTTTCTTCACGATGTTTACCTTAAGGCTTATAGCGCCGCAAACGACAAAGTTTGTAATCAAATTTACTTCAATTAAGGATTTTTTTATTGAAAATAATAATGTTTTGTAATTTACAAGATATGAGGAGTGATTTTGATTTCCTCGAATTCTAATTTAAGGGCCGCCAGGAGGCTCGAGTTTCCATACAAACGTAGTTCCGCTTTAATACAAAAACTACATGCCGGATGGAATCCAAACTTTGTGAATATATTAAGTAGACATATATCGACGTTTGTAATTAGTTTTCGATGTACTAATATAAAACGGATAAAAATAAGAGCAGTTTCAAACTTTCAGTACAAAAGTAATTTAAGCCTTCGTTTAGTTACGTTAAAATTTACTACGATGAAAACTAATTACAAACATCAATATGTATCTACTCAATACATTTACAAAGTTTGGATTCAAGCGGAACTACGTTTGTATGGAAACTCGAACCTCCTGGAGACTCTAAATATTCAGAACTAAAGAAAAAAAATATCATTGTCAAAAAGTGTCAAAAAATGTCAAAAAGGGTGAATCCCTGCTTTGTCTAGTTTTAACAATAGAACTGCTGAATTTTTAATCGAAACATTATAATAATTGATTAACTTCCTAACAAAACAATTTAAAATGATTTTGTTTTCTTACTTTTTGAAAATTCCTCTTATTTTATTTATAATTAATTAAAAACCACAACTTTCGCACGATTCGTCTGCAGCGATTGACGAAACAGCCACGTTGCAGTACTACCTGAAAATAACTTTATTTTCTAAGCTATTTTGGTCTATGTTTGAAACATTCTGAATTGAGTTGCTAATTTTAGGAACAGAGGAGCCTTAAGGAAATACTAAGATTAAAGAGGACAGTGAATCCAGAATTTTTATAAAAACAGCGTCAGCTATTTTACCTCATAAATGTTAACCAATTTTGACCAACTTTTAAGAGTTAACTAGATTGAGATGTTAACTTTTAAGAGGTTAAAATTACTAAGGCCGTTTGTATGAAAAGTTTAATTTTCACCGTAGGTTCACAAACCTCTTAACGTATTTGACAGGACTAAACTAAATTTACGCACATTGTCTTTTTCTTTCTGTATAGAAAAGACAAACAAATAATGCTTAAATTTAGTTAAGGCTTGTCAAATAAGTTAAATCGTGTTATAATCGACACCACTGTAGCAAATATATACCGCCATTCCGTAGCAAGAGACTGCGAGCGCGTATCGTCGCGATTTTTACCCAACTGCGCCAGGAGGAGGGTTATATTTTTGAGTGCATGTATGTATGTTGTGGCACGACAGGTATAAGTTTGGTAAGGGCGTGGGTTAAAAGATGCGTGTTCGTGCTTACAGAATTTAATTAGAAGTAAAAGACCTAAAAAGAACATAAGAATTAGAAAAAAATTAAAGACAAATCACCAACCCGCATTCGGCCTGCGTGGTCGACTAAAGCCAGATCACCCTAATTCAGGGTAGGCTCGAGCCCCTTGGTGGGGACGTACATCAGCTGATATAATAATTTGCTGCCATTTTCCTATTACATAGATATCACCCTTATATAATAAACCATTAACCTTTGAAGATGTTTCACATTCAACTTGTAATTAAAATAATTCGCCTAATTAGATCCAAGATGTTTAACAGTTCAGATAGCATTGAAAAGTGAATGTCAATTACTATTTCATATTTTTTAAGTTTTTGTATAACTTGCAATTTTAGTATGTAAGTTGTTCGCTTCAAAATTTGCAAGTTAAGTGTGACCCACTTCGCGTTTTCCGATTCAGCAGAAATTTTGCATAGGTACACGTTTAGTTTGCAACACAACGCATGGGTGACGTCGTTCTAAATCTAATATGGCGGACTCCCAAAGATTTATTTTAAATAACTAAAATAACTGAAACTCTTTTTAAATAAAAGCTAGTACTTTAAAGTTTTTAGTTTTTTCGAAATGAGCTTATATCGCTTCTAGTAGTTTGAAAAGGTCGATCTAAGTGAGTTTAAAACTAAGGTTAAACTTAGATTCCTAGTCTCCATTAGTTTTTGCCCATGACTTCGCTCGCGTGTGTACCTGGGAGTCCAGTAAGGTACGTCCAACTTGGAGAAAGAGATCAATCGTCGAATCCAACTCGTCTGAGCAGCGTTCGGGAAGCTTCGTAATTATTATTTTTTTCTCGAAAGGACAAGCTTGTTGTTGGCCGTGGGGGCCTTTACAACTTCACCGGGCAGGGGAGGCGAGTACGGAAGGCACTCAACCTAGTGCAAAGCAAAACGATGCAACTGCCTAAGGGCGCCCAGGTGGGCACGAACCTCGGCTTAGGTCGTTGCTTGGACGTGGGAGGATCGGAGAGAAGCGGCCTGGTATATGCCGGTAGCGCTGGTAAGCGTCAGAAGCGGAGGGACTGAATGTCGGTGCAGTGTTTCTCTGTGGGTTAGGGGGCGGGTTCAGGGCAGCTACGGCTAGCGTGTTCGGGTCGTCGGGGTCAGTGAGTACATGTCTGGGGCGTCGGATTACGCGAATGGGGTTCGCGGGTAGCTCGTAAACGGCGGCGTTTACGAGTAAGGGGTTGGGGTGGTTTTCGGCAGACTTAAAGTATCGGATGGAGAAGCTTCGCAATATCTTCACGTCCCAAATACCGCAGTGTCTTAAGAGCAAGGTCTTTGACCAGTGTGTGTTGCCCGTGATGACATACGAAACTGAGACATGGTCGCTTACTATGGTCCTCATAAGAAGGCTCATGGTCACACAAAGGGCATTCTTTTTTAATTCATAGTTGGTAAGCCCTTGGCATTATCTCACCCGATGGTAAGTGACGATGATGCAATGAAGCGTGCTAAGAAAATTTCCAAGTTTTTGCGGACAAATTCAAATTTTTTTGACTATCCGAAGTAATATTGGCGTAGGCAACGTGCCACAATATTGTAAAAATTCGCTCAAGATGAATGGTTTACGTGGTGTTGACGTGTTATCAATCACTAGACGCGTCAACGGACCACCCGTATCGAAGGGCAAAAGAAGCCGGCTGCAGACCATGCAAAAGATTGGTTTCTGCATTTTAAAACATTTAAAACGGCAATTTTTCTTCATAAAAATTCAAAAAACGTCTTACGTCTAATTCGGCAGGTATTCCAGAAAAATTTCGACCTAAAAAAATGTACTTTTAGCTTAACTATAAGATAGTAAAATAATAATTATCATCATCGTCATCATCATATCAGCCGAAAATCGTTCACTGCTGGACAAAGGCCTCCCCCAAGGATTTCCACGACGACCGGTCCTGCACTGCCCGCATCCATCGGCTTCCCGCGATCTTCACTAGGTCGTCATTGGGTTTGGTAGCCTGGCATCTGCCGGGGATTCTTCGCACCCCCCGCCACGCCGTTACCATAAATGCTACCGGAGCCAGGAATAGCAGAGCATCTCTTCCAATGGGAGTCGTAAGAGTCGACTAAGGGACTTAAAACCGGAGAATGGGCAGCAGGGTCCTTTCCGTGCATTGCGATACACCTGCAACCACACTGCGATCGCCAACCCGCCTGACAAGCTATGAATAATCCCTACTACTATTATAAATGCGAAAGTAACTCTGTCTGTCTGTTACGCTTTCCCGCAAAAACTACTGAACAGATTTGGCTGAAATTTGGTAGGTAGACAGATTAGGACCTGGGTTAAGACATAGGCTACTTTTTACCACGCTCGCGAGCCGCTTGCGGCTCGCGCACTGCGCACCCTCGAAAAGTCATAGAAACGTGGTCCACGCGGGTGAAGCCGCGGGAAACAGCTAGTTATAATTATATCTCCATATAATTGTTCCAGCACACACGGCTCAAAACCAAAGACCACAATCCCCAGTAAAGAGGGACCGAATAGAGAGATGTTCCATATGACGACAAAATAAAAAAGCCAAGTGCGATTTGGACTCGCTTTTTTAAGGGTTCCGTACCACCACACCTTTCCACACAACTATGACAATGATACCTATTCACATGACAAACCAGACACAAACGCGAGTAAAAATAAAAATACTACTAACGTTATCTAGTGGTGTTTTAGTGAACTATTTTCCGTAAGTGAACGTATTATATTGAGTTTACCACTTTATTTTCAATTGATTTAATTCTTATAGATTTTCCTGTAATCTACAAGCAAAATTTAAAAAAAAATCAAATTTTTAGGCTCAGTACTTTCGGATATCAGGGGGGGGCGGGAGAATGGACAAATTTAACAATATAAAATATATATATTTAAGATCCTTATAATGAGCCCTTTCATTTGATATATGACACAGTAAGGTTTTCAAAACTTTTCTTTTCTCTGTTTGGATCTTAGGATTAAACCATCCTACAAAATTTCACCTGATTAGGTGCAGTAGATTCGGAGCAAATTGGCTGTGACAGACGGACGGACAGACAGACAGACGTACGAGTGATCCTAAACAGGTTCCGTTTTTTGTACGGAAAAGCGTCGGTGGCTCAACCGGTAACGACTCGGTCCATTTAACCAGAGGTACCGGGTTCAAATACGGACGGCCAATGTACCAATGAGTTTTTCAAAAACTTACGTACATATAATTACCGATTGCTTTAACGGTGAAGGAAAACATCGTGAGGAAACCTGCACACGCCTGCGAAGAAACTCGAAGGTTGTGTGTGAAGTCGACAAACCCGCACTGGGCCCGCGTGGTCGACTAAGGACTAATCGCCCTGATTCAGGGTAGGCTCGAGCCCCTCGGTGGGGACGTATATGAGCTGAGCTGATACGGAACCCTAATCCCTACTAATATTATAAATGTGAAAGTAACTCTGTCTGTCTGTTACGCTTTCCCGCAAAAACTACTGAACGGATTTGGCTGAAATTTGGTAGGTAGACAGATTAGGACCTGGGTTAAGACATAGGCTACTTTTTACCACGCTCGCGAGCCGCTTGCGGCTCGCGCACTGCGCAACCTCGAAAAGTCATAGAAATGTGGTCCACGCGGGTGAAGCCGCGGGAATCAGCTAGTAATGTATAATTGGATCCGCCCTAGCAAGTGACATCTAAAAGTAATCGAATTCCCAAAAAAAACTAGCGATAGTAGCCCCGAACTCTATCCACCACGAACTTTTTGCTCTAATACAGGTGTTATTCAGAAATACAATTCATGCTTTATCTGTAACAGGCCTGGGGGCAAGTAATTTTTCTGAACAAGTGACATGGATCGCAAACTAATTTTTTACGTAGCGCGTGTAATGTATGATAAAGTGTCTGAAATAGGCACAATACAAGAAGAAGACATATTTTTAGAACATACTAGCTGTCCCGGCGACCTTCCTTTCACCTTACACTACACTATACTACACTACCTTACTCTACCACACTACCCTACCCTAAAACCAATTATTTTTGACTGATATTTTTTTTTATTGATAAATATATTTTTTTTAATACAATAAGTAATACAAAAATCATAAAAATCGGTCAAGCTGTTCTTGAGTTATAAATGGTGTAACTAACACGACTTTCTTTTATATATATAGATTACACATAGTTACTATATATGTATAGATAATCTATCTATAATATAATAAAACTGTAAAGGGGTCGTGTCTGTACATGAAATATTTTTGGAAAATAATAACTGTGGTGGACATTACTAACGATACAGAGGCCAAAACAACAACTTTTGGAATTTTTGTCTGTCTGTCTGTCTGTCTGTCTGTCTGTCTGTATGTTCGCGCATCACGCAAAAACTACCGGGCCGATTTTGATGAAATTTTGTATGGTGGTTCCTTATGGCCCGGGTTAACATATAGGATACTTTTTATCCCAGACAATTCAAGAGTTCCCGTGGGAAAATCAAAAGTATTCATTAATAGAATGGCTCACCACGCAAATGTGGCTTGACCTATTACAATCAAATTTTACATGTTGATACCCTTATAGCGAACTAAAATTGGGACATTGTGAATCCCAAAAAAATTAGGGTTCCTACAGGAAGGCAAAAAATTGTATCTTTAGAATGACTCAACGTAACAAAATGAAACCTTTACATTGGGATGGGGTGTTTTAACCATCATTGTATAGTCGGGTATTCTTTATCCCGGAAAACTAAAGAGGTCCCGTGGGAAATTATCTATCGATACTTAAAATAATAACAATAGAGTACTTTTTTCTATACATTAACATTATAATCATAGTAGCAGAATGTCAATAGATGGCACTGCAGGGATAATAAAACGCGCTTAAGTTGTATTAAAACATTAAAATATTATTTCATACTTTTGAGTGTATTTCTTTTATGTATTTTTCAGCATACGCTACTTTAAACTCTGGAACTATTGTACATAGCGATGTGTTTCATAGACGAACAGAGAGGTATATTTTTACAGATTCCAATCATGTAAAAAAATAAAAACACATAAATCGAGTTTAGCATCTTTTAACAGGAGGCACAGATATGGGAACTCTTCTGACGGCGACTATTTGCGTGTGGCAGTTGCTCTCCGCCTGCAATATCAATATCTGTGAACCTCATCAATGTATTTGCGGGTCCACGGTGGAGGCAATTGGCCATCACTCACTGAGTTGCAGTCGTGTTTGTGAAGATTCCCACGTCACCAATTCCTTAATGACCTCACTCGGAGGGCACTGGTCTCGGCCAGATGGAATATTCCATCTTTGATGCAGCCGCCGGCCGGGCTTTAGTTGATCTGATGGTAAAAGGCTGGAGGGTTTAAACAGGTGCTATGGCAGAGAGGAACGTGTCTGCTTTGGGAAGCCAATTTTTCTGCCTCACTGTACGGTACTGCTGCTCAATTTTCGGCCAAAAAGAAGCATAATAAGTACTCGGTCTTGGAGGCAAATTACTGCTTTGTGCCGCTGGTCTGTGAGACAACCGGCTGCTGAACCCTCAGAGGCCTTTGCCTTCACAAAGGAGATTGGCCTTCGCCTTCGAGAGAGGAGATGTGACGTGAGGTCGTACCTGCTGCTAAGGTTGTCTATTGCCATCCAGCGCGGCAACGAGAAGTGCGTCTTGGGCTCCTTTGGAGCTGATACGACTCGAGTATTTGACCCATATTAATATTGTTAGGAAATTTTATTACTAATTTGACATACCTGGTGAAGGTCGCGGGAAGCCGATGGATGCGGGCAGCGCAGGACCGGTCGTCGTGGAAATCCTTGGGGGAGGCCTTTGTCCAGCAGTGGACGATTTGTGGCTGATATGATGATGATGATTACTAATTTGATACCTATAATGATTTGAATTAGTTTTTTGATAATATAGGTATATATGTTATTTCATCATATCAGTTTATATACGTCCCCACCAAGGGGCTCAACCTGCCCTGAGTTAGAGCGATCTGGCCTTAGACGATCACGCGGGCCCATTGCGGGTTGATTGACTTCACACATAAGCTTCGAATTTCTTCGAAGGCGTGCGCAAGTTTCCTCACGATGTTTTTCTCACAGTAAGAGCGTCGGATAAACGTACATACCAGTATGAAATCGATATTCGTATATATATTGATAAGTGGCAGGATTCGAACCACGGCCTTCCGGACTGGAGGTAGTGGCCCTAACCGTTTTACCACTGACGCTCTATATTTTATTTAAGATTTAGAAATCCTTACTTAATATTATAAATGTGAAAATGTGTTTGTTTGTTTGTTACCTATTCACACTTCAACACCTCTATCAATCTTGATGAAATTTGGCATGCAGGTAGCCTGTATCACTGAAAATGAAATAGTCAACCTTTTATCTGTGGAAATTATCATAGCCCGATGCAGTTCCTGAGGAAACTAAAACAATACTCTTTGTTCGTTTTATGTAAAATCGTAACGAAAAAATAGATTGGTGTGATTTTTAGCACAGAGATGAGGTGGAAAATGATATAATTTACTAATAAGTATATCCTAAAATAGTCCCCGAGGGATCTGGGGACAACTGTTTTCTACGCTCGCGCATGTCGGTAGCGTCGCAACGGAGCAACGGATTTAAGTGATTTTTTGTATAGAATTTGTTGAGGGGGTGGGAAGTGACAAAGACTGCTAATCTGAATAGCCCGATACAGTTCCTGAGGTACCTGGAGAAAACTCATGTCCACGTTTGCGAGCTGATTGCGGCTCGCGCACCACTCACCCTCAAAAAGAGTCATAAAAGCTATGTCCACGTGGGCGAAGCCGCGGGCAAAAGCTAGTAATATAATAAAACTGTAACGGGGCCGTGTCTGTACATGAAATATTTTTGGAAAATAATAACTGTGGTGGACATTACTAACGATACAGAGGCCAAAACAACAACTTTTGGAATTTTTGTCTGTCTGTCTGTATGTTCGCGCATCACGCAAAAACTACCGGGCCGATTTTGATGAAATTTTGTATGGTGGTTCCTTATAGCCCGGGTTAACATATAGGATACTTTTTATCCCAGAAAATTCAAGAGTTCCCGTGGGAAAATCAAAAGTATTCATTTATAGAATGGCTCATCACGCAAATGTGGCTAGACCTATTAAAATCAAATTTTACACGTTGATATCCTTATCGCGAACTAAAACTGGGACATTGTGAATCCCAAAAAAAATTTGGGTTCCTACAGAAATGCAAAAAATTGTATCTTTAGAATGACTCAACGTAACAATATGAAACCTTTACATTGGGATGGGGTGTTTTGACCATCATTGTCTAGTCGGGTATTCGTTATCCCGGAAAACTAAAGAGGTCCCGTGGGAAATTATCTATCGATACTTACAATAATAACAAAAGAGTATTTTTTTCTATATATTAGCTACACATACCACACATTATAATCATAGCAGCAGAATGTCAATAGATGGCACTGCAGGGATAATAAAACGCGCTTAAGTTGTATTAAAACATTAAAATATTATTTCATACTTTTGAGTGGATTTCTTTTATGTATTTTTCAGCATACGCTACTTTAAACTCTGAAACTATGGTACGTAGAGATGTGTTTCATAGACGAACAGAGAGGTATTTTTTTACAGATTCCAATCGTGTAAAAAAATAAAAACACATAAATCGAGTTTAGCATCTTTTAACAGGAGGCACAGATATGGGAACTCTTCTGACGGCGACTATTTGCGTGTGGCAGTTGCTATCCGCCTGCAATATCAATATCTGTGAACCTCATCAATGTATTTGCGGGTCCACGGTGGAGGCAATTGGCCATCACTCACTGAGTTGCAGTCGTGTTTGTGAAGATTCCCACGTCACCAATTCCTTAATGACCTCACTCGGAGGGCACTGGTCTCGGCCAGATGGAATATTCCATCTTTGATGCAGCCGCCGGCCGGGCTTTAGTTGATCTGATGGTAAAAGGCTGGAGGGTTTAAACAGGTGCTATGGCAGAGAGGAACGTGTCTGCTTTGGGAAGCCAATTTTTCTGCCTCACTGTACGGTACTGCTGCTCAATTTTCGGCCAAAAAGAAGCATAATAAGTACTCGGTCTTGGAGGCAAATTACTGCTTTGTGCCGCTGGTCTGTGAGACAACCGGCTGCTGAACCCTCAGAGGCCTTTGCCTTCACAAAGGAGATTGGCCTTCGCCTTCGAGAGAGGAGATGTGACGTGAGGTCGTACCTGCTGCTAAGGTTGTCTATTGCCATCCAGCGCGGCAACGAGAAGTGCGTCTTGGGCTCCTTTGGAGCTGATACGACTCGAGTATTTGACCCATATTAATATTGTTAGGAAATTTTATTACTAATTTGACATACCTGGTGAAGGTCGCGGGAAGCCGATGGATGCGGGCAGCGCAGGACCGGTCGTCGTGGAAATCCTTGGGGGAGGCCTTTGTCCAGCAGTGGACGATTTGTGGCTGATATGATGATGATGATTACTAATTTGATACCTATAATGATTTGAATTAGTTTTTTGATAATATAGGTATATATGTTATTTCATCATATCAGTTTATATACGTCCCCACCAAGGGGCTCAACCTGCCCTGAGTTAGAGCGATCTGGCCTTAGACGATCACGCGGGCCCATTGCGGGTTGATTGACTTCACACATAAGCTTCGAATTTCTTCGAAGGCGTGCGCAAGTTTCCTCACGATGTTTTTCTCACAGTAAGAGCGTCGGATAAACGTACATACCAGTATGAAATCGATATTCGTATATATATTGATAAGTGGCAGGATTCGAACCACGGCCTTCCGGACTGGAGGTAGTGGCCCTAACCGTTTTACCACTGACGCTCTATATTTTATTTAAGATTTAGAAATCCTTACTTAATATTATAAATGTGAAAATGTGTTTGTTTGTTTGTTACCTATTCACACTTCAACACCTCTATCAATCTTGATGAAATTTGGCATGCAGGTAGCCTGTATCACTGAAAATGAAATAGTCAACCTTTTATCTGTGGAAATTATCATAGCCCGATGCAGTTCCTGAGGAAACTAAAACAATACTCTTTGTTCGTTTTATGTAAAATCGTAACGAAAAAATAGATTGGTGTGATTTTTAGCACAGAGATGAGGTGGAAAATGATATAATTTACTAATAAGTATATCCTAAAATAGTCCCCGAGGGATCTGGGGACAACTGTTTTCTACGCTCGCGCATGTCGGTAGCGTCGCAACGGAGCAACGGATTTAAGTGATTTTTTGTATAGAATTTGTTGAGGGGGTGGGAAGTGACAAAGACTGCTAATCTGAATAGCCCGATACAGTTCCTGAGGTACCTGGAGAAAACTCATGTCCACGTTTGCGAGCTGATTGCGGCTCGCGCACCACTCACCCTCAAAAAGAGTCATAAAAGCTATGTCCACGTGGGCGAAGCCGCGGGCAAAAGCTAGTAATATAATAAAACTGTAACGGGGCCGTGTCTGTACATGAAATATTTTTGGAAAATAATAACTGTGGTGGACATTACTAACGATACAGAGGCCAAAACAACAACTTTTGGAATTTTTGTCTGTCTGTCTGTATGTTCGCGCATCACGCAAAAACTACCGGGCCGATTTTGATGAAATTTTGTATGGTGGTTCCTTATAGCCCGGGTTAACATATAGGATACTTTTTATCCCAGAAAATTCAAGAGTTCCCGTGGGAAAATCAAAAGTATTCATTTATAGAATGGCTCATCACGCAAATGTGGCTAGACCTATTAAAATCAAATTTTACACGTTGATATCCTTATCGCGAACTAAAACTGGGACATTGTGAATCCCAAAAAAAATTTGGGTTCCTACAGAAATGCAAAAAATTGTATCTTTAGAATGACTCAACGTAACAATATGAAACCTTTACATTGGGATGGGGTGTTTTGACCATCATTGTCTAGTCGGGTATTCGTTATCCCGGAAAACTAAAGAGGTCCCGTGGGAAATTATCTATCGATACTTACAATAATAACAAAAGAGTATTTTTTTCTATATATTAGCTACACATACCACACATTATAATCATAGCAGCAGAATGTCAATAGATGGCACTGCAGGGATAATAAAACGCGCTTAAGTTGTATTAAAACATTAAAATATTATTTCATACTTTTGAGTGGATTTCTTTTATGTATTTTTCAGCATACGCTACTTTAAACTCTGAAACTATGGTACGTAGAGATGTGTTTCATAGACGAACAGAGAGGTATTTTTTTACAGATTCCAATCGTGTAAAAAAATAAAAACACATAAATCGAGTTTAGCATCTTTTAACAGGAGGCACAAATATGGGAACTCTTCTAACGGCGACTATTTGCGTGTGGCAGTTGCTCTCCGCCTGCAATATCAATATCTGTGAACCTCATCAATGTGTTTGCGGGTCCTCAGTGGAGGCAATTGGCCATCACTCACTGAGTTGCAGTCGTGTTTGTGAATATTGCCACGTCACCAATTCCTTAATGACCTCACTCGGAGGGCACTGGTCTCGGCCAGATGGAATATTCCATCTTTGATGCAGCCGCCGGCCGGGTTTTAGTCGATCTGATGGCAAAAGGCCGGAGGGTTTAAACAGGTGCTATGGCAAAGAGGAAGCCACTTTTTCTGCCTCACTCCTCTCCCGTACGGTACTGCTCAATTTGCGGTGAGAAAGAAGCATAATAAGTACTCGGTCTTGGAGGCAAATTACTGCTTTGTGCCGCTGGTCTGTGAGACAACCGGCTGCTGAACCCTCAGAGGCCTTTGCCTTCACAAAGGAGATTGGCCTTCGCCTTCGAGAGAGATGTGACGTGAGGTCTTACCTGCTGCTAAGGTTGTCTATTGCCATCCAGCGCGGCAACGAGAAGTGCGTCTTGGGCTCCTTTGGAGCTGATACGACTCGAGGATTTGACCCATATTAATATTGTTAGGAAATTTTATTACTAGATTGATACCTATAATGATTTGAATTAGTTTTTTGATAATATAGGTATATGTGTAATTTCATCATATCAGTTTATATATGTCCCCACCAAGGGGCTCGACCTGCCCTGAGTTAGGGCGATCTGGCCTTAGACGATCACGCGTGCCCATTGCAGGTTGATTGACTTCACACATAAGCATCGAGTTTCTTCGCAGGCGTGTGCAGGTTTCCTCACGATGTTTTTCTCACCGTAAGAGCGTCGGATAAACGTACATACCAGTATGAAATCGATATTCGTATAGATATTGGTAAGTGGCAGGATTCGAACCACGGCCTTCCGAACAGGAGGTATTGGCCCTAACCGTTTTACCACCGACGCTCTATATTTTATTTAATATTTAGAAATCCTTACTTAGTATTATAAATGTGAAAATGTGTTTGTTTGTTTGTAACCTATTCACACTTCAACACCTCTACCAATCCTGATGAAATTTGGCATATGAGGTGAAAAATAATATAATTTACTAATAAATATATCCTGACATAGTTCCCGAGGGATCTGGGGACAACTGTTTTCTACGCTCGCGCACGTCGGTGGCGTCGCAACGGAGCAACGGATTTTTGTATAGAATTTGTTGAGGGGGTGGGAAGTGACAAAGACTGCTAATCCGAATAGCCCGATACAGTTCCTGAGGTACCTGGAGAAAACTCATGTCCACGCTTGCGAGCTGATTGCGGCTCGCGCACCACTCACCCTCAAAAAGAGTCATAAAAGCTATGTCCACGTGGGCGAAGCCGCGGGCAAAAGCTAGTAATAACAATAATAATATTAAGAAGGCTTTCGACTCGGTCCCCCATTCATGGTTGAAGAGGGTCCTCGTAGTGTACAAGATAGATGAAACAGTTCGAGACTTCCTCGGATCGTGTATGGGGCAATGGAGTACGTTCCTCAGTCTCCATGGTCAGCGGTTGTCGAATGCGGAGGACCGGATTTGGATTAAGAGGGGAATATTCCAGGGCGACTGTCTGAGTCCACTGTGGTTTTGCCTGTCCCTGAATCCACTCAGCTTTCTGCTCGAGAAATCAGGGACGGGATTTCAGTTTCGGAGAGGTGATTCACGCATTACCCACCTTTTCTACATGGACGATCTCAAACTGTTCGCTCCAAATGCAACACGGTTGGAAGAACTGTTGAAAATCACTTGTGATTTTAGCAGTTCCATCAACATGGAGCTAGGAGTGGATAAGTGCGCGATCCTTCATGTGGACAGGGGTAGGGTGGTACATTCAGGCGGAATCGATATCGACTCCATGAACATCCGCACCCTCTCCGAAACTGATACATACTGGTATCTGGGTATGTCACAGAGTATTGGTGTTCACGAAGGCAGGGGTGAAACAGGCGGTTTATGATGTTTTTTGGGAGCGCTTGACAAAAGTTCTTGCGAGCTATTTGTCAGACGTTAACAAGATACGAGCGTTCAACGCCTGGGTCATGCCTGTTCTTTCGTACACCTTCGGCATACTCAGATGGTTACAGACAGAACTGGACGTCCTGGATCGAAAAGTCCGCACTACTATGACACTGTATAGGATGCATCACCCGAGGTCGTCAGTGATGAGGCTGTATATCGGAAGAGTGGCGGTCGTGGCCTTTTAAGTGCCAAACAAATGCACAACCGCGAGATATGCAGCCTACGAAGTTATTTCCTGACGAAAGTCGATAGTGAATTGCATAGAGTTGTCATAGCCTGTGATAAAGGACTAACCCCTCTGTCCATGGCCCAAGAGAACTGGCAGGCACCGGCTGTACTTAGCACTGCTGAGCGAGAGGCCATCTGGAAAGACAAAGAGCTGCACGGTAGGTTCTTCAAGGCCCTTTGTGGATCCTTCGTAGATCAGAAGGCCTCCGTGCACTGGCTGCGCTTCGGGGTCCTTTTTGCGGAGACTGAGGGTTTTGTCTGTGCAATACAGGATGAACTGATACTGTGGTCAAGACGAACAACTATAGGAGGTTCATAATAAAAGACGGCACCTTGGACGTTTGTCGGTTGTGCCGTCAACCAGGGGAGACCCTGCGTCATATAACCTCCGGTTGTTCCATGCTTGCCAACACTGAGTATTTGCACAGGCACAACCAAGCAGCCAGGATCCTACACCAAGAGATCGCTCTAAAGTGTGGCCTCATATCTCGACGGTTGCCGTATTACAAGTACACGCCGGAGCCGGTTCTCGAAAACGACCGCGCCAAGCTCTACTGGGACCGACCCATCATCACGGACAGGACTATTCCTTCGAATAAGCCTGATATCGTGTTGATGGATCGGGCGCAGTCAAAGGTGTTTTTGGTTGATATCACTATCCCATATGACGAAAACCTCGTGCAGGCTGATGCCGATAAAAGGACCAAATACCTGGACCTGGCGCACGAGGTTACTGATATGTGGCGAGTGGAATCCACTGAAATCATCCCCGTAGTCCTGTCCGTGAACGGACTAATTTCAGCCGACCTTGAACGTTACCTAAGGCGGCTGGATCTCCGAGGCATACCAATAATTGCAGCAATGCAGAAAGCAGTCCTCCTCGATAATGCCCGGATAGTTCGACGCTTTCTCTCCCCGTCGCACTGAACTCCAGCCGACTGTGCTTCTGCTGGAGGTGCTCCTGCTACTTCGCCCCGTGCGAAGTGAGCAGAGTAGCTTAAGTTTTATGTATTCAAATAATAATATTAGCATGTAAGTCAGATAATTAAGTTGCTTATTTCTCTGCCCTTATTGTAAAATTTAGTATTTCTTGTTTTCCTGTAATGAAAGGTTGTCTAGAAGAGATTGCTTTTAGCAATAAGACCGCCTACTGTACACTATATTATAGTATCTCTACGTATTAACATTACAAAATTGTTTTGGTGTACTATAAGTGTAAATTAATAAATATATTATCGCCTTGCATTCCAACAACATGCGTCGGTGGCGTAATGGCAAGGGCCGCTACCTCCTGTCCAGGACGTCGTCTTTCGATCCTGCCACGAACCAATGTGTTTTCGAATTTCGGTTTCATATGTACGTTTATCCGACGCTCTTACGGTGAAGGAAAACATCGTGAGGAAACCTGCATACGCCTGCGAAGAAACTCGAAGTTTGTGTGAATGCGTGAAGTAGACCAACCCGCACTGGGCCCGCGTGGTCGACTGAGGCCCGATCGCCCTAATTCAGGGTAAGCTCAAGCCCCTCGGTGGGGACGTTCATGAGCTGATGTGTTATGCCAACAACATAATATGGAATATATTTTTTTAAATTGACTAGGTTTCTTAGGGAAACTTTTAGGGTTTTACCAGGTAACGGGACCCTATTACTAAGCCTACGCTGTCTGTTCGTCTGTTCGACCTATAAAAGGCTGTATCTTTTGAAACGTGACAGGTA
This sequence comes from Coleophora flavipennella, assembly GCA_947284805.1. Lineage (NCBI taxonomy): Eukaryota > Metazoa > Arthropoda > Insecta > Lepidoptera > Coleophoridae > Coleophora > Coleophora flavipennella. The sequence continues at coordinate 11,156,586 of OX369281.1, read as the reverse complement.
GCCGGCTGAAATTTTCCCAATATATGTGTTAATATGGAAAATTTACAAAAAAGGGGGGTAGGTGAACACTATCCTAAGAAATGTGCTTTTTAAAGGATTTTCATTTTGCTATATCGTAAAAACGGTTAAACCAAAAAGCGTATATTAAGTGTGGTTATAGTAAATAATAAATCATTAAAAGCGGCCAAGTGTAAGACGTACTCGCACCAAGAAGTCTGAACTGAATAATTTTTTTTAAAATATAATTAAAAAGTTTGTTTATCGCTTGCATTGATGTCTTTGAAATGAAGAGTTTTACTTAAGCGAGTCCGCACTTGGCCGGCTTTTTGTAGAAACATGAGCTGCATCCTTGTCTAAAATATGGTCGCTCACTATGGGCAAAGTATATAATATATTAGTACAAACATACAGTATGGACACTCCTTGCCGCCTTCTAGATTGCGACCTCACCCTCTCGTCACCCAGATTGATACAGATTGGTTACAGTTTGGTTGTCGAACGTATAGGATTTTGCCGCCATTTTGTTTGTTCTGTCATTCCTTTTTTGAAAAGTCAGTGTGCTATGGGCCTCATAAGAAGGCTCAAACTCAACTATAAAGCAATTAAGCGTGCTATGCTTGGAGTTTCGCTGCGTGATCGAACCAGAAACGAGGAGATCCGTAGAACCAAAGAAACCGACACAGCTTTCAGAATTGCTAAACTTAAGTGAAAGTGGATGGGGAATGTCCTCGTGGAACAGTTGGCCGTTAGTGCAGTAAAGTTTTCGAGTGGTGACCGCGGAACGTAAGACGTAGCGTAGGAAGGCTTTCCACTCGGTAGACTGACGACCTGGTAAAGTTCGCGGGAAGACGCTAAATGCGGGCAGCGTAGGACCGTTCGTTGTGGAAATCCTTTGGGAGGCCTTCGTCCAGCAGTGGACGTCTTTTCGCTTATAATTATGATGATACTCGAATATGATAAAAATCGCTATAATAAATCTGTTACGGGTAATGCTAGAAAAAGAGGTAAACCTAAGGGTTTCCGGGGTGGGTATCCTTATATTATTATCCATGTTCTTGCGTATAGGTGCGAATACAAATTTGAATTCAAGGTTTGATGTGGTAAGGTACAAATACAAATTTGAATTCATGGTTTGCCTTGGTAAAGGTACGAATACACATTTGAATTCAAGGATTGCTGCGGTAAGATACGAATACACATTTGAATTCAAGGATTGCTGCGGTAAGGTACGAATACAAATTTGAACTCAAGGTTTGCCTCGGTAAGGTACGAATACACATTTGAATTCAAGGATTGCTGCGGCAAGGTACGAATACAAATTTGAAATCAAGGTTTGCCTCGGTAAGGTACGAATACACATTTGAATTCAAGGATTGCTGCGGTAAGGTACGAATAGGTACACATTTGAATTCAAGGATTGCTGCGGTAAGGTACGAATACACATTTGTATTCAAGGATTGCAGCGGTAAGGTACGAATACAAATTTGAACTCAAGGTTTGCCTCGGTAAGGTACGAATAGGTACACATTTGAATTCAAGGATTGCTGCGGTAAGATACGAATACACATTTGAATTCAAGGATTGCTGCGGTAAGGTACGAATACAAATTTGAACTCAAGGTTTGCCTCGGTAAGGTACGAATAGGTACACATTTGAATTCAAGGATTGCTGCGGTAAGATACGAATACACATTTGAATTCAAGGATTGCTGCGGTAAGGTACGAATACAAATTTGAACTCAAGGTTTGCCTCGGTAAGGTACGAATAGGTACACATTTGAATTCAAGGATTGCTGCGGTAAGATACGAATACACATTTGAATTCAAGGATTGCTGCGGTAAGGTACGAATACAAATATGAACTCAAGGTTTGCCTCGGTAAGGTACGAATAGGTACACATTTGAATTCAAGGATTGCTGCGGTAAGATACGAATACACATTTGAATTCAAGGATTGCTGCGGTAAGGTACGAATACAAATTTGAACTCAAGGTTTGCCTCGGTAAGGTAAGGCTTCAAATTAGATTTCAAGGTTTGTCAGGTAAGGTCCGAATACAAATTTGAATTCAAGGTTTGCTATTATACAACTAAGTTTCCTCTACGTTGGTTGGATAATGAAAGGTAGCTAGGAGCGAAGGATGAGCTATGTTAGTTTGACATGATTAGCTTCGCTCGCTCAGATCGCGCTAGATCGTCACTACACTCTTCACTTCCTCACTTTATCCACCGATATTTACCCGACTGCGCCAAAAGGAGGGTTGTTTTTCTAGTATATGTATGTCTGTATGTAAGTATGTTTATATGGCACACTCTGTAGCCTAAACGGCTTGATGGATTTAGGTGTGCGAGGTGTCGTTAGATTTGTTTTGATCTCGTGAGTGACACAGGATAAATTTTTGTCCGACCGGCCAAAAACGAGGGGTTAAGTTTTGTGCAGTGGGGTTATTATTTTTTAATTTGTATTCGGACCCTACCTAAAGAACATGAGTAATTATACTAGGTTAACCTGGACAAACCTACATGTAGCTGCACTTCGGACTTTGACCGTAACATCTTTTCATCATTACTGTGTCTCTGCGAGTAACATAACATCCCTTGTAATTACTTGTATAACTTTGAACATCGAATGTGTTCTTGGCCCGTCGAATCCTATTTCACGGGTAAGGAATACTTATAGGTAAAATGATATTATACCGACACAATTATAATAATATTGTGTACCTATATTATTATTACGAAAGGAAAATATATTTCTTTTAGGAATATTGCGTTACGTTGAGGTTAATGGTCTGTGAGTGATAACTTGGTGCTTTAGAGTTCCGTAGGCAAAGGGTCTAAACGGAGCACTATTGAGTGGCAGCAACTTTATATCCGTCCATGTCTTCGTCTGTTTGTCAGTGACTTCTAATGACTATGATTATTATCATAGGTTTTTGTGTCATTTCATTAGATAGAAACTTGAATTCACTGATAATAAATTTTATTAAAACTTGAATTTACTGATAATAAATTGTATCATTATTTATTTTATTCAAATTGACTTAGTGAAGAAATTTTCAATTAAAACGATTTACGACTATATTTAAATTTTTTGATGTTTTATGGGGCTAGCATAGCCAGAGTCTATGTATAGTCACGATCGCACGGGAAATATTTCGGACTAATCTGATTTCTCAGTCTATGTCACTTCCCTCAACTATTTCTATGCAAAAAACTACATCAATGTGTTTATCCTTTGCGACGCCGACGTAGGGCGCGTTTGCATGACACGAATTTCGTCACGCACGGAGGATCTGCTGTTTTAGTAAAACAAGCTTTATAACAACTATGTAAAGTACATACATATCGAGAACATTCGAGTGATTCGAGAGCGAGGCCTGGTGGCCGCGCGGCAGATCTGCTGTTTTAGTAAAACAAGATTTATAGTAACTATATAAAGTACATACATACATATCGAGAACATTCGAGCGATTCGAAAGCGAGGCCTGGTGGCCACGCGGAGGATCTGCTGTTTTAGTAAAACAAGCTTTATAGCAACTATGTAAAGTACATACATATCGAGAACATTCGAGCGATTCGAGGGCGAGGCCTGGTGGCCGGGCGGCAGATCTGCTGTTTTAGTAAAACAAGATTTATAGCAACTATATAAGGTACATACATATCGAGAACATTCGATTGATTCGAGAGCGAGGCCTGGTGGCCGCGCGGAGGATCTGCTGTTTTAATAAAACAAGATTTATAGCAACTATGTAAAGTACATACATATCGAGAACATTCGAGCGATTCGAGGGCGAGGCCTGGTGGCCGGGCGGCAGATCTGCTGTTTTAGTAAAACAAGATTTATAGCAACTATATAAAGTACATACATATCGAGAACATTCGATTGATTCGAGAGCGAGGCCTGGTGGCCGCGCGGAGGATCTGCTGTTTTAATAAAACAAGATTTATAGCAACTATGTAAAGTACATACATATCGAGAACATTCGAGCAATTCGAGGGCGAGGCCTGGTGGCTGTGCGGCAGTTCTGCTGTTTTAGTAAACCAAGATTTATAGCAACTAAGTAAAGTACATACATATCGAGAACATTCGAGCGATTCGAGGGCGAGGCCTGGTGGCCGTGCGGCAGATCTGCTGTTTTAGTAAACCAAGATTTATAGCAACTATATAAAGTGCATACATATCGAGAACATTCGAGTGATTCGAGAGCGAGGCCTGGTGGCCGCGCGGAGGATCTGCTGTTTTAGTAAAACAAGCTGTATAGCAACTATTTAAAGTACATACATATTGAGAACATTCGAGCGATTCGAGGGCGAGGCCTGGTGGCCGGGCGGCAGATCTGCTGTTTTAGTAAAACAAGATTTATAGCAACTATATAAAGTACATACATATCGAGAACATTCGAGTGATTCGACAGCGAGGCCTGGTGGCCGCGCGGATGATCTGCCGTTTTAATAAAACAAGCTTTATAGCAACTATGTAAAGTACATACATATCGAGAACATTCGAGCGATTCGAGAGCGAGGCCTGGTGGCCGGGCGGCAGATCTGCGTTTTAGTAAAACAAGCTTTATATCAACCATATAAAGAACATACATATCGAGAACAATCGAGTGATTCGAGAGCGAGGCAGCCGCGCGCAGCCGCTGTGCGGTAGTTACTTACAAAGAATTTCAACTTTGTGTCCTAGTTAATAAAATGTAAATTAACTATGTCTGAACAGCTAGCAAGCGAAAAATTTCTTTATCGCGTCGTTTAAATGCGGCAGTACGTGAGCGTGCAAATAAGTTTACCCCAGAACCCGCGGGAACTATGTCGATCTATGCTAATTAGTAGTTATGTTATTCCACCCCACCAACCATCTCTGTGTACAAAATAACAAAAATCCGTTGCTCCGTTGGGATGTTACGGAAATAAACCAAAAAAGAGTTTTTTTGTGGCCTACTCTATTTTCACGGAAATAGTAGGCTATGTCCTTCTTCATGACACAGACAACGTGCATGCCAAATTTACCAAGATCAGTTGAGGAGTTGAAGCGTGAAGAGGTAACAAACAAACAATCATTTTCTCGTTTATAGGAAGAGTTACAGAGTTTTCTTGACTTTTTAAAGAGAACAGCTCCTCATATTTCTTCATTTTCGGTTCTATGATCCGTAATAGTTATTATTATGTTCGAATATGAAATTAAAGCCTCTATGCTCACTTGGCACGTGGCGAAGCGGCAGGAGCACCTCCAGTGGAAGCACAGTCGGCTGGAGTTCAGTGCGACGGGGAGAGAAAGCGTCGAACTATCCGGGCATTGTCGAGGAGGACTGCTTTCTACATTGCTACAATTATTGGTCTGCCTCGGAGTTGCAGCCGCTTTAGGTGACTTTTAAGGTCTGCTGAAATTAGCCCGTTCACGGATAGGACTACGGAGATGATTTCGGTGGATTCCACTTGCCACATATCAGTAACCTCGTGCACCAGGTCCAGGAACTTAGTCCTTTTTACGGCATCAGCCTGCACGAGGTTTTCATCGTATGAGATAGTGACATCCACCAAAAATACAATTGACTGCGCCCGATCCATCAACACGATATCAGGCTACAATAATTCTTTATTTTTAAGAAATAAAATGTAATAAAGTTTGTGTAGCGTCCGTTAACTGGAGCTTCGACTTATCATACTGAACAACTTTTAATCAGTACGCTAGAACCAATTTTATTACACCCTATACATACAGAATGTAACAAAATAGGTGCAAGTCCCGTTAACTGGGGCTTCTACTCATCATGCTGAATAACTTTTGTTCTACGACTTTGCTGAAATCGCAAAAAATATAACTCTTCGTACAAATCGATCAGCAGATTTTCATAAAACAACTGCCCCTTCTCCCCATGATCTTATTAGCATTAGCATACATAAAACACATTGCAAGCGTCAAAATTGTAACTGTGACTGTATTGAGAGAACGAATGCTTTAAAATATCTGGGCATAATACTGGACGAAAAACTGACATTTAGGAATCAGGCCATAGCTCTTGCGAATAGAGTCAAGAAAGTCATTACGTCATGAAACTCCTACGTGAGGCGATTGACGGCAAGATATTAAAAATGGTTTATTTGACGCTGTGCCAATCTCTTATTAATTACTGTATTCTTGCATGGGGAGGAATGTGTAAAACTGCTCTCATTGTTGTTGAAAGAGCTCAAAGGGCCGTTCTTAAGGTTGCTCTAAGAAAATCTCGCAGATACCCCGCTATGTCTCTCTACAAGGAAGCAGAGGTTCTCACTGTGCGGAAGCTGTTTGTTTTGAGGTCAGTTACATTCACACATATACTAACAATAAAGTCTCCTTGCTACCAGTCCTTATTGTGTAAAAGAATATTTAAAATCAACACTGTCTCAGTGCAGACTTCCTTCGCACAACGATTTAGACCATTTCTTTTTCCCCATATTTATAACAAAATTGTTAAGCTTTGCAATGTGAAAGATTTTTCACCAACCAAAATAAAAATAGTTATTCGGGGTTTGCTTCAAGACTAGTAGCCTCCTGTCACATACACACACACACACACTCACACACACACACACACACGCACACACACACACACACACACACACACACACACACACACACACACAATGTTCTGTTATATGTTCTTTGTTTATATTATTTTTCTTTAATCTTTTGTTGTTTTCCACTTCTTATAATAATCACTTAGTTTCTGTTAAGATGCTTGGCCGCCACCTGTTAAATTTGTTTTATGTTAATGTTCTTTTGACCGCCACGAGACAGGCCTAGCCTAGTGTGGGGTCACAGTTAACTTGTATGTATTAGATAAAATAACTTCGTAAATAAAATTTTTATGTCTTTTTTATGTCTTATGTCTTTTTAGATCAACCAAATTTGTACATTTTAGTATGGAGGGCCCAAATTTTTTTTCGAGAATTGACTATGGGTTCCTTGGGAAAAACGTTCAGTATGATAAGTACAACCCCCCCAGTCAACGGGTCCTACACCATTTTTTATACAAGCTGTATACATATGAATTCCTAAAAATACACAAAGGCGTATAACATTTTCGCTTCATCAACCATGAGTTCACGAATAAAATATCTACAAAAGGCAGTCAATGAAAACATCACCCCGTATCTGCAAATAAATAGGTAAACCATTTATGCAACAAATAAATTTCTGATTTCACGGCCCAGCAGTTGGGAAAATAGGCAGATTTTTGATATTTCCACCATTGCTTTTAGTTGTTCGATTATGATTCGGAGGAAACCAGCTGCATAGTAAAGATAGCCCAGTTAAGTAGGTCCAACTTCGAGAAAGAGATCAATCGTCGAATCCAACTCGACAGGGCAGCGTTCGGGAAGCTTCGCAATATCTTTACATCCCAGATACCGCAGTGTCTTAAGACCAAGGTCTTCGACCAGTGTGTGTTGCCAGTGATGACATACGGAACTGAGACATAATCGCTTACTATGGGCCTCATAAGAAGGCTCAAGTTCACCCAAATGCTATGCTCGGAGTTTCTCTGCGTGATCGAATCAGAAACGAGGAGATCCGTAGGAGAACCAAACTAACCGACATAGTTCTCAGAATTGCTAAACTTAAGAGGCAGTGGGCGCGGTACAAAGCTCGTAGAACGGATGGCCGTTGGGGTAGTAAAGTTCTCGAGTGGCGACAGCTCACCGGAAAGCATAGCGTAGGCAGGCTTCCCACTCGGTGGACCGATGACCTGGTGAAGGTCGCGGGAAGCCGCTGGATGCGGGTAGCACAGAACCGGTCGTCGTGGAAATCCCGCGGAGGGGGGGGGGGGGCTATGTCCAGCAGTGGAAGTCCTTCGGCTGATATGATGAGTAAAGATAAAAAAAAATTTACTTAATGCATGTATGAAAATCTTGGGAGCGTATGTTACTGATCGCGTTACTTTTTAACTTAATCGATATCGTGGCAAAAATAAATAAATAAGGGAAATGGCTGAATAAGATACAAAGTGAAAGTACTAGTTGTACTCATGGCAGTTATGAAAAAACTGACCAAATATTCAGTTGCGTTATGGAGCAAAGCCCGTTCAAAGATGCATTATCGTGAGTCACGATGCGTGACCAATAAAAAAAACTATAGGGTAAATGGCTGAGTAAGATATAAAATGAAAGTACTAGATGTATTCATGTCAATTATGCAAAAAACTGACCAAATATTCGGTTGCGTTACGGAGCAACGCCTGGCCAAATATGCATTATTCTGACCAAGAAACGATTAAGTGAATGACTGAAAATAGTAAACGTGAAGTATATTTTCCTGGCAAATAAATAAATGAATACTACCTTAGTAATACCAAAACTAACCAAATATTTGGTTGCATATCGTAGTTTTGGTAATCTAGGCTGAAAAGTACCACGCAGGTAATTCTAATATGGCCCCTTTCTCAGTTGGAACCGTCTCGTTTGCCCCCGACGAAAATTTAAAAAAAACCTTAAAAATTGTATTTTATAGCTGTTAATAACAAAACGTGAAGTATCCATATATACTAACTTAGTAATATCAAAACTGACCAAATCCAAGGTTGCATTTCATAGGTATAGGCGGTCTAGCATACATTTTTTGTTTTTTGATTCGTTAGGTTTTTCGTTATTACGACTTTCTTCGAGAGTGAGTGGTGTGCAAGCCGCAATTGGCCCGCGAGCGTGGACATGGGCTTCCTGCAGGTCCCTCAGGAACTATATCGGGCTATTTTGAATAGTAGTCTATATCACTTCCCACCCCCACATCCAATTCTATACAAAAATTCACTTCAATCTGTTGCGACGTCGACGTGCGCGAGCTCGGAAATGAGTTTTCCTCAGATCCCTCGGGAACTATGTCAGGATATTCTCGTTAGTAAATGATGTGATTTCCCACCTCCCCAATCACCTCTGTACAAAAAACATAACAATCCATTGTTCTGTTGCGGTGTTAAAGAAAATAACCAAAAAAGAGTATTTTTTTAATTCCCTCGAGAACTGCATCGGACTATATTATTTTTACGGCATAAAAAGTAGCCTATATCGTTCCCAGTGACACAGGCTACCTTTATGCCAAATTTCTTCAAGATTGGTCGAGTTGTTGAAGCGTGAAAATGTAACAAACAAACAGACACATTTAACAATTTATTATATTAGTTAGAATTTATTATATTAGTTAGAATTATATATTTTTTTATTATTTCCTGCAGACAGAATTTTTTGGGATGGAGTATCCGGTTTTGTATTTTTTTCTTAAATTTACGGGAAATGTACTTCTCACAGGTGCAAAACTTTTTAAAACATGAAAATGGTAACCACAACCACGAAAATCTAGGTTATTTGGTAATTTTATTTCTGCGTACTTGAGATTACGAGTAACACGAAGCTGTAGAACTGCTCGATATTTTGTTAAAGGGTTTTCACTGAATAACAACTTTTTTCGTTTGTTAAACTGTTTTGCAAAAAATACATATTAATTCTGAGTCGTATTAAAACACAACACTTCTATCAACTATTGGTCGCCACATAGTACCTACATGTAGCAAAAATACGCAGTCAGCCTGAGCGAGCGTTGCCTAACTAGCAAGCGAGTGAGTGCCGATAAGCGCAGGCGGGGGTGCGGTTAGTGGCCTAGCGGAGAGGATCTGGTTTGAGGAGACGGGGGTGGTACCTACTGATTCTCAGCACTGATACGTATTTGTGACGCAATGCTAACGAAAACATGTGTTAACCAGTAAAACATTTGCGGGTCTCCCTGTACTTACTTTTTCGCATAAGTTTTTCAGATGACTATCCAAAACCATATCATCAAGATCGTTTCTGAAGTCATTTGTTTCGGCATCGTTTTAAAATTATAATTTCCATATTTTTTTCTACGGGAGGTACCTTTTTAGAAGAATTAGACGTGTTAGTTAGTTTTTCCGTCTATTAGTTTGGGACAAATTTTAGAACCTAAATTAGAACCTAGTCCCGGTTTCCAACTGAGCTTTGGATGCATGGCAAGGGTGGCTAAGTGATGTCATTCTAAATCCTGTATGGCGTACTCCCAAAGATGGCTTTTCAGTTAATCATTATGCACTCCCATGATATGGGTATAATATGAAAAAAATTGATAAGAAAAAAAAAAAAAAAGGTATTTTAAATTAAAGATTGTACCAATTTTTTTTGGTTTTTCTAAAATAATTTAAAGTTTTTTCTTGTATTTTCCGGGTATACCATATTATAAAACTTACTAACAGCTACTATCCTGAAAAAAAATTAAAAAAAACGAAATAAAATAATTCTTAGTAACTACTAAGAAAAATGTATAATGATGGGACTCTGTTGCCAGAAGTAACGTTAAATTAAATTTTATATTTAGAATTTTATTGTAAATCTCTGAAAAGTTAAGTTGGAATTCCGGGTAGCTTGGTTATTTTGGGTATTGCCCTTATAATATTTTTTTTTATTTAAATTAATTATTTTTTATTAAAATCGTAATTTAAATTTTTATGTATTGGATGTACCTTTAACAGAACATATATACAAACACATTTTTCCCTTTTCAGACTGTATTAATGCTAGAGGACCTATTCCCATTAAAACCTAGAGGTCGATTTTTTTACGAATACAATACGTTTTTGAGTGAGTATTTCGTTCGCTCAAAAGTTAAAAAAACTTAAATTATACACTGAAATACCATTATAGTACACGAATTCTAATGTGCAGGAGACGCGGGATGACAGGTTCGCCAATCCGACTTACCGAAAAGTGCATTTGTATTTGTGCAATTATGTAGTCAAACATGCGAAACTGTGGACTATTGTTATCAGTAACCGGTATTTGTTTTAAAGTTTGTTCGATTGAAAATGAAGTTAAGTTGAACTGAACTATACGAAAATTGTAAAAATAATATTTTTATTACAAACACATACTTATTTTACTTCGCTGGTTTAGCGACCCGAAGTGGATCTTGGCCTCCGACATTAAAGTGCGCCACTCTGTCCTATTTTGTGCTAAGTTTGACCATTCGGGCACTTCCAACTCTTTGAGGTCTTTGGCGACTTCATCTTTCCAGCGATACCTTGGTGCAAACACATAGGTAGTGTATAATTTTCTCTTTAACACCTCATGCGAACGTATAGAAATCGAATACAATTTGTACAAATTAATAAAAAATGCTATCTGCAATATAATAGTTTAGTTCTCAACATTAAAGCAAATATTCGATAGATATTTTTAAAATATTTAATGGAGCAAATGATCCAGGGTGGTAGAAGACGGGAGCAGTTGAGGAAGGGGGTGTATGAGAATAATCCGTGATACTTTGGGACTTAAATTTTATCAGTTTTGGTATTATCATATTAAACTTAAACTGCCCATATATATTATTTTTCACTTTTATTTTTTATAAAATAATGTTATTTTTGTATTTTAGGTTAGTTTTTACATATAAAATACTCATAAACATCAAGAGAAAATTGTATGCTAGACCACCTATACCTAACTACAAAGTGAAACCACAGATTTGGTCAGTTTTTGGTATTACTAAGGTATTATATAGGAATACTTCATGTGTTATCAATTATCATTAACAGCCTAAAACTACTTTAGTTCTTCGAAGTAAAATTGCCATTTGAAAGGTATTTTTTTAAATTTTTGTAGGGGAAAAGAATAAAGACTATTTACTATGTAAAAGAAGGTTAACTCTGCAAAATCATTTGAATGAATTGCGACTTTTGCTACCACACAATAAAGTACAAAGTCAGAACACACAGCGCTAATTACCTACAGTTATATTTACCTACAAGTTGCCTATCTTTCTATCGCGTAACTCTCATCTCTTCTGACTACTGAATGTGCACCTTGCAAGGAGCCGCGCGGCTTGGCGCGGCGTAGAGCGCGGCGTAGGTACATTTTTAAAATTGTCATACCTGCAGCGCAGAGTGCGACAGGTCTGGTCGGGGGCGAACGTGACAGGTGCAACTGAGAAAAGGGCCATATGAGAATAGCCCGCGTGATACTTTACCGTCTAGATTACCAAAACTACTAAAAACAAAGATTTGATAAGTTTAGGTACGTATTGTGGCAAAAATAAAGGTAACTAGGGATAAAAACCCTCACGGAATTTGCCACATATGATACGTAAGATTTAGAGGTTCGGGCCTAAACGGAGTTTTAAGAAAAAAAAATGTTATGGGGTAAATTAGAATATATGTATTTTATGATTATTTTAAAAGGAAGGAACAATAAACAATATGAGTATAAAAAAAGGTGCGATTACATTGGTTGACCGTGTTGAAAATTTAAAACAATGACCTACTTAATTTATGGGCAATTCCCGGACATTAATTTAAAGTTACAATTTTATTAGTATATAAAAAGGTTATTTTATAGAATGCCGGTTGGCAACGATCGTTACCGCCCCTTTGGTACTTAAATAAATTACTAAGCTCTAAAATAATTAAATTTCGCTTTGGTCTGAATTACCCTATTTTTCTAACATAACACGTATCAGATACAAAACACCTTTAAAATTTAAAATAAATAATTAATGGTTAGAAACTGGAAGCAGGAAATCTTCTAGGAAGGCAGAAAAGTCAAAGAGTTAGAGAGACGCTCGGGACAAAAGATAAAATAATATTCACTTCCCTTGGCAAGCAGCTGGGCGGGCAGTGAAAGGACTGGCTGGTGGTCAGCACAGCTCCATCTCAGGATTAATCCTTATTGAGGAAAACCGTCGGGACGTCAACCTCGCAGGGGGGTGGATGAAACCCTACGGAGATATATAAATGTAGTTCGCCGCAGTACCAAAAATACACGCAAAGCGGTTTCCTTATACAAATTACTTACCACAGAATAAAATTGTGGGCCTCAACAACAACTTATAAAACAATTTATCCAAAAAATTTAAATTCGCATCACTGTAGACGGGATCACGATCAACCTTTGTTTTTCTCTTGTCAAAAAATAACAACTATTTTCAAATTCAAATACCATAGAGCAACGACATCAAAAAAGAATTTAATTATGAAACGCGACAAAAGAGATCGGCTCGAAACGATAGTTAGCGTTTCAGTATGTAATGACACTTCATGTTTTATATATTCAGTCATTTACTTGATCGTTTTTTGGTCAGAATAATGCAATTTTGTATGCGCGTTGCTCCATAACCCTACCGAATATTTGGTCAGTTTTTGCATAGTTGACATGAGTATAACTAGTACTTTCATTTATATCTTACTCGGCCATTTTCCTTATAATTTTTTTTTGGTCACGATAATGCATCTTTGAACGGGTGTTGATCCATACAGCAACCAAATATTTAGTCAGTTTTTGCATAATTGTCATGAGTACAACTAGTACTTTCATTTAATATCTTACTCAGTCATTTCTCTTATATTTTTTTTTGGTCACTATAACTAGTTTTTATGCGTAGAACATCGCAACCACTTTGCGCAGGCAGATCGACATATTTAGGGGGTTGCCATTTATCCTATCAACCTTAGGTTATCCATTTCCGTTATCGTTACCAGAGTTGTCAGAACCTCCTAGTAAAAAGATACAAGCATGCGAAGCCACAGGAAAAAGGTTGTATTAAAATATTTATTAGGTCAGGTGGAAATAATAGCCCAGTTACCTTCATCAGACCGCGTGTCAAATCCAGTAGTCCTGAATTTTTGCCAAGTTGTTTACGATTTCGGCGTAGTGAATAACTTTCTATTTTGACAAAAACCAATATAGTAGCAGGTTTTTTATTTCATTTATTTATCGTTTACAAACATCTACAAAACTTAATTTCATTTAATCATCATATCAGCCGAAAGACGTCCACTGTTGGACAAAGGCCTCCCCAAGGGTTTCCACGACGACCGGTCCTGCGCTGTCCGCATCCAGCGGCTTCCCGTGATCCTCAATAGGTCGTCGGTCCACCGCGCTTTCCACTCGAGGACTTTACTGCCCCAACGGCCATCTATTTTACAAGCTATGTGCCCTTCCCACTGCCACTTCAGTTTAGCGATTCTGTGAGCTATGTCGCTTAATGAAGAAGGTATTGTGAAGGCAAAAAAAAATCGACGTTGAGATTGTAATGGGGATCGATTGTCTTACACTAATAGGGTCTTAAAAATAAAAAATTGAAAATGTGTGTGTGTGTGTGTGTGTGTGTTTCTGTACGTCCATACAGTGCTCTAGTTCCCAAACTATTGGATGGATTTGAGTGAAATTCGGATTTGGGAATAAATATTTTTATATCTCAAAGGGCCTTTCTTCAAATTTTCCCTATCTTAATTTTTTAGGGTTGCAACCATAGTAAAAAATCACTTACTAACTTATCACTGAATAAAAAAATATTCCATTCTATTCTACTTATTGTTTTATAACTCAAAAATGGCTCTTGTGATTTTGATAAAACTCAGTATGTTACTATAAATGTATATGGCCTACATTACGCAGTAGTCCGTTATTCCAAGAAAAATCGGACAAAAGTTCCCTCCATACAAATCCAGATTGTTTGTTACTTATACTATAAAACTAATATAAATAATAAGAACTTACTATAGCCTACTACACTGGGTACTTCATTATTTAAATAAAACTTAGAAAAGTAACTCCCACACAAACCCAAATTATTTGGAAATTTTTCATTAAATCTGATATACCTAGCTTTACTCTTTACTGCTAAGTAGGTGTAATGTTTATTGTTAAGGCCTAATTCAGGGTAGGCTCGAGCCCCTCGGTGTGGACGGATATATGAGCTGATGTGATGATGATGATGATGAATGACAGTCAAAAATGAACCTAGTAGTAAGTAATAAATGCATTTTATATTAAACTGTTTATAAATATCGTTTTTAAGTGTAAGTATATATTATTATATGCAAGGTAATCGCTAGACACTTGCACACATATCGATTGATCCAAAAGGCAAATCAGCTGTTTAGGAATAATATTTTTTTTAAGCTTAGTTGTAAAACATTCTTTTAACTTTCGATCAACGAAGGAGAGAAAAAGGTATTGTGATGACCAAAAAAATCGAAGTTGAGATTTTGATAGGGTCGATTGTCTTACACGATTGACTTTAAATAACATAATCAACAATATGGGTTTTTTTTTCAACCTTGGATTTTCTATCGTTTAGAAGTAATTGACGTCAAAAATAACAAAGATCTGTAATAATACCGCTATAATTTGTGTATGTCCGACTATAACAGACGGTGAAGGCTTTGCGAAAAAGTATGCTCGGCGTGGCTGTTCAATTTATTTTTATCCACAATTGGTTAGCCCTTGATATCATTTCACCAAAGTTTGTCCAATTTCATGATAAGTAGCCTTTCTCAAAAATATTTTTTTTTATTATTTATTTAGCCTAAGACTTCAATTTAAAAACTAAAATTTAGCATGTTCTCTGTAGTATTTAAAATAATCGGTAAGCGGCATCATCTCACCTGATGGTAAGTGACGATGATGCAGAAGATAAAAGCGGGCTTACCAAGATTCCCCAACGCAATGGAGAACTGGCTATCTTATCTTCATGCCGGAACACATCAACGTTTTTAACAAATTTGATGTTTGGCGGCAAGACTTAGATAAGATGGTGGTAGCTAGACAGGCGGGCTTAGAAAATTCCCTACCACCAACTTTACCGAGTCTAACAAGTTGACCCCACCGGGAATCGAACCCGCGACCTCCTCTTGTGTAGCGAATGGACTAAACATTACGCCAAGGAGGCGGTTAAAACACTGTTATATGCACTGTTATATATATATATATATATATATATATATATACTATATACACTGTTTTACCTAATATCCTGTATAATTAATAAACCAAAATGACTATTAGATTGACAAAAACAACAATTATTATTCTCTTTGAAGTTACGTTAATAAGTTTTGAGATTAAAATTAGCTCCAAAAACGGATTACAAAGTAATTAGTGATTCACTTTGTTTGTGCCTAGGTCTTAAGGCGAGGCATTTGTAAAACAGTTGTCTCTGTTTTTTCCTTTACGTGGAGTCAAGACAATAACCACACTTTTACACTTTTTCAATGTTTTACGTTGTTATTTCTCTTAAGACTTCAATTTAAAAACTAAAATTTAGCAGATTCTCTGTAGTATTTAAAAAGAAATATCTCCATATAAAAACTATGTGCAAATTTTAAAAAAAAATATTAATAACAAATTTGTTTTAGACTTTTTTTTAGACGTTTTAGACCTGTTTTTGGCATTTTTTATGATCGAGTAAAGTACACACTATCGTGTAAAATATTAGCACATTCCTCGGAAAATATCCTTAAGTATGTTCAATATTTTTTGCAAGACCGATATTTAGTTGTAATTACCCAAAAAATGGATCTAGCAAAAGAGTTTCTCCGCTTCTGCACCGGTGCCTCGCCTTAAAACACAGTCGACTGCGACACACAAACAATGTTTGGCTTTGGCGGACATTTGACTGAAAATACAAAGCTGGACTAAATGCAGACGAGCTGGTGACAAAGGTATTTCAAGTGATGTGGTTGTACTTGGTATCGATAGTTTTAATTGCCAATATTTTATCGATCAGACCAATGAGTTTTGCGCAACTTAAGTACATTTATACTCACCGATTGCTTTAACGGTAAAGGAAAACATCGTGAGGAAACCTGCACACACACTGAAGTCGACCAACCCGCACTGGGCCCGCTTGGTTGACCAAGGCCCGATCGCCCTATAATTCAGGGTAGGCTCGAGCCCCTCGCTGGGGACGTATATGAGCTGATATGATGATGATGATGATTTAATCGATAGTTTTCGTAATTAAAGTTATAGAGCTGCAATCAGGTTTAAAATGCATACTTACCTACTTTCACTGCAGCCTCAACGGGCCCTCCGAGTCGCGTCTAAGAAAGCACGAGTGGTAAGTGAGAATCTTGGACGGCAGGGGTAGGGTCCAATTAAGTAAAAAAAATGGCCAAGTGCGAGTCGGATTAGCACTCCAAGGGTTCCGTACCACTAAACGTCTCCACACAACTAAATAGTATAATGACAATGATACCTATTCACATTAAAATCAAAATACATCAACGCGAGCGACAAAAGTATGCTTTTTTGTCATTCAATTCGGACTCCTTACCGCGAGTACGACTCACACTTGGTTTTTTTTATTTTTTTTATTTCAGTATTTGTACTCTATTCACACCAAATTTCACGTTTTTGTGTATTACCGTTTTTACGAAAGAGTGTAACATTTAACTTACCTGAATGTATCTTCTTTTCTATTTTTGTAAATATGTTTAGTTTTCCATTTATATTCCCTATACTCTCGCAAGGGCTTTGTAAATTTGTAAATTGTTCTTGTGCTGTAAATAATTCATGACACTTGTCATGTCAAACTTTGTTAGGAATATCTCAATGCGACTTAATGTTTGAATTTCATCTTTTTTTATTGCAAAGATTAGTAATTTTATTGGTGAGATTCGCTTACAAAATTCTCTTTGTATTAATATTTATGACTGTCAATCTAAATGTCTCCTTTATTAAGAGTTCTAAAATTTGAAAATGTATTTTGGAAATTAGAATTTTGGTACTTGTGTAAGTGTTAACAGTATATCTGTATTGCGCATGTGTGCAAATCTTTATAAACCGGGCTCACGCCCTCATCGTGGTCACTCTAGAACTCCTCATCAAACAACTAACTAGTTTCGAGAAGTCACTCCCAAATCTCTCTTCGACCTTCTAATTTTGGGAGGACGCTCTGGTGCTGCTCTTCGCCCCGGTCACTCCAACTCCAGCGCTCATTATCGACCTGGTCACTCCGGACCTTTTCATCAGACGAGTGGCTTGGGGACGCTGCTTCGTGCCTCCACATCTACCACTGGGGGGTCTTCAGGGTCTGCGAGGGCAGGCGACTGCGGCGGACGGCACTCAACTTTCCGGCACTACGTGGTGCCTTGGCCATCCACGGCGTGAAGCGGGCCCCCTTCGGCTGGTGGCTATTGTAGCCCCGCGCGTGTTGCACGCGCCCGAGTCCTTGGGGCACTTCTCCAGCGACGTCCCACCGTGCCCCCTGTCAGGCGCGCTGCGTGTGTTTGCACGCGCCCGAGTCCTTGGGGCGCTTCTCCAGCGGCGTCCCGCCGTGTCCCCTGTCAGGCGCGCTTCCGTGCCTAGCCATCTTCCCACCAGGCTGCGGAAGTCGGGGCAGCAATTTTAGTTTCTACGTTTGGTGATCTTCCTTTTTATATTTTCAAATAATTGTAAATAAACAAACTTAATCAATCTAGACTCTTTCAATTCAATTTCTTGAGCAGATAGTTTTACTTTTAGCTTTTGATAAATACTCTTTTTAGTAAGTACCTCTCTATTCTGTCATTTCAATAAATACTCCTTTTCTTTCCATTTACTTTTTCTAAAAATATTGTGCTTACGTTCTCTTTTGGTCCTTCACCAATAGAGACGTAACGTTACAAGAGCTGAATCAAAAATACTTCTGAAGGCCTATAAAACACGTTTTTTGGATGAAGGACCCCCTTAATTTTTACTTTTTCAAGTTTGACAGATGGACAGACGGGCAGACGTACAGACAGCGGAGACTTAGTAATAGGGTCCCGTTGGTCACCCATTGGGTGTACGGAACCCTAAAATGGGATTATCACCAACTTTCATATAACTGTATAATAGAATCACAGATATAGAAGTTCACAAAATACTTGTCGCATAGATGAGATACTAGGTTCATCTTGTCGTCTTGTTGATTAACTTGAATTTCTAAAGTAGTAAATATTTATGACACCTTATATATCTAGTATCGGTCGTAGCTTAGTGCCATTTTATGGACCGGTCTACGCGAACAGCGGTTTTGATGCCAACAGAATGAGCGCATTCCCCAGGTTCAAGGTCAAAATTAGTGTTTATTATCTCATTCGTGCTCCATTCCGAGTACGTCTCTCTATCTCTGTCATTGTTTGTATTTGAACGAGACACGTTTTCAAATTCGGACGGCTAATGTACCAATGATTTTTTCGAATACTTACGTAAATATAATATACTCACTGATTGCTTTAAAGGTGAAGGAAAATATCGCGAGGAAACCTGCATACACCTGCGAAGAAACTCGAAGGTTGTGTGTGAAGTCGACCAACCCGCACTAGGCCCGCGTGGTCGACTAAGGCCCGATCGCCCTAATTCAGGTTAGGCTCGAGCCCCTCGGTGGGGACGTATAGGAACTGATATGATGAAAGAGACTCGGTAGATTATAACGGTGTGACTGTGTGTTTGCGTGCAGTTGTATTTGACTCATTTTTTATGAGATTAATGTATGGATATAGCTGTTCTATTATATTTGGTAGAAGCCTGAAGCACGGTCATTATCTGGGTAGGTTTGACTGTTAGTGGCATTTTTCTCGAGCATTCCGTGTTTCGCAAGGCACGTTAAGCCTTTGGTGCCGTTTACTATCACTAGATGCTAAGCCTGCGCTGTCTATCTATCAGCGGACTATATTTCATGAACTGTAATAGGTAGACAGTTAAAATTTTCACAGAATGTGTATTTCTATTGCTGCTATAACAAAAAAATTATTAAAGGTAGCCTCATTCAAGAAACGTGAAAAAACTAGCGACATCTGGAACTGTTTTTTCTATACAGTTGATTTATGATGATATTTTGGTACGAATCCCTTAATGCGCCTGTCCAACTCGCACTTTGCTGGTTTTTAGGGTAATAACGGGACCTATTACTAAGACTTCGCTCTCCATCCGTCTATCTGTCCGTCTGTCACCAGGCTGTATTTCATGAACCGTGATAGCTAGACGGTTGAAATTTTCACAGATGATGTATTTCTGTTGCCTCTATAACAACAAATACTAAAAATAAAAAAAAAGTGAAAAAATAAGGATGTCTTCATACAAAAAACGTGTTTTTTTTAAACATGAAGAAACTGGCGCCATCTAGTATGATAGTACGGAACCCCATGTGTGCGGTTCTGACCGCACTTGACCGGTTTTTACTTTTCCAACCTTAAGTTTCTTAATAGACATTAGATTAACTACATGTACTTACCTTTATTTTGTTTAATCCTCACTTAAATGATCGGTTGACATCGCATAATATTTTGTTCCTATCTCTGCTCGCTGACTGTTAAGGGACATACTTTTTCTAGTGTAGTTTAGTAGCCAGAGTTTTAATAAGATCTAAGATGTACACTAGAATTAAGACTTTGTTTTCTAACTTGTAAACTTTTTGCGAAATAAATTTATTTATTTATTATTTTTGTGAAAACTTTTTGTGTTTTTTTTTGTGAAATAATATTATTTATTATTTTTTTATCACACTAATATTATAAAGGCGAAAGTTTGTGAGTCTGTGAGTGTGTATGTTTGTAACTTCTTCACGCAAAAACTACTAAACGGATCTGGCTGAAATTTGGTAGGTAGACAGATTAGGACCTGGATTAACACATAAATTACTTTTTTTCACGCTTGCGAGCCGCACTGCTCACCCTCGAAAAGTCATAGAAACGTTGTCCACGCGGGTGAAGACGTGGGAAACAGCAAGTTTAAAATAAATTTACTTTGGAATTTAGATTAACTAAAGGGCTGTGGACAACACTACTTAATTATGTAGCTACACAGTAACTACACAACAATTGTAGTTTGCGAAACGAACAACGAGATTAGTTGCTACTTTGGGCTTGCTTAATTTTAAAACTAAACATTTAACTAACAATACATCATCATCATAATATCAGCCGAAGGACGTCCACTGCTGGACATAGGCCTCCCCCAAGGATTTCCACGACGACCGGTTCTGCGCTGCTCGCATCCAGCGGCTTCCCGCGACCTTCAACAGGTCATCGGTCCACAGAGTGGGAGGCCTGCCTACACTACGTTTTCCGATGCTTGGTCGCCACTCGAGAACTGAGACATGGTCGCTTACTATGGGCCTCATAAGAAGGCACAAAAAGGAAATCATAAAAGGAAAAAACGGAACCCTTATAGAATCACTTTGTTATCCGTCCGTCTGTCTGTCAAGACCCTTTATCTCGGGAACGCGTGGAGGTATCGTGTTTAAATAAAAACCATATACTCCGGTCTACAATCCCTTAAAAAATCAAACTTAACGTAAAAAATAAAATACGGCCGTTTATGGCGCAAAAACGTATATTTCGACACTCTCAAGGGAATCAAAATTTATAGGGTATTTTCCGTTGACCTTTAACTATGAAATTTGGCAAGTAATACCGTATAATACTACAATTATGTAAATAAGTCATAAAAATATAGTCTTTCAGTACGTAATCAATTATATAAGGAGCGGTGGTCCAAATTTTGAATAACCATGTCAAATGGGGTATCGTATGAAAGGACTTCATTGGCAAAAGCTTAAACAGATTTTTAATAATTTTTAAGATGTAATAGTTTTCGATTTATTATTTTTAAGGTTCCTTATCCAGAGATGTGGAAGTACGGAACCCTCTGAGAGCGATTCCGACTTGAATTTGACCGGATTAAAAAAAATATAGAAGAACATATAATCAATTGAAAAAATAAATTAACAACAATAATAATCAATAAAAATAATATTCATATCAATTTAAGAACTAATAATAATAATAATAACTATGCTGGCGATCCAAGACCAGGCAGTTTCTACTAGGAACTACTTAAAGTACATTATAAAGGTGGAAGTGGAGGATGATAAGTGTCGACGGTGTCATAAGGTAACTGAAACAATACAGCACATAACGGGTGCATGCCAGGCCCTCGCCAGCAGGGAGTACACTGAGCGCCACAACGATGTGGCCAAGGTTGTTCATCAAGCCTTGGTGCTTAAACACGGCCTGCTCATTGAGACTGAGGTGCCCTACTGGCAATACCAACCGAAGTCGGTACTAGACAACGGCACCCACCAGCTGTATTGGGACAGATCCGTTTTGACCGACAGGCCTATGCCTCACAACAGACCAGATATCGTACTGGTGGAGAGAACAAAAGGCACGACGTGGCTGCTGGACATCGGTGTACCCAACACACATAACATCAAGGGGTACACGGAGGAGAAGCTGACGAAATACGAGCCGAGTTTGCCGAGGAGATCCGGCAGCAGCGGAAGGTGTTCATAGTGCCACTTATTCTCTCCAGCACAGGCTATATTCCGAAGACTCTGTCGGAGGGTCTAGTCAAACTGGAACTTCCGGCGGCTCTGCGGAATAAAATGCAAAAGGCTGTATATACTCCGCACAACAGCAAAACTTCGGCGTCACTTAAACCTAACATTGTAGGGTAGTGTGTTGCTGGATAGGCCCACACGACTGAAACAATCCCATTAAGGTGAATAAAAAGATGATAATGATAATAATTATAACTATTAATGTTAATAAATAACTTTCATTTAAAAATAAAAATATCACGGGCAAGTAAGTTTTCTTCGTTTAGAAGCAGTACCTCCACCAACTTAGATGTGCAGTTGGATTTGTAAAAAGTTCATAGATTTTCCATACAAAATGTTCTATTACCAACTGAAAATACAATTTTGTTTTTTTAATATACAAGTTTTTTTGTAAAGACAACGGAACCCTACTTTCCGCGAGTCCAAATCGCACTTGACCGTTTTTTTCAATAAAATTATTTGGTAACCTTCCCCAGGACCGGTCAGTCACCTAGGTTAGATCTTCATGTAAAGTCTAGTCTTGACCTTTTCTTTGCTATGCCTTCCAGCGATGTTATCTTAATTATCTTTAAATTTCTGCAGAAAAAATGTTTTCACTAGAATAATATCTAATTTATAAATTTGCAGAATCCCTATGTTAACATGACCAGTGTTTACGATTCTATGAAAGCATATTTATTTTATGTTGTTTCAGTTTGTTCATGTTATTTTTTCATTAATATTTCATTGGTAGATAATCTAAGGAATGGACAAAAAGTTTTCATAAAGCTGACATTTTATATCAGCTTATATGTCGCCATAGAGGGGCTCAAGCCTACCCTAAAATAGAGCAATCGGGCCTTAGTCGAACACACGGGCCCGTTGCGGGTAGGTCGACTTCACACACTGCCTTCGAGTTTCTTCGCAGGCGTGAGCAGGTTTCCTCACGATTTTTTCCTTCACCGTAAGAGCATCGGACCGTAAAAGCTGACATTTATACTTTAACTTACTATTACTCTAAGTACCTAAGCAATTCTTCTATATGTCGCCGGGATATTGTCAAAAGCGCGATATTACAATCTCACTACACCAAGATTATAATATGACGATAAATTATCAATCGGCTTACAATTTCTCCAAATAAAACCGATGAGTTCTTCTTTTGCGGCGCATTTTGATACCCAGGAGGGGAGGGGGGGGGAACCTCGCTTCCATCTAATGTCACTAGTGAGATTAAAGTGACACTAGTGAAATTGTAAGCATTATGTTACGGTTCACAATCTTTCGACAGTTCACAATCTTGCAAGATACATCCCGTTAGATTATAATTTAACGGTTTTTTTCAATTTTACGATGACATAATATACACAGAATGGAATAAATGAGCATTGCCTGGAGGGAAAGTAACCTAAATCTATATACACATAATAAAACTTTAACGGGGCCGTGTCTGTACATGAAATATTTTCGGATAATAATAACTGTGGTGGAAATAACTAACGATATAGTGGCCAAAACAACAACTTCTGGAATTTTTGTCTGTCTGAAAGAAAGAAAGAAATACGTTTATTGGTTCCAGTAACACCACACCAAAATATATAATACGTAACAAAAGTTTAGGTAAATATAAAATATATATATATTACATATATTCATGAGGTACCACTGCAACCACCAACCAACCAACTCAGCATATGCTGTATGTTCGCGCAACACGCAAAAACTACCAGGCCGATATTGATAAAATTTTGTATGGTGGTTCCTTATAGCCCGGTTTAACATGGAGGATACTTTTTATCCCGGAAAATTTAAGATTTTCCGTGGGAAAATTCAAAAACTCCACACGGACGAAGTCGCGGGCACAGCTAGTATTATATATAATATATATCTTTACCTTCTATATATATGAAAGGATATCGTGACATTGATTGACTGATCTATCAACGCACAGCTTAAACCACTAGTCGGATCGGTCTGAAATTTGGAATACAGCATATTGGAATAGGCAAACGCTGATAACGGATTTTCGGAAACTCTACCCCTAAAGGGGTATGACGGGTGTTCAAAATTTGTAAGGAGAAATCATATAAATTTGATGTATGTATACTGTAACCTCTTCACGCTTCAATACTTTAATCAAGCTTGATGAGATTAGGCTTACACGTAGCCTGTATTATACATAATTTTAAACCAAAAAAAACTGACTTCAAACGCCACTACGATTTTTGAAGGTTTCCCTCGATTTCTCTGAGATGCCATCACCAGATCCTGGTTTTCTTATCATGGTACCACCGTTGGGCTATCTCCTTTTTAAACAAAAAAATAATCATCAAAATCGGTTCATAAACGACGAAGTTACGCGCGAACACACATAAAAAATATATATACATACGGTCGAATTGAGAAACCTCCTCCTTTTTTTAAAGTCAGTTAAAAAGGACCCCGTGATAACTGCATAGTCCGATACAGTTCCTGAAATTTTTTTTTGGTTCATTTCTTTAAGATCGCAACGGAACATTCCCTCTCGTATATCTACCAGATACTCTAAACTACCAAGTTTATGATATAGCGTCCCCACTTACCGACCCTTAGGGCATAACAGTGACTTCCACTACTAACGGAGCAACGGGTTGTTATGATTTTTTGCACAGATATAGTTGAGGGGGTGGAAAATGACACAGATTACTAATTAGCATAGCCCGTTATAGTTGCCGAGAGATCTGAGTAAAACTTATTTGTTTGCTTGCGCACGTCGCAACAAAGCAAGGCATTATCGTGGGGTTTTGCTCAGACGTGGTTAAGGGGCTGGGAAGTAATATAGACTACTGATTAGCATAGCCCGACATAGTTCCCGAAGGATCTGGGGTAAACTCTTTTCCACGCTCCCGCTCGTCGGTTCGCAACAAAGCAACGGATTAACGTGATTTTTTGCGCAGAAATAGTTGAGGGTTGGGAAATGACATTGACTGCTAATCAGAATAACCTTTATAGTTCCCAAACGATCTGAGAAAAACGATTTTCACACTTTGTGATATTTTGCACAGTGATAGTCGAGGGGAAGTGAAGTAGAACAGCCGGACACAGTTTCCGAAGGAACTATGACATGAAACATTTTTTGAAAACAATAACCGTGGGGGACAAATATGGTTATGGCTTTATGTATGATGATGAAAAAAGCTTCAGTAATAATATGACTCCGCAGCAGTTAATATTATTCAGCAACCCAACCTAGGACAACTAGCGAAGTTACTTCCAGCAACGCAACCCAGGACAACGAGCGAAGGTAGTTCCGGCTACAGTGACCGCTGCCGCGGTACGCTCGCTTTGCTCGCTCAGCTCGCGCGTTGCCTTAAAAATCAAACCTTACAGCTCGTCCCTTCGCTTCTTGTAACCTAACCAGCCGTCCTTGCTCCACTCAGACCCCACCTTGACCTAATCTACTCACGTATCTCACCTAAACCTCAACACTGACACACGGTTACTTAAGGTCAGAATCGTTTCTCTGTGTTGCGCTGTTGATTTATAGTAACTGAAGCTTGTCTTCACAATCACGGTCGGTATAACAGTATAATAGTCGGTAAATCAGAACACTTTAAAATACCTACATATAGTCGCTGACCAAGTAATTAAGAGTTAATTAGAAGACAAAAACTGCTGTTAAAAAGAAAGCAATTGGAAGTTTAGATGCAAGGTTTATTATTTCTCAAAAATAATTGACGCTCCATACTCAAATACACAAAATTGATCAATCAGCTGACCGACTGGATCATCATATCAGCCGAAGGACGTCCACTGCTGGACATAGGCCTCCCCCAAAGATTTCCACGACGACCGGTTCTCGCTGCCCGCATTCAGCGGCTTTCCGCGACCTTCACCAGGTCATCAGTCCACTGAGTAGAAGTCCTGTCTACGCTACGTTTTCCGGTGCGCAGTCGCCACTCGAGAACTTGACTACCCCAACGGCCATCTGTTCTACGAGCTATGGGCCCCGCCCACTGACCGATTTTTTTTAATTTATTTTTTTATCAAAAATTTGAGTGCGTTTGACTGCAAAAAAAGTTTGTATAAACTTATATTTTTTAGCCTAATCATCTTTTATAGAAACCAGTTTTGTATAAAATTAAATTTGTTTGGTTCGTTACTGGTCACTAAGCTCCAGTTACTTAGGCGGCCGAAGGGGAATTAACCATAGTCTCCTGAAAAAAATTGTTTAGTATTTTTTTATATTATTAAAAATTTGAGTGCGTTTGACTACATCTCACCTGATGGTAAGTGAGTAGAAGCCCCAGTCAATGGTTTCTATACCAATTTTGTTACAACCTCTATAAGAAACATCTAAAATACTACAAATATTACCCCCTGATATAATTAAACCGGAAAAGTATTTATTTTCCGTCACGATGAAAAGAAAATGGGAAAAATCTCCTTCACATCTTTATTATACCTGCAAAAACTCGAGGACACGAGATATCTTATAATATCTTAGAACATTTTCCTCTAAGGGATTCATTTTCCCAGTAGTATTACGCAAATTGTCGATATCGGCGTGGTATTTTCTGGTAAATCTTAAAATCCAGTACCTACAAGTTATCTAAGTACGTGTTATAGAGGAGAAAGGATCGTTTGCTTTTCGACGTTCATCATTATCATCATCATATCAGCCGAAAAACGTCCACTAATGGACAAAAGCCTCCGCCAAGGATTTCCACGACGACCGGTCCTGCGCGACTTTCCGCGATCTTTACCAGGTCGTCGGTCCACCGCGTGGGAGGCCTGCCTACGCTACGTTTTCCGGTGCGCGGTCGCCACTCGAGAACTTTACTATCCCAACGGCCATCTGTTCTACGAGCTTTGCGCCCTGCCCATTGGAAGAAATTGAACTTCTATCTAATCGGTCAGCTGTTTATCCAGTTTTGCTCAATTTTGTTTGGACGACCCAAAATTTGTTTTAGACGCTTGAGGAAAGTTGTTCAGTATCTTAAATGGAAGTATCAGCTATTGGGCCCTATGAAAAATCTTTAAGCCTTGTTTACGAAAATTTTTGAATTTTTGTAGAAAAAGTATTAGATATACTCATAGAATAGTAACAGCTATCGAAGAAGGTACACTTGCGTTCAAAAGTGAATTACCAATTTTGAAACAATATCCAATGAACTCCTTGCACTGCCATTTATCAAGTTTTTAAATTCATTCATTCATTCATATCAGTCGAAAGACGTCCACAGCTGGACAAAGGCTACCTCCAACTCAAGGATTTCCACTACGACTTTATAAACTTTATAAATACCTAATATAAAACATCAGATCTAGACGCGGCAGTGTGTCAGCCAAGTTCACACTTTAGATTTTGTTTGTCGAATAAGACCCCGTCAATCACCTAGAATCCAAATTAATTTTTTTTCTGAGATACGTATAGACGTCCGAAAATCACTATTTTTAATCACTGACTAACTTACTCAATCCCTCATCAAAAATATACACCACTGACAGGTGACTTAAAAAACATTGTATTTGTCATTGAAGTCGGTTAGAGGGAAAATGAAAATCCGGCTAAATACGAGTCAACCTCGCGTAGTTAGGGTTCCGTATCACCATTTCTCATCAAAATAACTTTTAACTTTATACCTCAATCATCATCATCATATCAGCCGAAGGAAGTCCACTGCTGGACATAGGCCTCCCCCAAGGATCTCCACGACGACCGGTTCTGCGCTGCCCGCATCCAGCGGCTTCCCGCGACCTTCACCAGGTCATCGGTCCACCGAGTGGGAGGCCTGCCTACACTACGCTTTCCGGTGCGTGGTCGCCACTCGAGAACTTTACTGCCCCAACGGCCATCTGTTCTACGAGCAATGTGCCCCGCCCACTGCCACTTAAGTTTAGCAATTCTGAGAGCTATGTCGGTTACTTTGGTTCTCTTACGGATCTCTTCGTTTCTGATTCGATCACGTAGAGAAACTCCGAGCATAGCACGCTCCATTGCCCTTTGGGTGACCTTGAGCCTTCTTATGAGGCCCATAGTAAGCGACCATGTCTCAGTTCCGTACGTCATCACTGGCAACACACATTGGTCGAAGACCTTGGTCTTAAGACACTGCGGTATCTGGGACGTAAAGATATTGCGAAGCTTCCCGAACGCTGCCCAGCCGAGTTGGATTCGACGATTGATCTCTTTCTCGAAGTTGGACCTACCTAACTGGACTGTTTGTCCCAGGTATACATATTCGGTAACAACTTCGAGTGTAGAGCCTCCAACCTTCAGAGGAGTAGGTATGACACGGACGTTTGACATAATTTTCGTCTTGTCCATGTTCATTCTAAGACCCACTTGTTGAGAGGCTCTACTGAGGCCATCGAGCATTGTGCCTAAGTCGTCCATAGTCTCAGCCATGACCACGATATCGTCAGCGAATCGAAGGTGGGTGATGTACTCGCCGTTGATATTGATGCCGAGTCCACCCCAGTCCAAAAGCTTAAAAACATCTTCCAGGGCGGCGGTGAACAGTTTCGGAGATATAACGTCTCCCTGTCTCACCCCTCGCTGCAGCTGGATAGGTTCCGAGTTTTGATCCTGGAGGCGAACCGACATGGTGGCGTTTTCATACAAACACTTCAGCACTTTGATGTATCGATAGTCAATTTGGCACCTCTGGAGAGACTGTAACACAGCCCAGGTTTCGACCGAATCGAAGGCTTTCTCATAGTCCACGAACGCCAAGCATAGTGGCTGATTGTACTCTTCGGCCTTCTGTATAATCTGCCGCAGCGTATGTATGTGGTCTATGGTACTAAATCCTTTTCGGAAACCGGCTTGTTCGGGAGGCTGGAAGTCGTCAAACCTGCGTGCGAGACGATTCGTAATGACCCTCGAAAACAGTTTGTAGACATGGCTCAGAAGTGAGATGGGTCTGTAGTTCTTCAGCAGGGTATTGTCGCCCTTTTTGAAGAAAAGCACGACCACACTTCTGTGCCATGCCTTAGGCGTTAGTCCTTCAAGTATAGCGGAATTAAATAATTTCTGAAGAGCTTTAAGTACCGGTGTTCCACCTGCTTTCAGAAGTTCAGCCGTAATTCCATCATCACCCGGTGCCTTATTGTTTTTAAGCTGTTTAAGAGCCATTCTAATCTCGTACAGGCTGACGTCCGGGATATCTTCGGTATAGTGTCGGGTAAGTCTAGCTCTTGGGTCTTTAGCCAGATCGCTGACAGGCAGACGTGTGGTCGTGTACAATTGTCCGTAGAACTTCTCAACTTCTTCCAGCAACTCAGTCTTAGACGATATGATCCTGCCGTCCTCAGTCTTCAGCTTAGTCAGTTGACTTTGACCAACAGACAGATCTCTCGCGAACACTTTTGAGCCTTTGTTGTTCTCAATCGCCTCTTTAATACAATTTGTATTATAGTGGCGCAAATCGCGAGTTAGAGACTTAGAGATCTGCCTGTTTAGTTGCCGATACTGAGTAGCGTCTTCAGAGGACTGCAAAACCAATCTTCGTCTTTCTTCCATGAGGTTGCTGGTCAAGTCAGAGATTTTTTTGGTTCTGTTTGAACGGCGAGTTTTGAAAATCTTAGACCCGACCGTTTGGACAATTTCTACGAACCTGTCGTTATAATCGTCCACATTCTCGCAGTCTCCTAGGCATTCGAAGCGATTGTGCAACTCGAGCTGAAAGTTTTCGGGGTTTTGGAACTAGATGGGCGCTGGTCGGAGTGTGGACTTCATCAGTCGACATCTTTCTAGCTTGGTCTTTAGATTCAATGTGCCTCTTACCATTCGGTGATCGCTTCCTGTTTTGACTGAGTTGATCACAGAGACATCATTGAATATTTGCCTTCTTGTCGACAAGATGAAGTCGATCTCGTTCTTCGTTACGCCATTGGGATGCAACCATGTCCACTTTCGCTGTTTAGGCTTTTTGAAGAAGGAGTTCATCATAAAGAGGCCCTCCTTCTCCATAAAGTCGGCCAGCAGCTGGCCACGTGCATTTCTCTCTCCATATCCAAATTGCCCCACTCTCAGCTCACCATCACTTCGTTTGCCCAGTTTCGCGTTAAAGTCCCCCATAACAATGGTGTATTGAGTCCGGGAGCTGTTATGTAGAGCTCTAGAGATATCCTCATATAGGAGCTCCACTTCGTCGTCGGAGTGTTGCGCGGTCGGTGCATAAACCTGAATAACTTTCAGCGAATACCGTTTGGTAATTCGGAGAATAAGGTACGCTACCCTCGTCGAAACACTCTCGATCCGGACCACATTGTTTATGAGGGACTTGTGGACTAGAAACCCGACACCACCCTCGGACAGTTGGTCGCCCTCCCGGAAATAGAGCAGGTTTCCGGATTTAAGGATTATGGTGTCCTCCCCCTCTCTTCGGACTTCACACAATCCTACGATGTCCCATCGTAACCTGCTCAATGCTTCCTCGAGTTCTGTTAACTTTACGTCGGTTCGCAGTGTGCGCGTGTTGTAGGTTGCCAGGGCCAGAGGTCTTTTATTTTGGTAGCCTGGCATCTGCCGGGGATTCTTCGCACCCCATGCCCCACCGTTACCTTGACCGCTACCGGAGCCAGGAATAGCGGGGCCGCCGGGGACTAGGGGCCGTTTTTTATTTGTGTCGGTCATTTGGGGGGTGTTGCCGTAATCGCCACGCTTGGCAGGCGGGTTGGCGATCGCAGTGTTGCAGATTGGCTGCAAGTCACGGAAAGACGCTGCTGCCCATCCTCCGGTTTGAGTCCCTTAGTCGGCTCTTACGACACCTATTGGATGAAATAGGATGGCCCTATTCTAAGCCGGGAGCCATACGGAACATATACCTCAATACTTTCTCAAAATGTCTTCATAACCGACCTTATCCTGTTGCATATCTTTGGAACTGAAAGAGATAGATAAACCCGAGTCAGTGCATTAGAAAGAGAAAAAACGTACACTTAATAAGTGGATTTGGTCTTATGAACAGATCCGACCTGATGCCTCTCATGTCGAGATATATAAGCAACTTTCAGGTGACTTTTAAACTTGAAATTTGGTGTCTAGACAGGTTATTAGGGTGTATACAGAGGAAAGTAAATATACACTGCCTACAAATTTGTCAAAGACTATAATATTCTGCAAATCCTCTGGAACTCAGCTCGAATTTTCTTCATTTGCTTTCTTCAACATTGTTTTATTTTTTGCAAATTGTGCCAATTTACCGCATGATTTCTTCTGAGCAGTACACTAAGTTTTCGTGACATTCAGCTTACGTCACAAAATCCGCTAAGAGTAAATAGATCGCAATTAATGGCAATACTGTCCATGGTAGAATAAACATTGTTTTGTCTGTGGTGTTTTGAGAGTCAGCCGCCATTATTAACTTTCCCGCCATTGATATCGGAGCTGAGCGAGGACGGGCGGAATGACGTCAACTAAGGCTTTAAGATGCCTTAATCCTAGCAGAATGATATGTGTTAAAATAATATCGAACGTAAGTCTATTCATTTTAGGTTCAAATCAATGCGGGCTTCAACGCGGCTGTTATGTTGAAGCCAACAAACCCAATTTTCGATTTTTACATGTTTTTATTACTTTTCTGTACTGTCAAATAAGTTTAAAAAAATGTTAAAATGAAAGGTTTTAAAGTCACAAATTTTTGTGTGTTGGTTTTATTAAACAATAACTATTTGTTTTCGAGAAATTTCGCAATTAATGCCAAAAACAGAGTCTACAGTATATTATTTTACATCAAATGCGATAATATTTTTAAAATTATATTCAATTAAATCGGTTTTTATTACTTTAAGTATTATTTTTTTCTATTAGCTTTACACAGTTTTTCAATAATTCGAATTGAATATTGTCATTTGACCTATCTTAAGGCATTAAAGAGGTTTTTTTTAAAGTGGTTTGGAGATCCTTCCACGCAAAGAAATGCCTACACGTGGATCCCTAATTGAAAGCTAAGTACCTTTGCTTAGGATTTCACGAATTCCCTAAAGGCTTTTGTCTTCACGTAACTTAACGGTAAAATTTTTCGCGTCTTGTATTTCGTGATAAGTATCTGAAGTTTTGATGTTTCAGTATTACTAATATTCTTATGCAGTTCTGACAAAAGCTTCATCTAAGTTGCATTGTCCGCATGACGTATTTTTTAAAATTTTCTACTAAACTGTATTATATTCAAAACCCCTTCTTTGTAATCAATCTTATTTTTATCTATTTGTGGCAGCAACTGCAGTAGCCCGCCACTGGACCTTAACACAAGCAACGAGAGGACAAAAGATATACTGCACCTAGAACGCGCTATTCACATTTTTTCAGCACTAAGTATAAATACAACCACCAACCATCATCGATTGGTCCACGGCCGGACCTCAGCCAAACTTCCTCGCCTGGAGGAGATATCTCTCCCTTTGCTCTCGAAGATTAGGAACACCGTTCCTACATATTGTTATAATATAAATTATATATCACTACTAGCTGTCCCGGCGAACTACGTACCGCCTTACATTACATTACACTGCCCTACCCTACCCTACAGTACACTACACTACCCTACCCTACCCTACACTACACTACCCTACCCTACACTACCCTACCCTACATACACTACACTACACTACACTACCCTACCCTACCCTACACTACACTACCCTACACTACACTACCCTACACTACCCTACCCTACACTACCCTACCCTACCCTACCCTAAAAAAAAAAAATATGTTGGCCGATTCTCAGACCTACTCAATATGCTCACAAAATTTCATGAGAATCGGTCAAGCCGTTTCGGAGGAGTAAGGGAACGAAAACTGTGACACGAGAATTTTATATATTAGATAACTCAACGTAAATATAAGTTTTTGAAAAAAGCAGGGATATACGGACATAGACTTCTCTCATCCTAAATCGTAAATAAATGGATCTTTTTATAAAAATCTTTAATTTAACTTGCAATGTTTTTATGTATTAATTGTAAAGATTTAATAGAAGAAGTGATTTGTTTTACTTCTGTGATAGTTAAAGTATTTTATCCTATTAGGTTCACTACACTATTGTAAACTCATAGTTATATCAAGAGGATCTTTTTACACATAAGTAAAAAAATGTATCACTTTAATTGTAAAGTGATATGTATTTATGTATGTTTGTTTAGTCCCAATCTTGCGATTTCAGAGCGACTTTTAGGGGTCCGATTGATCTGAAATTTGGAATGAAGCCGTATTCCCGGTGAATAGATTCTATTAGTATTTTAAAGTTGATATAATGATGAAATTTGAAGGTGGCACCTTGGTCCCAGAATCATCTTTTATTTTCAATAGAATCGTAGCAAATACAGCCTTCTTTGAATTTGAGAGAATATTGAATATTCATTTAAGCATAAAAACTCTTTTCAAAAAAAAGCTTGTACAAAAAAACTTCCAGGATTTTTGAAAACTATTATAAAACAACTTTTTGTTTTCAAATTTTCTGGACTGCGATTTATATGGACGGCGGCGGCCAGGGACTGCCTTCTTAAAAGCATGAACGTCGGAACGATTGATCTTTAGGCCAAGTGTGACTCGGGTCATACAAACAGGGTTCCGCACCATCTTTAGGCCAAGTGTGACTCGGGTCATACAAACAGGGTTCCGCACCAAAACTTTAGGAACCAACAGAATGAGACCTCTCACTACATACTTTGCTTAGGTAAATAGGGGTCTACATGTTCTGGACTACAGAATTTTTTTTTTCTGTAGGAAGGGAAGTACTTTAGATTTTATAATAGATTTTCCTGTAATTTGTGTATTCAACCTCATATACTGTGATTTTTTCAAAATTTTAGGCCCAGAAGTTTCCGATATAACGGGGAGGGAGGGAGGGGGAGAATGGTCAATTTTACGCCTAATTTTTTTAAAAAACTTCAAAAGATAAACAGTATCTTAAAATTATTAAAAAAAAATATTTGAGATTCACACAACAACCCTGTTCATTTGATATGTCGCTCAATATATTTTAAAAAGCTTTTTTCAACCATTTCTAACTTACCCTTCAAAAGTTGCCCCCATTTTATAAATTCATTTATTTACGTTACACGGCCGTCTTTGTGTCACCAACCTACATATGTGTACCAAATTTCAACTCAATCGGTCCAGTTGCAAATTCCGAGCAAATTACCTGTGACAGACGGATAGACAGACACAAGAGTGATCCTATAAGGATTTAGTTTTTACCTTTTGAGGTACGGAACCCTAAATAAACAAAAGAACATGTCATGACGTAAACTTTCTTTTGTATGTGGTATCATATGAGAGGGCTAAAAATATATAACATCTTAACATTTCAGTCACCTGTATTATATTAAAAACCATTTTCCAAACATACCAAGTTTGGGATCATCCAGGACCGATACGGTTGAATATTTTTTTTCTAAAATGTACCTCAAATGATAGGTAATATACTCTTATCTAACTTTAAGAAATTAATTTCAAAAATATTTATATTAAGTTTTTTTTTCAAATTTTTTCATTATTTCATTACTTAAATTGCATTTTTGTTTCGAGGCCCCATATTTTTGTAGAAAAAATTGGTGTAGGAACTGTTTACTGGGACTTGTTATCATACTGAACT
This sequence comes from Coleophora flavipennella, assembly GCA_947284805.1. NCBI lineage: Eukaryota > Metazoa > Arthropoda > Insecta > Lepidoptera > Coleophoridae > Coleophora > Coleophora flavipennella. The sequence continues at coordinate 11,121,898 of OX369281.1, read as the reverse complement.
TTTTCCAAAGAACCCGCAGTCAATTCTCAAATACAGTAAATACAATAAAATACAGTAAAGCGCACTCAAATTTTTAATGCAAAAAAAAACATTCTGCTTCTAATTCTTATTCATGAGAGGCAGCTCCCCATTGCGTTGGGGAATCTTGGTAAGCCCGCTTCCATCTTCGGCATCATCGTCACTTACCGCGGTGTGAGATAAGCCAAGGGCTTACCAATTATGATATTTTCAACCGACTTCCAAAGAGGAGGAGGTTCTCAATTCAACTGTATGTTTTTTGTATGTTTGTTACGCGATATCTTCGCAGAAAATCAGAACAGATTTTTATGATTCTTTTTTGATTTGATAGGTTATGCTACCAGGTTGCCCCATATAAATTTTATCAAAATCGGTGTAGTACTTGTTTAGAAAATTAACATAAACGAACAAAAAAAAACAAAATTGTACTAAGTGGTTGCGATGGAAGTCGGTTTAAGGGTTCCGTACCAAAATGGTAAAAACGGAACCCTATTACTTAGACTCCGCTGTCCGTCCGTCTATCTGTCTGTCTGTCCGTCTGTCACCAGGCTGTATTTCATGAACCGTGATAGCTATACAGTTGAAATTTTCACACATGATATGTTTCTGTTGCCGCTATAACGACAAATATAAAAAAATAAAAAAGAGAAAAAATATTGGGGTCCCTTGGCCGGTTTTTTTTGTATGTTTGTCACGCGATGTTTTCGCAGAATGTGCACCGATTTTCATAATTATTTTTTGTACGATAGTGTATGCTGCCAGGTTGGTCGCATATAAATTTTCTCAAAATCGGTGTAGTACTTGTTTAGAAAATTAACATAAACCAAAAAAAAATTCCAAATTGTACTTAGTGGTTGCGGGACCTTGTTACTAAGACATTTCTGTCCGTCCGTTTGTCTGTCTGTGTGACCGTCTGTCACCAGGCTGTATTTTATGAACGTTGAAAATTTGACAGATGATGTATTTCTGTTGCCGCTATAACAACAAATACTAAAAATTAGAAAAAAAAGAAAATAAGGGTTTAAAATAAGGAGTTTTTTTAATATGACAAAACTATCGCAATCTAGTGGTACGGAAACCTTTGTACTATCGCCATCTAGTATGATGGCACGAAAACCTTTGTGTGCGGTTCTGACTCGTACTTGGCCGGTTTTTTTACCGTGTTTAGCGTTTCGAATAATTATTTCTTTTTTATTGTATTATTAATTTAAACTTGCTTATAAATACATTATGTAAATAAAATTAAAACGAAATTTCATAGTCCTTGCTTTTATCAACACTTTGCACGCAGCGCATTTCACCTTTATTGGGTGTTCCCAATGATATTTCTCGATATTCAATAATGGGAATCTATGATCAGATTCCGTTTGCGAGAACGGATTTTGCCGAGTCATTGGTACGCTCTGGGCGGTATTATCGACACCTAGCCTTCCTTGTCTGTCGCACAGGGCCGCACTCACTAGAACTTGCCGGGGATTTTATTTGATCTGAATAGGTTTTCACGGAAATCTGCTAGAATACAAAATTTTCACACATATTTATTCTAGTTCCACATATTATAATTTTGAACAAAAAAAAGACTTCAAACAGGCAACTAAGGTTCCCCTTGATTTCTCTGGGATGCCATCATCAGATCCTGTTTTCCTTATCATGGTACCACCCTTGGGATAACTTCTTTCCAACAAAAAAATAATCATCAAATTCGGTTCATAAACGACGATGTTATTGTTCGATATATATATATTGAGAAACCTCTTCCTTTTTTTGATGTCGGTTAATAAGTTGTCAGCGACCGGTTTCGAACACCATCTTCAGGCAGTTTTATGAGCAATTAGTGTAAATATATACCAAAATGTGTAACATATGTTCCACCAAGAACCTACAATCAAAAGTATCAACTACTAAATTAGAAGTGAGAAAAACTGTAATATCCGGTATCTGCTTTTACAAGACCTGAATGTTAAAAAGCTAAGGTATAAAGGTGTAAAAAGGGTATTTGAGATCGAGGCCATATAGAATTGTACTTGACGAGCAGGACACATAGTTCGTAGAACAGATGGCTGTTGGGATAGTAAATTTCTAGAGTGGCGACCACGCACCGTAAGACTTAGGGAGGGCAAGCCTCCCACACGGTGGACCAACGAACCTGATGAAGGTCGCGGGAAGCTGATGTACGTGTTCTGTAGGTCCGGTCGTCGTGGAAATCCTTGGGGGAAGCCTTTGTCCAGCAGTGGACGTCTTTTGGCTGATATGAGGATGTTGATTACGAGCTAAAAACAACTAAATGTTATCTGAGTTGTATAATGTCTGAATTTAATATTAACAAGGAAAACAGTCGAAGCGGTCGTAGCTCATTGCAACTTACGTGGTCGCGTCGATCACGCAGGTTAACTGACTACAAGCACGGTCATAACCGTTAGGGCTGATTGCTATCTGGCAGTCGTTTCTTACAATGGGGTTCGCCTTGTGACGAAGCCAATCTTTTGATTATTATTTTATATTCAATCTGTTTTTAAATCATGTTTTTATCTTTTTTACTTTTTTGAATTTCAAATTAACTGCTCTCATCACTTTTTCTTTAGCCTGTTTGTTGTTTTTTTTATTAAAACTAGTATTGGTGGTAAAAATACATTTTAATGAATTACAATGAATCCTGACCCTCCCTCCATTACTACTTTTCTCATCGTGCGTGGGACGGCGCAGACGGAGGGACGCCGCTCGCTGCAGCATCTCAAAATTCAACCTCTACCAATAAAGACTTGGCCTCCTTGTAGAGAGTATGGCTAAACTTCCGAAATATGGGAAGAGGATATACTAAACTTATATATGTTTGTGTATATGTATGCATATCGTAAAGTCTGTTTTTACATATATAATAATTATATTAACATTTATTTGTTTATTTTATATACAGCCTGGTTGTTACTGTCTCCCATCTACAAACCTCTTTCAATATCGTAATTCTTTATTAGTACCTGTTGCATGTTCCGATTTAATTTATTTATGCAAACTCACTAGGGCGCATTCGAAAACCAGCGCTGTGGCTCTGGCTGCAGCATATGCTGAAATAGGTCCTGTTTGGCGTCACACTACAGCGCAACGCACACGTACGAGTACCTCCCATATGTGGCGACGTTAGGTATCTACCTTTTGTTGTTGATTATTTTATCTTTTACTTTGTGTACCATTATTTTTTTGTCTACTGGTGTCATATTGTTTTGTGTTGAGTTGTAGTGTTATATTATATCTAATAAATATTTCAATCTGAATCTGTAGAGGCCCGGTGTCCAGTGGTGAGAAAAGTAAAATTACTGAATTAGTAAAACTGGATGACTGAATACGTGCCTGCCCCGTTCCATTCCATTTGGTAGAGTTTGCACTTTACTAGCAACGAATCGGTGCAATTTTCATTAGGATGACTGTTTTTTAAGACTTTCGCACGTTTGATTTTCAGCTCGTCTATGGACCGCCATAAATTAGTAGTAAAGAAGAATATATTTTCTCTATGTGATAAAATCCAAAGAGGTTGTTGAATAAGTCCAAACAATGCTGAACTTTAACCCGGCAGTCTGTGAATAATTAATTGGTCCGGTCTAGTTTTTTTGTAGTCATTCAGGAGTTTCATTCAATACTAATACGATACAGACATTTTAATACCTTTTAACCGTAATGAATATTTTTTCCTTCTCACAAAGCAAAAAGGGTAACAAGGTCTATTTTGACTGGCTCCGTGGCGTAATGGTTAAATCCATTAGCTTTTCATCAGGGGGTTGCGGGTTCGATTCCCGGCATAGTCTATCTTTGTAAGACTCAATTTGGTTGGTGGTAGGGCATTTTATAACCCCGCTGCCTAGCTATCACCATCTTATCTAAGTCTTGTCGCCAAACATCATTGTTAACGGCATTTATGTGTTTCGGCTTGGGGATAAGATAGCCAGTTCCGCATTCCGTTGAGGAATCTTAGTAAGACCATTTCCATCCTTTTAATAGTTGGATACATATTTTATTTCATTATTATTTGTTTAATACTGATAAATTATTTTTTTATCTTTTTTATTTTTGTTAACATAGGATAGGTACTTACTTTAATATAACTCAAGAGGATTGTATCAGCAACGATGTTAACTAGTGCACGGATAAACCTGTAAAGGTTTTTGATGTACTAATATGTACTAATATTATCATATTTTTGAAGTGAAAACTTCTTTAGCGGCGTTGTGCACTTTTTTTGTAATGGGAAAAAAATGTTAAACTCGCGTCAGGACACGTGACCTGATCGAAAATTCGTAAGACGGATGGAGAGTAGACAGCCGGCGCGGCGTAGAAGAAGAAGTATCCCCCTCTCTTTCTACGGCGCGGCGAAAATGTATACCTGCGCCTGCTGTTTCGTTTAGGCGGCGCAGGACGCTTGCGCGAATGTTCGTATCATAGCAATTCGTGCAAAATTATTCCCTAACCATTCCAAAATATCAAAAATGCACAACGTTAATATTCAAGTTTTCACTTCTGCGGCACTCCCGGAGTTGCAACCCGTCGTTTTTTTTTGTAACTTTCTTTTTAACAAATAAATAATTTAAAAGAATCTTCCGTATCATCGTCATTTATCATCAGGTGAGATGTAACCAAGTGCTTACTAATGGCAATTTTTTCACAGGTTCTACGATGCTTACTAGATGTCGCTATTGTCGACCTTAAATTTTATACCACATGTAAAACAAAAACTTTTTCTTGACCTAGGTAAAAAAAAAATCTGTGAAAAAAATTATTTTACAATAGTATTTTATATTTTTTTACCGAAAAAAAAATACAAAGGAAATCTTAGTTTTTATGACTGAAAATTATTAAATTAAAAAAAAAACACTTTTTGATTCTTTGGTGGGTAAGTACTAGTTGAGAGTTGGATGTAAAGTAATAACGTTCAAGCTACGGACCACGGAAGTAGAAGATATTTTGTGTTTGGTTATTTTAATCAAATATTTGTGTAGTTCCGTAAGTCATCACTGGCAACACACACTAGTCAAAGACCTTAGTCAGAAAGACCTTAGTTAGACATGAAGATATTGCGAAGCTTCCCGAACGCTGCCCAGCCGAGTTGGATTGGAGTTGGAGTGTGTTGCCAGTGATGACTTACGGAACTGAGACATGGTCGCTTACTATGGGCCTCATAAGAAGGCTCAAGGTCAACCAAAGGGCAATGGAGCGTGCTATGCTCGGAGTTTCTCTGCGTGATGGAATCAGAAACGAGGAGATCCGCAGGAGAACTAAAGTAACCGACATAGCTCACAGAATCGCTAAACTGAAGTGGCAGTGGGCAGGGCACATAGCTCGTAGAACAGATGGCCGATGGGGCAGTAAAGTTCTCGAGTGGCGACCGCGCACCGGACAACGTAGCGTAGGTAGGCCTCCCACGCGGTGGACCGATGACTTGGTGAAGATCGCGGGAAGCCGATGGATGCGGGCAGCGCAGGACCGGTCGTCGTGGAAATCCTTGGGGGAGGCCTTTGACCAGCAGTGGACGATTTGTGGCTGATATGATGATGATGATGATTTGTGTAGTTTTAGTTTTGTTATTTACCCGACTATGAAAAAAGGAACCCTATGTTTTTGACCGTTTGTGTATTTAGTAATACTTGAGCTACGCTATAGGGTACTTAAGTCATAAAGATGAAGTTTTTTTTACAGTCATTTAGTCTCTTGGTATGGCTTTGGTAAATGCGTTTTGTAGAAGATGGATTGAAATTTGGAAACCTTGTCATATTTTTCAGTCTACGGTCATGCCTTTTTACCCGACTACGAAAAAATTAGGGTTATGTTTTGACAGTCTAAGTAGTATGTATGTATGGATGTTCATCTGTTCCCTCGTATTTCCTAAACCGCTTAACATATGTATTTATTTAAATTTCTTAGGAAACGGTCTCACAAGCGATATTATGAGACGGATCAGACTCTTGTTTTTATACTTTTCCGTAGTCGGGTTTTAGTTTTTTAAACTTTTACTTTATTACCTACATTTTGGAAAACATCACATTGGCTCATATATATATAGCCCCACCGAGGGGCTCGAGCCTACTCTGAATTAGGGCGATCAGGCCTTAGTCGACCACGCGGAACCAGTGCGGGATGGTGAACTTCACATACAAGGCGTGTGCAAGTTTCCCTACGATGTTTTCCTTCACCGTAAGAGCGTCGGATAAACATAAATATCAGATCAAAATTCGAAAACAAATTGGTACGTGGCAGGACTCAAACCACGACTTCCCAGATAGGAGGTAGCGGCCCTTGCCGTTGCGCCACCGACGCGACGCTCTTGGAAGTTAAATAGAAGATATCGACAGAGTACTTACCTATTAAAAGCATAGATGAAATTGAGATAGATGAAGCCTAGGGCTTATCATTTATGAATTAAAACAAAAATAGACAATCGAAGGGCTCCTTATCGTGTGACGATTTTTTATGAAGTTAAATTATGTCTGAACTGCAACAACTTAGTAACACAAAATTTTACAAAACTAATGTTTTGAGCAGTCTTAAGAGTTTCCGAGGATCAGGTTGTTGTGATCTTCGACAAATTTGTAGCCAGAGATCTAACCTAATGACTGCATTTCATAATTTCCTAACTTTTCTTGATTTTACAAAAGTAATAGTGTATGTTTAAACAACCTGTCTGTATGAAAATGTACTGTAAAAAAACATAGGTGTCACTTATTTTGTTTTGATTAGTAAAGGTGTCCCAAAATTAACGCAAGATTTGAATTTGCCACCATTTGTGCAGTAAAATGTTGGAAACACCAAAAAAAAAAACAATTTGACAGCCGACTGGTTAGGGTTAGTAAAAATGGAGCGTTACACAATAGAACAATGTATCTTTATTATGCCATACGTGCCGCATGTCATATAGCCCGTGAAACAATTAAATTACTGCATGAGACATTTCTTAGTCGTGTACATTTTCGATAAAGACTAAAAAATGTGTTTTCTCATCAGCATCATCATAAGCCAAAGGATGTCCACTGCTGGACATAGGATTTCCACGACGACCGGTTCTGCGCCGCCCGCATCCAGCGGCTTCCCGCGACCTTCACCAGGTCATCGGTCCACGGAGTGGGAGGCATGCCTACACTACGCTTTGCGGTGAGTGGTCGCCACTCGAGAAATTTACTGCCCCAACGGCCATCTGTTCTACGAGCAATGTGCCCCGCCCACTGCCGCTTAAGTTTAGCAATTCTGAAAGCTATGTCGGTTACTTTGGTTCTCCTACGGATCTCCTCGTTTCTGATTCGATCACGTAGAGAAACTCCGAGCATAGCACGCTCCATTGCTCTTTGGGTGACCTATAGCTTTCTCATGAGGCCCATAGTAAGCAACCATGTCTCAGTTCAATATGTCATGTGTCATGTCATGTGTTTTCTATTTAATTCAAATCTAGCGGTAATTTGGGACACCCTTTTTAATAACACAGCGGTACTGGCTAGCTATTTGCAAACACGAATAATCGTAACCAGGTGATGAATACCACAGAGTTTGAGTGGATTTCTTAAAGAAATTAATTTTGTGTTTCAAAGTTTCATAGTGCAATGATATTATTGACATAATTGTCCATAAATAAAACGGCAAAAGCAAATTCTAATGGTCATTTATTTTAAACTAGCATGTGCCTGCGGCTACGCTCGCTTGGGTATCGTTTTCATGACTGTCTTTGAGGGTAAGTGGTGCCTGAACTGCAAGCGGTTTGCGAGCGTAGACAGGAGTTTACTCAGATCCCTCGGGAACAATATCGGGCTATTCTTATTGAGTGTCATTTCCCACCCTGTTCGATTTACGTCCTTGAGACGAAAGGAGGCTAGTCGAAGCGCACACTTAATCTTTAAAAGAATTTAACTGTATCTGCTACTAGTCTGAAGTACCAACAAGAGAAGGGGGGGGGGGGTTTAACAAACCACCAAACCACATATGTTAACACATATAAATTCGTACTGTGTCCAATGTCTCAACCTAAAGAACAGACATTCTGATACTTAGTCCAAACAATACTAGGACATTTTACGAAGGTTATCACAAAATAGATAAGTAAATAAATAATTAACGGACCTCGATGCCGAACTTACTGGTTAAACACCCAACGCCCGAGTACCAGGTACTCGTGGTAGAAAATGCCCACACGCCTGATGAAAGCTGAAAACTCCGAATTTTGGTAAACTACGATATGCTACATAAAAATCTTACCAGAAGCAACTTCCGGTCGCCCTTAGTAGACTTCTGATGTCCGACTTGCCAGAAAGGGTAGCTATAGATGTGCAGTATAATGTGTGATACGTATGTATCGTGTCCATCCATCGGCTTCACGCGATCTTCACCAGGTCGTCGGTCCACCGCTTGGGAGGTCTGCCTACGCTACGCTTTCCGGTACGCAGTCGCCACTCGAGAACTTTACTGTCCCATCGGCCATCTGTACTACGAGCTATGTGCGCAGATGCAGGATGCGGGCAGCGCAGGACTGGTCGTAGTGGAAATCCTTGGGTGAGGGCTTTGTCCAGCAATGGACGATTTTCGGCTGATATGATGATGCATCGTGTATTATATGAGAAATACCCCAGCTCCTGGTAGAATCCACTTGTGTCTGTTAGATTCTTCCGTACTTGGCCTACCTTGCCAGAGAAACCTCGTCACAGAATTCACTCGCTGCTGATGCAAAACGTACTGACGTCACGCCCACGAGACGTTACCAGATAATTGACAAATACCGTATTTACACACATAACGTAAAAATTACGTGCCTTTCATTCTATGTTTTCACTTCCGCGCAAGTACTTATTAAATCCGTTAGTCCGTAGGTACCTCTCAAGGTACAAAATGTTCGACTATGGCAATATGACCGCGCTGGCGCGTCACACGTGTCCGGGCGCTCCGTTGCGCAGCAAGTCGTATTATCTCGTTCCAGCTACCGGTTCACTTCGTTGGCCCCACGTACGTGGCAAAATATGCTATCTGTGATAGCGCAAAGGGCAATGAAATCAAGTTTCGTAAAGGTTTGCCCTCACGCAATATTGGTTTTACGCTAAAACAATTCCATAAGCGATGCCTGGCATCAAATTTTGAGACACAACATAACCGTTTTTCCGAACTTGTCCCACCGACAGTGTATGTACCCGCGGCAACTCTTCGCGACCTTATCTGGCTACCCGTACAGCAGTTTTCATGTGACTACTCCGAATGTCTCGCGTTCGCCACGTGTTTTTGACTGTGGGTCACTTAATTTTTCGCGACAATCGCGCCGTGGCTGGCCTACACTGTCGCTCTGTGACTAATTTGCCCGCTCCGCTCGCGAATGGGCTTTCAGTCGCAGGAAAAACTCCGGCCGTACCCGCCGTGCCATCATAATATCTATTTTTCAACTGCGCGACTGTGGAATGCGGATTTACTGACAAAAGCCTCGACACTCAACTTTTATGCATCTTGAATGCTAGTTTAACAATGTACCTATGACCGAAAATTTTGTATGATTTGAAATTGATAACATCGATCTTCAATTTTTTCTATGTGAAAATACACGTAAATCCGTTGTTACGTTGCGACGCTGACGTGTACGAGACAGGAAATTAATTTTTCCCACATCCCTCACTAACTATTTCTAGCTGTACTTACTACTTACTCCGCTGGCTCAACGACCCAAAGTGTGTCTTGGCCTCCGATACGAGAACTCGCCATTTGCCATTTCTAGCTATGGTGATTATTAATCTTTGTCATTTACCATTCTCTTAACCATGTCTGTGCAAAAATCATAACATTTCGTTGCTCCGTTGCTATGTTAAAAAAACAACCAAAAATACTTTTTTTTGTTCCCTTAAGAATGTATCGGACTATACTATTTTCACGAAATAAAAAGTAGCCTATGTCCTTTCCCATGACACAAGGTATCTGTATGCCAAATTTCGTCAAGATTGGAAATGAGTTTTCCCTAGATCCTCCGGAATTGTCTCAGGCTATGCTAATTAGTAGTCTATGTCCATTACCCAGCCCATCAACTATCTCTGAGCAAAAAATCACAACAAAACATTGCTGTTTTACCATGTTAAAAAGATGTCATATTTTAGTTCCCATAGGAACTGCATCTCCGACTATGCTATTTTCACTAGTTAAAAAGTGGCCCACGTCCTTTTTCTTGATACAAGCTATCTCCATGCCAAATTCCATCAAGATTGGTTAAAGGTGTTGAAGCGTGAAAAGGTACCTAACAAACAAACAAAAAAACAAATTTTCACATTTATATGAGAGCTTGTCCTAACAAAGTATAAAAATTGGTAAAAAATCTTTTGTACTATCCGTCAGTTAAAAAGCCATTCTTACTAATACTATGAACGTGAAAATGTGTTTGTTTGTTTCCTAAATTTTCACGCTTCAATACCTAGATCAAACTTGATGAAATTTGGCATGCAGGTAGCCTGTGTGACTGGAAAGGACATAGGCTATTTTTTATCCCGTGTAAATTACATAGTCCAATGCAGTCCCGATAGAAAAAAAAAACTTTTTTATTTGGTTCATTTCTCTAACATCGCAACGGAACATGCCCTGTCGTACATCTACCAGATACGCTAAACTACCTGGTTTATGATATAGCGTCCCCACTCACCGACAGCTAGGTCATAATTATAGTGAGGGCCGCTATTCCTGCAAACGCCGTGAGGTGAGGGCAAGGACCAACTGCGGTAGGTCTTGCCGCCAAGATGCTTATCCTGGTACACTGCAAGGCGAGTGTCTCGTGGAAGAAACCACTAACTACCCTCCAGGTAGATACCGGAGCTGTAAGTACGCTCACTTCCCGCCGCTTTTGCTGCTGGCAGTTCGATCCACGCTCGGGACGCCAGAGAAGCTGACTCCCACATCTATAGTGTGGTACCGAAGCTGTAGGCACGCTCCCTTACCGGCGCTTATCGTACCTGTCCAGTCTCACTCCTTCGTGGCTGCATCGGCCGGAGCAGTACTAGCGTAGCTCTACTTGCTATCCAGGCAAGTGGTGGAGATGCTTCCACGCCAACAAACAAACCAGCAGTTCCAAACAACGTGCCCGTGTTCTTTTCACCCAGTGCCGTGGCCGGCTACGACAAGACTAGTTGCGCGCGGGTAGGTCGCCTGGACACCATGTGCTTGCCAGGCAACAGACATTGCCCAACCCCTGCAACTAACCACATTACCACTACAAGTCCTTGACCCAGTCGGGGGACCGACAAGCCTGCTGAAGGCGATAGATCCGACAGCAGGCAAGCGGTGGGCTGCCCCCTACCCAGTAGTACCCTGATCCAAACAGCCGGACCCGTAGTTCCGGCTGCGAACTCCACCTAGCCGCGTAGCTCTAGGCAGGGTATCGCAACGGAACAATGGATTGTTGTGATATTTTGCACAGGGATGGTTGAGGAGGTGGGAAATGACATAATTTACTAATTAGCATATCCTGACATGGTTCCCAAATGATTTGGGGAAAACTCATTTTTACGCTCGCGCACCTCAGCGCCACAATGGAGTCCATGCTCGCGAGCCGCTTACAATCACAAAGATTAAAACTATGTCCACGCGAGCGAGGCTGCGGGCAAAAGCTAGTAGTGAATAAGCTTCAAGATTAGCTTTATTCATTGTAATTAATAATCCTTAAAAAAAAGAGAGAGTTAATAAGCAGGTCTATCCCAACAGAACTACTAAAGAAATCGAGATTATTGATATCCTATGTCCTACTCCAAATCACAAGCTACGTGCATGCCAAATTTCGTCAAGATTGGATGTCGCGTTGAAGCGTGAAGAAGTAACTAACAAACAAACAAATTTTCACATATAATATTGAGTAAGGATTCTGTTTTGTGAACTAAAATACTGTATTTGTCTGCGCGGAATAATCTCTTAATCTCTGTATCGGTTTGCTGATTGTTGATTCATTTAAATGGATCCCGTGAGAAAAAAAGCACATGAATAAATATTGTAATTAGCATACAAATTGGGTTTGGTATTTGGAATTGAGCCACGTTTTAAAAAAAAAAATTAACGGGGAGGCGTAGGCTGGCCTCCCACTCGGTGGACCGATGACCTGGTGAAGGTCGCGGGAAGCCGCTGGATGAGGGCTGTGCAGAACCAGTCATCGTGGAAATCCTTGGGGGAGACTAATGTCCAGCGGTGGACGTCCTTCGGCTGATATGATAATGATGATCATCATATTATAAAAATACTTCTAAAAACAGCATAACCAAAGAAACCACCGAGGTTTAAATAGTAACGTTAGTCAGCAGGTGATTTTTACCCGACTACGAAGTTGAAAATAATAATAAAAAATCAGCCTTATAAGAAGGCTCAAGGTCAAACCAAAGGGCAATGAAGCGTGCTATGCTTGGAGTTTATCTGCGTGATCGAATCAGAAACGAGGAGATCCGCAGTAGTACCAAAGTAGCCGACATAGCTTACAGGATTGCTAAACTAAGTGGCAGTGGGCGGGGCACATAGCTCGTAGAACGGATGGCCGTTAGGGTAGTAAAGTTCTCAAGTGGCGACCGCGCAACCGAAAACATAGCGTAGGTAGGTCTCCCACGGTGATAACCTATAACCTGGTGAAGGTCGCGGGAAGCCGTTGGATGCGGGTAGCGCAGAACCGGTCGTCTTGGAAATCCTTGGGGGAGGCCTATGTCCAGCAGTGGACGTCCTTCGGCTGATATGATGATTGTGTATTAAACTCACCTTTGAATTGATATTAATTAAAAATTTATTAACCACTTTCGTGGCGTAGTTGTCAAGTCCATTAGCTTCACATAAGGAGGTCGCGGGTTTGATTCCCGGCGGAGTCTAACTTTATAAAACTTTGTTTAGTTGGTGGCAGGGCATTTTCTAAGCCCACCTGGCCAGCTATCACCATCTTGCTAACAACATTGATGTATTCCCGCTTGAAAATAAGATATCCAGTTCCCATTTGGTTGGGGAATCTTGGTAAGCCCGCTTCGATATCCGGCATTATCGTCCCTTACTATCAGGTGAGAAGATGCCGAGGGCTTACCAAATGATGAATCATATCAGCCGAAAATCGTCCTGCGCTGCCCGCATCCATCGGCTTCCTGCGATCTTCACCAGGTCCTCGGTCCACTGCGTGGGAGGCCTGCCTACGCTACGTTTTCCAGTGCGCGGTCGCCACTAGAAAATTTTACTGCCCCATCGGCCATCTGTTCTACGAGCTATGTACCTTGCCCACTGCCACTTCAGTTTAGCGATTCTGTGAGCTATGTCGGTTGATTAAGAAATGTAATTAAGAAATAATAATAAATAGGCTAAGTACTTTCTATTTTAAAGAGGCGGCTTATTATTGGAGTGTATCAAGACACTCAGACATCAGACAACAATGAACAATAATCTTGCACACCTATAGCACTCGCACTCTGTGAGACAGAGTGCAGACTTGGGTACCGGATGCACTACACTAACCGTTGATCAAAATCTATTCTAACTAACTGAGCTTTATTTTTACATTGCGTCCGTAAATAGAACAAAGATGATAAGAGCATGCAACAACAAAGGGAGTAATAAATAAGTAACTACCATAATTTTTAACATAATTTTGATTACTTTGAGTAGAAATTATTTTATTTTTAATCTAAAATTGGTCGGCCTTTATCATCATCTCATCTGATGGTAAGTAAGTGACGATTATTCTGAATGTACGTTAGATACTTTATACGTCTGAAACTTTTTGGAACATTTATATTTTTGGTATAGAGCTCGTAGACGTGGAGTCTGCCGAACTCCGATCAAAACTTTAAGCTCTTTTTACTTACAGATGACGACAAAGGTTTACATCTCAGCAGTTGTATCGCCAATAGAGCTGAAGCTACTGAGAACCTTGAAAACGGAGAGAGCAGGGAGGTGTTTTTTCATTTATTTATTTATTTCACAATTTATTGCACACAGAAATAGGGACAAACAAACATTAAACTAGATAAGAACATAGATAAGGTACAGCTTATTTCTATTAGAAATTACAAAAGAATGGCAGAAGACGTGTACATAACAAAGACAACATTTTTAAAAACATTAATTTTGAATAAATAAATATAAATACTACGTACAAAATAATATATAATTTACTACATAATGTAAGTAAATAATAATATAAATGAATGTAATAATGTAAATATTTTTATAAATGTATATAAATGTAATAATATATACAATATAAAATGCATTATATTAAATAAACTTTAAAATAAATAAATATGACTAACTTTGAAAAGGAAAAGACAAGAAGTGTTATTTTAATTTAGATTTAAAAGAATACAGACTCTGACTATCGCGAATCTCGTGTGGAAGTGAGTTCCACAACCTAATCGTATGCACGGAGAAGGAATAAGAATAGAAGTCGGTGGAATGGGTGGGAAAAGAAAGGAGGGATTTGAGATGAGCACGGGATTGCTGGTCGGGAGGACGCTGCAAGTTAAAGCGTTCCCGTAGGTAGGATGGAGAAGAAAGATTGTGAGGTATTTTGAAAAGGAGACTAAGGATATGAGTGTTCCTGTGAAGACGAATCGGAAGCCACTTGAGTTGCTGACAGTATTGGGAGATATGGTCAAACTTACGTAGGACAAAAATAAATCGAAGACAGATATTCTGGAGATGCTCTAGTTTGTTGAGCTGTTCTTCTGTTACATCTAAGTAGCAAGTGTCGGGGTAGTCCAGAAAAGAAAGTAGAAGAGTCTGCGAAAACGATATTTTGATTTTTAGAGGCAGGAAATATTGAAGACGTTTCAGCGCATGCAAAAAGTGCATCCTTCGGCTGAATTCAGTGACTTGAGCAACCCAAGACAAACTTGAGTCCAAAATAATGCCAAGGTTTTTAGCTTCATTAGCATTTCCACCACGTGCGATCGGCTTCTCTTTAAATCTACAATTAGAAAGTCCTTGAAATCATATCACCTGATGGAAAGTGATAATGATGCTGAAGATGAAAGTGGTGGTAGCTAGCCAGATAAACTTAAGAAATTCCCTTCCACCAATCAAATCGAGTCATACAAAGTTAACTCCGCTGGGAATTGAACCCGCGACATCCTGATGTGAAGCAAATGGTAATAAGGTCTTATCCATTACGCCAATGAGGCGGTTAAAACAGACTGATCCCAACCACAGATAAAGGTTACAATTGTGTGCCAGGAATAATACCGCCTTTTTATTATTAAAGTATTAATAAGATATCCATACCAAAAAAGGTATTTTTTTTAAATAGCGATAAGTTGTTGTAACTTACGTCATCAACAAGACTAATTAACACTTATTTACATCTTTATTATTTGTCAAATTTACGTGATTTACAACATTTTAGTGTATCTAGGTAAAAACTCTAAAATTCATTAATATTATTCGTCGGGAATATCGGGAAGTCGTGGGGAGTTCGGTTTATTAAACTTTAAAACTTTGGAATAGGTACACAAATACAAAATTAATATTTGTGAAATATACGGTATAAAGGTGTTACATAGAATATAAGTGCCTATATGTTCTGCCGAATAGCATACATAAGTTAGGTACAAATTGCATTTATATTTAGTTTACTAATAATGATTTGGTCAAAAATATTCAAAAATTTGGATATTCTTATTGTTATCGGGAAATGTTGAAGGAAGTCACGCATACCGCAAAGCGTCACATTTCAGAAGCATCTCATAAAGATTAGCGTACAATGTACTTAGAATGTTTTTAGATGTAGGCACTAACAACTGCACTACACAGTACACACCCCAGCAGTCTCAAACGTAAACAAGATAGAACACGATCCACCACAGAATGACACTTGACATGTCCCCCTTGAGTAAGTCAGTAAGTGAGAGTTGTTTTTTCTTAAGCGTGTTTAGCCAAGATTATAATATTTACAATGAATACAGGTTGTAACAAAATTAGTGTAGATCCCGTTATTCCCGTATCTACTCTACATACTGAACAACTTATGTTTTACGACTTTGTTGTAATCGCAAAAAACAAAATTACTCTTCATACAAATCGATAAGCTGATCGACCAATTTTGTGAATTTTAGTGTGGAGAGTACAATTATTTTTTTTGAGAATTGACTATGGGTTCGTATTGTTCAGTGTAATGAGTAGAACCCCCAGTTAACGGGTCTTACTCCAATTTGTTACACTCTGTATAGTTCGTGAAGGATTTGGAGGATTTAGATTTTAGGAAAAGCCGCCAAGCATCAATAACAGTATTGATGTGTTCCGGCTTGTAGATAAGATAGCCAGTTCCCCATTGCGTTGGGGAATCTTGGTAATCCCACTTTCTTCTTCGGCATCATCGTCACTTACCATCAGTTGTGAATATAAAAAAACGGGTCAAGTGCTAGTAAGAACCGCACACAAAGGGTTTCGTACCAACATACTAGATGGCGCTAGTACAAAGGGTTCCGTGCCATCTTACTAGATGGCGCTAGTTTCAATATGTTTTAAAAAACACGTTTTTTTATATATAGAGACACCCGTTATTACTTCACTTTTTCTAATTTTTAATATTTGCTTTTATAGCGCCAACAGAAATATATCATCTGTAAAAATTTAAACTGTCTAGCTATCACGGTCCACGAAATACAGCCTGGTGATAGACGAATAGCGAAGTCTTAGTAATAGGATCCCGTTTTTACCCTTTGGAACCCTAAAAAATCATAATATCAGTGTGATGGACAGAAAGTTTTTTGTATGGTTTTGTTCTGTTCTGTACCTCAACATCCACTTTATAAGAGAATAAAACAAATTTATAACATACTCAAATAATGTTATATACTTACAGTATTACCAAAATTTAAAAGCTACAAAAAATTTTAACCACCTCCGTAGCTCAGAGGCAAAGTTCACTGGCTTTACACAGGAGGTCGCGGGTTCGATTCCCGGCGGGGTCAATTGTAAGACTCGGTTTGGTTGGTGGTAGGGCATTTTCTAAGCCCGCCTGGCTAGCTACCACCATCTTATCTAAGTCTTGCCGCCAAATATCAATGTGTATACCATTGTTGTGTTTCGGCATGAAGATAAGATAGCCAGTTCCCCATTGCGTTGGGGAATCTTGGTAAGCCCGCTTCCATCTTCGGCAACATCGTCACTTACCACCAGGTGAGATGTTGTCAAGGGTTTACCAATTGTAAATAAAAAATAATAATTAACCGACGAAATAAAAGGAGGAGGTTCTTAAGTCGACCCACTTATTACATTTTTTTTTCATGTATGGTCGATCATCATTCATCTCATCATCCATAACTTTTTACTGACGAGTCCGATTTCAATAATTCTTATTTTATTGGATAGGAGTATATACTTCTTAGTTGGTCCTATTTAATATTTAAATCAAAATTTCACCCTTATGGGAAAAAAAATAGGGGATGATTGATTATTCACCCACTAACACTTGGTATTTAAAATAGTGTAGGAGCTTATTTAAACTAAAAAGTTTATTATTATTTTTCAGTTCATTTCTTTGATTGATTGATTGATTGAAAACACTTTACTGCACAACATAAGAGGAAAAAAAGATACAATGATTGAGGAGTTGTACATATAGGCGGTCTTATTGCTAAAAAGCGATCTCTTCCAGACAAATTTTAAGTGGTGGATTTCTTTTGTCGTCGGTGTAATGTTTTGTTAAAAAGTTTCATTAGAAACTTACTCGATGCGGGCAGCGCAGGAAAGCTCGTTGTGTAATCCATGGGTGAGGCTTTGTCCAGTACTGGGCGTCCTTCGGCTGATATGATCACGATGATGCAAGAGTAGTTGAAGATGTATACGGTACAATCATTATAGGTGTATGTTCTATTTATTATTTAACTAGCTTTTTCCAGCGGCTTCGCTCGCGTGAACATAGTTTCTACGACTGTCCTCGAGGGTGCGTAAAAAGTCGTTTATATGTTAATCCAGATCCTAATTTGTCTACTTACCAAATTTTATGCAGATCCGTTTATCTGTTGTGGCGTGAAAGAGTAACAAACATCCATACATACAAACTTTCGCGTTTATAACATTAGTAAGGATTTATGTTGTTTATATATTGTTCCTTACAAAATACTAAGAAATAATGTTTATTTTTCTAAAATAAGTAGTCTTTCTAAGCTGCAAGAAGCAAAAATCTTATTAAATCCTTGCAGTACAAAGGAATGTTGTCCCATCAATTAGGTACCACGTACTAACGAATTGGAACACATTCAGCCAATTCTCTCTAAACCCTTGAGCGAGCGCAAAAATAACACGTAGGGTGGTCGCACACTGAGCGCAAAACCGTGGAATGAATACATTTTCCCTAGCAAGCTCCATAAAAACGATGATTAGTTCTTATTTGAATATAATCAATGGGTATGAGGTTATCGATTGCCAATTAAATAGATTCGATCACTACACACAAAATTTAAAATTACCTAGTAAAAAAAAAGAAAAGAAAACACATGATGCCACACAAAAACGCAAATCTTAATATAAAAAAGATTAAATGCGCTTAGTTAGTTGAACAGCTCGCAATTTGAGCGTCTGGATGTCCAGCAGCCTCGACAGTTAGGTACTTTTCTGAGTAAGGAAACTTTTAAGGCCTGTTTTTTGTTCGATTGTTATACGTAATATATAATAATATAGTTGGTACTCAAAATTGTAGATCAGTCGCCAAAGTAAAGTCATATAACTCTTTAAACTTTCACGATTATTCATACTGAGAAATTGAAAACGGGACTTGACGTGATTTATTCAATTAAACAAAATCTCGTCAAGTCCCGTTTTCAATTTGTCAAAGTAAAGTCATAAAAAAAACACCAAAACAATACTCAAAAGGATAAGACGTATCACCAAAACAAAACAGTACATACCAAACCTCTAATGAAAGTAATAAATAAATATTTGCAATATGAGCAAAGATGCTTCTGGCAACGTAATCTTGCGAGTCTAACCTTTGCTCCTCGCTACCTAACAGCTTGCAAGCACAGGCTTAAGTTTTCGCCAGATCTTTCCTAAACTATGCCGGACTATGAAAATGAATACTTAGTCTATGTCATTTCCCACACCATCGATTATATCTGTGCAAAATATCACAAAGCGTGGAAATAAGTTTTTCTAGATCCCTCGGGAACTATATATAGTGCTATTCTGATTAACAGTATATGTCACTTCTCAACCCCCCCCCCCCCCCCCCCCCCCCAACTATTTGAATTCAATTGAAATCACATATCATGAAATTAGTTTTCTCCAGATCCCTCGGGAACTGTATCGGGTTGTTCTGAATAGCAGTCAATGTCACTTTGAGGGGGTTCTCAAATATTGCAAATAATCACATCAATCCGTTACTCCTTTGCGACGCAGAGGTGCGAAGGCGTGGAAAATTGTTTTCACCAGATACCTCAGGAACTTTGTTGCGTCATGCTAATTAGTAGTCTTTGTCACTTCCAACCCCCTCAACCATGTCTGTGCAAAAAAATAAAAATTAAAAAAACTAAAACCTTACTACGGAAAAGTATGAAAATAAGAGTTTCCCGGCTGAAATCATTGTCTTTATTTTTCCCTTCGTCTTTGGTAATAGCCGTGGTCGCAAGCCATAATGATAGGTACTTATGATAAAAAATTTGATTTTTATTAGTTCCCTCAGAAACTGTATCGGACTGTGCTATTTTCAGTGGATAAAAAGTAGCCTATATCCTTCTCCTTAACACAAGCTATGTGCGTATTAAATTTATTCAAGATTGGTTGAAGTCTCGAAGTGTGAAGAGGTAACAAACAAAGAAAGACATTTTCACATTTATAATATCAGTAAGTTCAATTTTTATGAGTAGAGCATATCCCGAAAGGCATGAATATTACAAAAAAAACTACTTCTGGAGTGCCGACAGAAGTGAAAACTTTTTATAGTTTTATAAGTTTTGACCCGCGAGTGTTCCTGTCGGTGTCGGTAACGGTCGCGAGTTCCATGGTTTTTACCATTTCAAAAAACAGTTTTATAAGTTTTGACTCTTCGATTGTTCCTGTCAGCGTCGGTAACAGTCGTGAGTGCAATGGTTTTTTCCAATCTCAAAAAATGACAAACAAGCCTATAGAAAAACCAAATTGATCTTCTGAAGTTGGTTTAAAAAGTTTCCTTTCTTACACCATGTTTTGAGCCAGGTGTGCGACCAACCTTAACCCAGCCAGCGCGCTGAGCGTCACGAACAAGAAAATAAAGTAGATTAAAGATACCTAGATAGCCAGTGCAGTGGTTCGTTTACGTAACAAATGAAAGGGCTGTTAAACTCGGTAGGTGGAAAGCGCTGTTACAGCTATCTCCACACAAGTGTACTTCTTAATTTTGCACCATTTTATTTTAATTTGTTCGCGGTGTGAGAATGAAATTAATATGCATGGAGCTTGTTGCGTTAACTTTTTAAGTAAATATTATTCTTACTCAGAAATGAGCACAGTAAATAGTGTGTTCTAAGAGTTAATTTTACTGTTTGCTTAATGGCTTAAACTTAATGAACGCTGCAGATTCTCAAGATCATTTTTTCGATGAGTAAGGAAAAAGGAAAATGCGAGTCGAAGTTTCGTACCGAGGGTTCAACACCTCTCCAAACAAGTATAAAAACCAGCCAAATGCGAGTTGGACTCGCGCACGAAGAGTTCCGCACCATTATCTATAATAAATGGCATATTAAAAAAAACTACTCACTAAATCTCGTTCAAACCAATTTTCGGTGGAAGTTTGCATGGTAATGTACATCACTCATTTTTTTAAGTTTTATCATTCTCTTATTTTAGAAGTTACAGTACATACATTTTACCACTTTGGAAGTGTCTCTCGCGCAAACTATTAGAAACCTCAATATCATTTTAGAAAGACCTATGCACAGATACCCCACACGTATGGGTTTGATGGGAAAAAAAAATTTGAGTTTCAGTTTAAGGTTAGGGGCAACCCCCAAAATTAATTGTTCTTTTTCTATTTTTGTGTGAAAATCTTAATGCGGTTCACATAAGAATACATCTATTTACCAAGTTTTAACAGTATAGTTCTTATAGTTTCGGAAAAAAGTGGCTGTGACATACTGACGGACAGAAACACAGACATGACGAATCCATAAGGGTTCCGTTTTTTGCCATTTGGCTACGGAACCCTAAAAATGATAACTATGCATTTCCCTAGTTATAGACATATAACTCGTATAGGATTCAAGGTGTAATGAAATGATCGTTTGAGGTGCGCACGACGACGCAACCACCGGTACTGACAGAATATCAGCGTTGTGGAGCTGTCATGTGGGAACACAATCCACAACATTTATGCTGAGTCAGTGCCGTTTCGTTGGCAGTACTTCGTTCGTCCTGTTTGTGTTTTAATATAGTTTTTAATTTTGTTTTATTACGTCTTTTATTTTTAATCTTGTTCTTTGTGTAGTTCAAATAAGCGTATTAGTATCGACTTTTTTACACTATTCCTTGTAAACTGTCAATGAATAAATGAATTATCTATTTATCTATCATTTCAAACAAAAGATATCAACGCGTACGCCAAAAAGATGTTTCTTATTCAGCTCAGAATCCTTAGCGAGAGTACGACTCACACTTGGCCTGTTTTTATTATATGTTGTTTTAATTTAGGATTATTCTATAATCTCACAAAGTTTTAATCATGTATGTGTTACCGTTTTTACAATAACAAAAAAATAAATGATAAAAAACTAAAACCCGACTACGAAAAAGTATGAATATAAGATTTTTCCGCCTGTTAATCATAGCCTTTATTTTCCCCTTCGTCTAGGGTAATAGTCGTGGTCAAAAAACATAATGATAGGTACTTCTGATAAAAATTTAGATGGCGATAGGGCTTGCGACTATGGCTAGCTATTACCTCAGTTGAAGGGAAAAATAAAGGCTATGATTTCAGGCGGGAAACTCTCGTTTTTATAAGTAGTTTTTTCGTAGACGAGTTTCGCTTTTTTTTTAAAGTCGGGTAAAAGAGAAACGTTTCTTTTGTGGAGATCCCCTTAATTTTTTACTTCTTTTAATTATTTGTTAGAAAGTCTCTCGTAATATACTTAGTACATAAGCGACCGAGCTTTTCTCGGGGCGTAGTACCCAAAGCTGTTAAAAACATTTAAAAAAACGCTACCTATGATACACATTGCGCCGCAAATTTAGTTTCGCGCCCGACTAATTTTTATTATTTGTAAGAAAGTCTCTCGTAATATACATATATTCTGTGAAAAATTCAGTTTTCAGTGTTTAAAAGATAGATTCAGCCTTTCAAAAGTAGGACGGACAGACGGACGGATAGACGGACAGCGCAGGCTTATTAATACCAAAGTATATATATTAGTACTAACATACAGTATAGACACTCCCTGTCGCTCTCTAGATTGCGACTTCACCCCCTCGTCACCCAGATTGATACAGATTGGTTACATTTTGGTTGTCGAACGTTTAACGTATAGGATTTTGCCGCGATTTTGTTTGTTCCGTCATTCTTTTTCTGAAATGTCATTTCTGGCAAGTTGTATAAAGAGTCCAGGGTGTGGTAATACGGTCCCGTTCATTCATACCAGCTCATATACGTCCCCACCGAGGGGCTCGAGCCTACCCTGAATTAGGGCGATTAGGCCTTAGTCGACCACGCGGGCCCAGTGCGGGTTGGTCGACTTCACACACAACCCTTAAGTTTCTTCGCAGGCGTATGCAGGTTTCCTCACGATGTTTTCCTTCACCGTTAAAGCAATCGGTAAGTATATGTACGTAAGTATTTGAAAAACTCATTGGTACATTGGTCGTCCAGATTCCCGGTCCCGTTACCAGTATGGAACTCTAAAAACAAAGTAATTGCTAGCTATTTGACACGCAAACAAAGAAAACACACAGCGAGTACAGGTTATGTAAGTCTAGTTACATAAAAAAGAAAAGTGAAAAGAAACAGTGGATTTACCTTTCATGGCGAAATGGAAACGCAAATCAGAAAACAACATCGTCATCGTGAAAGATTAGACAGAAAGACAAATGGCACGAGTGCACACATTGTGCTCGGCATTGTACCCAAATAGAAGAGAATGTGCCATTTTACTTTTCCTCTTTGCCAGCGATCCGCGACCGAATAGGTGAAACGACACGCCAATAGAATCTGCTTGGTGTTTGTATAAAAACCCATAGTAGGAATGACGACAGCATCGGAAATAAATTATGAAATTTTGATCACTAAATTGCCCGTCTACTTAAACTTCGAAAAACCTTACTCGTTTTGTTTTCCATCAAGTCTTCGATTTTTAATTCACCAAAATTACAAAATGAGTACTTAAATGACGCTGCTAAACTGTGTCGTCACGCCTAGGTATTTTTAACATTTTTAGAACAAAATGTCGTTTTTGACAGATGATAAAAAGTAACTCAGTTGACTAGCATTCGTCATCCCTAATGTACCGTTTTCAAGCGACTTCCAAAAAGGAGGAGGTTCTCAATTCGTCTGTATGTTTTTTTTTAATGTGTGTTACCTCAGAACTTTTGACTGGGTGAACCGATTTTTATGATTCTTTTTTTATTTGAAAGCTAGTGCTTCTCATGTGGTCCCACATAAATTTTATCAAAATCAGTGTGGTAATTTATTAGAAAATTAACAAAAACCAAAAATAATAATGCAAAAATGCACTAAGTTGTTGCGATGGAAGTCGGTTTTTTAATAAAAATATTAAAGCACTTATACAGGAAATGTACTAAGGTAGACTTATCGCTATAAGAAATCTCTTCCATCCGACCTTGACGGGTGTTGGGAGACTTCAAGGTACTGGAGGAAAACCTGTACTATGTACGTAAAAAATATAAACTAAATATAATACTATTAATATTAGTTTACGCTGGATGCGGGCAGCGCAGAACCGGTCGTCGTGGAGCTCCTTGGGGGAGGCCTATGTCCAGCAGTGGACTTCCTTCGGCTGATATGATGAAGTATAAACTAACCACTTCATCCAATCAGGTGAGATGATGGCAAGGGCTTACTAAGGGCTTTAACGACTTCAAAAAAGGAAAAGGTTCTATGTTCGACTGTATATTATATATTTTTTATGCATCTCCACCGATTTCTCCGTCAATTGTGAATCAAATTTAAAATTTATTTATTATTGAGGTGGTCCCATATTAATTTTATCATAATTGGTGTACCTAGTATTTAAAAAAAAAAACAAAAATAACAATACAAAATTCTACTACATTGTTGCGATAGAAGTCGGTTTTTTTAACGTGTTTAGCGCTTCCGATTATTGGGGATGGGTCTGTTCCCAAACTCAGGAAGGTTAAGGTGAGGTATTGATTGGAATAGTTGTCTCTGTCTTTTTCTGTACGTTTTCACTTTTTCAATGGTTTTTCGTTTCAATCAAAAACTACAAAGAAAGTATAAAAAATAATAACATTACTCACTTTGTATTATCATAACAAATATTTTTGTATATTTTTATAAATTTATACTTCAAAATATTATTCATAAATAGAGGTGAATGTAACGTTGTATCTTTGGGTTTTTTTTTATCGAGCCAATACTGCTCAATCGTGTTTGTAATAGCTTTTGACTTTATCATCAACAATAAGGGTATTTTTTTCTCAACCTTGGGTTTTCTATCGTTTAGGAGTAATTGACGTCAAAAATAACGAAAATCTGTAATATTACCGCCGTCATACACCAGACAGGGGAGGCAAGTCCGGGTATGTGGAGGCCTTAGGGCCAATGGCGAATGCCACTGTTAGAAGTTTTTCAAGCCGCCTACAAAGCATATGATACGGCTTAACGACTGCCATCTAGTGATGGTAACCAGCACCAAAGGCTTTACGGTGAAGGAAAACATCGTGAGGAAACCTGCACATGCCTGCGGAGAAACTCGAAGGTGTGAAGTCGACCAACCCGACTGGGCCCGCGTGGTCGTCTAAGGCCTAATCGCCCTAATTCAGGGTAGGTTCGAGGCCCTCGGTGGGGACATATATGAGCTGATATGATGAGACAAACCCATCTGGTTATCACCGTGCTTCAAACGTGCAGAGGTGCAGCCAAACGCACTCAAATTTTTAATAATAAAAAAAGGCAAAGACGATTTAATAATACGTATATATACATCTTGTTTAATTGTGGGGTTGGTTGTGGTACCTTGAAAATAGCAAGTACTTAAAATTAAGGTTAAAGATTTGCTAGGGGAATATTTTTTCTCCTGGAATTTGTCTTCTTCGTATTTGCAGTTTTTTTTTATTTACAGTTGATAAGCCCTTGGCATCATCTCACCTGATGGTAAGATGGTGTTTTTTTAAGAAATTCTATGATAATAACCCACAATAATAGCCACTAAAAACTCGAAAATAGGGGCTTTCTTAAAAAAAAACAGCCAAGTGCGTCTTGGACTTACGCACTGAGAGTTCCGTACCAAAACGCATCTGGATATAAAACCCTACAACCTTAACTTTGTAATTGAAAAAATGTTCTCCCATACATCGATATACGTCACGGCCATTGTTCTACCTGGAAATGTAAGTTGGTGATTGCAAAATAATTATTTATGTGATTTAACTATAAATTTACAGTTTTCGTATTTTTCCCTTTACTTGAGCTGTGAGATCCTGCTTCTAGTTAATTTTTATAATTCTAGGTCGACGGAAACTACCCCTCCGGTTTGGATTTACTTGTGAGTATGAAAATGAGTGACATAAATGTCCGTAACATGGCCGTATCTTTTTATTGCTATGATTTAGAAGCTTGATTTTTTCACAGATTTAAAAATCACGTAGATCAAAGTATTTTATATTAATTTTAACTTTATGCCTCCAGAAAAATAGTTTTTAAGGACGGACAGAGAGTCGGACAGCATAGTGATCCTACAAGGGTTCCTTTTTTCATTTCGAGGCACGGAACCCTAATAATTGATGACAAAAGGGTATTATAATAATACCTAGGAAATATTAACACAACAACTTCGGCAACAACGTCACTTACCACCAGGTGAGATGTTGTCAAGGGTTTACCAATAGTGCATAAAAAAAAATAAAAAAAATTGATTTTTATCCAAATATTTTACAAAAGAAAAATATCGAAAAATATAAATGACACCGTTCCGCACAAAATGGTCCTTCGAGCCGGACCATTTTGTGCGGAACGCGCTGGAGAATTAATAAAAACCGCTTGAATCTTATTAAAAGTGTGGACTGTATTATTATTTATAAATTTTAACAAGATACGATAGCTATCTGCGACCTGCGTGGAGTATTTTTTTTATTAAGAAAAAAGTGTTGCCATGCCAAAAAATTATGTTGGATTCCAACAGACACGTCGAAATTTCGATAATCTAAAAAACCCTTCTGTCACAAATTTGTATAGATTTTCTTCCTGATGATCCACATTTGTAGTATTTACAAAAGAACTACGTTTTTACCTTCATGTACGGAACACTGACAAATCGAGACCGACTTTCACTCGCCGATTTTTTTCTTTTGTTGTTTACGAAGCGAAGGCAGCTACTGTAGGAGGGCAGTCCCTCGGACCGTAATTAGACGCGACTAATTGAATTAAAACATTGCATAATTAACGCTGAGGACCGAGGAACGAGGCCTGGAAGTAGATGGGTGATTGACGACAGCTGCGCTCTATTTCCGGCAACAGACTGCAGGATTTTTTTTGCCTAAGTTTTAGAGATGATAAGGTTTTTTATTTTCTTTTTTTACTTCTGAGCTAATTACAAGTTTGTGGTATACGTTCAAAAACCTGCCAAGTGCGAGTCAGATTCGCGCACAGCGGGTTCTGTACCACCACACCTCTCCAAAAGAGTACAACAACGATACCTATTCATTTCAATCAAAAGACCTTTGTCTTTCGAGTGACTAGGAGCGAGCGTTATCGGGCCACGAATGAGTAAAGTAGGTATTGTGATGGAAAAAAAATGCGAGGTTGAGATTTTGTTAGTGATCGATTGTTGCTCACTAATAGAGACTAAAAAACAAAAAATAAAAAATGTATGTGTGTGAGTGTGTGTGTGTTTGTTCCGTGTGTCGGTCCGGTGCGTTAGTTTCCAAACTACTGGACGGATTTGGCTAAAATTAGGGTTAGGGCAATATTATTTTTATATCTCCATTTTTAAATTTCCCCTATCTTGATCCCCTATTTGGTGGAAATAGTAAAAATTACTTCTATTTTTTACTCAAAAATGGCTCAAACGATTTAGATGAGAATTGATACGTTACTATAGCTTTTTATAGCCTACAGCTTGCGGTTGTTCGTTATTCCAAGAAAAATCTCATTAGGGTACCTCCCATACAAGTCCAGGTTGTTTGTTACTTTTTTTTTTAAATGGCTCTAACGATTTGAATACAAGTTTGTGAATAACGAAGAATTAATAAGGCTTACTGCACTGGGTAGTTGATTATTTCAGAAAAAATCCGTGTAAGGTACCTCCCATACAAAACCAAATTCATTGTAACTAGCCTTTTCCAGCGACTTCGCTCGCGTGAACATAGATTTTATGACTGTCTTCAAGGAAGCGCAGTGCGCTAGCCACAAGAGGCTTGCGAGCGTGGAAAACAGTAGCCTATATAAGGTAGGTCCTAATCTGTCTACCTATCAAATTTCAGCCAGATAAGTTCGGTAGTTTTTGCGTAAAAGAGTAACAAACATCCATACGTCTAGGTCCTAATCTGTCTACCTATCAAATTTCAACCAGATAAGTTCGGTAGTTTTTGCGTAAAAAAAGTAACAAACATCCATAGATACTATATGTCGGAGGGTCATTGAAAACGCGACCAATACCAGCTCGAGATAAGTTTACATAGTTACACTTTGTTTGGATCAAACGTCAGGTATTAGTACCTGGGTGAAACCGGTGGTGGCGTGACGATCGCTTGTACTCGTGAGACGATCGTTTGTGGTAGCAAAGATGATGTATTAACGGAAGGCTGTTTGTGCTGCCACACTGAGTTGAGAATTTATTAGATCTGTGGAGAAGCCAGATTAGCTGGACGTCAGTCTCGGAGCAGACACTTTTTGACGGAGCGTCGAGCAGAACACAAGTAGTGGTGATCTGTGAGCAAAATGGACGTGTCACGCCATCGCTGTGATCACCGCGTTTGCATCCATTGTTATCCCAGGCATCCTGTACAATTTCGATTACCAAATGATCAAGACTATTGAAGAAGGACCTCTGTGATATAGCTGCATTGTTATTTCGACGCCCAATACCGAAATAGTTAAGGACGTGAACCACGAGGCCATCCATAACCTAACCTAACCCTTGGAGATCAGAAGTTGGATAGTTCCCTGCGCTCGCAACTAGTGGACGACGGGAAAATGTGAAAAATGATAATGGAGCAGCGAAATAAAAACCACTGGCAACAATTCTTCGTGCTACAGAACCAGAACATGCTGCGATTGATTGAGGCTATGCGAGCACCATCCTACATCTGCTGCAATCACATTGACAGAATTGACCCCGAATATACCTGAAGCTAATCCACGTGCACGGTGCACAACTGTCGACATCTCCCTTACGGAACGACCGTTGGAATGAGGTGACAGCATGGGCTGCGCTGGCAACAGCGGAGATGCACGCAAGCGGCGCGTGCGGTTTCTGCGAAGTGCGTGATGTACGCGGAGCTACGAAAATCCGGTGAGTCGTACCCCTTTTGTTTTGATGGTGGTGGTAGTAGTACGTGCGTAGTACTATTACCTAATCTGTAGTGGTGCCTACTGTTCTCTCGTTAAAGAAAGTTTCGTGTATAGACTTTCGGGAGTGTGTTCAGTACAAACGCACGATTGACTTTTATAGGCAACGCTCACGTTTACTGTACAGAACAAATATTGAGTGAGGGTAGTATTGACGGGAATCATTCAGAATTTTTATTTTTTTGTTATGCCAAACGAGTACCTACGTTCCAACCTACGTACAACAATACGTGCCAACAATATTATGATCGGTTCAGATATTTTAAATCTAGGATTGACGGTATTCTTAAACGAGTCTGTCAATAACAAAACAGCTTGACTGTCGGTAAGGATGCGAATAGAGTAGTTAGTCCCTTACCCTTCTAGTAGTGATTGCATTAGCAGCCAAAATGATGCCTTGTAGTCCTTCAAAGTGCTCTTTCACGTGCTTTCGGATAGTTCCTTGTGGCACAGCGTCGTGATTCAACGGTAGATTTAAAAACTAGAGTTTTGGTTATACAAACCTAAACCAGGATAGAAAGTATTGAAACCCCTTTAAGCTTTTATAATATTGAGACTGACATTTTTACATGGAGTAAAAAAAAAAACCTTTATTAGCTTTCGTAGTATTGGGACTGATATTCTCATTGATCATAGGCCAAAGTTGTTGCCTATTTTTAATAGCTTTCGTGATGAATTTGTCGAGGGCATCCTTAATGCCCCGCTATCATATAGACCCTATGTAGGTATGAGTTTCGGGGACCCCAATAAAATATTTTGTTTACCAATTGTAAAAAAAAAAAAGAATAATAACAGGGTAGTATGCGGAGTGCAGTGATGAACGTCTTACGGCTGATGTGATGATGATACAGGATTCATGGGCTGGAGGCTGCGAATGTCATAAGCCCCGAAGCTTTCCCTTTTTGACGGCCTTATCATGCTGGTAAAGAAAAAGGATAGCATAGAACGCAAGTGTTGATAACCGTGAAAAAAAAAAATGATAACAACATGCCTGAACGGAAATTGCTTCCTCTGATAGCTTGGAACATCGACTGACTTCATAGGTGGTCACTATTTAACCACGTCAGGCATAGCTAGTGGTTACATCAGGTGCATTCTTTACCTATTAAATCGAAATGACTGATTTTGTAACCTCTGTTCAAATACGTCCACGTGTCATTCGATCTACGTAATGCCCCCTTGTATTTGAACTTACGTTCATAAACGCTTTAGGCGCGTGGCAACGGTCAGGTGAATCTTAGCACGTTTAAACGTTGATACTCTTAGTTAAGTGTCCTTTAAAATATGCTCACTTCCTTCGAGTATAGTAATGAGATTTCAATGTTACAAGTCCTTCCATGATGATCATTTGGCAGCAACCAAACTGTTGGGTTAACCGAGTTACGAAGTACAGCCTCCTGGAGTTGCTTCTAGGTACGAGTAAAGTAGCCTAACCTCTAAATGTCATGTTTGTCGATTACACACACAGGCTGTAATTTTATCTAAGTGAAGCACGACAACATACTAGTGATAATACGGAGAGTAACGCATCCTATTACAGGAGTTGTTAATCAGCTTGCTGCTGATGTGTTATAGACATGGGCCTCCCCCATGTTTGAGCGGTTTCACCAATTGTAAAAAAAAAAAAAAAAACAAAAAAAAACGCTACGCTTGGCGGGCTGTTTGGCGGTACAGTATGAGCGTGAAGGACGATGTTGCTTGTCCTCAAATTTTTAGTCCCTTAGTCACTTCTTGTGAAACCCTTGGGAAGAGATGGGGTGGTGTATTGCTCTGAGGCTGCGCCACTGGCTGATTTCTAGACAAAAGCTTAGTTTCACAAGTTACCTAACTTTGTGTTGTTACAAATGGAGAAGCGTTACCTACCACTTTAGATATCAAATACCGTCAGTTATTGAGGACAGACTACGTTAAATGCCCGATAGTGACAGTATTATTGACTTGGACAGAATTGATGATGGAGAGACTGAACCTCGACCATCTACTAGTGCAGATTAAGGACTTTTGTACTTGACCGTGATTTTAACGTTCACTAGTTTGTATTTTGAACCTTAGACGTAAACAATTTTTCGCAACTGGATGCCAATAGCCTCAGCCATTCGTAGACGTAGGCGTAAAACACCGAGTTGATTTTCTCGTTGCTGTGCGGCCACAACTGTGTGTGGCGTGCGTTTGGCTCGCAGGCGTATCACCGGGGAGGTGATGTTGGCAATGACCAGAAAGAGGTGATGTTTGAGATCGCCGCATGGAAGCGATAGTGTGGTTGGACACCGGAGGGAGGTGGTCCAAGAGTCGCCAGGTAGGGTGACTGTGTTTTTGGGTGGACACCTGAGAGGTTGTCTGAGAGTCGCCAGGTCGAGTGACTGTGTGTTTGGGCGGGCACCGGATGGAGGTGTCTGAGAGTCGCCAGGTTGGGTGACTGTTGTTTGTTTGGGCACCGGATGGAGGTGGCCCAGAGTTGCCAAGATGGGTGACTGTTGTGGTGATACAAAATAAGGAGCGTAACCAAACCAAGTTAGATCCCAAATACCGAGGGCCGTTCAGGGTCGTAGAGGTCTTAGAAGGTGACAGATACAAATTACAAGCTTTGAATTTGAGACGAAGTTACAAGTATGCCCATGGCCGTTTACGTAGTATGTCCGAAGGTTATTTGCCTCCGGATGTTGACGATGAATCTGGTGCAGAGGCGTCTACCTTTCAATGTTAATTGTATTGACAGATCGTAACTCAATCAATTGTGTACAGTTGTAATTTTTTTCTTTATCGTTTATTTTTGTGTGTAGTACTGAAGTATTCCAACATGTTTCAGCGGTAAATGAAGAGTGCTGAATGGCGCTATATGTTTGCATGAATTGGCTGCTGCTTGTTTTGTCAGACTCGTTCTGTCATGATGTGTAGCAGGTACATTCGTGTTTTTGTAAAAAAGAAGTATCCCGTTTACCGGCTAAAACTGTTGATGGTATTCCGTCGCCTGTACTGGCGATGATGGTATTCCGTCGCCTGTATTGGCGATGATGGTGTTCCATTGCCTAGATTGGTGATGATGGTATTCCGTCGCCTGTATTGGTGATGATGGTGTTCCATTGCCTAGATTGGTGATGATGGTATTCCGTCGCCTGTATTGGTGATGATGGTGTTCCATTGCCTGTATTGGTGATGATGGTGTTCCATTGCCTAGATTGGTGATGATGGTGTTCCACTGCCTAGATTGGTGGTGATGGTGTTCCGTCACCTGGACTGGTGATGATGACTGATTGGTATTCCGTCGCTTGGCGTTAGTGATGATGATTCTTTGTGGTGTCCCGCCACCCGGATGTGGTGATGTTTAGTTCTGGTGTTCCGTCGCTTGTGATTTGCGATGATGATTATGTTCCGTTCTATGTGCCCCTAAAAGTTGTAAATGGTTGTAAGGTTTCAAGCCTTGCAGCTGTGATTTACCTTGGAGACCTAAACTGATTTGAGATTGTTTGAGTTACGATGCTAATGCTGAGGTTTATTTAGTTTACGAGAGTGAAATTATTTGGTTTTTTGAGGCTGTTAAAATGTGTTGTTACCATGATTGTAGTCTTGAATTAAAGCTTCACATTATTAGCGTTGCTTTTATTCCTTGAGCTGTGGACCTTCCTAATGAAGGTCAGGATTGGCCGAACGAAATGGAATCTACTGGCTACCCTTTTCTTTTTCAGGTTAGTCACCCGAGGACGTGTGACTCGCAGGATGGCCGTGTCGGAGGGTCATTGAAAACGCGACCAATACCAGCTCGAGATAAGTTTACATAGTTACACTTTGTTTGGATCAAACGTCAGGTATTAGTACCTGGGTGAAACCGGTGGTGGCGTGACGATCGCTTGTACTCGTGAGACGATCGTTTGTGGTAGCAAAGATGATGTATTAACGGAAGGCTGTTTGTGCTGCCACACTGAGTTGAGAATTTATTAGATCTGTGGAGAAGCCAGATTAGCTGGACGTCAGTCTCGGAGCAGACACTTTTTGACGGAGCGTCGAGCAGAACACAAGTAGTGGTGATCTGTGAGCAAAATGGACGTGTCACGCCATCGCTGTGATCACCGCGTTTGCATCCATTGTTATCCCAGGCATCCTGTACAATTTCGATTACCAAATGATCAAGACTATTGAAGAAGGACCTCTGTGATATAGCTGCCTTGTTATTTCGACGCCCAATACCGAAATAGTTAAGGACGTGAACCACGAGGCCATCCATAACCTAACCTAACCCTTCGAGATATATATACTCGTACATACGAACTTTCGCCTTTATAATTCAAATTCAAATAACTCTTTGTTTTACATAAAAATAAACAAATACATGTCCAAATTTAATTAACAACTAACAGACGTACAATTTAGGCGGTCCTATCGCTGAGAGCGATTTCTACCAGACAACCCAGTTCTCGGAGAAAAAGTCGGGAGGCAGGTGCTACGCGAGCAACAACAGAAAAAAATATTGAATAATTTTCAACTTAAACTAAAATATATTAAGCTTTTATCACAATATTACTTAATAAATAAAACCTACTTGGACTATAAAATAAATAATATTAAATACGCATATATATTAATACACTTCGTTCCACCTTACACTACACTACACTACCCTACCCTACACTACACTATACTGCACTACACTACCCTACCCTACTCTACCCTACCCTACCCTACATAACACTACACTACCCTACCCTAAAACCTTCTCCTGACAATAACGAACTCAACAAAAAAAAGATTTGCGAAATCGGTCTACCTGTTCTTGAGTTATAAATGATGTACCTATCTAACACGACTTTTAAATATATTACCAAACAAAAGTAAGACGCAGAATAATAGTAAGTATATATAGCAAGAGTCAGAGCGCAATGTAATCTTAAATTTTAGTTTCGAAGAAATTAAGAGATGGGGCTTGTCTAATAGTAGGATCTTTCTTTTCATAAAAATAAATCTGTTGATAAAATTATCTTTACTTTGTGCTACTAAGCGTGTAATTTGTGTATACCCGACTGCGACACAGACGGTTGAAAACTTCGCGAGAAAGTACGCACAGCCTGTCTGTACAATTAATAATTTTTTAATCAGCTTTTCATCTGTAGTGCGAGTACGACTCACACTTTTATTATTTGTTGTTTAACTTAAGGATTAGTACTATAATCGAACAATGTTAAACGCCTATAATCAATACATCATATCAGCCGAAAGACGTCCACTGCTGGACAAAAACAAAAACTATAAATGGGTCGACTCTTAGTCTTTTTTGTCAGTAAATTCACTTTAGTAAAAATACTCATATTCTGTGAAAATTTCAGCCAGATTCAAAAGATACAGCCTTTTAAAGTTGGCATGGACGGACAGACGGACAGCGTAGGCTTAGTAATAGGGTTCCATCACCTAGTACGGAACCCTTAAAATGAAAATAATACTGAAGTGCATTATACTGGATTAACACTAGAACAGACAAAAGGCCGTAACTTCTTTGCTAAAAAATGGAACATTCTGCGACACTTCAAGCGTCAAAAACCAAGATGCCGTGTTTT
The DNA here is from genome assembly GCA_947284805.1 of Coleophora flavipennella. Taxonomy (NCBI): domain Eukaryota; kingdom Metazoa; phylum Arthropoda; class Insecta; order Lepidoptera; family Coleophoridae; genus Coleophora; species Coleophora flavipennella. The sequence goes on along the minus strand of OX369281.1, from coordinate 11,087,677 downwards.
TTATTCCTTGACACAATTTTTTCCGATGATGTTTACTAATTCCTGCAAATAATTTTTTCATCACACCCATTCGAAAAACGATGATTTGTTCCTCAATAAGTGCGAAAAAAAATTAACATTGCTCACTGTAAGGAATTTTGATTCTCTCTTCCTGTATAGTCTGCATTCCCGAAGGTTGAAATTAAAAAAAAACACAAACTTACATTAAATTCTCTATGGCGATAAACTTACTTTTGTGATTGGTTATCAAGGAGTTTGGAATAAAATACTAACTCTGTGAAGTCAACCAATGAGGTCGAACACATAATGTATGAAGAAGTTACTAGTCGGTTAGTATTGGCGGCAATGCGCGCAGAAAAAAAAGAACAGTCATGTTCCTTCTTATCATATTTTTTTTGCTTAAGGGTTGTAATGAAAAATTGTGTATCACTTGGGGCCAAAATATTTTATTCTCGGGTGACGTATATTGAATTCCTGGCTAAGCTCAGAATTCAAACTAACGCCTTCGGAACAAAATATTGATTCGTCCCTTGTTACACAAAAAACTAATAATGGTTACTCCAACATTAAAAGCCAACTTTGTACGTGGGCCGTGGCGTACTTCAAGCATGAATAGTGAATAGGTAGTCATGGAAACAGCTATTTTGCAAATCCTCGTTATGTTGCTGAACAATATGCTCATTCAACAATGAAACTGCGATCCAACCCACTTTATGAACTAAGCAATAAAATACTATAAAATACAACTGTATACAGTTTCAAATAGAATGAATTTAAATGAAATTTTTAATGAATTAAAATATTTACTTTCCGGAAGGCGGCCATTTACGAAAAGCTGCTGTACTTAAAACCGTACTGCCTGCCGCAAACAATAAGGGTCAATTCACACAAATTCGTGTTTTTTGCACACATGTGCACACTTTTATTATTATTATATCAGCTCATATACGTCCCCACCGAGGGGCTCGAGCCTACCCTGAATCAGGGCGATTAGGCCTTAGTCGACCACGCGGGCCCAGTGCGGGTTGGTCGACTTCACACATAACCTTCGAGTTTCTTCGCAGGCGTGTGCAGGTTTCCTCACGATGTTTTCCTTCACCGTTAAAGCAATCGGTAATTATATGTACGTAAGTTTTTGAAAAACTCATTGGTACATTGGCCGTCCAGATTTGAACCCGGTACCTCTGGTTAGATGGACCGAGTCGTTACCGGTTGAGCCACCGACGCTTTTGCACCGACATGTGCCCACTATTTCGTTAAAAAGCGAGAAGATATTGTTACGCGCTACTCGAGAACTATGTTTCTGTTGTAAAAGTAAAAGAACTGAAAGACTGACGTGACTTTGAAATTCTTGTGCATTTTAAGGGTTCCATACCCTATGTCAAGTACATATATCAGTACTAACATGCAAAACCAGGCAACTGCCGTATATCCCTTGGATAGCACGGTTTATTGTGCTACACGATAAGAAGGAGTACTAACATGCAGTACTCCCTGCCGCTCTCTAGATTCCGACCTCACCCCCTCCTCACCCAGATTGATACAGATTGGTTATAGTTTGGTTCTCGAACGTCTGGGATTTCGCCGTGATTTTGTTTGCTTCGTCATTTGTTTTTAGATATGTAATTTCACGAACATTTTATGCAGTGCCCAGGGTGTGCCTAATGCAAAGTATATTTATTAGTACTATCATACAGTATGGACACTCCCTGCCGCTCTCTAGATTCCAACCTGAATACCCAGATTGATACCGATTGGTTATAGTTTGGTTCTCGAACGTATAGAATTTCGCCTTGATTTTGTTTGCTTCGTCATTTGTTTTTAGATATGTAATTTCTCGACCATTGCATGCAGTGCCCGGGGTGAGCTCAAAGGGTGCCAAACGGGACTATTTCTAAGCATTATACTATTTCTGCGAGAACCATACATATTATGGGCCCCCAGGTGTATAACAAACTCTCTGTTGACATTAGGAATTCCTCTAGTTTTGACACTTTTAAAAGTAAGCTACAGAAATGGCTTGTCGAGCGGTCCTTTTACACATATAACGAATTTTTGACATACAAGGGCTAAATATAAAATGTTATTTTAGAATTGTTTTATTAAACAATTCTTATGTTAAATGTTTCAAAATGTTTCAACTTTAATTATAATTTTACTTAAATTTTATAAATGTGTTATTATAATAATGTGACTTGTAATATTAATTACCAATAAATATATGTCTATGTCTATGTCTATGTCCATTCTGTCCGTCCATCCATCCGTTACAGGCCTGTATATTTTTTAACCCTAATGCATTATATATTTACACATATTTGTATTGCCTCATGATAGACATGTATTACTTGAATACAATTGGTGAGAGATCTGTAAGCAGCTTCGCTAGTTGTGAAATGCTCAAAAGCACTCACGTAGTTTTCTTGGAAGTTGTTGTTCGGACTCTCACTTATGAGGCCGGGTTCAAATTCCGGCTTATAAAAAATGTTATTTTCAACTGACTTAAAAAAATATGAGGTTCTCAATTCAACGGTCTTTTTACTCTTTTACTCAGTTGTTACTCAATATCTTCGTCGAATGGTAACCGATATAAATAATAATTTTTTTAATTGAATAAAGAGATGGTCCCTAAAATTTTTTTCTCAATTAGTTTTTAAAGAAATAAAAAAAATGTGGCAAAAATGTACTTTGCTGTTGTTGCGATTGAAGACGGTCTATTTAAAATAAGTAAATTAATCCATTGCCAGTATGCCCAATGGACTTATTAAAGAGACCAGTGGGATTTTTTCCAGTTTTACGCTTATTTAAAACTAATATGCTTCCAAAAACTGTGTATTTAATTAGTTAGATAGACTTATTGAGAACTCATTATGCTTTTCCAATTATATTAATATAATTTTGTAGGCAGTCTAGAGCACGTACAAAGCAAAATATTTATCTTCCTCACTCGCTCACAATTTTCAACTTACCATCCTGCTTAAACCCAGCAGAGAGCTGCTGCACAAATGAAAATTTTACAAAAAAATCGAAATGAAAAATTTATAACAATGGGATCCGTAGGTCACCTATAGGAAGGAATGTGGCACGACAGGTAGGTGGGTAGGTATGGTAAGGGTATGGGTTAAAAAAAGATGCGTGTTCACAGATATTTATAATAGAGACTAAAGACCTAAAAAGTAAATACATAAGGATTAGAAAAGAATATTACACACATTAAATTTACATTAAACCAACAAAAACATAATTATATCTTACTCGACATGGGTCTAAGAGAATATCAGGTTTCTCATATGCAAACAGTTAAGCATAGTATTTAATTTTATTTTGATAGCGAAAGTATGGGAAAAATAATTGATGGATCGGATTTTGATTTTTAAATTATATTGTCACATAGATGACAGCGCATGCGTAGAAGAACAAATAAATGGAGTGAAAAAAGATCGAATAAAAGAAGAACGAATAACAGCGTTACCGCGTTTTTTTTTATGCAGAATTGTTAAACCCTTGACAACATCTCACCTGGTGGTAAGTGACAGGTATTATTTGATTTTTCAAGTTTTGTGTATAAATGAGTTGTTATTTGAGTACACAATTGATATTCGTGTATTTTTTTAGAGGTATAACTTCGCCATTTTATCCTACAGAAGATTTTTTTTTTATTTTTTTTTATTCACAATTGGGAAACCCTTGACAACATCTCACCTGGTGGTAAGTGACGATGTTGCCGAAGATGTAAGCGAGCTTACCAAGATATAATGAAAATCATGTTTTCTTCTAAAGTCAGCACTCAGTCAGATATTCTATTTTTTAATTAAAAATTTGAGTGCATTTGGCTGCACCTCACCTGATGCTAAGTGCCGATACAGCCGAGGATGTAACACGCAAGCTCAAATAGTGCCTATTCACTCTCGTCTTTAAGATTCCTAAATTATACGAATCTATTATCTTAATGCACGAAAAAAATATGTATGCAGCGCCCTTTTTTTCTTGATGATTATCTTATTGTTTTTTTTTAGGAATTAATAAACTGAGTATAATTCAGAAAATAATTTATTAATGGTTCATTTTGGATTATACCCTCTCTTAAGTTCAGTAAACAATGTTTCAATCAATAATCAATTTCATTTGCCTCGCAAAATAAGCGCGTCGCATTGTCGTCGCTTCGATTACGCGCTCGCTAGTCTGAGTCGACGCTAAAACAAAATTCCTCACCAAAACAGGAACCCGCCTGTAATCATACATTTAATGGTTTCCATAATGACCTCGTAAAGTACTAACTGCCACGAGCCCTTTCATAAATACTCAACTTCTACACCGAGGTCGGGAACTTTCCATTTTTGCTGTGAAAGTTTAATTTATTGTATTTATTTAGAAGTTGGAACACAAATTCCTCTGTTGTTACAGCCAATTACTGAATTTTTGAGACGAAAAATTTAATTTATTTTTCCTGAGCGTGATAATGAACAGTTAATTTTTATTTTAAGCAGGTATCTTCTTAGTCGTCTCGCTTTAAAGAGCGCCGCCGCCGCCAGTAGCGTAACGGTTTGGTACGGGAGGTTGTGGTTCGAATCCTGCCTCGTATGTATCAATGTGCAATGTGCTCTATATGCATTATATTATATTTATATTATTACATTTATATATAGTATTATTAACTTACATTATGTAGTATATTATGTATTTTTTGTACGCGGTATTTATTTAGGAATATGTTATCAAAATTTCTGTTTTTAAAAATGTTGTCTTTGTTGTACACGTCTTCTGCCATTCTTTTGTAATTTCTCTTTCCTAGGTCTGCTGGAAGAATTTTTAAATAGAAATAAGATGTATCTTTTGTATGTTCTTATGTAGTTAAAAGTTTGTTTGTCCCTATTTCTGTGTGCAATAAATTGTGAAATAAATAAATGAATAATATGTTTTTGAATTTTGATTTCATATGTTTATCCGACGCTCTTACGGTGAAGGAAAACATCGTGAGGAAACCTACCAACCTTCACTCAGTCCGCGTGGTCGATTAAGGCCCGATCGCACTAATTCAGGGAAGGCTTGAGCACCTCGGTGGGGACGTATATGAGCTGATATGATGTTCTTAGACTCATAATTTAGGTTTTTTTTAAAAAAATGATTATTTTTGTTTTATACCGGGTGATAAAAAAATGTCTAGCAATATTTTTGCTGACGCATCTACTCATGAAACTGAACAACTTTTCCCAAGAAACCCATAGTCAATTCGAAAAAAAAATAAGGATTACCCATACTAAGTTGGCTGATCTGCTGATCGATTTATTTGGAAAGTACAAAAATTTTTTTTTTTGGCGAAGTGACTATTGGTTTTTAAGGAAACTTTTTCAGTATGATGAGTAGAAGCCCCAGTTAAAATATTGCCAGACTTTTTTTATCACCCGGTATATGTGACGTTAAGCACCGAATTAGCTCAGGATTTATGCAACGGCGATAGTTCACGGGAACATGTGACCCCCGAACGCCCCTTAAATTGAAAGGGAAAATCTATGAAACGACTATTATACGCCCTGTCGTCTGTATGAATCTGAAAGTTGGGTCACTAAAAGAGCGTATCACTGAAAGACGACTACATGCAGGGGAAATAAAAGTGTTAAGTAAACAAGGCCTGTTGCGCTGACCCCAAATTATAAATTGGGAATAGGGCAGGGAAATGATGATGATATTGTTTATTTTGTGTGTATTGTTGTCAATCAAATAATTGTCTTTTTCAAACGACTTCCAAAAAGGAGGAGGTTCTCAATTCGACTGTTTTTTTATGTGTGTTACCTCAGAACTTTTGACTGGGTGAACCGATTTTGATTATTCTTTTTTTATTTAAAAGCTAGTGCTTCCCGTGTGGTTCCATATAAATTTTTACAAAATCGGTTAAGTAATTTATTAGAAAATTAACAAAAACCAAAAATAATAATGCAAAAATTTACTAAGTTGTTACGATGGAAGTCGGTTTTTTAAGCGTTTTTAGTTTAGCGTTTTCAATAATTCTGCTGCTGAACAAAGATCTCCCCAAGAATTTCCACAACGACCGCTTCTGTAGCGCTCCACGCATACAGCGGCTTCAGCGACCTTAACCATCAGTGCATCGAGTGGGAGCCCTTTCTTGTTCCTACGCTACGTCTTTTAGTACGCAGTTACCACTCGACAACGTTGCTGCTCTAACGGACGTCCGTTCTACGAGCTGTGTGCCTTCTACGTAGTCAAGTGACTCTATGAGCTATTATGGTTATTTTGGTTCTCCTACGCATCAATTCATTTCTGATTTGATCACATGGGTAAACTCCGAGCATAGCTCTATCTATCCTCCTTTCGGTCTATTCTTGTATTTCCATCATTGTTTTATTTTTCAGACAATTTGTTATTTTTAAATTTTAATCATAATATATATTGTGTTAAATAAATCTATATATGTATGTATTTAAACGTATATAAGTATGTATATCAGTCTCTAGTAACCCATAACACAGGGAATCCTACTTTGGGGCCAGATGACCATGTGTGATTTGTCTGAGAATATTTATATTTATTTATTTATAATACTTTCTCTTATACTTGTATGTATACCGGTTCGTGGAAGTGGACTGAAAAGTAATTTTGTTGCGTAGGCGGCCCAATTATGTTTCACCTTTCAAAACACGATAAAGGACCGAAAATAGGCGTCTGTTATATTGGTCATCCGTGGTCAAATAATAAGGCCGACAGCTAACAAGGTTTGTGCATTTGGCGCGAGTGGACGACTCCTCTGAAATCATTATAAGTAACTTACACAATCGTAAAACTCGGCTAGCAGTGGCAGAGCACATGTTGTAGAACGGACAATGGTTGGGGTAGTAAAATTCTCCAGTGACGACTGCGCACTGGAAGACGTAGCGAAGGTACTAGGCAAGGACTTCCACTCGGTGGACCAACGACCTGGTGAGGGTCGTGGAAAGTTGCTGGATACGGACAGCGTAAAACCGGTAAGCATGATAACCTACCTATTACAGTTATTGGATACAGCACTGTAATACTCTGTCAGGCAGACAAACCACGTGTCGTAGGGTGAGTTATAGGGTCCCATCGACATCATTTGGGTCATCATCATCATCATCATATCAGCCGAAGGACGTCCACTGCTGACCATAGGTCTCCCCCAAGGATTTCCACGACGACCGGTTCTGCGCTGCCCGCATCCAGCGGCTTCTCGCGACATTCAGCAGGTCATCGGTCCACCGAGTGGGAGGCCTGCCTACACTACGTTTTCCGGTGCATGGTCGCCACTTGAGAACTTTCAGATGGCCCCAACGGCCATCTGTTCTACGAGCAATGTGCCTCGCCCACTGCCACTTAAGTTTAGTAATTCTGAGAGCTATGGCGGTTACTTTGGTTCTCCTACGGATCTCCTCGTTTCTGATTCGATCACGCAGAGAAACTCGGAGCATAGTACGCTCCATTGCCCTTTATGGTGACCTTGAGCCTTCTTATGAGGCACAGTAAGGAACTCTAAACAAAAACTTGTAGTTACTTAGAATAAATACGAAGACCAGAGTGGTTCTCATCGCCCAGACAATCACGAAGGGAAGTGAGTCGTTAATCCATTTATCCTGTAAAATCACCGCCCGCGGACCCCAGCTCGTTTTAAAACCCATTTTAGGCATCTTTTTTCACGCACATTATTTTAGTCAGTGCCTTTTAAGGCGATTGTTTTTTTTTGTTCTTTATGAACAAAAGACCTAGGAATAAATTACTTTTTTCGGATTTACTCTCTGGCCTAATAAAGGTTCAAGAAATCGTATAGTAGAATTATTTTCAAGGGCAAATTACACACGTTTATTTTATTTATTTAATAATGTAGGTTTCATTATTTGAATAATATAATTTGTGCAATGCCTGTCTGGTCTGCCTTTATTTCAACTGTGAACTTTTAAAAGTGTTATTGTATAAATCGTAAAAATCAATTAGGGCTACAAGTCTCGAAGGATTAGGCATTTGACATGACAATGACTACTATCTAGTGGCAGCAACCGACACCACCAGCTTGACGTGCCTTGCGAAGTACGGAAACGTTCGAGATAAAAGCTAGTAACAGTCTACCCCATCCAGATAATGACCGTATTTATGGACAGCTCACCTGCGTCACTCCCTGGACACTTCATACAATGGGCCAGAAATGAAATTTCAAAAAATGAATGACGGAATAAACAAAATGGCGGTGAAATCCTATACGTTCGACAACCAAACTGTAACCAATCTGTATCAATATGGGTGACGAGAGGGTGAGGTCGCAATCTAGAGAGCGGCAGGGAGTGTCCATACGGTATGTTAATTCTCTTTTATATACTTTGCCTGCGTGATCGCGTGGATCAGTTGCATTGATTTGCTTACTGCAACGTACCACTAGGTACGTATCATCATCATCATGAACATCATAATCATCATCATATCAGCCGAAAATCCTCCAATGCTGGACAAAGGCCTCCCCCAAGGATTTCCACGACGACTGGTCTTGCGCTGCCCGCATCCAGCGGCAGGTACGTATCATGTGAGTATATTTGTAGGATAAACTCTACCAATGTGATCGCTGACCCTTATCCTTATTTCGGCATCCGTACCGTATCGACGATTCGATGATACAAAATCCTCGCTGAAATTCCAATTCATTGAGTCAGAAATTTGTTTCCGTCGATTGCGCAAAACTAGCGTTTATTTGAAATTCGTCCAGCGTCAATAATGTCACGTTTGTAGGTATTCCATTTAAACTTGCCAACAAATTTAATGAAATCGCTACGAAGTAAGTCACTCAAGCGATTGTTGATCGATAGAGAGTTACGATAATAAACCTTGTAGGCAGTTCATATAAGTGCCGGCACACGAAAGAATGCTCGGCAAAAGATCAATTTTTTTATTAAGGTGAAACCCTTTCAGAAAGTAATGCAAACTCCGAAATCGAGGGTGGGAAAAAGTCATTTTTCTGCGGTTGAAAGTGCAATATATTTATCATTTTTTTATTAAATTTATTTCAATATGTCTGCTACAAAGTGTAGAAGGCCAAAGCACGATTGATAAAATTTTTTTTAATAGAAAAAAATTTAAAAGGTCGCTTAAATTTGTCAAGTTTTGCTGTTTTAGCCCTCAAAAGCCAGTTTTACTTTACAACAGTTAGACGTAGCACCTTATTTTTTATTCTCTCTCATTCCTCAATAAAATCCTGATATACTATCGGACTCACTTTTTTGAAAAAATGTCTATATCTTAGTAAAAAAAAATTGAAAAAGTGCTTTATGCACTTTTTCGATGTTTTTTTTTTCAGTTTGGTTATTTTCTTTACTCTTTACACGTAAAGAAAATACAGAGATAGGTAACTGTTCTGAACAATAACTCGCCTTAAACTTCAGTAAAATTTTTTTTGTTCCATTCATGTCCAGTCCTTACGACATAAACTGCAATACACGTAACGGTGAGAGGACTCGGAGAAGCGCAAGCGGTTAGGTTTTTTTGGCAAGCGTAGAGTTTCATACAGATAATATCTATTTTCTAATGCCCGTGATTGAAAAGTGATTATCAATTTTCACAGGGTCCAGCAAAAAAGTGTGGCAATAACTTTAGGTCGGCTTCTAATCGTAAAACTAAACAAATTTATCTTTTTATTCATAAAGTTCATCATCTTCAACTTAACAGCCGTGAGATGTCCATGCCTGGACAAAGGCCTTACAAAGTTAGTTATACTTATCGATTCATTTGATTATAGTTATTTATGGTATTATTTACTTAAGTAATACCAGTACTTGTTAGGTGTTTAGGAATAAGTAGTCAAAAAATTAATGACTTAAATTTTCTAGTCGTCTGCCATTTTGTGTCAATTTCTAAAGCTCTTTTTTTATTCACAATTGGTGAACCCTTGGCATCATCACACCTGATGGAAGGTAACGATGATGCCGAAGATAGGAGTGGGATTACCAAGATTCCCCAACGCAATTGAGTCTGCAGTAAGAAAATTCTTATCTATAATATAATAAAACTGTAACGGGGCCGTATCTGTACATGAAATATTTTTGGAAAATAATAACTGTGGTGGACATTACTAACGATATAGAGGCCAAATCAACTACTTTTGGAATTTTTGTCTGTCTGTATGTTTGCGCATCACGCAAAAACTACCGGGCCGATTTTGATTAAAATTTTGTATGGTGGTTCCTTATAGCCCGGGTTAACATATAGGATACTGTTTATCCAAGAAAATTCAAGGGTTCCCGTGGGAAAATCAAAAGCGTGCATTTCTAGAATGGCTCACCAGGCAAATGTTGCTTTACCTGTGGCAATTAAGTTTAACACGCTTATATCGCGAACTAAAACTGGGACATTGTAAACCCCAAAAAAATTTAAGGAATGGAAAAAATTGTATCTCTAGAATGGCTCAACGTAAAAATATAAATTCTTTACATTGAGATGTGGTGTTTTAACCAAAATTACATAGTTACATATTCTTTATCCGGGAAAACTAAATAGGTCCCGTGGGAAATTAGATCTATCTATACATCGAAGATCTAATATGTATTGAGTTAAAATTTTATACTATTGAGTGAATTTCTTTTAAGTATTTTTCAGAATACGCTACTTTACACAACTTTAACTCTGGAACTATGCCACGTAGCGATATGTTTCATAGACTAACAGAAAGTTATTTTTTTAAAGATTCCAATCGTGTAAAAAAAAAAAACGCATAAGTCAAGTTGTGCATCTTTTAACGAGAGGCGCAGATAAGAGAACTCTTCTGACGGCTACTATTGGCGTATGGCAGTTGCTCTCCGCTTGGGCTGCAATGTCTGTGAACCTCATCAATGTATTTGCGAATCCAGGGTGGAGGCAATTGGCCATCACGCACTGAGTTGCGGTCGTTGTTTGTGAAGATTCCACGTCACTAAGACCTTAATGACCTCACTCGAATGGCACTGGTCACGGCCAGATGGAATATTCCATCTTTGATGCAGCCGCCGGGCTTTAGTCGATCTGATAGCAAAACGCTAGACAACTTAAATAGGTGCAATGGCAGAGAGGAGAGTGCCTGCTTTGGGATGCCACGTGCGTCAACACTTTTTGTACCTCACACCTCACGCGTCCGTCTTGGAGGAAAATTACTGCTTTGTGCCGCTGGTCTGTGAGACAACCGGCTGCTGAACCCTCAGAGGCCTTTGCCTTCATTATGGAGATTAGCCGTCGCCTTTGAGAGAGGTGATGTTATGCCCGCTCCGGGTCCTACCTGCTGCTATGGTTGTCTATTGCCATCCAGCGCGGCAACGAAAAGTGCGTTATGGGCTCTTTTGGAGCAGATATGACTCAGGGATATGACCCATATTAATATAAGAAAAATAATTATAACTACACTAGCTTTTGCCCGCTTCTTCGCCCGCATGCACATAGCACTTACGACCATTTTTGAGGGTGAGTGGTGCGCGAGCCGCAACCGGCTCGCAAGCGTGGACATAAGTTTTTTCCAGGTACCTCAGGAACTATATCGGGCTATTCTAGTTAGCAATCTTTTTCACTTCCTACTCCCTCAACTCCGTTGCGACGCTGCCGATGTGCGCGAGCGTAGAAAACAGATTTCCCCAGATCCCTTTGGGAACTATGTCAGGATATACGTAATAGTAAATTATATGATTTTCTACCTCATCTATCATCTCTGTGCTAAAAATTACACCAATCTATTTTTCTGTTTAACGAAAAAAGAGTATTGTTTTAGTTCCCTCAGGAGCTGCATCGGGCTATGCTAATTCCAAGAGATAAAAAGTAGACTTTTTCATCAAGATTGGTAGAGGTGTTGGATTGTTAATAGGTAAAAAATAAAAAAACACATTTTCACATTTATAATATAGTAAGGATTTCAGCCGATTGCGGCTCGCGCACCACTCACCCTCAAAAACACTCAAAAAGCTTGGCAAAGCCGCGGTCAAAAGCTAGTTGGAAATAAGCTGTGCCTTTTTCTGCCTACAATAAATTGTGTAATAAATAATTAAAATTTTGTTTTACAATTTTCCCAAAAATGAAAATTTTTATTTGGTTTTTCGTACAAATCGACTAGTCAACTTCATATGGGAAGTCTAAATTTTTGTTTGCGAACTGATTTTAGGTCTTTTGGGGAAAGTTATTCAGTCAAGTTATACAAGGGGACCTCAAAGTATAGCTTTTATTACACATGGTTCAACAAAAAAGGTGTGGCAATAATTTTAGGTCGGCTTCTAGTCGTAAAAATGAACAAATTTATGTTTTGCTTTATAATGTACATCATCAACATCTTAACAGCCGTAAGATGTCCATTCCTGGACAAAAGCCTTATAAAGTTAGTTATACTTATTTGTATATGTCCACTGGATGCGGGCAGCGCAGTACCGGTCATCGTGGAAATCCTTAGGGGGGGGGGGCTTTTTCCAGCAGTGGACGTCTTCGGCTGTTTGATAATGACATCATGTACAAGTCATGGTGTTCGATCGTTCGTATCACAGTGTGACTTACGTGGTAGATCAACTGAAGATAGGCACGATCATTATAATTATTCGGTCCCGATAATTAATTAATCGATTAATCTATAAAGGCTTCCTAACATTTTTTATGTGTACTTAGAAACTTGTGGAGGCCTTATACGAGTGGCTTGAAAACTTCTGATGGTGAGATTCGTCATTGGTTTTAGTAACTTCACCAACCTAGACTTGACCCCTGTGCGTGAAGTATGGCATAAGCTTCTTAATTTTAGGAACAGACTCTTGCCCCAGTAGCAGGGACTGGGGAAGTAAAAAAAGAGGATACTTTATCACATAGACTGCGAATTCCATAGATGGGCGTGGAACCTCAGAGATATAAACACACATATTTTTTCTGTTAATTATTTTCGTTTCTTTAAGTGATATAATGGAACTAATTTTAACTAAAATACATTTACTAAAAACAGTTACTAAATAATTTATATTACATAATTAATCTAGTATGCAGTGTCTTACAATGTCAACTTTTTTACTGTGAAGCAAGAAATAAAAGGCTTTTTTATTTTTATTTATTTTATTTAAGTGATATAATGGAATGTATGGTTGCGCATCGTGAGCCGAGTCGTTCCTTTCCCTCTACTATGGTTTATGGGAGCGATGGCTGACTCTCGCGTTATACTCGTCACCGGGTGCCGCCCGTGTGAACTGGCCTACTCTTGTCAAAGGCATTAATGACATTCAATGATTTTTATGTATAACTTTTCATGTTTTCATGTTATGATGACATCATCATCATCATCATATCAGCCACAAATCGTCCACTGCTGGACAAAGGCCTCCCCCAAGGATTTCCACGACGACCGGTCCTGCGCTGCCCGCATCCATCGGCTTCCCGCGACCTTCACCAGGTCATCGGTCCACCGCGTGGGAGGCCTGCCTACGCTACGTTTTCCGGTGCGCAGTCGCCACTCGAGAACTTTACTGCCCCATCGGCCGTATGTTCTACGAGCTATGTGCCCTGCCCACTGCCACTTCAGTTTAGCGATTCTGTGAGCTATGTCGGTTACTTTAGTTCTCCTGCGGATCTCCTCGTTTCTGATTCGATCACGCAGAGAAACTCCGAGCATAGCACGCTCCATTGCCCTTTGGGTGACCTTGAGCCTTCTTATGAGGCCCATAGTAAGCGGCCATGTCTCAGTTCCGTAAGTCATCACTGGCAACACACACTGGTCAAAGACCTTAGTCTTGAGACACTGCGGTATTTGGGACGTGAAGATATTGCGAAGCTTCCCGAACGCTGCCCAGCCGAGTTGGATTCGTCGATTGATCTCTTTCTTGAAGTTGGAACTACCTAGCTGGACTGTTTGTCCCAGGTATACATATTCGTCAACAACTTCCAGTGTAGAGTCTCCAACCTTTAGAGGAGTGGGTGCGACACGGACATTTAACATTATTTTCGTCTTGTCCATGTTCATTTTAAGACCCACTTGTTGAGAGACCTTACTGAGGTCATCGAGCATTGTGCTTAGGTCTTCCATAGTCTCAGCCATGACCACGATATCGTCAGCGAATCGGAGGTGGGATATGTACTCGCCGTTGATATTGATGCCGAGTCCACCCCAGTCCAGAAGCTTAAAAACATCTTCCAGGGCGGTGGTGAACAGTTTCGGAGATATAACGTCTCCCTGTCTCACCCCTCGCTGCAACTGGATAGGTTTCGAGTTCTGGTCCTGGAGGCGAACCGACATGGTGGCGTTTTCATACAGACACTTCAACACCTCGATATATCGATGGTCAATTCGGCACCGCTGGAGAGACTGTAGCACAGCCCAGGTTTCGACTGAATCAAAGGCCTTCTCATAGTCCACAAACGCCAAGCATAGTGGCTGATTGTACTCTTCGGTCTTCTGTATAATCTGCCGCAGCGTATGTATGTGGTCTATGGTACTAAAGCCTTTTCGGAAACCGGCTTGTTCGGGAGGCTGGAAGTCGTCAAACCTGCGTGCGAGACGATTCGTAATGACTCTCGAAAACAGCTTGTAGACATGGCTCAGAAGTGAGATGGGTCTGTAGTTCTTCAGCAGGGTGTTTTCACCCTTTTTGAAGACAAGCACGACCACACTTCTGTGCCATGCCTTAGGCGTTTGTCCCTCGAGTATAACGGAATTAAATAACTTCTGAAGAGCTTTTAGTACCGGTGATCCACCTGCTTTCAGAAGTTCAGCCGTAATTCCATCATCACCCGGTGCCTTGTTGTTCTTGAGCTGTTTGAGAGCCATTCTAATCTCGTACAGGCTGACGTCCGGGATATCTTCGGTATAGTGTCGGGTTAGTCTGGCTCTTGGGTCTTCAGCCAGATCGCTGACAGGCAAACGTGTGGTCTTGTACAATTGTCCATAGAACTTCTCAACTTCTTCCAGCAACTCAGTCTTAGACGATATGGTCCTGCCGTCCTCAGTCTTCAGCTTGGTCAGTTGGCTTTGTCCAACAGACAGATCTCTCGCGAACACTTTTGAGCCTTTGTTGTGCTCAATCGCCTCTTTAATACAATTTGTATTATATTGGCGTAAATCGCGAGTTAGGGACTTAGAGATCTGCCTGTTTAGTTGCCGATACTGAGTAGCGTCTTCAGAGGACTGCAAAACCAATCTGCGTCTTTCTTCCATGAGGTTGCTGGTGAAGTCGGAGATTTTTTTGGTTCTGTTTGAACGGCGAGTTTTAAAAATCTTGGACCCGACCGTTTGAACAATTTCCACGAACCTGTCATTATAATCGTCCACATTCTCGCAGTCTCCTAGGCATTCGAAACGATTGTGCAACTCGAGCTGAAAGCTCTCGGGGTTTTGGAGCTGGATGGGCGCTGGTCGGAGCGTAGACTTCATCAGTCGACATCTTTCTAGCTTGGTCTTTAGGTTCAATGTGCCTCTGACCATCCGGTGATCGCTTCCTGTTTTGACTGAATTGATCACGGAGACATCATTGAATATTTGCTTCCTTGTCGACAAGATGAAGTCTATCTCGTTTTTTGTTACGCCATTGGGATGCAACCATGTCCACTTCCGCTGTTTTGACTTTTTAAAGAAGGAATGACATAATCTGGTTTATTTCAAGGATTTAATTTTGACGTTATTAACAAATGATTGATTATTTCTTGATTTTTCACAAATGACATTATATCATTTTTACTTTATGACTACCAGAAAAAGTGTAAGTTGCACCTATTTTAAATAAATAAATACCTTCTTGAATCTTGAATATAGTTAAGTCAATATCTCGAAGTCAAATTTCTTACATAGAATTTCGTTTAGTGATTTTTTTTAAGTAGACGATCAAGGGCAATGGATCGTGCTATTCTAGGAGTTTCATTGCGTGATTGAACTAGAAATAAGAAGATCTGTAGGAGGACCAAAGCAACTGTCATAGCTCTCAGATTTCATAAACTTAAGTGGCAGTGGGCGGGGCACATAGATAGTATAATTCGCTAGTGGCGACCGTCCACCGACGTAGCGTAGGAAGGCTTCCCAGTCGATGGATCGACGTTCTGGTGAAGGTCGCGAAAAGCCACTGAATGCGGGCAACGACCGGACCGGTCGTAGCGGATATCCTTCGGGGAGGCCTTTGTCCAGCAGTGGACATCTTTCGGCTGATAAGATGATAGTGAGACACTATTGCGGATGCAAATGAAATATACATTAGTAGGTATCTACGCTCGAGCACAGTGTAGTCTAGTATCATTAAAAGTTATTCAAAAAAGAATCTGTGCCTTATGGGTAAGTGAATCACATTGGCAGTTAATAATTATGCGATCGATAGGGCAAGTTTGTGTGCGGTCACGAATAACCCATGGGAAATTAGGGATCGATGGTGAAGGTTCGATAGCGTACAGGAATATTTGATCAACTACGTACTTCATGAAAGGACTCGGAGGAATAAGGACTGCAAAGGAAGTTTTCAAATCACCTATAAGGCCTCTGACAGCTTGGCGACTGTCATCTAGTGTCATTTATTTGGTGTAATGTTAACGTTAACTAATGAAGAATAAAACCTCGAAATCTACTTTTGCAAACCACCTAAACGAAACCAACCACTGGTTTGACAAAGAGAATAATGAGAAAATCCTCCAAACATGTGAAAAAAGCCGCAAACTGAATGCATCGGAAGCTCTTGAAAGTAACAGACATAGGATACAAAACATCGAAGAATTATTAAATGATCAAATCTGCCTATCGACATCTCCTCTGTTAAATTATTTTAAATAATTGACATTTAATTTTATGCTTTTGACAATTTACAAATCATTCTTTTATATTTAGTTTTTATTTGTTACGTTACTGTATTATTTTTTCTGACTTTGGTATTTTTTACCAAATCTGAAGATATTTTAATTACCTGGTAACCCTAAAGTTTATTTCATATGTACCCACACATTGTGTAAATAAATAGTCTGCTTGAAGATGGTGTTCGAAACCGGTCGCTGACAAATTATAACGTGCAGTGTTATTCAATTTCTGTGGAATTAGTGTTAATATATACCAAAATGAGTAAAGTTAACTTAATTTTTACCCGACTGTGTTATAAGGAGGTTTTTGTTTTTCGAGTATATGGATGTATGTATATTTCTTTGTTCAAATCTGGACGGCCAATGTACCAATGAGTTTTTCAAAAACTTACGTACATATCATTACCGATTGCTTTAACGGTGAAGGAAAACATCGTGAGGAAACCTGCACACGCCTGCGAAGAAACTCGAAGGTTGTGTGTGAAGTCGACCAACCCGCACTGGGCCCGCGTGGTCGACTAAGGCCTAATCGCCCTGATTCAGGGTAGGCTCGAGCCCCTCGGTGGGGACGTATATGAGCTGATTTAATAATATTTCTTTGGCACGTTCTTTAGGCTAAACGGCTTCATGGATTTTTGAGTGCGCCGTGTACTCATCTTATTCCTGTGAGTGACATAGGATACATTTTACAAAAAAGAGAGGGTAAGTTTTTATCCTGTCGGGTTTTCAATTTTTATTTATTCATTTATGGGCTAATAAATCATTAATTACGTCAGGGAAGTAATTCTGTACCAGCAATGTGTTATGTGTGTTCGCGGATAACTTTGTCATTTATGAACCGATTTTGATGATTCTTTTTTTGTTGGACAGGAGATATCCCAGTGATGGTAACATGATAAGGAAACAAGGATCTGATGATGGCATCCCAGAGAAATCGAGGGGAACCTTAGTTTCCTGTTTGAAGTCGGTTTTATTTGTTCAAAATTATTATGATTTTTCTTTGTAATGCGTAAACTGTAGATCTTGTGATAATCGAAACCGGACAAATGAAAGTCTGATTCGCGCGTCAAGGGTTCTTGTTAATATGTTGGTGTTATGGATTTATTAAATCAAAAGACATTAACGAAAGTGTTAGATTTTTTAAATTTAATTTGAGATCCTAAGCGAGTATGACTAACAGTTGGAAGTTGTTAGTGATGATTTTTCTTTTGAGATTTTATAAGAAAACGTTATCCACTCGGGCGAAGTCGCGGGAAACAGCTAGTCAGCATCTATGTACGGTCTCGTTAACAAAACATATCGTCCCCACTGCTAGAATACGGGTCATTTTGCAAACTGGGGAACGTAAGGCTATAGCAAAGTATATAATATATTATATTAGTACTTACTGTGACCAAAACATCTCGTCTCAAAATAAAAACTCTTTTGGAAGAGTCTTTTTCTTTTCGTTATATGATTCGTTGTTTTTTTGGTAAATAGGAGGAATAAATTTGAAAAACTGGGTTTGAAATTTTTTTTGACGAGGAAGAAAATAACAAGCGGTGATGTGGAGTTTTTTCGTCTGGATGTTTACTGATTTCTAAATTATCTTATTAGTGTTTTTCCATCTGTTATTTTAATATATAACAATACGCAGAGCCCGTGTTTTTTGTAAATGGGTTTTTATTACCGGATTGTACTACTTTTAGGCCTGCCTCCATCGGCATCCGTGCTTGACTGTTTGCGGTGCACCGCAACGAGACGGGTGCTGATTCTTCACAGCCTGGCAGAAGGCTCTGCCGCCTAAAACACCAGACGCGGACATCCTATACCAGTCGCCAGTCGCTCTGAGGAAAGTACCTAATATATTCTTCTGTCTCTTCGCTTCGCCTACCCCATGTCGGACTGCTCTCTCCACCTTTCGGACATCTACACTACTTTACTATACTACTAAACCTCTTCTTAAGATTTAAATATCATGTTAAGCTAAATTAATATATCACAAGGCCATATTATAACAACGAAATTTAAGTAGAATATCTTAGCCTCCAGGCTAATATTGGCCATATTTGTTTCTTTTAGTTTATTTCAGTCAATTTAATATGACTTAATGGAGCTTTATCCGGATTTAGCCACGATTGTTGCTAAACTGGTGCTCGAGCAAAACTTTTATAAATCTAATTTTGTGACAGGTAGGTTTAAATTAAGATGTATTTTAGATAACAAGACATCACTGCCGTTAATTTCTTTTATAACCGCTGTATTACACCTTTTTTTCTACTTTTCCACTTAATATATTATTTATTCCGATTTACCCCAAAAATATTTTTCTCCATCTCCATCATCAAACTTAGCGAGCTTAGACCGCTCCCTGCCGCTTTATAGTTTGTGACCTCACCCCTCGTCACCCAAATTGATACAGATTGGTTACATTTTGGTTCTCGAACGTATGGGATTTTGCCGTGATTCATTTTACTAGCATTTGTATGCAGTGTCCGGGGTGTGGCTATAGTCTACACATTGGGGCCAAGTCCGGACTGGTGGAGGTTGTAGGGCTGGCTGGTGGCGGACTACACTGTCAGAAGTTTTACAAGCTGCCTATAAGGCTTTGGACACGGCATAACGACTGCCATTCACGTAGTGAAAAACTTATTAATTGTCTTATCATCATCATGATATCAGCCGAAAGACGTCCACTGCTGGACATAGGCCTCCCCCAAGGATTTCCACAACGACCGGTTCTGCGCTGCCCACAACCAGCGGCTTCTTGCGACCTTCACCAGATCATCGGTCCACCGAGTAGGAGGTCTACCTACGCTACGTATTTTGGTGCGGTGTCGTCACTCGAGATTTCTACTGCCCCAACGGCTATGTCCCCGGCCCATGCCACACAAGTTTAGAGATTCTGAGAGCTACATCGGTTACTTTGGTTCTCATACGGATCTCCTTGAGTCTGATTCGACCACGCAGGGAAACCCCGGACTATACAGTAATTGTCTCATTATCATCATCATCATCATATCAGCCGAAAGAAGTCCACTGCTGGACAAAGGTCTTCCCCAGGGATCGTCCACCGGTCCTGTGCTGCCCGCATCCAGTAGCTTCCCGCGAACGTCACTAGTTCGTCGGTCCAACGAGTGGGAGACCTGCCTATACTACGTCCGTCAATTGTCCACCTTCATCAAACTCTTTAAGACACAAAAGTTACTGAATAACAGTGTGGCATCGAGGGTCTCGAGTCCACCATGGATTAGGGCGATGCGGGTTGGTCGACTTCACACACAACCTTCGAGTTTCTTCGCAGGCGTGTGCAGGTTTCCTCATGATGTTTTCCTTCACCGTAAGAGCGTCGGATAAACGTACATATGAAATCGAAATTCGAAAACGAATTGATGCGTTGCAGGATTTGAACCACGACCTCCCGGACAGGAGGTAGCGGCCCTTGCCATTACGCCACAGACGCACAGTGGCACCATCAAGTGTGTTATATTGTACATTTTATTATACGTTAACCCAGAAAAAAAGCACAACGCAATTACAATACGATAAAAGTACAATACTATGAACGTAA
This sequence comes from Coleophora flavipennella, assembly GCA_947284805.1. NCBI lineage: Eukaryota > Metazoa > Arthropoda > Insecta > Lepidoptera > Coleophoridae > Coleophora > Coleophora flavipennella. The sequence goes on along the minus strand of OX369281.1, from coordinate 11,067,375 downwards.
TTGGAAAAATAATATGTATACCTATAACTGCTACGTACCATACCTTTTTAACAATTTTCATGACTCCTGTATTTCTGTGGTCACGCACAGTTAGGGCATTCCTTTTTATTGTGCTTGTCGAGCAGGAAAGCTTGCTCCTTTTATGTTATATCGTGGTTTATCGCGTTGCATGCCACGGACCCACTGAACCCTCCTCCGAGCTCCTTGACCAGTATTTTAGTCGAAAAAATACGATTTTGTTCTCCATTTAAGACTGCTTGGTTTATTTTAGTACCCACTTAACTATAATAATTATTTCAGATAAAGAAGTTTGGGCTCTACTTACAAAAGAATGTTTTTGAAAAATAGTTCTGACCACTTAATTAGATCTATGTCTGTTGCTAGACGATAAGACGCTTAAATGTTTGAGTTAGAACACATATTTTCTTTTATTATTTACTGATAATATATAAAATTACATTCTAAGGTTATTGAATAAAATGTAAAATATTAAATTAGATTCAAAAATAAATTCATATAATGTCAATTCATATAATGCCATTTTCATTTTCAAATAATACTAATAAAAGTTATTTTTATATTTTCATGTTAATATCTACTATGTATGTGGTATTATTATTATAACAGCTCATATACGTCCCCACCGAGGGGCTCGAGCCTACCCTGAATCAGGGTGATTAGGCCTTAGTCGACCACGCGGGCCCAGTGCGGGTTGGTCGACTTCACACACAACCTTCGAGTTTCTTCGCAGGCGTGTGCAGGTTTCCTCACGATGTTTTCCTTCACCGTTAAAGCAAGCGGTAAGTATATGTACGTAAGTTTTGAAAAACTCATTGGTACATTGGCCGTCCAGATTTGAACCCGGTACCTCTGGTTAGATGGACCGAGTCGTTACCGGTTGAGCCACCGACGCTATGTGGTATATTTGGACAAATTTGAAAGGTAATTAGCTGACATGTTTGTAAGGCTAGTTTTTTTTTTCTATAGTTCCCTACCTCAAAAGGTAAAAACGAAACCAATATAGGATCACTCGTCTGTCTGCCCGTCCGAATGTCACAGCCAATTCGCTCGGAAACTACTGAACCGATTGAGTTTTAATTTAGTTCACATATGTAAGTCGGTGACCTAAAGACGGACGAGTAAGGTAAATAAATGAATTTTAAATATGAGGCCATTTTTGGGGCATAAATTAGAAGAATTAAAAAAAGAGATTTTCAAAATATATTTTATGACATATCAAATAAAAGGGCTTGTTATGGGAATCCCAAATTGATTGATCTCCATCATCAAACTTAGCGAGCTTAGACCGCTCGTTTCGCTCGCTGAACTCTAGTCCAGTTGAGAATTATAATCCCTTTTTAACACGCTTTTATTGGCTTCACCTGTATGTTTGTTTGTTTGTTTGTTTGTATGTAACCGACTCCTTTGGACTAGATTTTGACCTACTTTAAACGGACAGATTTAATTCAAACTTTGTAGACTTATCAAGAATCAGCGACAATATAATAATTTCATAAGTTTGAACTAAAAAATTAAAAATAAATAGAGTTAAAAAAAACTAAAAAAACCCGGTTTTAAAGCACTTCGAACTTAAAAGTTATAAAATAATTTTTAAAATAACCTTAAAACAATAATGAATAAAAAATACTAGTATTATTGTGAAAAAAAAGCGTCGGGCGCTCGATGTATGAAAAATATGGAGCAAAGCGTGTTTTTTAGTTTTTTTTAACTCTATTTATTTATGAATGCCTTACAACGAATCATTGTTTTCCGAAAATGGTTAAAAGCACTTCCCCTACCACCTGTGGTATAATATAGTACATTTGTTGTTATTGTAAATGAGCTGTCACGAGTTTGCAATAACTTTCACACCCGTGTATCACACGACGTTTTTAATACAGTTGTGGAAAATAGTAAAAAACAAATTTAAAAAAATTAAATATATTTATTTCAACATACATACGTACATAGGTAAATAGAAAATGGCGCGTTTTTGCAACTGGTCATTTTTTTCACAACGAAACTTGGCAACTGGCTCATACGCGTATACAGTCTATTCGATTTTTGACCAATGTTGACGTGAAAATAATTAAATTAAAACTAGTAATAAAATATGATAAACAGCCATTTAAAAGAATTTTGAAAATTCAATGTTAAGACGTACGGTAAGGTCATTCATTTTTCTTCGTATAATATCTGTCCGATTTTATTCTATGTATGAAAACTTCTTGCTACTAAACTTTTTAAATTGAATTACAAATTTAAAACTAAACTGCAAAATGCAGTTGCATTACTGCATTACTTTTGCAGTTTAGTTTTAAATTTGTAAGTCAATTTAAAAAGTTAAAGAAAGTTTTTTTTATTCACAATTAGTAAACCCTTGACAACATCTCACCTGGTGGTAAGATAAGTCTCGTAAAAGAAAGTCTTGACCGCGTAAAAGTAAGATGCCTATGCAAAAGATTTAATTTTCAAATCATAATTATAGCATCTGAAAGTTCGCCTTGTTCAACTGTATTGAAAAGGTACACTAAGATTTCTATTACAAAAATATAGTGCTGTCGGGCTAAGCGTGTACATTATTTATTTGTCAGCAAAATCACGCGCGGCCATTAGGGCAGGGAAGCGGATACGCAATAAGGACTTTCACTTTCTTTGTACATTTTCCGTTATGCCATTTGATTTTAGTTGCAACTGATGCTGAAATAAACTACAGACCCCACGGAGAATCGACGGAGGTCTAGGATTTTCTAAACATACCTACTATTTATTTCACCGTATAGACGCTTATGCGATACCCGTGCGTCGTAACATTTTTCGATGCGGATGTCTAGGATTTTCTAGACATACTATTTATTTCACCGTGTAGACGCTTATGCGATGTCGTAACATTTTTCGATGCGGAGGTCTAGGATTTTCTAGACATACTATTTATTTCACCGTATAGACGCTTATGCGATACATGTGCGTCGTCACATTTGTCGATGCGGATGTCTAGGATTTTCTAGACATACTATTTATTTCACCGTGTAGACGCTTATGCGATGTCGTAACATTTTTCGATGCGGAGGTCTAGGATTTTCTAGACATACTATTTATTTCACCGTATAGACGCTTATGCGATACATGTGCGTCGTCACATTTTTCGATGCGGAGGTCTAGGATTTTTTAGACATACTATTTATATCACTGTATAGATGCTTATGCAATACATGTGCGTCGTAGTATTTTTCGATGCGGAGGTCTAGGATTTTCTAGACATACTATTTATTTCACCGTATAGACGCTTATGCGATACTTGTACGTCGTAACATTTTTCGATGCGGATGTCTAGGATTTTCTAGACATACTATTTATTTCGCCATAAAGACCCTTACTATGTTTTCACGATCTCGAAAATTTGACAAAAAACCTTAGCGCCATTTTGGAAAAAAATATACTTTAAAACCAGTTTTTTTTTTATGGCATGTACCATTTATTTTTGAGAGTTTCCTTTATTTTATACCACGGCTTAATTAAGGTTTTTTACTTATAATTAAGACTATAAGACTTCTTGAAATGAATAAACAATATATTTATTAGACATGGGGCGGGTAGCGATTTTGCCGGGTACCCGGCAGCGCTCAGACGGCGTGACGCGTGCGTCCTGTTTGCCCGCTCGGGTGCAACTGAAGCAAGATTGGCGCTGACACCGATCCTTACGCATGGTGGGCGTGTAATAGAGGGCATTATCCCATATTAAAAAAATTATCGGCGAAATATTTATGCACCCCCTCTAGTTCGGTATACAGCGAACGCCTGTTCTCAGAAGCGGGACTAATATATGAAAAAAAACGAAGTCGCCTAAATGCTGATCAAAATTGGCGTTTTTACACCATAACTTACCCATTTTAAACTACAAATATTAAATTAAACTTCCTAATTATTTATTTTTTCTTGCTATTAATCATAAATTAGTCCAGCTTATCATAATTATAATGATTACCATTTGTGTTCCAAGTCAATAAATAATTAAAAATCTAAAACGTATCATTATTTCTAGCCTTCCAAATTACCCGCCCAGAGCCGGGTACCCGGCACCATTACCCGGTACCCGGCCGGATACTTAAAAAAGTGCCGGATCCGCCGGGTACCGGATCCAAACCGGGTACCCGCCCCATGTCTAATATTTATTTATTTAATAGCTTTTGCCCGCGGCTTTGCCCGCGTGGACATAGTTTTTATGACTGTCTTAGAGGATGCGCGGTGCGCGAGCGGCTCGCGAGCGTGGACATGAATTTTCTCCAGATCCCTCGGGAACTATGTCAGGATATGCTTATTAGTAAATCAAGTCATTTCCCGCCCCCTCAACCATCTCTGTGCAAAAAGTCACACAATCCATTGTTCCGTTGCGATGATAAAGAAATTAACCAAAAAAGAGTATATTTTCAGCTCCCTCAGGAACTACATCGGGCTATGCTATTTTCACGGGATAAAAAGTAGCCTATGTCCTTCCTCGTGACACAGGCTACCTGCATGCCAAACTTCATTAAGATTGGTTAAGGCATTTAAACGTGAAAAGGTAACAAACAAACACAATATCACATTTATAATATTAGTAAGGATTTAATAATGGAAAGGGGGTTGGTTTCCGTAACCGGCGACCGCTGCGCCCATTTTGCGTAAGTAGGTCGGTGTCACTGCCAATCCAGCTTCTCCGTAAAGTCTAGTAGGGACCTCGCGCCACTGAGATGTACGAGCCTGTACTGTGATAACTCCTCGAAATCTACGAGCGGCAGTCTTTTTAGCCTACATACACGCTCTGCTTAGTGGGCTGTCCATGATATCTAGAGCAAATGGATGTTTACAAAAATGACCATGTCCAGTTGTAGCTGCTGTTATCTTGCGGAGCTAAGATCTCCCAAGTTTCAGGAGCTTCATGGATAGGCCAGAGTTGCCGGTAGGGCAAGCCACACTTTCCTGCCGGTTTCCAAGTCAGATCAGTACAAATTATGTTCGTTTCTTGTGCGTGGACTTAGGCTGGATCATAGCCATTCAGATGGGAGGAATTTTATGGGTCTCAGAGCAGTAAATCCTAAACTATCTCCTGGATAAGCTCGTCCACCGCATTGTTGCCGCGTGAGTTGCTGTGCCCCCTTGATCAATTGCTGAGTTACGCTACCGTAGTTACATACCTCTATCAGCTTTTGTTGCTACTCCAGTATAATCCCCCATATGAGCGTTCTGCTCTGCAGGGCCTGTAGTACAGCTCAGCTATCAGACAAGATGTAAATGGGTTAATCACACAACTTTCTTGCAGCAATCGCTTCATCTGCTATGCTGATGATCATTCTTCATTCCGAAAGACCGTGGGATACGCACTAAGAGTAGTGGTAATACTAATTTCTTCAGAGAAGTCTTCGTTTCCGCTGCCGAGAACCCGTTTGGGAACTATCGTTAAATTCTAATAGTAATTTTTCTTTCAGGTTCTGACTTTCCCAACGCTCTTTACCATTTATAAGCTGTACCTTGTATTTCTTTCCCAATTGCCTTGTCATGTGTTATTTGAGGATTTTGTTGGTTGTAGCTGCGAACATTGGCTCCTCTGCGATGACATCGTATAGGAGCTCAGTTGTTACACGACGGATAGGAGTAGGAGATATAATGTTGATATAAATCGCCCGCATCCAGCGGCTTCCCGCGACCTTCTCCAGGTCATCAGTCCACCGAGTGGGAGGCCTGCCTACACTACGTTCTCCGGTGCGTGGTAGCCACTCGAGAACTTTACTGCCCCAACGGCCATCTGTTCTACGAGCAATGTGCCTCGCCCACTGCCACTTAAGTTTAGCAATTCTGATAGCTATGTCGGTTACTTTGGTTCTCCTACGGATCTCCTCGTTTTTGATTCGATCACGCAGAGAAACTCTGAGCATAGCACGCTCCATTGCCCTTTGGGTGACCTTGAGCCTTTTTATGAGGCCCATAGTAAGCGACCATGTCTCAGTTCCGTATGTCTATCAATGGATATACTCACTGGCAACACACACTGGTCCGAAACTGTTCACCGCTGCCCTGGAAGATGTTTTAAAGCTTTTGGAATGGGGTGCACTCAATATCAAAGGCGAGTACATCACCCACCTTCGATTCGCTGATGATATCGTGGTCATGGCTGAGACTATGGACGACTTAGGCACAATGCTCGATGGCCTCAGTAAAGCCTCTTAACAAGTGGGTCTTAGAATGAACATGGACAAGACGAAAATTATGTCAAATGTCCGTGTCATACCTACTCCTCTGAAGGTTGGAGACTCTACACTCGAAGTTGTTACCGAATGTGTATACCTGGGACAAACAGTCCAGTTAGGTAGGTCCAACTTCGAGAAAGAGATCAATCGTCGAATCCAACTCGGCTGGGCAGCGTTCGGGAAGCTTCGCAATATCTTTACGTCCCAGATACCGCAGTGTCTTAAGACCAAAATCTTCTTGTAAGATATCTTTTAGGAAATTTCAAAAAAGTTCTCCTTTCAAAATAATTTAAAACTGTGCATTACTCTTATAAAAAAATAATTAAAAAACACATTTCAAACATCAGTTTTTTTGTGTACTTACCACCTTTTAGTGGGGTATTATTGAGTCACAAAATAAATTAAATGTTTCCTTGAACACTTTTTGATGAAAGTAGAATTTACAAAATATTTAGCTCCATAGTGACCCAGCCTTCCCCTACTTGTAAGAGGGGGATGAAATTTTTTTTTATAGTCGAATAGGTACCATAGAATGAATGAATGTTTGCAAAATATTCAGCTCCAAAGTTACAATTTTTAGGGTTCCAAAGTCAACAAGGAACCGCCATGTCTGTCGGTCCGTCTGTCCGCGGCTTAGCTCAGAGAGAAAAGACTTCGGAAACATACTCTGCGCGAGTCCGACTCGCAGTAGGCCGTTTTTTTTTTAACTATAGGACTTAAAATTATTAAAAAAATACAGATACTAGATATTGATTAATACAAACGATGATTATTTTAGTGACAAAAAATTGTAAGGTAGATTTTAAATTATAACGCAAAGAGATAAAGCTCGTCAAAAGTTGTTCAAAACGTGTCCTTAGAAATTCTTAGACAAACAGCTTTTATATAATGATTCCGGAACCCTACATTATATGTGGTCCGATACGCACTGTACCGATTTTTTAAAGCTTTAATTTAAGGCTTTAAGATGAATCAATCCGAGCAGGATATTATATAAGATTCTTAATTTCGGCCAATGTACCAATGAGTTTTTCGAAACTTACGTACATATACTCACCGATTGCTTTTACGGTGAAGGAAAACATCGTGAGGAAACCTGCACACACCTACGAAGAAACTCGAAGGTTGTGTGTGAAGTCAACCAACCCGAACTGGGCCCGCGTGGTCGACTAAGGCCCGATCACCCTAAATCAGGGTAGGCTCGAGCCCCTCGGTGGGGACGTATATGAGCTGATATATGATGATTCATTTAAAGTTCATATCAATGTGGGCTTCAACGCGGCTGTTACGTTGAAACCAAAAGCCCAAATCTAGATTTTTACATGTTTTTATTACTTTTCTTCACTTTCAAAAAAGTTTTAAAAAAATGTTTTCAATTAAAATGAAAGGTGTGTTAAAGTCACCGATTTTGTTGGTTTCATTCAATATTATAACTATATTTTTTTACATGGAAAATTGTATTCAATTAAATCGGTTTTTTTATTACTTTAATTATATTATATATTTTTTCCATAGTGATGGCCTTACACAGTCGTTCAATAATTTTTATAGAATATTGTTAATTGATCCATCTTAAGGCCTTAAAGAAAGTTATTAAGTTTTGATAAGTAGGTACCTACTCCACTTTGACCTATACCCAACAGGCACAGGTAACAATAAAATAGTTTCTTTTATTATTGAACATGCGGCGAACTCGACCTCGTGGGAAATTAACGATAGAATGCTACGTCAAGAAGTTGATCACATATTGTACTCGATCTCCGTCAAGAATTGCGGGTGGGCACGTATTATATTGTACTCCCCTCACCTGTGAGGGAAGATCATAATAGGCATAAAAATAGTTAATTTTAGATAGCTTTTCTATTGTTGATTGAAAGTCGGTAACAATAGGGAAGGAATAAAAAAATTTTTAGATAGTTGTTCTATTGTAGATTGTAGGTCGGTAACAATAGGGTAGGAATAAAGTAATTTTAAATATCTGTTCTATTGTAGATTGTAGGTCGGTAACAATAGGGTAGAAATAAAAATAATTTTAGATAACTATTGTAGATTGTAGGTCGGTAACAATAGGGTAGGAATAAAAAGAATTTTAGATAGCTGCTCTATTGTAGATTGTAGGTCGGTAACAATAGGGTAGGAATAAAAAGAATTTTAGATAGCTGTTCTATTGTAGATTGTAGGTCGGTAACAATAGGGTAGGAATAAAAATAATTTTAGATAGTTGTTCTATTGTAGATTGTAGGTCGGTAACAATAGGGTAGGAATAAAAATAATTTTACATAGCTGCTCTATTGTAGATTGTAGGTCGGTAACAATAGGGTAGGAATAAAAAGAATTTTAGATAGCTGTTCTATTGTAGATTGTAGGTCGGTAACAATAGGGTAGGAATAAAAATAATTTTAGATAGCTGTTCTATTGTAGATTGTAGGTCGGTAACAATAGGGTAGGAATAAAAATAATTTCGAGGAAAGTACGGATACGTGGTGTTTGGAACACTTCGTTTTAATTAACATTTTTTTATTATTATTAAAAAATTGAGTGGGTTTAACTGCAACTCACCTGATGGTAAGCGATGATGCAGTCGAGAATGGTACACGCAAATAATCCCTATTCACTCTTACCTTGAAGATCCCCAAATTATGGGGAAGCACGCAGGCAAGGAGTTCCACTTTTTGAATTTTGAATAAGTTTACAATTATTTTTTATTCGCTATTCAATCTTTTAGTAACTTCATTTTAGCGATTTCGATATTCTGGGCTGCGAAAACTTTACGTCTATATAATGTGACCATACGTCCCGTTTTGAACAGGACTGTCCCTTTATTTCGCACTCAGTCCCGGTGTCCCTGAGGAAAGCTTCAGGACGCAGAAATGTCCCGTTTTCAGTTAAAATTAGAAAAGTCTCAAAGGACAACCAGTCAACAGTCAAAACCGCGTTCGCTGCATGTCTGGTATACAATTGGTGCGCGGTCGTCAGTCGAGAACTTTACTACCCCAACACGTTAATCTGTTGTACTAGTTATGTGCCCGCCCAATGCCACTTAAGTTTAGCGATTCTATGAGCTATGTCGGTTACACATTCTTCAATAAACGATGTAATATGTAAAAATCTATATTTCATTAAAACAAATTGTGTGCTTCGATGTACTTTTAACAAAGTCCCGTTTGTTTACATTCCTACTTCATAAAGACTTAGGGATCACTACTGTAAGCTGTGTAATTACTGAATATTATTTCAGTGGTTATTATTTATTATAATATGTATGTTACTTGTAAGTATTATATATATTTAGATAACTTTTATTTATTTCTTAATTACTGTTTTATGTTTATTTTTATTTATATAATATTTATTTGTTTGTATTATCATAGCAAACATCAATAATATTATTTTATATTTATACATCTTTAAAAGTAAGTTTTATGCAAGTAATCTTTAAATCACTAAATAATACAAATAACAATGTCAAAAAGTTTAAGTCTGTTCTATATCCACCCGAAGGCTTCGTTAGTCTGAAGTAGGGTTTGTGATTTCTCGAGGTTTTTTAGTTCTCGGGTCTCGAGAATTCTCAAGCCTGATTTCTCGGGTCTTCTCGGGTCATCGAGAAAAAAATATATTTACGTCTAAAGTTTTTGTTTCAATAATAAAGAAAGTGTTTAATTTAAATGTGTTATTAATAATGATAAAATTAAAACATAATCTTTAATAATAACAATAAGTTTAGGACTTTAGCCTTTTTTCTGATTTTTTTAATTTTTTATTTATAGCTTTAAGGAACAAACATAAAGATATTAATACAGTACAAAGGATTATTGCAACTCATGAAATTGGTTAGTATTAATGCACTATATTATCTGTTTTTATTAAAAAAAACAAAAGTTTCATTTCTTTAAAATACCTATTCAAATTTTAAAAAACCGACGGGTTGCACTCCGGGAGTGCCGGCAGAAGTGAAAACTTGAATATTAACGTTGTGCATTTTTGATATTTTGGAATGGTTAGGGAATAATTTTGCACGAATTGCTTTGATTTTCAATATAAAAGTACTATCATTTATGTGGTAGAATACAATATTTATTTATTGCGCTATCGTACACAAACATGACAATTTATATTACATTAAAAAGTTTATATCTCAGAAAAATCACCAAAAAAATTAACTCCATCCGTCTTACGAATTTTCGATCAGGTCACGTGTCCTGAACTCCTGACGCGAGTTTAACATTTTTTACCCATTACAAAACAAGTGCACAACGCCGCTAAAGAAGTTTTCACTACTCCATCCGTCTTACGAATTTTCGATCAGGTCACGTGTCCTGACGCGAGTTTTTTTAAGTAACATTTTTTACCCATTACAAAAAAAGTGCACAACGCCGCTAAAGAAGTTTTCACTTCAAAAATATTTAGTAATACAAAATAAACACTTGAACTTTTGCAATCAATAATACTATTTAAATAAGAAATAACTACTCTGCAATTATATAACGCGTGCGTCACTGAATACACTGTCCTGGCTGTACGATCCGATCCGAACACGGCGGGAGTTGAAACACAAATGAACGAAACGGCCGCGCGGGCGCTTGCGTTTGTTGGTAAAACAAAGGATACCGTACCGACACGTGCCGCGCTGTCAAAGGATGCCGCCGCCACCTCGCATTTATAAAGAAAGCGTAAAAAAAAATATTTCCAGGTTTAATTTCAACTTCTCGATGTCTCGACTTTTCTCGAGCTGAATTTCCCGGGAACGAAACCAACCGATTTCCCGGGAATTCCCGGGACGAGAATTCCCGGGTACAAACCCTAGTCTGAAGGGTCTCCCCTGGGCGTTCCCGAGGGTTATTTGTTTTGATTTGTATTTTATATATTTATATAAGTATACATGCATTATTTAGTAAAAAAAAATTTTTTTTTATCTGCAGCCACCCGCATTTAGCCTTTTACCTACCAACTCCTACCGGTTACCTTAAGGTTGCCTGGAAGGAATCGCTAAAAGCGATAAGGCCGCCTTTGCACTGTACATTTTTAAATTAAGTTTCTGTAAAGTTTTTTGGTATGCAATAAAGAATATTTATTTATTTATAATTTGATACGTTTCTTGCATGTACCTACTGCACTTGATAATTAATTCCATTAAAAGGACACAGTTTAAACAATCAGCATGAATTTTGGCACTTAGATAGCCTATGATATTGAGGCCTACTAAGCCTACTTCAATACCGATTTTAGGATAGCTGAGCCTTACAAAATACTCTAAACGTAAGTAGCTATTCAAGCCTAAGTTTAATCAACATTAAAAACAAGTACACAACAATTAAGATAATGTAACTCCTGAACTATCTATACAGGCTGTTAAAAAATTGTGTAGGACCCGTTAACTGGGGCTTCTACTCGTCATCCTGAACAATTTTCCCCAAGGAACCCATAGTCAATTCTCAAAAAAAATAATTGACGCTCCATACAAAAATGCACAAAACTGGTTTATCAACTGATCGTTTTGTATGAAGAGTTCAAAAGTTTTTTTTTTGTGATTTCAGCAAACTTGTAGAACAAAAGTTGTTCAGTTTGGTGAGTGGAAGCCCCAGTTAACGGGACCTACAGAAATTTTTTTACACCCTGTATCATCATCATCATCATATCAGCTCATATACGTCCCCACCGAGGGGCTCGAGCCTACCCTGAATTAGGGTGATCAGGCCTTAGTCGACCACGCGGGCCCAGTGCGGGTTGGTCAACTTCACACACAACCTTCGAGTTTCATCGCAGGCGTGTGCAGGTTTCCTCACGATGTTTTCCTTCACCGTTAAAGCAATCGGTAAGTATATTAACACCCTGTATATTAACAGCAAATTAAGTGGTACGTATGAAAGTTGGCACATTAACGTGTTTGCGAAGCGCATACGATCTAAAGTGTTGGTTCTAGTGTCAGGAACGCTACTAGCAAACACTATTAACTTTCCACCTGGCAATTACTTACAGGGATGCGCAAATTCACTTTTGTATAGTGCAAATATTAAAAAAAAACCGGCCAAGTGCGAATCAGAACCGCGCACAAAGGGTTCCGTACCATCATACCAGATGGCGCTAGTTTCTTCACGTTTAAAAAAAAACAAGTTTTTTGTATGGAGATTGGAGACTCTTTTATTTTTTCACTTTTTCTAATTCTTAGTATTTTTTGTTATAGCGGCAACAGAAATGCATCATCTGTGAAAACTTCAATTGTATAGCTACACGGTTAATGAAATACAGCCTGGTGAAAGACGGACAGACAGACAGATGGACGGACATCGGAGTTTAGTTATAGAGTCCCGTTTTTACCCTTTGGGTACGGAACCATAGGATAATAGTACCTCTGTGATTATCCTATTGATTATTGAAAACGCTTAAAAGTGTGTTTCGAACAACTAATATTTTTCAACCGATTTCAACACAGAAGGAGGTTGTCTATTCGACTGTACGTATGTTTTTTGTGTGTTTGTAACATAATTTTTTTGCTTGATGTTAACCTATTTTGATGATTATTTGAAGGGTTCCGTAGTCTTGAAGGAACCCTTATAGTTACATCATGCCTGTCCGTCTGTCTGTCTGTCCGCGGATTAGCTCAGAGACTATTATTAGTACTAGAAAGCTTGAATTTCGCATAGGCATACATATTAATCACGCCGAAAAAATAGTACTTTAAAATCTTGAAAAAAAATTGGGGCTCCCCCTACATGTAAAAAGGGGGTGAGTTTTTTTTTCATTGATGTCAACAACAAGTCGTATGGGATATTGTGGAATAGGTCTTTTAAAACAACCGAGGGCTTGCTAAAAGGATTTTTCGATCCAGGATTCGTTAGCGAAATATTATGCTTTGAAGTGCTAATTTTTGTTAGAGTAAAGTGTACTCTCCCCCCCCCCCCACTACCAGCTAAAGCGCTACATCTGAAAAAAATTGTATAATAATAGTAGGACAAATAATCAATTTAAAAAGAAAACTATCACGGCTAAGTAGGCTTTCTTAGCTTAGGAGTAAAAGTCGATCAACTTTAGATGTGCAGTTGGATTTGTAAAAAGTTCATAGATTTTTCATACGAAATGTTCTATTACCAACTGCAAATATATTTTTTTAGTTTAAAATAAACATTTGAACCCTACTTTGCGGGAGTCCGACTCACACTTAGCCGGATTTCTATGGATTAGATAAACCTCCTAATTATTGATCCTATATTGCGTAACGGGACCCTACTACTAAACCTCCGCTGTCCATCTGTTCGTGTGTCTATCAGCGGGCTGTATTTCGAGAACTGTAATAGTTACTTAGTTGAAATTTTCACGGATCATGTATTTCCATTGCAGGTTTAGCAACAAATAATAATAATTAAACGTGTTCTTTTAAACGTGAAGAAACTAGCGACATCTAGTAGGAATGGTAGGATATAGTAGTATCTTCTGTTTAAGATTTATGAAGATGTTTTGGTACGGAACCCTAGTGTGCGAGTCCAACTCGCACTTGGCCGGTTTTTTATTTCATGAGGTCATTAACCATAATTGGATCCCGTTAAAATTGTATGAATTCTGCTAAACTTACGAGTTTTTATTAACCCGGAGACAATGACGCTGGGTCATATTGTGACCCGAGCGATTTTCAATTGGGGAAATTTCGAAAAAAAACATTATAATCGTTATTGGTTTTCTCAGTAGCTGGAGATAAGACCTCAATTCATATGATTTGTACCATAGTGTAGTGAGCAAGCGCCAGTGAAGAATGGTGAAATCCATTTTCTTGAATAAAACGGCTACAGCTCCATACATTTTTAGTTCCAAAAGAGAAATTACTTTAGTTGCCCTTTTGAGGTAGTTGCATTAAAACCAAATTATAGTTTGATATCTTAATTAACTTAAACATCTTGGTACTGCAATGACTTTATGGTTAGCAATACTTCTTACTTTGTATTTATGATATAATTCAGCAGATAACTAATTAAAAAAACATTCGGGTCATATTGACCCAGCATCATCGTCCGCGTAATTTTTTACACGTCATTGGCGTCGGGTTAAGGCTATATTTTCCATTTTTTATTTACGCCTGCGAAGAAACTGAAGGTTGTGTATGAAGTCGACCAACCCGCACTGGGCCCGCGTGTCGACTAAGGCGCGATCGCCCCAATTCTGGGTTTATATTATTATTTTTAAACTTTTTTTTTTCAATCTGACTTGCAAAATTGCTATCGATTCATAAATTTATTTTTGAACTTTCATAATTTTGTTATGGAAAAATATATATATTATTATACTATATATTTTCCATTACAAAACAAAAAAAATATTTCTGTTAAAATTTAACTACAGTTTACGTAAAACTTATTTTTTTTAATCTGACTTGCAAAATTGCTATCGTTTCATAAATTTATAGCAATTTTTCAAGTCAGATTAAAAAAAAAACTTTTACGTAAACTATAGTTAAATTTTAACACGATACATCAACGACCATTCAGTCAAAAAGGGAAGCCCATAAAAACGTTGGATCGTAATAGGGTTATGATCGTGCGGCGGTCAACCCCTTAGGGACAACCCTTTATTGGCCCTGATGTATTTTCGACGTGTTACTGACACGTCTCCTTTTTCTATAGTATTACTAAACAGTGTTAGGGTATTTTACCGTATTACTCCTTTCTAACAAATTACAAAAGTGAGTTTATCACCATAATGTTAATTGGTGATATTTACATTTTTAACCGACTTCAAAAAAATAGGAGGTTCTATGTTCGACTGTTCTTTTTTTAATGTATGTTCACCGATTTCTCCGTCAATTGTGGACCAATTTTCAAAATTCTTTTTTTATTCAAAAGAGTGTACTCCCGAGGGGGTCTCACTCTCACCAAGTCAGGATCTGATGATGGGATCCCAGGGAAATCGAGGGCAACCGTCAAATTTCATAGGCACTTATAACGTGACTCATATGTTTTCTAAAGCTGAAATACTTGCGTCTGTTAATTATGTTGATAAGCTGATGAAGAAAGGTACAACTCTTTAACGGTTAGGAGTTGGAGGAAAAACCTTTCAATATTATACGTAGGTATGCATAGACCAATAGTTGTATTCTTTCAGGTTATTCAGATGAGCTGATTGATGGACGATTTAACTCCTTAACTTCATGCTGCTGAGATGATGATGGAAGCCACAGGAACCTGTATCTATGTTAATTAATATGATTTGATAATTCCTATTGGTGAGTAGGTGATTGGGTTTAACGTTGTTAGACAGATAGCATTATCACTAAAAATAAAGAAAATAAAAAAGTTAAAAAAAACTAAAAACCGACTTCAAAATGAAATAATAGTATTATACTTAAATACACAACATTAACCAACTATAACGAAATCAAAGGTGGGTACGAATTAAAATAGGGGCTTAATTTTTTTTTGAAGTCGGTGTCAGCAAACCATCGAATCTAAAACATTTGATACTTAAGATTCTGTATGCTGGTACCGACCTCAAAACAAATTTAAAGCCCTTGATTTAATTCGTACTTACCTTTGATTTCGTTATAGTTGGATAATGTTGTGTTTTTAAGTATAATAATATTATTTCATAATTTTGAATTAATTTCATTTTGAAGTCGGTTTTTATTTTTTTTATTTTTTTTACGCTAGTATATTCTGAGCCTATGGTTCGTACTTTTAAAGAAACCAATCATAGTTTTTCGAATAGATGTGATTAAAAAATAATTAATGTGCATTTTTAACTGTATATCATGCGACAAACACCAAATAAATGTTTTCAAGACGAAACCGACAACGTGACAGCCACAGAGTGAAAAAATAGCTCCATTCAATGCAACAGCTATTCTTTCTTGATTAAATAATTTGCATAACATTTGGGTGCTGAAAGAAAACTGTTTATCTTTTTTTAAAAAAAAAATAACATTTAACCCTTTCAGCGACGTAGTTTTTTTATCGATTTCTCGTGTTGCGTTAAAAGGGCTCATTTGGTTTTATTGTACGGTATAGATGGAAGCATAATTTGCATTGAGGCGGTGGTCACGCACGTGCCTCTGGTTTCCTTTTCATTGTTCGGCTTTTCGGCCCCCGTCGCTTTAGGGTCATCCACACTAGCGGAAAGTATGAAACACGTCACTGTTACCACACCCCGGACACTTTATACAACGGGCGAGAAATGACATTTGCAAAAAAAAATTTGAACAAACGAAATCACGGCGAAATCCTTTATGCTCAAGAACCAATCTGTATCTATCTGGGTGACGTCAATAGTCCCTGGTTGTCAGCTGAAGTTTTCATAATACTTTTTGTCTCCATTAATAATATATGTAATATACTAGCTTTTGTTCGCGCCTTCGCTCACGTGGTCATCGTGTTAATGACTTTTTATGATTGAGGGTGAGTGGTGTGTGAGCCGCAAGCGGCTCGCAAACGTGGACATGAGTTTTCTCCAGATCATTCAGGAACTATATCGGGCTATTCTGATTAGCCAATTATATACAAAAAAATCACTTGAATCCGTTGCTCCTTTGCTACGCCGACGTGCGCGAGCGTGGAAATGAGTTTTCCCCAAAACCCTTGGAAAGTATGTCAGGATATGCTAATTAGTAAATTATGTCATTTTCCCACCATCTCTGTGCAAAAAATCACAACAATACATTGTCCCATTGTGATATTAAGAGTATTTTTTCAGTTCCCTCAGGAACTGCATCGGCCTTTGCTATTTTCCCGGGATAAAAAGTAGCCTACTCCCCAGTGACATAGGCTACCTGCGTGCTAAATTTTATTTAGATTGGTCGAGGTGTAGAAGCTTGAATAGGTAACAAAGAAACAAATACATTTTTACAATTATAATATTTTAGTAAGGATAGCTGTTAAGATACAAAGCACCTAAAGTTTTCTTTGCAAAATACCTACGTTACAGTTAACGTTACAAAGTTAGGATTTTTTTACAAACATGTTTAAAAAATATTTCCTTTGGTGTGGACGACGCATAAAAGACTTTTTTATAGACCTTTGTGCTTCAGGCCGGAACCAGTTCGATTGAGTCGCGAAGGGTTAAAGCGCTTTTAAATCTTTTTGACGATTGTTTGGTTTACTTTAGTAGTTTTATTTGTTGGCATTTTTGGTTGGGAATAAAATATTATTTCTTTTCGATATTTTATCGAATGCAGAGATTTCCCATATGTACACCACGCTAATATCATAGACAATAGTCATTTATGCCTCTGCCAAATAATGAGAGCCATTGAACATGAGCGCTAGTTTGTGCCACGAAGCGAACCTGAGTGGCACAATGGACAGCACAAGTGTTACAATGGCTAATTGCGTGCAGTTGCATACTATAATTTATCTACGACCATAAAATTTATTCCATTTATGAAAGAAAATTTTAAACCGTCAAAAATTCATCCATACTGCCTAATAACACGCGATGTTTAGCCGTGGCGCAGGTACGCGCGCTTTTTTAAATGGCCTTGGCATCTTACATTGAAATTTTGTGATATTCATTTATTGAATTTTCGAAGCCAAAGCCATAAAAATATTTAAAAGTTTCATTGTGGTACAGTTGTCTCGTTTTGAAAGCCAAAGCGATTAAAATATTTAAAAAGTTTCACTGTAGTAAAGTTGTCTCTTTTTGAAATAATAATTGTAAGGGAGTTTTTTGGCGGGATTTGTGGTAGACGCATTCGTAGTTTTATTTTGTTGTTTTTTCATTGTTTTCTGCTAGGATTATGTTTAAAAAGTGGTGCATTTTGGAGAAAATCGTCTAGTGCACGTGAGCAATGTGGAGAACAAGAAAATAAAACGAAGGAGGACGTGAGAACCCAACTTGCTCTAGGTGCAGTTTTATAGACGCCTTACAGCAACTGGGTGTTCCACCTCAGAATGTAGCTGCTGCAAATGCTGTCAAGAACTTCAGAGAAGATTTGTAATGCACCAGCACTAGCATTACAAATCCAAAAGCTAAGGAAGCTTAAATACGTCAGACCTGGCTGTATGGTCTTAGTAACCTTTGCCTTTTCCGCGCTTTTTGTAAGCCGGAAAGAAGAAACCAAAAAAAAAAAAAAAAATTGTAAGACGACTAATAAGAATATACGTTTGTTTTTGAGGTTATGTATTAAGCAAATTACCAAATGGGAGTAGAAAAAATATGTTTTGTGATTATTGAAATAGAGTCGTTTTTTGTACGTTCTCATATCAACTATTTATTTCTTTTGGAAAGATTAATTAATTATTCGCTAACAAAGCTGCTTTTGCATAATTTTCAATGCTTTGTTTTATTACTTTTTAAGCAAGCAAGCAATAATTTCAACAAATCTTTATGTAAGGAATATACACTTGAGATACTAACAAGTGTGGTGGCGTTGAGACGCATGCTAAGTTGGTCTTTTTTCGAGGAATAGATGAAAATTAGTTTCTGAAGGATCTTAAAAAAAATCACAGGAGTTTTTTACACCACGAACGGGTGTCAATATTAAGTCCACTCTCGCGCACGGCACATCCTTGGATATAGTCATAAAAGCTATTTCCATGCGGCCGAAGCCAGTTAGTTGTAACTATTTACCACTGCAAAAAAGTTAGATAATTTATGTATAAGTAATTATTACCCACTCGCGTTCACATTAGGGAAATTGCTTTATCGCTTTATTGTAGTGGAATAAAGCCATAAAACATGTGGAACAAAGGCTTATAATGTCACAGATCTATTATATAAGTAACAAATAACTTTTAGAAGGTCTTTAGGGATCCATTTAGAAATCCCATGAAATGCGTTCCAGTGTGTAGTTAGGTTAAAAAAAAATGTTATAACATTAATTGAAGAATTGATTTGGATTAAGTAAAGTTACTTAGTAATTACTAGAAGTTACTTTTAACGTTACGTTAAGTTACGTTACGTTGAGTTTAAGAAGTGACTCAGTAGAAGTTACTAAATAATTTCACTATCAACCAAAATGTCTTAGTAACGACCATCAGGGGGCGTTGCGACTCAATAAAAAATCGTAAAGCATGTGTATGTTATGAATGTTCATGAAGAATTCAAAGAATCTACGACGTACGAAAAAAAAATTTAGACTAAGAGTAGGTACCCTATCAAGGCTTTGAATGGTAAGGAGAACTAACTTACGTGAAGTTTTAAATAGTTCAAATAAAAAGCATAATTAGAAATTTTTAAAAAGCCCACGCCGATTATTAATACTTAATCAAAAAAGGATTTCATGACTTTTTGAGAGTGATTAAAAAGACTAGAGGGATTTAAAAAACCCGGTAAAGTGCGAGTCACAAAGGGTTCCGTACCATCATACTAGATGGCGCTAGTTTCTTCACGTTACATAACAAAAACACCTTTTTTTGTATGGAGGCTTTTACTTTTTCTAATTTTAAGTATTTGTTGTTATAGCAGCAACAGAAATACATTATATTCTGTGAAAATTTCAACTGTCTAGCTATCAAGATTTATGAAATACAGCCTGGTGACAGACAGACAGACAGACGGATGGACAGCGGAGTCTTAGTTATAGGGTCCCGTTTTTACCGTTTGGGAAACCCTAAAAACGAAGGATAAATTTTAAAAAACCCATCGGGGCTGCCATCGCACCCTGTGTTCTAAATTTCAAGTAAAAGATTATAGCAATTAATATAAATCGGAAACTACATCAACAGGAATGACGAATGCTAGATTTATTTTTTATCATCTGTCAAAAACGACATTTTCTTCTAAAAATTTTTGAAATACCTAGGCGTGACGTCATGTTTTTTAAGCGTCATTTACGTACTCATTTTGTAATTTTGGTGCATTAAAAATCGAAGTCTTGATGGAGAAAAAAACTAATGAGGTTTTCCGAAATTTAAGTAGAAGGGCAATTTAGTGATCAAGAGTTCATAATATATTTCTGATGCTGTCGTCATCCCTATTTTTCATAAAATCAGTCAAACTGATAAATTTGCGTGTACTAATTTTATTTTAGAGCAGAGAACGGCAGCTTCTGACGGGTTTTCTTGGATTCCCTTAAATTTATCTTTCGCTTCTTATTTTCCTCTAGGACTTCCGAAGTAGTTATTTAATAATTTTTTAGATTATATTTGCTTTTCATTTTAAATTTTTATTTGAATCTTCAATGAAAATAATTTACAGGGTGTAACAAAATTGGTGTAATTCCCGTTAACTGCGACGCCTACTCATCATACTGAACAACTTT
This sequence comes from Coleophora flavipennella, assembly GCA_947284805.1. Classification (NCBI taxonomy): domain Eukaryota; kingdom Metazoa; phylum Arthropoda; class Insecta; order Lepidoptera; family Coleophoridae; genus Coleophora; species Coleophora flavipennella. Next base: position 11,046,972 of record OX369281.1, on the reverse strand, counting down.
TGTACTACGACTTTGCTAAAAACGCAATTTTTTTTACTCCTCCTACAAATTGATCGACCGATTTTTGATTGTGATTTTGGGCATTTTTCAAGGTCCAAATTTTTTTTTTGAGAATTGACTATGGGTTCCTCGGGAAAAGTTGTCCAGTATGATGAGTAGAACCCCCCAGTCGACGAGAACTACACCAATTTTTTTACACCCTGTATAGTTACAGTGGTGGCCACATAATTAAGAACGCTTCATATTCACACATCGCTTTAAAAGTATATGGTCATTATAAAGATATTTAAACCTTATTGAACAATATTGACTATACTGCTGGCTAGTACATTTATAAGGCCAACATAATCAAAAAATAAAACTAGGAAATAATATTTAATATTCAATTTAATTAGCTGTTGTTTAGGTATTGTTCACATAGGATTAGGCGAGAGGCTGGACAAATAATTAAGAACGAGTTAAAACTTTATAATAAGAGTAACAATAACTTTATAATTTAAGTTATTTATTAATTTAAAGTGAATGTAACAGCGTTTTTATTGATGAATTCAACTTGTTTTGTAACGTTAGTACTTAGTTGCATGTCTGCTACCGTGGATAACTGCCTGACAGCCGCGGCGGCGCGGAATTGATGTGCTATGTTATGAACCTTTGGCAGATTTCAACTAAAAAACAAATGCATTGTAAAGTTCATTCATGTTACCACACACTCTGTTCGACAATTGCTTTTTAACTTGATACCACAGAATTTCTATGGGATTAAGATTGGGCTATTTGGTGGCCAGTCTAATACAGTTACCATTTGCCTATTGAGGAATGTTTTTACAGAGTTGGCATGGCAGTGTGTTTGAGTCATAATCGTGCTAGAATATCCAAATTACCGGGAGGTTATCGTCAGCGTATGGCAGCATACATTCTTCCGAGTAATCTGTTTACATTGCTATTGATCCATGTTACCTTGTATCAGACATGTATAAGGTCCCATGCCATAACCGGCAAAGCAACCCCACATTTTGACGTTTCCACCGCCATGCTTTACCATATTTTTGTGTATTTTGGGTCGAATTTCTTATTTGCAGGTCGGCGTACCTACTGCTTGCCATGAAAGCATATTCTATTTATTTTGGTTTCGTTAGAAAAAAGTACATTCTTCCATTGCTGTTCTGTCCAGTTTACATAATTCCTTGCAAACGCAACTCGGGCCTGTCTATGGCATGGTGTCAGCATGGGTACCTTTCTGGTTCATCTCCCAAATAACTGTGCCTCCACCAAACGTCTTTGAACAGTGCGCGCCGACACTGTTTGAGGGTTAATTTCAATAAAAACTTCATTTTTATCTGATTAGAGCCTTTAAATGGGTCCTGCTTAGCAAAGTGAACTATTCTTAAATCGTGTCGAGGAGACATTTTTCTTGGTTTTCGTTTGCGGGGATTATTAGAAGTAGCTTTATGGGTATTAAAATGTATCACAGCCTGGTACACCATCGTTTTAGAGCAGGCCAAATGATCCACAATTTTTTTGTAAGACCTATTACGACCACGCAACTTTATTATTAGTTCTCTAGTAGCAGAGTCGCAAAATTTATTTTTTCCAATGGTTTTTGACGAATAATTGCAAAAAACGAGAAAGGTAACAATACCTGCGCAAAACTGCATTAAAAATAGTAAAGAAGAGCATCGCATTCCATTTTCAATCTGATGAAAAAATAAAAAAAATATTTCGTTCTTAATTATTTGTCCAGCTAGTGTTCCTGTAAATAAATGAGTTCTTGTGATTTAATAAATAAGTAAATAAACATGCAAACTGTTTTGACAATATTGTGATACTAAATAAAACAGGATAGTCATAGCAATATTCTACAACAATAATAAATAATTTTTATAAACTTATTGTACAATTTATTCTGGTGACAAAACTGAATTGGCCTTGTATCTTTTATCGTTCTTAATTATGTGGCCACCATTGTATACATGCGACATTACTACGAACCTAGGTAGTCATGTCGCTAAGCCATAGAGGTTAGTGCCCTGTTAGTGAAATCCTTATTATTAACACGTGTGTAAATCACACTAGTCATCCACGTAATCTTAGCCATTAGCATACATTATACATATTCATATTGTTTGACAGCGAGGCATTAACACGAAATGTATGGCTTCCTTAGGGCAAGTAAGCAAAGAAATCCGTCACGACACTAATAAGGGGCTATTCATATATGATGTCATGGTGAAATTACTGTTAAATAGTAGGGCATATAATTAATTTAAAAGGAAATTCATCACACATAAGTAGGCTTTCTTAACCTAGTTACTACTTTCGTAAGCTACCCTATAGGAAAAATTTGGGTGTTTTTTGTTCACTTACCCTATTAAGTGGGGTGTCGTTAAATAAGTCTTTAAAAATGATTAAATCCTATCTAGTAATTAAAACATAATTAATCACTTAAATAAAAATAGAAAAGCCCTAAAAATCTAACTTAACTTTATTTATTTATTATTTATTTATTTATTTATTCAGTCACAATGTAAGTTTACAGTTTAAACCAAAGCACTTACACATTAAATTAAGTTATTGATAATAATTAATAAGATGTCAAGTTTACAATAGAACACCACAAATAATAGACAACAAAAAAATATTACACATAATCATTTAAGAATAACTTAGCTGCATTAAATAAGTGAGCCCATGGATCTGCGAACATGTCAATATATTTTATTATTCGAATTTACACATTAAGTTTTTAAATTTACATTCTGTTAATTATACTGCGTCCCTAGGCGTTTTATTGTAGTTGTGTACACATGCAAATTAAGTTCACCCCCGCTTAAAGAAAGCGTAGTAAGTGAAGCCTGTTGGTGATTGCCTAGTTAAGCGAAAATTTAAGCGGATTATAATTAAAGAGATTATTTAATTAGGCAAAGAGTCTAACACATACGTTGCTTAATTATGAGTGAGTAGCTTTAACCTTAAGGCTGGCTTTCCACCGGTAATGTGTGATGTAGCTAAGCTGTGGGCAAGGAAAAAATAACCAATCATATCTGTCCATTTTCTTAGTTTATCGTAGCGCAGGTCTATCGGAAGAGGATTTAGCTGAGCGAGTTCTTTTTACATACAACTCAAGCGAGAGATGCGCGCAAAGGCATGTTTGCTAAGGATATGTGTTAAGGATGTATGCTAAGGATATGTGATAGGGATGTGTGCTATGGATGTGTGATTTGGATGTGTGCTGTTGATGTGTTCTATGGATTCATGGTATACAGAGTGTAAAAAAATTGGTGTCTGTCCCGTTAATTGGGTTTTTTAACAATATATGTTCTACTATATTTGCTAAAATTGCCAAAAAGTGTTTTAACAGTGATCAGCTAATCGACCAATTTTGTAAATTTTTGTATGGGAGGTCCAAATATTTTTTTTTACAATTATCTGTGGGTTCCTTTGGGAAAGTTATTCAGTATAGTGAATTGAACCCTAAGAGATATCGAATAATGAGATAACGGAGTTTCACACATTCATTAAACAGTCAGTAAAAACTTCTTCATCATCATATCAGCCACAAATCGTCCACTGCTGGACAAAGGCCTCCCCCAAGGATTTCCACTACGACCGGCCTGCGCTGCCCGCATCCATCGGCTTCCCGCGATCTTCACCAGGTCATCGGTCCACCGCGTGGGAGGCCTGCCTTCGCTACGTTTTCCGGTGCGCGGTCGCCACTCGAGAACTTTATTGCCCCATCGGCCATCTGTTCTACTTATTTAGCTTAGTTTAGATACCTAGTTAAAGCTTAGCTGTTTTCACCAGTGGAGCACTTCATTCTACCGATTTGCCGATGGTACCCTGGAAATGGAACCGTGGTGCCGCGTGGCAGTGTAAGGAGCCTTGCAGTAGTCCTTAAGGGTCGGTTTAATTACGTCGGGGTTACCAAATGCAGGCACAATGTGTTCCTACTCTCCGAGAGCAAAGGGAGATATCTCATCCAAGCGAGGTAGTATGCCTGAGGTCCGGCCGTGGACCAACTGTTGATGGTTGGTACTTGTATATATACTCAGTGCTCAAGAAATGTTACTAGCGCGTTCTAGATGTCGTATTTCTTTTGTCCTCTTGGCGCTTGTGTTAAGGCGGGTTACTGCAGTTGCCGCCACAGTTCTGCGCCTTTGATATGTTCGTCAAAACCGAAATCACTACTAAACTGCTCAATGTACTCCATAGCCGCCGCTTGAAAGTATTAATTATAACTCAGATAAAAAAAAAAGTTCAGATAGAACCTCACGTAAATTCAATGTGAAGCTTATCAAAACCACTCAAAACCTGTATGACACAAAACATCAAAATCACTCTAAAATAATCGATAGTAGCCCCTTTTTTATTCACAATTGATAAGCCCTTAACATCATCTCACTTGATGGTAAGTGACGATGATGCCGAAGATGGAGGCAGGCTTATTAACATTCCCTAACGCAATGCAGAACTGGCTACCTTACCTTCAATCTGGAACACATCAGCGCTGTCAACACTGATGTTTGGCAGCAAGGCTAAGATAAGATGGTGGTGGATAGCCAGCCGGGCTTAAAAATTTCCATTGAAGTAACGCACACACTCATAAAACACCGATACCGCACACATGTTGCAACAAGTAGCTTCAACTATACAGTTCGCAGCATTATATCTTTTTTTTTTTTTTTTTTATTCACAATTGGTAAACTCTTGACAACATCTCACCTGGTGGTAAGTGACGATGTTGCCGAAGATGGAAGCGGGCTTACCAAGATTCCCCAACGCAATGGGGAACTGGCTATCTTATCTTCATGCCGGAACACACCAATGATATCAACACTGATATTTGGCGGCAAGACTTAGATAAGATGGTGGTAGCTAGCCAGGCGGGCTTAGAAAATGCCCTACCACCAACCAAACCGAGTCTTACAATTGACCCCGCCGGGAATCGAACCCGCGACCTCCTGTGTAAAGCCAGTGAACTTTGCCTCTGAGCTACGGAGGCGGTTAAAATATCTGAACTTTTTTTGTTCTTTGGATTTGAATTAATGTCCCCAAGTTCTGAACAACGGTGACTATGAAACCCGGGGCTTGATATCCCCCGTCCCACCCGTCGACCCCCGCACGATTGCTGTGTCTAGAGTCTAGACGTCTTTATTGGACGACTATATGGGTTCTTTAGACTGTTGTCGTGGGGCTGAACTGGGAGCACCACGGTTAGGGTAATTGAAATTATGATAACGTTAAATTAAATAAAACACGATTGCGTAGAAACATTACCTCTTTATTGGGAAGTCGGATAAAATGTACCCTATGTCACTCACGGGATCAAGGCGAATGTAAAGATATCTCGCACTTTAAAACCCATTATACTGTTTAAAAGATATCGTAGAATAAAGAAACATACTTACATACATGGCGGTTGCCTGTGTTGCACTTAGCATCACCCGAGGTTACGTGTAAGGCATTAGATTTACACCTACGGATGTGTGCAACGCGACCTTCATAAACATCTGAAATCAGATGTGTAGGTTTCCTCACGAAGTTTTCCGTCACCGTTAAAGCAATCGGTAAGTATATATGTACGTAAGTTCCTAAAAATTCATTGGTACACGTCCGGATTTGAACCCGGGACCTCTGGTTAGGAGGACCGAGTCGTTACCGGTTGAGCCACCGACGCTTTTTAACATTAGATCTGAAAACAATACAATCATTTCTTTCTGAGTAAATGTGTAAAAAGAAATATCGTTTTGCAGTTTCCTTAAATTTTAATCACAACGCATCAAAATACGCCGCTTAAGCCAAACAGTCCCATCGTTTGCAAACACGACCACAGAAACACATTCCAACACAAAAGTACTCGTACTGAATATATTTTGAAATATTTTGAGCCCCTCGTTAGATTCAAATGTGCGGAGTCGGAGTGAATTCATTATCGCGGGCGAGCAGTCGTTAGTGGTTTACAACCTTGTTCGCGAAACTCTTTGAAATAATGCTCCCTGAGGAGCCCTGACGGGTTTCAACACATCAACTGTAGGATCAGAGGAGTCTGGTAGCTGAGGTCTTTTACCCCAAAAATATGGATATTACCTTTTAGGGGCCTAAGTACAACAGTAATTTTTTTTATTCACAGTTGGTAAGCCCTTGGCATCATCTTACCTGATGGTAAGTAATGATGATGGCGAAGATGAAAACGGGCTCACTAAGATTCCTCAACGTACTGAATATATTTTGAAATATTTTGAGCCCCTCGTTAGATTCAAATGTGCGGAGTCGGAGTTAGTTCATTATCGCGGGCGAGCAGTCGTTAGTGGTTTACAACCTTGTTCGCGAAACTCTTTGAAATAATGCTCCCTGAGGAGCCCTGACGGGTTTCAACACATCAACTGTGGGATCAGAGGAGTCTGGTAGCTGAGGTCTTTTACCCCAAAAATATGGATATTACCTTTTAGGGGCCTAAGTACAACAGTACATTTTTTTTATTCACAGTTGGTAGTCCTTGGCATCATCTCACCTGATGGTTAGTGATAATGTTTGCGAAGATGAAAACGGGCTTACCTAGATTCCCCAACGCAATGGGGAGTTGGATATTTTATCTTCAAGCCGGGACATATTAATGCTGTTAACATTGATGTTTGGCGGCAAGACTTATGACTTATCTAAGATTAAAAATCTAATCTTTTTTTTGATCATCCCATTGGTGGTAGCTAGTCAGGCCGGCATAGAAAATGTCTTTCCACCAACCAAAACGAGTCTAACAAAGTTAGGCTCCACCGGGAATGGAACCCAAGACCTCCTGATGTGAAGCTAATGGACTAACGGAGGCAGTTACTTAGTTCGGTTAGGTTAATTAAAGAAATACCAGCTCTTTAATATATCAATGGTGGTTTTTGATCACTGCTCACATCAGTGCTGTTAACATTGATGTTTGGCGGCAAGATTATAAATCTAATCTAATCTTTTAATGTGTTTTTGATCATCCTGTTGGTGGTAGCTAGTCAGGCGGGCTAAGAAAATGCCCTCCCACCAACCAAAATGAGTCTTACAAAGTTAGACTCCGCCGGGAATCAAACCCGCGACCTCCTGGTGTGAACTAAGGGACTTAACCATTACTCCACGGAAGCGGTTTAAAAACTACGGTATAGTTTCATATTACCTGATGCAGTTAGTAACTTAGTACCTCTAGCATCTTAAAGCTTTCTGCAAAGTGGTTAATTTAGTTTGGATTTTACGAGTACCTACTTCGCTACAAAAATGATATTTTAATTTCTTAAATTTTTAATCTTTATCTGTCTATTTCTAATTTTAGTAAGGGAAACCTCTTTTTTGTTGTGATTTTGTAGATTTCTGAAGGTGAGTTGTTCCGTTTCATGTGAAACATAACAATATACTATTTTTCCGCTTTTCGGCGAATAAAAAGTCAGCATTTATATCCGTGTGTTAGGAAATATAGTACGCATATGTGTGATTTTGATTGCTTCTGCTAATTAAATTGAACAACAGTCGTTTTACAATTTTATGAAATTGCAAAACAATTTTTGGACTTCCCATACAGACTTGGCTGATCAATTTCTATACGATGTTTATTTTTTTTAAGAGAAGTCTCATTTTTTTGCGATTTCATCAAGGTTGTAAAACAAAAATTGATCAGTTTCTGGAGTGGAAATAATGTTTTCTGTTACCTAACACCCTGTAGATACAGCATGGTAAGTACAATCAGTACTAATATTATAATATTTTTTTATATTTTTTACTATTATTATAATTTTTCTGTTTTTAACTATTGCACCGCCCCTTAACTTATTCTATCGCTGTTTCCCTACCCAAAGGTTGCCTGGAAGAAATTGCTACCTAGCAATAAGGCCGCCTATTGTATAGGCTTTCTTCTACATATATTGTCAATTTCTTTTTTTATGTTGTGATGCAATAAAGAATATTGTATTGTATTGTATAAATGCAAAAGTTTGTGCAAGGGTGTGTATGTTTGTTACCTCTTCACTCCTAAACGGCTGGACGGATTAGGCTTAAATTTGGTAGGTATACATATTAGGGTCTGAATTAACATATAAGGTTATATAAGGTTTATCTTTTTTAGCGCAAACTAAGTCATAGGTACAAATGGCCACTAACCACCAAAAGCCACCATCCTATAGGTAGGTAAGTTATTTAAAATACTCCCTCAAAAAACCCTCATGCGCAAATGTTCACATGATAGACCGACTCGAATGAGAAAACGTTTTTTACTAAGCTTCGCTGTCATTTCGTCGTTACGTGGGATATAGGAGTAAATTTACTCAATTATGAACTTGGATTGTACATTTTGGAACGGTCGTAGACCTACATGTGTGTTCGCTTCGATTAAGCAAGTTAACTGACTTTTAAATTTTGGATTTTGGATAACGAGGTGTGGGTAGATTCGTCTTGATCCTGTGAGTGATAGAGGAAACATTTGTACCCGACTACCAAAAAAAAAGGGTAATGTTATTGTGCAGTCGGTATATTATGTTTTAATTTTTTATATTTTTTATTCACAATTGGTAAACCCTTGACAACATCATAAGTTTAGTTATTTGACAACTAACTGAATATGAAATAAGGCTTATGAGGTCTGTAATGAGTCTCAACTAAAATGAAGGCAGTTAATTCAAATAGTGTTCTGGAAAATTATATTATTAGTACTAACATACAGTATTGACACTCCCTGCCGCTCTCTAGATTGCGACCTTACCCCCTCGTCACCCATATTGATACAGATTGGTTACAGTTTGCTTCTCGAACGTATGGGATTTCGCCGTGTTTTTGTTTGCTCCGTCTTTTGTTTTTATAGAACAAGTATTTGTATGCAGTGTCCAGGGTGTGGTTCTAGTGAAAATTTGCAAGTAAAATGTTTGCATTCGTTACTATAACTGCAGGTAATCATACAAAACTCCTTTCACTCAATCTTGTCACCCTACTCACTTCCCCTGCCTACACTATTAGCGGCATTCATACACAATTTTATACCCAAGTGTAATAATCTGCATAAAGCCAAAGACCTTATTATTATTTTCGTAAGGACATGGCCATCGGCATTGAAAGTATTAAAGTTGACCACAAAATTCAAGTAGCAATGAATGTAAAGCTAGAAAACCGCGCTTGTCCATAAGAACAGTAGCTTTCTAGATTTAGAATTTTCTGAAGCGAAATGTTAAAAAAGCCAAGTCTTGGTGTAGATGTCAAAGCGTGAAGTATTTCCCCTCCTTTATAGCTTGCCTCACGACATCTATAATGACTGGGCGTTCGACGCCTTAGCTACTGTAATTAGAGAGCACAAGTAAATGCCGCGAAAGCCTTTTAAATCCAGTCAAGTCAGAGCCTTTTCACGTTGACGATTTAAGAGCATGTCAAACGGAGCGATTAATGTAGGACAGAGGTGAAAAGTCTGGTCGCTACGATGTACATGCATATTATATTTCCATGTCACTCCTCGTTACACCTCATTTCAACAGTTTTTGTAAAAGAAAGACAAGAAGAATAGTCATTTGCTGGTCAAGGCTGTAAAGTCGTTATTTGGCGTGAGTTACCTCTATTGAATTATATGAGCGTCGGTGGCGTAACGGCTAGGGCCGCCGCCTCCTGTCCGGGAGGTCGTGGTTCAAATCCTGCCACGTACGAATGTGATTTCGAATTTAGATTTCATATGTACGTTTATTCGACACTCTAACGGTGAAGGAAAACATCGTGAGGAAACCTGCACACGCCTGCGAAGAAATTCGAAGGTTGTGTGTGAAGTCGACCAACCCGCACTGGGCCCGCGTGGTCGAACTAAGGCCCGATCGCCCTAATTCAGGGTAGGCTCGAGCCCCCCGGTGGGGACGTATATGAGCTGATGTAATGTGATAATGATCTTTATTGAAAGGTATGAGACACAAAATACCTTTTAGTTGAGCGTAACATATATTTTTTCATCTGAATACATGGAGTAAAATTTAAGGTGCAAGAAAAACAGCTTAATAGTTATTTGGTGAAAATTCGTTTATGGGTTCCGGTAACACCATACCATAATAAAATATAATACTTTATTGCAGGTAAGGTTAGGTAAACAAATATTAAAAAAAAGTATATCCTACAATATTATAAACGCGAAAGTTTATAAGAATGTATGGGTGTATGTTTGTTACTCTTTCATGCAAAAACTACTAAACGGATCTGGCTGAATTTTCCTAGATAGATAGATTAGAACCTGTATTAACACATAGGCCACTTTTTTCCACGCAAGCGGCTTGCGCACTGCGCACCCTCAAAAAGTCATAGAAACGCTGTCCACGCGGGAGAAGCCGCGGGAAACAGCTAGTATCTAATATGTTCATGAGGTGCCACTGAAACCACAGGGCCCAAACTGCTAGGCTCGTAAACGAAGAGCTGATACTCTGTTGGTCCTCGAGGTTTACATATTTAGGGATAATAAATGTCATTAACACGCTTTTGTTAACTTCACCTGTATGTTTGTTTGTTTGTTTGTTTGTATGTAACCGACTCCTTTGGACTCGATTTTGACCCACTTTAAACGGATAGATTTAATTCAAACTTTGTACACTTATCAAGAATCAGCGACAATACAATAATTTCATAAGTTTATCTCATTATCCTGATTAGGATCGCCAGGATTAAATAATTTTCTCACACAGCCCAAGTGAGACAACCACGCTGTCTGCGCATGCGTACCGTCACCTACTAAAAAAAGTAGTAAATTAATATTATATATTATATTTTATTTTTGAGAATAAATTGAACTAAAAAGTGGAAAATAAATTTAAAAAAATAAAAAAACACGCTTTTAAAGCACTTTGAACTAAAAAGTTAAAAATAATTTTTAAAATAACCTTAAAACAATAATGAATAAAAAATACTAGTATTATTGTGAAAAAAAAGCGTTGGGCGCTCGATGTATGAAAAATATGAAGCAAAGCGCCCGACGCTTTTTTTTCACAATAATACTAGTATTTTTTATTCATTATTGTTTTAAGGTTATTTTAAAAATTATTTTTAACTTTTAGTTCGAAGTGCTTTAAAAGCGTGTTATGTATATTTTTTACATACTACTTCCAGCCTTTAGTAATTTTTACCAAGCTCGACTGGTATCACAGACATTTGAAATCTCACGGACCCGTGAAAAACTGTCCCGGCTTCAATCCGTCGTCTGCTAAATACAATCCGAAGCCATCCGATATGGATTTTTACCTGGAAGCGTTCGGATCCAGCTCGTGCTTCTCCGGGTCCGTTACTTTTCGGCTGAAGTGGGCGGTGCCTTTAAGAGTCTCCAGGAGGCTCGAGTTTCCATACAAACGTAGCAAAAAACGTTTTGCTTTAATACAAAAACCACATGCCGGATTGAATCCAAAATTTGTAAGTATATTGAGTAGACACATATCGATGTTTATAATTAGTTTTCATCGTAGTAAATTTTTACGTAACTAAACGAATGCTTAAATTAGTTTTGTACTGAAAGTTTGAAACTGCTCTTATTTTTTTCTGTTTTATATTAGTACATTGAAAACTAATTACAAACATCGATACGTGTCTCCTCAATATATTTGCAAAGTTTGGATTCAATCTGGCGTATTAAAGCAAAACTACGTTTGTATGGAAACTCGAGAGTAGTGTGGAATTGGGGTTTCTAAATCACGTTTATTTGCGGTTGAAAGCGTGGGTGTCTCCATACAAAATGTATGAAGAGTTGATTTTGCCAACTACAGAAGGCGACTTTAACTTTGTAAAAGGGTCTCTGGCGTGACCGTGTTGGTGATCGCTTAACCTGAATGATGTCGAGAGCCGCTGGTGCGACGCCGGAGCGCCATTGTTGATGGTGTGGTGAGAAGACAGGTGTGATAGGTGTTTTCAACGTCCACTGGTGCGACGCCGGAGTGGAATTGTTGGTGGTGTGTGGTGTGAAGACAGGTGTGACAGGCGCTGCTGCGACGCCGGAGCGCCATTGTTGGTGGTGGTGGTGTGTTGTGAAGATAGGTGTTATGAGTTGAGGGTGTGATTTAACATCCGGTGGAGGTGGAAGGTTCTAGGGGTGTATTTTCATGCAGGGTGGAGGTGGTAGAAGCTCTGAGGGGTGGGTAGTAGCTCTGAGAGTTGAGGCTTTGAGGGTAAGAGGCGAGGTCCTAGGGGATGGTGCATACATCCTGTGAGGTGCTAGGTGTAAGGTTCTAGAGGGGTGTGGAGTTGAGGGTGTGGAGGTTCTAGGGGATGATTGGTGGAGTGCTAGGTTCTAGAGGGGGTGGGGAGTTGAGGGTGTGGAGGTTCTAGGGGATGATTGGTAGAGTGCTAGGTTTTAGAGGGTGGTGGGTTTTAGGGGTATGTGTAGCCAGCAGGGTGAGAGGCTCTGAGGGGTGGGTAAAGGCTCTGAGGGGTGGGGTGGGGAATGGTGCTTGATCAAGGCTTCGTAAGGTTAACGTTAGACAAGAACAGATGTAGTGAGATAATATCCTATATGTTAGAGCGAGACAGAGTGATGGTGTGAGAATCGAACCCAGACTCACATGCAATGCGCCTAACCACTGTGCCATGAGAAACGACCTTCCCGAGTCTTATCAGCGCGCGCCGCTCGCAGGCGGATGTGGTCAGCTGATAACATGTTATCTAACCTTGGTATCGGCATGTTAGCCGGAATGATTTTTTTATTATGTTATGTTAAAATAATGATATTACCTACACTTGAACCTGTGTATGTACTTAACAAAAATAATTATATAAAATGTGTTTGTCTAGCAGTGGGCGATTTCTGGCTGATATGACGATGATGATGATGATGATGAAAATGTGTTTAGGGTTTCGTATACAATTTAGTTAGTCAAAGGGTGAAGATTTAATATATTTTTCAAGGTTCTACATATCTGTTACCCTTTCACATATTTTGAGGTTCATCTATTTTACTTGATATAGGTTTAACATACAATTTGGGGTGAAAAAAGGTGAATTTTTCAAGGTTCTGCAACATATCTGTTAAACCTGAAAAAATATATAAAATGTGTTTAGGGTTTCGCATACGATTTTGGAGAGATAAAGGTGAAACTTAGTAAGGTTCCATGATATATCTATTACCTATCCTTTCACATGTTTAGGGTTACCTGTATGAATACTTAACCAAAAAAATTACAGAACCTAACATGTAAGACTTACTCACATTTAACTGTTTTATGAATATACTTCTAGTAAAGTACTAATTTATCTCTGATGATATTAGTTAAGGGGTTAATTAAACTACAGAACCCTCTCCTAATATAAGTTCACCTCACACTTTGGTTTTCATCAACTACGTTTTTATTTCAGTTTAAAAGAGTTCAAGAAAGTTTTAGGGTTAAACTCATGCTTAATTAGTTTTTTAGTAGAAAGGTTAGGTATTTCAACTTTATTCAATTTTTAGAAATTTTTAGGGTTCTCCATTGGTGGATTACTTTCATTATTTAGTAATATATCATTAAAAATTAAGTTTCTCATCAATCTTAAACATTCTTCAATGCTAATAATGAGATTTTAGAGCCTCATACCTATCTCATTTCGACTTATACCATGCAGAACCCTCCTCCAATATAAGTTCAACTCACACTTAGCTATAGACATATACTTAACCATAAAAGTTCTTTTAGTGAGTGACGAAGTTATTATATAGGATTTCATAATAGGGAATCGCATTATTTTTTAGGGTTCCATATATTATTTTCCATAAAAAGATGAGATTATAAAGTGATGATAGTTTAAATTTTAGGGTTCCATGTCTATATCATTTAAACTCATTCTATACAGAAGCCTCTCCCAATATAAGTTCAACTCATAAGTACTTGATTGGTTTTAACAAAATTTCCGTTATACATAATTCAACTCGCACTTAACCATAGAAGTTAATTCAGGTTAGTAGAACTATGTATATGCAGAACCCACACTACATATACCTCGACTCATACTTAACCATAAAAGTTATTTTAGTTAGTAATGAAGTTATTATCTATAGGATTCCATAACGGGGGTTACATTATTTTTAGGGTTCCATATATTATTTTCCAATAAAAAGATGAGGCTGTAAAAGTGATGATAGTTTAAATTTTAGGGTTCCATACCTATATCATTTATTTAAACTTATTCTATACAGAACCCTATAGCAATATAAGTTCAACTTGCACTTAGCTATAGAAGCTCTTTTATTTAGTGTTTGTAGAACCCACGTTATGCATATTTCAACTACCACTTGACCGAAGTTCATTTGGGTTAGTATATACAGAACCCTGTTCGAATATAAGTAAAACTTATACTTAATTAGTTTTAGCAGAAGATTGGTATTTCAACTTTATTAAATTTTTAGGAATTTTTAGGGTTCTACGTTGGTAGATTACTTTTATTATTTAGTAAAATATCATTGAAAATTAAGTTTCTCACCTATCTCAAACATTCTTCAATGCAAATAATGAGTGTTTGATTTTAGAGCTTCATAAGCATCCATCCTATTTAAACTTAATCTATACAGAACCCTCCTCCTAATATAAGTTCAACTCATGCTTGATTAGTTTTTAACAAATAGGTTTTTTTCATATTTCTTTATGATGTTAACTGAATATGATATGTTTTCAACGTAATAGTTTAAGAATTTGTTTGGGGTTCCATATCAATAGATAACAGTGTTTTAATTTTAGAGTCTCATACATATCTTAGTTAAACTTATTATATACAGAACCCTCCAATACAAGTTCAACTCATACTTGATCAGTTTTAACAAAATTTCCACTTAAGAGATTAAGAATTTTTTAGGGTTAAATTTTTAGGGTTCTACATTGGTAGATTACTTTTATTATTTAGTAATATATCATTGAAAATTAAGTTTCTCACCTATCTCAAACATTCTTCAATGCAAATAATGAGTGTTTGATTTTAGAGCTTCATAAGCATCCATCCTATTTAAACTTAATCTATACAGAACCCTCCTCCTAATATAAGTTCAACTCATGCTTGATTAGTTTTTAACAAATAGGTTTTTTTCATATTTCTTTATGATGTTAACTGAATATGATATGTTTTCAACGTAATAGTTTAAGAATTTGTTTGAGGTTCCATATCAATAGATAACAGTGTTTTGATTTAAGAGTCTCATACATATCTTAGTTAAACTTATTATATACAGAACCCTCCAATATAAGTTCAACTCATACTTGATCAGTTTTAACAAAATTTCAACTTTTTTTTAGGGTTCCACATAGGAGGAAGTAAATGAATGTTTTTTTATTTTATTTTAGAGCTTCATACCTATCTCATTTAAGACTGTGACGAAGTCATGTGCTAGAAGGGTAGAAGCAACACCTTTTGTATGTCCATCTATCTGTACCCCCTTAACGAGAGGAAATCCACGCAGGTGTAATCGCAGGTTGTGACTAGTTATAATAGTGTAGAGTTTATAAACATACAATACTGTTATCAGCAGACCGCACCGTCTGCGAGCGGTATATGACTCGGAGGAGTCGTTTGGCATAGTGGTTAAGTTCATTGGCTTCTCATTATGAGGTGGTGGGTTCGATTCTCGCTGTAACTTTTATCCACCTTTCTATTAGTGTTAGAACCTTGAAGCATCATTTCCCCCGCCCCTCAGCGCTTCCCCCAGCGACCCCCTACCCTCGACGCGTCGTAGATAGGACACCCTACCCTCGGAGTCTGTAAAATTAGGTCTTCATACACTCTTACTAGAATTTATAGTAGGTATGTAGAGGTATTATACTTTACAAATCCTAAAAGCTAGGAGATAACTCAGATGCGGTGGACTATCAAAAAATAGGTATCTAGGTAGACTCCTCATTGGGTAGACATTTTTTGTATGCGGATCCTTAAATATTTTTTATAATTTTATGGTTAAGTACTTATGTATACAGATAACCTTAAACATGACAAAGGGTACCTAGGTATCACATATAATATATCACGGAACCTTGCTAAGTTTCACCTTTTTCTCATCGAAATCGTATGCAAAACCTTAAATATATTTTATATGTAGGTATATAATTTTGTTGATAAGTATACTTTAAATAGTGTAGAACCGATGTGACCTTGGAATGGTAGCCGAAACGAGGTAGCCGAACGCGACGCGACCCCCTTTTCTTACCTATATGATAAGTATTTTATAATAGCTAACTATTGTAATGTGCTCATTATATAGATAAATTATAACCGTAGTAAATATACAAACATAAATGAAAACGGTTTTTTATTTTTAAGATTCGCATGCGAAACCCTAAAAAGGTGTTTCTTCTCGTTAACTATATAAAATTCTATTAAACTTTATACTAGCTGCTGCCCACATCCGCCTGCGAGCGGCGCGCGCTGATAAGACTCGGGGAGGCCGTGTTGCTCACAGCGCAGTGGTTAGGTGCATTGCATGTGGATTAGGGGTTCGATTCTCACACAATGTATTTCACAACACTTTATAGCTGATAGTCTTAACCACAGCATCCGTTGGGTGGAATATTCTAGAAGGAATTGTATGACTCACATCATGTGTAGTGTAGGTAATATCATTATTTTAACATAACATAATAACAAATTCATTCCGGCTCCCATGCCGATGCCAAGGTTAGATAACATGTTATCAGCTGACCACATCCGCCTGCAAGCGGCGCGCGCTGATAAGACTCGGGAAGGTCGTTGCTCATGGCACAGTGGTTAGGCGCATTGCATGTGAGTCTGGGTTCGATTCTCACACCATCACTCTGTCTCGCTCTAACATATAGGATATTATCTCACTACATCTGTTCTTGTCTAACGTTAACCTTACGAAGCCTTGATCAAGCACCATTCCCCACCCCACCCCTCAGAGCCTTTACCCACCCCTCAGAGCCTCTCACCCTGCTGGCTACACATACCCCTAAAACCCACCACCCTCTAAAACCTAGCACTCCACCAATCATCCCCTAGAACCTCCACACCCTCAACTCCCCACCCCCTCTAGAACCTAGCACTCCACCAATCATCCCCTAGAACCTCCACACCCTCAACTCCACACCCCTCTAGAACCTTACACCTAGCACCTCACAGGATGTATGCACCATCCCCTAGGACCTCGCCTCTTACCCTCAAAGCCTCAACTCTCAGAGCTACTACCCACCCCTCAGAGCTTCTACCACCTCCACCCTGCATGAAAACACACCCCTAGAACCTTCCACCTCCACCGGATGTTAAATCACACCCTCAACTCATAACACCTATCTTCACAACACACCACCACCACCAACAATGGCGCTCCGGCGTCGCAGCAGCGGCTGTCACACCTGTCTTCACACCACACACCACCAACAATTCCACTCCGGCGTCGCACCAGTGGACGTTGAAAACACCTATCACACCTGTCTTCTCACCACACCATCAACAATGGCGCTCCGGCGTCGCACCAGCGGCTCTCGACATCATTCAGGTTAAGCGATCACCAACACGGTCACGCCAGAGACCCTTTTACAAAGTTAAAGTCGCCTTCTGTAGTTGGTAAAATCAACTCTTCATACATTTTGTATAGGGACACCCACGCTTTCAACCGCAAATAAACGTGATTTAGAAACCCCAATTCCACACTACTCTCGAGCCTCCTGGCGGCCCTTAAATAACGTATTTTTAATTGTATGAGTTGATCACACGTCACCGAAAATAAAGTTAACGTTTCCACTTCAAACAAAAAGTATAGCTATACATAGGTATCCAACGCTGAGTTGTTTTATGTCCGGATTCAAGACGGATCTTTCTCGGATCTGAGAGATTCTAGATGCCTGTAGTTCAGTGTTTTTCAATATTTTTGAGTACGCGACCTCTTTACAAGTTGAATAGTTCTAGCGACCCCCTGGGGCCATAACAAACAAATTTTTTTGTGATTTGAAAAACCGCGTTTATTTCTTTTTTAGGGACTTACATCAAAACATTAATTATTATTATTATGTTGTAATAGGCGAGCAGTTTATAGCTAATGTGCCTATATCTGTGTTAGTTTAACTGCACTAAATCGGATTGTCTTTGCACCATTTGTCCAGCTAGTCCGTTTTTAAAACTATTTACGGAGGGAGTATCAACCACACCCTTAGGCAACTTGTTTCAGATTGTTATCACTCTGTTATTTAGTCTCATATTCAGTTTAAATACGTCCCATTTTTTATTGTACTTTACTAGAAACACTATTTTATTTCTTATGTCTGCGACCCCCCCGAAGTGAGGTCGCGCCCCACAGTTTGAAAAACAATGCTGTAGTCTGAGACTATTTTACGGAATTTTCGGAATCACATAAGGATTTCGGAAAATTATTCATTGCATGAATGTAAACCTTAAGCCTTAAGGGGCAGCAAGCGCTAGTTCTGGTAATAAAACAACCTGAAAAGACGATGAAGTAGAAGTGTGGCTAGTAAGTTTTTAAAGGGAAAGAAATGTAAGTGTGATATGGTAAGATTTTTAATAGAGGTCTTGTGGTAGAGAAAATAATTAGAACACGCTAAAAAACTACTTCCATCGCAAAGACTTAGTCAGTTTTGCATTTTTCATTTTTATTAATTTTCTGAAATTGCTCAATGATTTTGACTAAATTTATATTAGAGCAATCTGGCAGCATGCCACATCTATAAAAAAAATAATTATAAAAATCGGTCCACAATTTGCGAACAAACATTAAATAAAACATACAGTCGACTTGAGAACCTCCTACTTTTTGGAAGTCGGTTGAAAAGTTTTCAAATTCAAATTAAAAAAAATCTCATATTGTTAAAGGTCTACACCTAAATAAAGCTTTCTATGACTTTTTTATGTAAAAATATTTTTTGGTGAAGTGTCTCTAAAATTAATATTTTTTTAAATCCACTATTGATAAGCCCTTGACATCATCTCGCCTGATGGTAAGTGATGATGATGCCAAAGATGGAAGCGGGCTCACCAAGAATACCCAACGCAATGGGGATTTGGCTATCTAATCTTCAAGCCGAACAAATCAATTTTGTTAACACTGATGTTTGGCGGCTAGACTTAGATAAGATGGTAGTAGCTTACCAGGCGGGCTATAAAAATGCCCTACCACCAACCAAACCAAAAACTCTTACAAAATCGAATCCCGGGAATCGAACCCGTGACCTCCTGGTGTAAAACGAATGGAATAACCATTATGCCATGGAGGCAGTTAACAATCATATTATATACTAGCTGTTTCCCGCGGCTTCACCCGCGTGGACAACGTTTCTATGACTTTTCGAGGGTGAGCAGAGCGTGGAAAAAAGTAGCATATGTGTTAATCTTGGTCCTAATCTATCTACCTACAAAATTTCAGCCAGATCCGTTCAGTAGTTTTTGCGTGAAAGAGTAATAAACATACATCCATACATCTATGCATTCTTACAAACTGTCGCATTTATAATATTATATATTAGGATTACTTACTTTGAATTCAGTAACTTTAACGGAATTTCTATTTGACTAAACAAAATCTATGGGTTCTTGTTAACAGAAGATAAAGGTCCAATAAAACATTATCCCATTGTTTTGTCAACAAAAGCAAATTTCTTATAATAATAGCCTGTTTATTAGAAATTAATGTGGTAGGTCCCGGAATGGCACGCCTATAAATTACAAGGTAAAAGCTAAAAGGTATAATAATTTTGGTTTGTTTATAAACTGGGAAACTACGCGATCGAATCATAAATAATTTTTGAAAGACCTAAAAACTTTAGTTACAAGCTTTTATTTGAAAATTTTCAATTATTTCGTATTCTTCTCAGCAAACCCTTTTATTTGATACCCACATTGTAGGAGTGCATTAAAAATAACTAGTCCGCCATCTTGGGTGTGCCGCCATGTTGGATTTAAAATGACGTTACACAGTTAACCATGCATTGTCATCCCAACTGAACGTGTATACAAAATTTCAGCTCAATCGGTTAAAGATGTCTGCTTTAAAATTGAGTCGCAAGATTCCACCCGAACAAACATGCATACATTGCAAGTTAAATAAAAGTTTGTAACGAGGAGATCCATAGGAGAACCAAGGTAACCGATGCGGCTCTCGGCTGAATTGCTTAATTTAAGTGGCAGTAAGCAGGACACATAGCTCGTAGAACAGATGGCCAATGGGGTAGTAAAGTGCTCGGGTAGCGACCGCGCACCAGAAGATGTAGCGTGGGCCTCCCACACGGTGGACCGACGGCTTGGTGAAGGTCGCGGGGGACCGGTCGTCGTGGAAATACTTGAGGGAGGCCTTTGTTCAGCAGTGGATGTGTCTTTCGACCGACATGACGAATGATAAACTGGTAATATCCAGTTATTAAACAGTGACCGGATAGAAATCGGACCAGCGCGCGTTGATGTTTTTTTATTCGATTCGGTATATTCCAGTGTTAATTGTAGGAATTACATGGTGAGGAAACCTGCGCATCTATTTACAGATATTTTTTTAATTTATTTTTTATTAAAAATTTGAGTGCGTTTGACTATATCTCACCTGATGGTAAGTGACGACAGTAGTCGAGGATAGTACACGCAAACTCAAATAATGCCTATGTGTATGAGGGTCGCGTGGCACACGTCTGTGGATGTATAAGTCTATTTAGATAAAAAATTGTATTTAGGTAATGTTTAACATTCCAAGTCTATGTAGATAGGTGTTATTGCTGAATATATACGTTTTTAAATCCTATTATACAGGGTGTAACAAAATTGGTATAGGATTCGTTTTCGCGGGGTGCTACTGATCATATTGTACAAAAAAGAAAATTGACTCTTCATACTAAAAATAAAACTATAAATAAATTAAACAAAATTGGTCGATCAGCTGATCGATTTCTATGAAAAGTCGAATTTCAGCAAAGTCATAGAACAAAAGTGATTTAACATGATGAGTAGTGAACGGGACTAACACGATTTTTTTTAACCCTGTATATAATATTGGTTTACAAAATTCGTTTCTAGCAAACGGCTCTAGAGATTTGGATAAAATTTTGTATTTATTTAGGTATTGGTTTTCATTCCAAATCTGTAAAAAAATTAAATAGGTGTTAGTCCTAAAAAAATCAGTTTATGAACAAAAATTTTTTAGTTTACATGCTTAGCCCTTTCGGATCCAACCTTGACAGGAATGTACTTTTTAAAGAACTCTATTGTCGCATATGATCATAGTGTCTATAACTTCACGATATTATTTAAAAAATAAATAAAAAAATTGTTTATTCAAATAAATTTCCAAAAAAAAATAGAATCATCAAAATCGGTTTATACACGAAGAAGTTATCCACGAACACACATAACATAATATACGGTCAAATTGAGAAACCTTCTCCTTTTTTGAAGTCGTTTAAAAAAAGGTTGATTCCGGAGGCGCGCGAGAGTTTCGTTCAAGTTCCTTAGGGATAACAAGTTTGCAACGCGAACCTTCCTTAAAATGTCGTTAACATGTAAAAACTATCGACTTGACAAGCGTGTTTTACAGAAACCTTGCTTAAAATGTCGTGTACACGTAAAAACTATCGACTCGACAAGCGTGTTTTACAGAAACCTTGATTAAAATGTCGTGTACACGTAAAAACTATTGACTCGAAAAGCGTGTCTTACAGGTCATATATAGGGTGTAACAAAGTTGGTGTAGGTCCCGTTAACTGGGGCTTCTACTCATCATACTGAACAACTTTTGTTCTACGACTTTGCTGAAATTGCAATTTTTTTTATATTCTTCATGCAAATCGATCAGCTGATCGACCAATTTTGTGCATTTCAGTACCTATGTAGGGTCCAATTCTTTTTTTGAGAATTGACTGTGGGTTCCTTGGGGAAAGTTGTTCAGTATGATGAGTGGAACCCCCAGTTAACGGGTCCTACTCCAATTTTGTGACACCCTGTATTGATTCCGAAACCTGTAACAATTTAACAATTAATTATTATTTAATTTTAAGTACATCGCCCTAATTTAGCGTAGGCTCGAGCCCCTCGATGGGGACGTATATGAGCTCATAAGAAAAAGTACACATTATTATTAAAATTTAACAAAAACAAAAAAAAAGTTGAAAAATTTTAAATTTGCGACTGAAGTTGGTTTTTAACGTGTTTAGGGTTGTCGTGTTTGGGGGTGCAGCGTGCGTGTCGTGGGCGCGCTGATTTATTATTTATTATATTATCTAACTGTTAGATACTCTTGAACTACCTGTTTTCTATGCTTTTTTTCTCCAAACACAGGGTTGTTTGTAAGAAATCGCTTTGAGCGATAAGACCGCCCAAATTGCACCGCTGTAGTACCTATATCTGTTTCTTTCTTTATATTGTGTTTGTTTTTTTTATATTTTTTGGGTTAAGTTTTTTAAGTTTTTATAATTTGTTTTTTTTACTAGTGAGTACAATAATAGTAGTTTATGAAACTGTTGCATAATGAGGGGTATTAAAACATGAGTATGAGTTTGAAAACCGAGCCTTGGTGAGGTTTTTAATAGTGTCATAGGAATGTTTTAATACTGCACTTACAGTTTATACTTATTATACTAATTTCATACATTGGGATTGAATCAACTAAACAACAAAGATCAAAGTTAAAAGAGTAAGAAAAAAAATCACACGAAATTCAGTACCTACAACAAAACGTGCCATAGCACCTAATCCCAGCACATTACCGCCCCTGCGCTGAAGCGGACGCTGTCACAGATAGGTAAAAACAATGCTTTCACAGATCTCAAGACATTTTTAAGCAAGAATGAAAATTATCCACGAAATTCAGTAACTACAACAAACGTATTCAATGAATAGCGCCAAAACCTAGCACATCACCGCGCATGCGTTAAAGCGAGCGCTGTCATAGACAAGTAAAAATTGGAATGAAAAGTTTTTGTAATGCTGTAAATGGCGCGAACCGCATGTGCGTTCCAATAAAAAAAAAATGATATAGAACTTTGTTGGTGATATTAAATTTTTGGATTAACTTAAATCGTAATGGAAAAAAAATACTTTATAACATTTTGTAAGAAAAATAATGTTGTAAAGTGTTTTTTTTTAAATTTCGGTATTTTGTTTATAAAGTATGCCAATTTAAATTCGTTTTGAAGTTTATAATTCGAACTTAACGATATGAGAGTAGACAAAGAGTATTTATCTTATCTTTAAAAATGTTTCATACTGATTACATAACTTATTCGTAGATACTAATTAAAAAAAGGTGATTCTGGAGGCGCGCGAGAGTTTCGTTCAAATTCCGACTGATACGAATGGAACTGTACAAAAGTGGCGCGCTCAGCCGTCTTCTGACTTCCCGCTGGCTCCCGTTTGTTTCCTTACGATATTTAAATATTGCTCAACGTTTGTTTTTATCCACAATTAATAAGCCCTTGGCATCATCTTACCTGATGGTAAGTAATGATGATGCCGAAGATGGCAGCGGGCTTACCAAGATTCTCCATTGCAATGCGGATGGTGGCGCATCGGAAGCTGGGTCGTTCCTTTCCCTCTAATTTGGTTGATGGGAGCGATGGCCGAATCTCGTTTTATACTCATGACCGGGTGCTGTCCGTGTGACCTGGCCTACTCTTGTTAAATGCATTCAATGATTTTTATGTATAACTTTTCGTGTCATATTGTTTTCATGTTCTAATGACATAATCTGGTTTATGTCAAGAATCTAATTTTGACGTTATTAACTAATTATTGTTTATTTCTTGATTCTTCACAAACGACATTGTTATTATTATTTTATGACTATCAGAAAGAGTGTAATTTTGACCTATTTTGAATAAATATATTGAATTGAATTGAAATGGGGATCTGGATATCTCATCTTCAAAGCCGGAATACATCAATTCTGTTAACAATGATGTTTGGCGGCAAGACTTAGATAAGATGGTGGTGGCTAGCCAGGAAGGCTAAGAAAATGCCCTACCATCAACCAAACCGAGTCTTACAAAGTTGACCCTCCGGGAATCGAGCCCGCGACCTCCTGGTGTGAAGCGAATGGAGTAACCATTACGCCACGTGCTCCGCTTCATGCACCAACGAGGCTACTTAGTTATCATCATATCATCCGAGAGACGTCTATTGCTAAGGTCGATCTTCCTCCAAGGATTTCCACAAAGACTGGTCGTACGCTGCCCGCATTCAGCGGATATCCTTACTTATATTATAAATGTGAAAATTTGTTTGTTTGTTTGTTACCTTTTCACACTTCAACACCTTGACCAACACCTTGAGCCGCTTGCGACTCGCGCACCACTCACCTTCAATGATAGTCATAAAACGATGTTCACACGGTCGAAGCCGCGGTCAAAAGCTAGTGCACCTATACAGGGTGACTGGTAAGTAGTGCAAATCCTTTTAAACTAAAATAAACTAAATCTATTTTGCAACACTAAAAGTCATACTAACTGGGGGTCGGAAATCAATTGTTGTCGAGTTAAAGCCCATTTCATTTTTAAATTTTGTATAAAAAACGCATTTGTTCAAATATTTTGTGATTTTACAAAAAAAAGTTATGATACGGTTGGCGTGAAAAACACGGTTAAAACTTTCTCATTTTATCAGCATTCCAAAAAAGTAAAATGCTTATAAAATACAAATTGATTGCAACAAAAAAGACTGATTGTTGTCAAAAGGGTGCATCAAATCCAATACAAATTTTCAATAAACATTATTTTAATGTTTTTTTAAATTTCATAATTTATCATGTTTTTCGCATAAACAAACATCTCCGACCCTCTAGCATCATGACTAACTTTGATTCACAAGCTCATCCAAAAAATTCGAACTTTGTTGAATAATTAGTATGGGATTTTAGGCCCCCTTTTGACAGCAATCATTGTTTTTTGTTGTAATTAATTTTGTACATTTTTAACTTTTTTACTTTGTTCGAAAGCGTGATAAAATAAGACAGGTTTTACCGTATTTTGCATGCCAACTGTATTATAACTTTTTGTTAAAAATCACAAAACATTTGAACAAAATAATTTTTCATACAAAATTAAAAAGTTAAATAGGCTTTAACTCGAAAACCGTTGATTTCCGACCCCCAGTTAGTATGACTTTTTCTGTTGCAAATTAGATGTAGTTTATCCCCTTAAAAGGATTTGCACTACTTACCAGTCACCCTGTATATTATTTGATAATGCCGTCACCTATATAAGGTGTAACAAAATTAGCTGAAACTATTTTAACTAGTGCTTCTTCCCATGAAACTGAACAACTTTCCCCATGAAACCCATAGTCAAATCTCAAAAAAAAAATTGAACCCATACTAAGTTGGCTGATCAGCTGATCGAGTTAGTATGGGAGTGCCAAATATTTTTTTGCGACTTGACTATGGGTTTCATGGGGAAAGTTGTTCAGGTTCATGGGTAGAAGCACCAGTTAAAATAGTTTCAGCTAATTATTATTTGATTATGAAATTGTAAATTTCATTCCTCATCACAGGTGGACAACTCAGGTGGAGCACGAGGAACCACACAACTGGATATCGTTTCCTGACTTTTACACAAAATCAGAGGACTATCTCGATTTCAGTAATATTTACTTACTCTTTGACTTGGCTAGACACTAAGAAAAATATCTTCACTTTGTTGTCACTCCCATGACTGACATGATATTGGCAGAACTCTAAAAGAGAACCAAAAATGAAACGATAGATAGATAGATCTTCACTTTTTATTACTTATCATAAATAATTTTAATAACGAAGTGTATTTCATAAGTTAAAAATTAAAAACCTGACTGCATAAAAACTTAACCCCTATTTTTGGCCAGTCAGATAAAAATGTATCCTCTGTCACTCACGGGATTAAGACGAATCTGACGACACCTCGCAGTCCAAAATCCATGAAGCCGTATAAGCTGCAGGACGTGCTAAAGAAATAAACATACATACACACAAACCTAAAACCTAACCCTCCTTTTGGAGCAGTTGGGTAAAAAACAAGCAACAAATTGCTATACAAATTACTTATTTTTTCTGTAATTAAGTAACACAAAACACAATGAATACTCGGTAGGTTTAACTGTAGGTATGTGGCCTCAATTATTTTTTAAACAATGCTTGTTTTGTCCTCTGGGCCCCCTTCGCGGGCAACAGGAACTCAAAAATTTGCATGAGATTATCTAAACATCAAATGCAAGCTGTTTTTTTGTATATGAATTAAGTAGGACACTTGTTTAACAGTACAAACAAAACTCCTTATTTTCGTAAACGTCTATTAGGTATAAATTAAATGCTTTCTGTTACCTTAACCACGATACATCGAGTAGGAACACTGTGCTACGTTGTCAATAATTTTTGTATTTAATTGTCGTCTTTTCAATGAGCTTTAATAATATATTGTTAGATGATAGTTTAGTAATTTTAATTTATTGTAAAATGTCATCATATGTCTTCTCTTTTGGATTAGGTAATGGACTAAATTATTATCATTCCCTGTAACTTATGTTTTTTTATTCTCAATTGGTTAACCTCTGATATCGTCTTACGTCTTGATGGTCAGTGACAGTGATGCCGAAAATGGAAGAGGGCTTAAAGTTCATATTAAAATGAGGTGGCCGGTCAAACGTGCTTTTAAATGACTATGATTATTCTTAATATTTATTTTAATTAAAATAAACGAGCGTCGGTGGTGTAACCTACCACACGTACCAATGTGTTTTCGAATTGCGATTTCATATGTAATCCGAAGCTCTCACTTGAAGGAAAACATCGTGAGGAAACCTGCACACGCCTGCGAATAACTTCGAAGGTTGTGTGTGAAGTAGACCAACCCGCTTGCGACTCGCGCACCACTCACCTTCAATGATAGTCATAAAACGATGTTCACACGGTCGAAGCCGCGGTCAAAAGCTAGTGCACCTATACAGGGTGACTGGTAAGTAGTGCAAATCCTTTTAAACTAAAATAAACTAAATCTATTTTGCAACACTAAAAGTCATACTAACTGGGGGTCGGAAATCAATTGTTGTCGAGTTAAAGCCCATTTCATTTTTAAATTTTGTATAAAAAACGCATTTGTTCAAATATTTTGTGATTTTACAAAAAAAAGTTATGATACGGTTGGCGTGAAAAACACGGTTAAAACTTTCTCATTTTATCAGCATTCCAAAAAAGTAAAATGCTTATAAAATACAAATTGATTGCAACAAAAAAGACTGATTGTTGTCAAAAGGGTGCATCAAATCCAATACAAATTTTCAATAAACATTATTTTAATGTTTTTTTAAATTTCATAATTTATCATGTTTTTCGCATAAACAAACATCTCCGACCCTCTAGCATCATGACTAACTTTGATTCACAAGCTCATCCAAAAAATTCGAACTTTGTTGAATAATTAGTATGGGATTTTAGGCCCCCTTTTGACAGCAATCATTGTTTTTTGTTGTAATTAATTTTGTACATTTTTAACTTTTTTACTTTGTTCGAAAGCGTGATAAAATAAGACAGGTTTTACCGTATTTTGCATGCCAACTGTATTATAACTTTTTGTTAAAAATCACAAAACATTTGAACAAAATAATTTTTCATACAAAATTAAAAAGTTAAATAGGCTTTAACTCGAAAACCGTTGATTTCCGACCCCCAGTTAGTATGACTTTTTCTGTTGCAAATTAGATGTAGTTTATCCCCTTAAAAGGATTTGCACTACTTACCAGTCACCCTGTATATTATTTGATAATGCCGTCACCTATATAAGGTGTAACAAAATTAGCTGAAACTATTTTAACTAGTGCTTCTTCCCATGAAACTGAACAACTTTCCCCATGAAACCCATAGTCAAATCTCAAAAAAAAAATTGAACCCATACTAAGTTGGCTGATCAGCTGATCGAGTTAGTATGGGAGTGCCAAATATTTTTTTGCGACTTGACTATGGGTTTCATGGGGAAAGTTGTTCAGGTTCATGGGTAGAAGCACCAGTTAAAATAGTTTCAGCTAATTATTATTTGATTATGAAATTGTAAATTTCATTCCTCATCACAGGTGGACAACTCAGGTGGAGCACGAGGAACCACACAACTGGATATCGTTTCCTGACTTTTACACAAAATCAGAGGACTATCTCGATTTCAGTAATATTTACTTACTCTTTGACTTGGCTAGACACTAAGAAAAATATCTTCACTTTGTTGTCACTCCCATGACTGACATGATATTGGCAGAACTCTAAAAGAGAACCAAAAATGAAACGATAGATAGATAGATCTTCACTTTTTATTACTTATCATAAATAATTTTAATAACGAAGTGTATTTCATAAGTTAAAAATTAAAAACCTGACTGCATAAAAACTTAACCCCTATTTTTGGCCAGTCAGATAAAAATGTATCCTCTGTCACTCACGGGATTAAGACGAATCTGACGACACCTCGCAGTCCAAAATCCATGAAGCCGTATAAGCTGCAGGACGTGCTAAAGAAATAAACATACATACACACAAACCTAAAACCTAACCCTCCTTTTGGAGCAGTTGGGTAAAAAACAAGCAACAAATTGCTATACAAATTACTTATTTTTTCTGTAATTAAGTAACACAAAACACAATGAATACTCGGTAGGTTTAACTGTAGGTATGTGGCCTCAATTATTTTTTAAACAATGCTTGTTTTGTCCTCTGGGCCCCCTTCGCGGGCAACAGGAACTCAAAAATTTGCATGAGATTATCTAAACATCAAATGCAAGCTGTTTTTTTGTATATGAATTAAGTAGGACACTTGTTTAACAGTACAAACAAAACTCCTTATTTTCGTAAACGTCTATTAGGTATAAATTAAATGCTTTCTGTTACCTTAACCACGATACATCGAGTAGGAACACTGTGCTACGTTGTCAATAATTTTTGTATTTAATTGTCGTCTTTTCAATGAGCTTTAATAATATATTGTTAGATGATAGTTTAGTAATTTTAATTTATTGTAAAATGTCATCATATGTCTTCTCTTTTGGATTAGGTAATGGACTAAATTATTATCATTCCCTGTAACTTATGTTTTTTTATTCTCAATTGGTTAACCTCTGATATCGTCTTACGTCTTGATGGTCAGTGACAGTGATGCCGAAAATGGAAGAGGGCTTAAAGTTCATATTAAAATGAGGTGGCCGGTCAAACGTGCTTTTAAATGACTATGATTATTCTTAATATTTATTTTAATTAAAATAAACGAGCGTCGGTGGTGTAACCTACCACACGTACCAATGTGTTTTCGAATTGCGATTTCATATGTAATCCGAAGCTCTCACTTGAAGGAAAACATCGTGAGGAAACCTGCACACGCCTGCGAATAACTTCGAAGGTTGTGTGTGAAGTAGACCAACCCGCTTGCGACTCGCGCACCACTCACCTTCAATGATAGTCATAAAACGATGTTCACACGGTCGAAGCCGCGGTCAAAAGCTAGTGCACCTATACAGGGTGACTGGTAAGTAGTGCAAATCCTTTTAAACTAAAATAAACTAAATCTATTTTGCAACACTAAAAGTCATACTAACTGGGGGTCGGAAATCAATTGTTGTCGAGTTAAAGCCCATTTCATTTTTAAATTTTGTATAAAAAACGCATTTGTTCAAATATTTTGTGATTTTACAAAAAAAAGTTATGATACGGTTGGCGTGAAAAACACGGTTAAAACTTTCTCATTTTATCAGCATTCCAAAAAAGTAAAATGCTTATAAAATACAAATTGATTGCAACAAAAAAGACTGATTGTTGTCAAAAGGGTGCATCAAATCCAATACAAATTTTCAATAAACATTATTTTAATGTTTTTTTAAATTTCATAATTTATCATGTTTTTCGCATAAACAAACATCTCCGACCCTCTAGCATCATGACTAACTTTGATTCACAAGCTCATCCAAAAAATTCGAACTTTGTTGAATAATTAGTATGGGATTTTAGGCCCCCTTTTGACAGCAATCATTGTTTTTTGTTGTAATTAATTTTGTACATTTTTAACTTTTTTACTTTGTTCGAAAGCGTGATAAAATAAGACAGGTTTTACCGTATTTTGCATGCCAACTGTATTATAACTTTTTGTTAAAAATCACAAAACATTTGAACAAAATAATTTTTCATACAAAATTAAAAAGTTAAATAGGCTTTAACTCGAAAACCGTTGATTTCCGACCCCCAGTTAGTATGACTTTTTCTGTTGCAAATTAGATGTAGTTTATCCCCTTAAAAGGATTTGCACTACTTACCAGTCACCCTGTATATTATTTGATAATGCCGTCACCTATATAAGGTGTAACAAAATTAGCTGAAACTATTTTAACTAGTGCTTCTTCCCATGAAACTGAACAACTTTCCCCATGAAACCCATAGTCAAATCTCAAAAAAAAAATTGAACCCATACTAAGTTGGCTGATCAGCTGATCGAGTTAGTATGGGAGTGCCAAATATTTTTTTGCGACTTGACTATGGGTTTCATGGGGAAAGTTGTTCAGGTTCATGGGTAGAAGCACCAGTTAAAATAGTTTCAGCTAATTATTATTTGATTATGAAATTGTAAATTTCATTCCTCATCACAGGTGGACAACTCAGGTGGAGCACGAGGAACCACACAACTGGATATCGTTTCCTGACTTTTACACAAAATCAGAGGACTATCTCGATTTCAGTAATATTTACTTACTCTTTGACTTGGCTAGACACTAAGAAAAATATCTTCACTTTGTTGTCACTCCCATGACTGACATGATATTGGCAGAACTCTAAAAGAGAACCAAAAATGAAACGATAGATAGATAGATCTTCACTTTTTATTACTTATCATAAATAATTTTAATAACGAAGTGTATTTCATAAGTTAAAAATTAAAAACCTGACTGCATAAAAACTTAACCCCTATTTTTGGCCAGTCAGATAAAAATGTATCCTCTGTCACTCACGGGATTAAGACGAATCTGACGACACCTCGCAGTCCAAAATCCATGAAGCCGTATAAGCTGCAGGACGTGCTAAAGAAATAAACATACATACACACAAACCTAAAACCTAACCCTCCTTTTGGAGCAGTTGGGTAAAAAACAAGCAACAAATTGCTATACAAATTACTTATTTTTTCTGTAATTAAGTAACACAAAACACAATGAATACTCGGTAGGTTTAACTGTAGGTATGTGGCCTCAATTATTTTTTAAACAATGCTTGTTTTGTCCTCTGGGCCCCCTTCGCGGGCAACAGGAACTCAAAAATTTGCATGAGATTATCTAAACATCAAATGCAAGCTGTTTTTTTGTATATGAATTAAGTAGGACACTTGTTTAACAGTACAAACAAAACTCCTTATTTTCGTAAACGTCTATTAGGTATAAATTAAATGCTTTCTGTTACCTTAACCACGATACATCGAGTAGGAACACTGTGCTACGTTGTCAATAATTTTTGTATTTAATTGTCGTCTTTTCAATGAGCTTTAATAATATATTGTTAGATGATAGTTTAGTAATTTTAATTTATTGTAAAATGTCATCATATGTCTTCTCTTTTGGATTAGGTAATGGACTAAATTATTATCATTCCCTGTAACTTATGTTTTTTTATTCTCAATTGGTTAACCTCTGATATCGTCTTACGTCTTGATGGTCAGTGACAGTGATGCCGAAAATGGAAGAGGGCTTAAAGTTCATATTAAAATGAGGTGGCCGGTCAAACGTGCTTTTAAATGACTATGATTATTCTTAATATTTATTTTAATTAAAATAAACGAGCGTCGGTGGTGTAACCTACCACACGTACCAATGTGTTTTCGAATTGCGATTTCATATGTAATCCGAAGCTCTCACTTGAAGGAAAACATCGTGAGGAAACCTGCACACGCCTGCGAATAACTTCGAAGGTTGTGTGTGAAGTAGACCAACCCGCACTCGGCCCGCGTGGTCGACTAAGGCCCGATCGCCCTAATTCAGGGTAGGCTCGAGCCCCTCGTTGGGGACGTATATAAACTGATATGATGAAAGGTTAGGTGTAGGTATGATGTTAGGCTCACGTTAAAGACTACAAAAAAATTCAGATCTCAGATAAATATGTAGAATAATTGTAGAGATTTGTTTGTTGAGGTTTTGTCTTTTAGACATTGTAAGATTTTACCTCCGCATCTGCAAACCGCCTCCGTGGCACAATGGTTAGTCCTTTAGCTTTCATATCAGGATGTCGCGGGTTCGATTTCCGGCGAAGTCTACTTTGTATGACTCGGTTTGGCATTTTTTAAGCCCACCTGGCTAGATTCCACGATTTTATCTAAGTCTTGCCGCCAAACATCAATTTTAACAGAGAGACAGACAGATAGACAGACATATAGATAGACACATAGACAGAAATACAGATTGACGGATGGAATAACGGACAGAGGCGGATTATTAATAGGGTCACCCATTGGGTTTACGAAACACTAAAAAATTTCGTTGTATGGGGATGTTTTTCCCAAAATAATTAATACTGCCGATTGGTAGCACAATACTAATAGTTGCTGCTTGCAAAGTTTAATTAAAATTGTTACAGCCAGATTTTGAGATTTACGCATTTTTCATTTTTGGCAGTATGGCAGCTTTTTAAAATTAAAATTCAAAATTCAAAATTTATTTATTTGTGATTATATGTTACAATAGATGTTAAGTTAAAATTATGTCCTATTATATAATCTGTCATTTGACGTACAAATTAAAAATAATAATAAAATAGTAATAAAAACATAATCAATGAAGCCCTCAAAATTAAAATTACATAACTGATTTTTTTTTTACAATATAATTTAACTAAAAACAACGAGTCATTAACCATAACGTCAATGTTAAAGATAAGATGTATTTTTTTTTATTATAATAAGCAAAACATATCCAAACCTTATACCTACCTACTGATAAATTAATAATTAAAGATATCAAATTCTAATATAAAAAAATAATAATAATAATAATACTTATGTCAAAAATGATTTATCATTTAAAAAATCATTAATTGAGTAGTACGCTTTATGTGTCAAAAAAGTTTTAAGTTTTCTTTTGAAATCTATCGTGGTATTGGAGTCACGTATAACTTTAGGAATTTTATTGAATATCTTAGGAGCCATTGCAAATATACTACTGTGAAAAAGTGAAGTTTTGCATTTTACGAGGTACAGACGATCACAAAGTCGCGCTCTTGTTCCATACTGAAAATACTCCGGATGTGATCGAACAAAAACTGCAGTTTCAAATATATACAAAGATGGTACTGTGAGTAGCTTTAGTTCCTTGAAGTAAGGCACACAAGTGTCTGTTTTTTGTAGCCTACAGATGGCCCTAATGCATCTTTTTTGAGATCTCAATACCGCCTCCTTACCAGTAGCATTTCCCCAAAATATTATTCCGTATTTCAAGGTCGGTACCACATAGCCATGATAAGCAGCGAGCACTGCTTTACTATTGACCGTTTTTCCCAACATATAATATAGGGCATAAGAAAACTGGGTTACTTTTGTACAAACTTGATCAATGTGTGAGCTCCATTTCAGATTATTGTCAATTTGAAGGCCTAAAAATTTTGTAACCGTAATTTCTTTAATTGTTTTTCCTTCGAATTGGACATTAGTCGTAAGTTTTTTAAAGTTTCTTTGTTTGAAAGACATGATATTTGTTTTGTCGATATTAATTTTGAGGTTATTTTGTTTCAACCAGTCAACAATTGAGTTTAGGTCACTATTTATATCATTTTCGTTTTTGCAAATTACAGTACTATCGTCAGCATATAGAACCATGGGATGCTCGATACATTTTGGTAAATCATTAATGTATATAAGGAACAGTAATGGACCCAGAACACTGCCTTGTGGCACACCGTAATGCACCCTCCGTGCATCAGATATATAAGATTTTTCAACTTTACACTTAGTGCATATGCGTTCAATTTTGGTAATCTGATTTCTGTTACTAATGTAGGATTTTATTAGGTCGTTAGTATTACCCCTTACACCATAAGATTCTAGTTTTTTAAGTAAAGTTTCGTGATCTACGTAATCAAATGCTTTCGTCATATCTAGATAAAGTGCAAATACTGGCAATCGATTATCTACTCTATTATATATTTGTTTTAAAAAATCATAGATAGCTACATCAATCTTTTTATTTTTTCTAAATCCATTTTGTTCCTTCACTAGTATATCATTAGTTTCAAAGTATTTATATAGTCTATCGTAAATGACTTTTTCTATAATGACAACCCACCCAGAAGCTGTCCAAATTTGTCGAAAAATTATATTTTTTAATTATGGGTTAAGCTGCAAGGGATAGCATGACGAACGGAATGATCGACACACGGACGTTTTTGGCAAACATGTTTTTAGTGGAACACATTTTTTGTAAAGTTAGAAAAGCTTTCATAAAGACGACAATATATTTTTTACTCCGAACCTTCGCTTGAAACCTCGAAAGTAATCATTATATCAGCTGAAGAACGTCCATTGCTGGACAAAGGCATCCCCTAAGGATTTCCACGACGACCGGTTCTTCACCTTCACCTGTAAAAAAAATATATTATTCATAGCTAAAATTAAAAAAAAAAACACGACTGCATAAAAACTTAACACCTTTTTTGGGTAGTTGGAAAAAAATGTATCCTATGTTACTCACGGGATAAAGACCAATGCAACGACACATCGCACTCCAAAATCGATCAAGCCATTTAACCGACTCCGTAGCTCAGAGGCAAAGTTCACTGGCTTTACACAGGAGGTCGCGGGTTCGATTCCCGGCGGGGTCAATTGTAAGACTCGGTTTGGTTGGTAGTAGGGCATTTTCTAAGCCCGCCTGGCTAGCTACCACCATCTTATCAAAGTCTTGCCGCCAAATATCAATGTTGATATCATTGGTGTGTTCCGGCATGAAGATAAGATAGCCAGTTCCCCATTGCGTTGGGGAATCTTGGTAAGCCCGCTTCCATCTTCGGCAACATCGTCACTTGGCGATGCTGTTGTTCTACGACTTTACTAAAATTTCATTTTTTTTATTCTTCATACAAATCGATCAGCTGATCGACCAATTTTGTGCATTTTAGTATGGAGGGTCCAATTTTTTTTTTGAGATTTGACTGTGGGTTCCTTGGGGAAAGTTATTCAGTAAGATGAGTGGAACCCCCAGTTAACGGGTCCTACTCCAATTTTGTTACACCCTGTATTGATTCCGAAACCTGTAACAATTTAACTATTAATTATTATTTAATTTTAAGTACATCGCCCTAATTCAGGGTAGGCTCGAGCTCCTCGGTGGGGACGTATATGAGCTCATAAGAAAAAGTACACATTATTATTAAAATTTAACAAAAACAAAAAAAAGTTGCAAAATTTTAAATTTTGGTTGGTGGTAGGGCATTTTCTAAGCCCGCCTGGCTAGCTACCACCATCTTATCTAAGTCTTGCCGCCAAATATCAATGTTGATATCATTGGTGTGTTCCGGCATGAAGATAAGATAGCCAGCTCCCCATTGCGTTGGGGAATCTTGGTAAGCCCGCTTCCATCTTCGGCAACATCGTCACTTACCACCAGGTGAGATGTTGTCAAGGGTTTATCAATTGTGCATAAAAAAAAAAAAAAAAAAATTGCGACTGAAGTTGGTTTTTAACGTGTTTAGGGTTGTCAATCATTTATTTGGTATAAAACTTTTTTTGGGGGTGCAGCGTGCGTGTCACTTTTTTTACATCCTGTATACATAAATACCCTCAAAAAAACATAACTCTCCTTCTGGCGCAGTCGAGTAATTTTAAGAAAGGAGCACACGTATCATCATGACATGATTTTTGTATCTGTGTAAGTGCATGGTGTAAGGTGGCAACTATTTCACCACGCTCGGCGTAAATGATATCTATCTTATCTGTACCCCTGCCCCCTGTGCACGCAATTTACCTTCTATTCCCTGTGCACTCACACGAACGTAAAAATCATTTCAGGGTGACTCACCGTACGTATCCTTACTAATGTTATAAATGTGAAAATGTGTTTCACGCCTTAACACCTCAACCAATCTTGGCAAAATTTCGCATGCACGTACCCAGTGTCATGGAAAAGGATCATCATCATAAGCTCATAATACGTCCCCACCGAGGCCTACCTTGAGCCTACTCTGAATAAGAGACACATCCTTCGAATGTGTGTGAAGTGTGTGTCGCAGGCGTGTGCAGGTTTCATCTCGATGTTTTCCTTCACCGTAAGAGCGTCGGGTAAACGTACAATTCGAAAACACATTGGAACGTGGTAGGATTCAAACCACGACCTCCCGCACAGGAGGTAGCGGTTCTTGCCATTACATCACCGACGCTCAGAGAATGATATAAGTCATTTTTTATCCCGTAAAAATAGCATAGCCCGACACAGTTCCTGAGGGAACTCTTTTATGGTTGATTTCTTTAACCATCGCATCGGAACAAAGAATTGTTGTGATTTTTGCACAGAGATGGTTAAGGAGGTGGGAAATGACAGACTACTAATAAGCATAGCCCGGCTTAGTTCCAGAGGGATCTGGGGGAACCCCATTTCCACACTCGCGCACTTCGCAGCGCGCAACGGAGCAACGGATTGACGTGATTTATTGCATAGAACAAGATGAAAGGGTAGGAAGTGGCTTAAACTGCTAATCAGAATAGCCTGACATAGTTCCCGAGAGATCTGGAGTAAACTCATGTCTACGCTCGCGATCCGCTTGCGGCTCTCGTTCTACTCACCCTCAAAGACAGTCATGAAACATCACACTGGCGTAACGGGACAATTACGTCACGTAACAGGTTAATGACGTCACACTTTTTAGCGAATGCAACCCGTGTCATCAATTTATAAGACGTTATCACGTCAAAAAGTGAAAAGCTCTTTAATACCAAATCCTTTGCAGACCAAAAACGACCGCCTTTATTTAGTTGGGCTAGAAATGAACATTTTTTATCGAGTTTTATTAGGGATCCAGAGCCGCGTTTCAAATATTCCTCTACTATATTTCACATGACTTTTTGGTCGTTTAGGACGAAAAATGTTCACTACCCGCGGTCGGGCCGGCAAGCGAATCTCTCACAGAGAAATAAATTATAGAGTGAGGCATAGCGTGCCTAAATGAGACAGCAGATAACTTTATCAATTTCCGGAGAGCGGAATGTGCCTTTGTATACGGATCATTATTATAAATGCATGTTTCTATTGCATTTGTTGTGGCATAAATATAGATCTTGGGCCGCCGGGAGGCTCGTGTTTCTATACAAACTTAGTTCTGCCACAGTATATATATTAGTACTTACGTAGTTCTGCTTTAATCCAAAAACTACAAGCCAGATTGAATCCAAACTTTGCAAATATATTGAAGAGACACATATCGATGTTTGTAATTAGTTTTCATCGCAGTAAATTAAAACATAACTAAACAAAGGCTTAAGTCGGTGGCTCAACCGGTAATGACTCGGTCCATCTAACCAGAGGTACCGGGTTCAAATCTGGACGGCCAATGTACTAATGAGTTTTTCAAAAACTTACGTACATACTTACCGATCGCTTTAACGGTGAAGGAAAACATCGTGAGGAAACCTGCACACGCCTGCGAAGAAACTCTAAGGTTGTGTGTGAAGTCGACCAACCCGCACTGGGCCCACGTGGTCGACTAAGGCCTAATCGCCCTGATTCAGGGTAGGCTCGAGCCCCTCGGTGGGGATGTATATGAGCTGATATAATAAAACAAAGGCTTAAATTATTTTTGTACTGAAAGTTTAAAACTGCTCTTATTTTTTCCATTTTCTATTAGTACATCGAAAACTAATTACAAACATCGATATGTATCTACTCAATATATTCGCAAAGTTTGGATTCAATCCGGCATTAGTTTTTGTATTAAAGCGTAACTACGTTTGTATGGAAACTCGAGCCTCCTGGAGGTCCATAAAGTATGAATTTATTTAATTTATTGTCATGAGAGCTGATGATCGAGTTTTTGGTTTTGTTTGAATGAAATTGTAAGTTGGCGTCAAAAAGAAATAGATAAAATGAAATGAAGATCGGATGAAAGTAGAATGAATAACAGCGCACCGCGCTACAACTTGCTGGCATGAAAATAATTTCAAGTACCTATCAATAACATAAAACCAATATGGAAAAAAATATCAGTCAGCTTAGTTAAAACGACAAAGATAATTAACTCAAAAAACCGGCCAAGTACGAGTCAGAACCGCACACATAGGGTTCCGTACCATCATACTAGATGGCGCTAGTTTCTTCACGTTTAAAGAGAACACATTTTTTGTACTTTTTAAAATTTTCAGTATTTGTTGTTATAGAGGCAACAGAAATACATTATCTGTAAAAATTTCCACTGGCTATCACGGTTCATGAAATACAGCATGGTGACAGAGGGACCAACGAACGGACAGCGAAGTCTTAGTAATATGGTCCTGTTTTTACCCTTTGAGTACGGAAACCTAAAAATATAGAAATACTTTTCAGTTTTAGCATAAACTTACTTAATACTTAAAAAATTACTATAATGAGTTGCTCCGTTGCGACATGGAATAAAGATAAACTGACAAACAAACACACTCTCGCACTAACAATATTAGTATGTAAGGAAAGCGTCAGTGGCGTAATAGTTCTGTCCTGTCCGGAGATAGAAAGGCTAATAAAATTTGTAATTTGATAAATATTTAATTAAAATTTTCTTAGTAATATGACGCTTTAGTCATAGTATATTAATAAATTTTCGGCTTGTATTTGAGGTACATACAAATATGTTCCAACCCCAGTAGCACACCCCTGACTCTTATTATAACGGGCGCGAAATGACATTTCTAAAAACAAATGAAGTCACAGCGAAGTCCTATACGTTCTAAAAACCAAACTTAAACCAGTCTGTATCAATCTGGGTGACGAGGGGGTGAGGGGGTGAGGTATAAATCTAGAGAGCGGCAGGGAGTATCCATACTGTATGTTAGTACTTATATTGTTTACTTTACCAGTTGTGAAGAAGTAACTCACTATCGTATTATCAGACTTTTTTGAACTTACTATGGACACAAACAGATAAGTTCTATGGATGTGAGCAGCGGTGGCATAATGGCAAGGGCCGCTACCTCATGTTCGGGAGTTCGTGGTTCTATTTCTGCTACGTACCAATGTGTTTTCGAATGTCGATTTCATATGTACGTTTATCCGACGCTCTTACGGTGAAAGAAAACATCGTGAGGAAACCTGCATACGCCTGCGAGGAAACTCGAAGGTTGTCTGTGAAGTCGACCAACCCGCACTACTGGGCCTACGGCGTGGTCGACTAAGGCCTGATCGCCCTAATTTAAGGTAGGCTCGAGCCCTCGGTGAGGACGTATATGAGCTGATATGATGATGGATGGATATACACGGGTTAAATGACGTCTGTGTCTCCAGGTGGACTGGTGATCTAGTCAATGTCGTAGGAAGCTGTTGGATGCAAGTGGTTCTGAATTGTGCAGAGTAGAAATGTATGAGGAAGGTCTTCTATGTTCTACAGTGGATGTCTTTTGGCAGAGATGATGATGATGTTAATAATGATGGATTTTTATGGAGTTTTTATGAAGATAAGATAGCCAGGGGAACTTGCGTTGAGGGATCTTGGTAAGCCCGCTTCCATCTTCGGCAACATCGTCACTTACCACCAGGTGAGATGTTGTCAAGGGTTTACCAATTGTGAATAAAAAAAAAAGAGTTATGTCGTATATTTGGCGTCTCGAACAGATTATGTCGTGAGATTTCAAAAGACACATTATTACATACGTCCTTCTTATTCTAAGCAATTTTTATTCTATACGGCTATCTTCGCTCACTACATAAATCACACATAAATAAAGGACCACACATAAGCTGTCAACGTAATACCATTGAGCCGGCCCTGGGTGCGTAATATGGCCGAATAAATCAAGCAGCACCTAAAATATGCTTCAATACCCGATATTGAATATAATACTTAGGAGATGAGTTCTATAGAAGTGGTAAAAGTGGTTATATTTGCTCTTTGTAGGCAGAACATTTACACTGTGACAAAAATGTAGCACAAAGCTAGTTTCTTAATTCAATTTAATTCAATATATTTATTCAAAATAGGTGCAAATTACACTCTTTCTGATAGTCATAAAATAATAA
Source organism: Coleophora flavipennella (assembly GCA_947284805.1). Lineage (NCBI taxonomy): Eukaryota > Metazoa > Arthropoda > Insecta > Lepidoptera > Coleophoridae > Coleophora > Coleophora flavipennella. The sequence continues at coordinate 11,006,898 of OX369281.1, read as the reverse complement.
TAACAATGTAATTTGTGAAGAATCAAGAAATCAACAATAATTAGTTAATAACGTTAAAAGTCAATCCTTGATATAAACCTGATTTATGTCATTAGAACATGAAAACAATATGACACGTAAAATTATACATAAAAATCATTGAATGTCATTAATACCTTTAACAAGAGTAGGCCAGTTCACACGGATAACACCCAGTCACGAGTATAACGCAAGAGTCAGCCATTGCTCCCATCAACCATATTAGAGGGAAAGGAACGGCCCGGCTCTCGATGTGCCACAATCTGTATTAATATGATTACGAACGGTATTAGTAATTAACTAGCTGTATCCCACAACTTCACCCGCGTGGACAACGTTTCTATGACTTTTCGAGGGTGCGCAGTGAGGGAGCGTGAAAGAAAGTAGCCTATGTGTTAATCCAGGTTCTAATCTGTCTGCCTACCAAATTTCAGCGAGATCACTTGTGTAGTTTTTGCGTGAAGAAGTAACAAACATACACACTCACAAACTTTCGCCTTTATAATATTATAGTGTGATGATTTATTCCAAAAAAAACATGCTTTACCACAAAATACGTGCTATAACATAAATAAATTCATTTGTCGTCCACAGGATGTAAGAAAATTGGTGTTGGATCCGTGAACTGGGGCACATACTCATCATGCTGAACAACTTTGTTCAGTATCATGAGTAAAAGTTCCATTTTGTGGCTTCTACTCCAATTTTGTAACATCCTGTATAGCTCGGAAAGCCGATGGTGAAAAAAGGTAATCTTGAGGCAACTTACGATCGGTTTAACCGCCATCCTAGCGTAATGGTTAAGTCTATTAACTTCACATCAGGGGGGTTCGATTCCCAGCGGAGTCAATTTTTTTGGACTCGGTTTGGTTTGTCGAAGGACATTTTATAAGCCCGCCTGGCTAACTAGCACCATCTTATTTAGGTCTTGCCGTCTGTTACCCATATATGTGTTACGGCTTGAAGATAAGATAGCCAGATCCCAATTGCGTTGGGGAATATTGCTAAGCCCGCTTCCATCTTCGGCGTCACCGTCACTTACCATCGGGTGGGATGATGCGAAGGGCTTACTAATTGTAAATAAATAAAAAATTCGAGCGAGACCTACAGTACTCGCATATGATGTGTAACATGTGACAAAATACTTTATAAAAGGACGGCAAAGATACGGCAGACTAGGCTGTATGGTCATAGAGACCTTTGCATTTTCCGCGCTTTTAAAACCTGAAAAAAAGGACGGCAAAGATACGGCAGACTAGGCTGTATGGTCATAGATACCTTTGCCTTTTCCGCGCTTTTAAAGCCTGAAAAAACGCGACTGCCTGGGACACATTTCCGTCCCATGGGACACTGTCCCATTTCACGAAATCACTCCCACAAATTGCAGGAAAGCGAGAGCAAAGATGTCACACTTTAAAAATAAAAAAAAACGCAGCAACGGAAAAGTATGAAAACAAGAGTTTCCCGTCTGAAATCATAGCCTTTATTTTCTCTTTACCTGTGGTAATAGTCGTGGTCGCAAGCCATAATGATAGGTACTTATGAAAAAAAAATGATTACGATAGGGCTTGCGCCTACGGCTACTACTCCAGATGAAGAGAAAATCAAGGCTATGATTTCAGGCGGGAAACTTTTGTTTTCATACTTTTCCATAGTCGGGTTTTAGTTTTTTAACTTTTATTTTATTACCATATTTTTTGTGCTCAGAGTACAACGTTACCCCACCTCGATAACCGCGGCCGCGTCTTGTGTCGCTTGATTGTAGAGCGCGCACATTGAGCCGTCTCATAATATCGCTCGTGAGATCATTTGCTAATAAATTAAAAATGTTTGCATGTGTAATATATACATTTAGAATGTGCTCATCAGGACCTTTCTTTTAACACGAAACAACAAATGAATATCTAAAAAAAAATTTTTTGTTGTTTAATTCACCTATAAAATCCGCCATGTTGATTTTTAAAAATTCTATAATATATCCTATGACACGCGGAGTGATAGCACAAATCTAAAGAAACCACATTTTTTAAGATCGGTTTAAAGGTTTAGGAAATACGAGGGAACAGAATATCCATACATACATAGACTGTCAAAAACATAACCAGCCTTTTTTCGTAGCTGGTTAAAAATAAACGGCCTGTACCGCGATTAATGCCAATACAGGATGTAGTCCGAGGCACTCGTGTATTAATAAAAAAAACCGGCCAAGTGTGAGTCAGAACCGCAAAAAAAGGGTTCCGTACCATCACACTAGATGGCGCTAGTACAAAGGGTTCCATACCATCATACTAGATGGCGCTAGTACAAAGCGTTCCGTACCATCATACTAGATGGCGCTAGTACAAAGGGTTCCGTACCATCACACTAGATGGCGCTAGTACAAAGGGTTCCGTACCATCATACTAGATGGCGCTAGTACAAAGCGTTCCGTACCATCACACTAGATGGCGCTAGTACAAAGGGTTCCGTACCATCACACTAGATGGCGCTAGTACAAAGGGTTCCGTACCATCATACTAGATGGCGCTAGTACAAAGGGTTCCATACCATCATACTAGATGGCGCTAGTACAAAGCGTTCCGTACCATCATACTAGATGGCGCTAGTACAAAGGGTTCCGTACCATCACACTAGATGGCGCTAGTACAAAGGGTTCCGTACCATCACACTAGATGGCGCTAGTACAAAGGGTTCCGTACCATCACACCAGATGGCGCTAGTACAAAGGGTTCCGTACCATCATACTAGATGGCGCTAGTACAAAGGGTTCCGTACCATCACACTAGATGGCGCTAGTACAAAGGGTTCCGTACCATCACACTAGATGGCGCTAGTACAAAGGGTTCCGTACCATCATACTAGATGGCGCTAGTCTCTTTACGTTTAACAAAAAAAACGCGTTTTTTTAATGGAGACTTTCACTTTCTCTAATTTTATAGTATTTGTTGTTTTAGCGGCAACAGAAATACATCGTCTGTGAAAATTTCAATTGTATAGCTATCACGGTTCATGATATATAGCCTCGTAGCAGACGGAAAGACAGACAGACGGACAGTGGAGTCTTAGTAATAGGGTCGCGTTTTTACCCAAGTACGGAACCCTAAAATAGCTATGTTTCACATAAGACGTGAACTAGATAATGATTATGCAGTTGTGCGTAATGAAGTAGCGGGCCGTTGTTAGTATACGTCATCATATCAGCCGAAGGACGTCCACTGCTGGACATAGGCCTCCTCCAAGGATTTTCACGACGACCGGTTCAGCGCTACCCGCATCCAGCAGCTCCCCGCGACCTTCACCAGGTCATCGGTCCGACTAGTGGTTGTATACGTAATAGAAATATTACGCTAATACAACCACCAAACCGTTATTAATGTACCAGAAAATGTAAAAAAAAACCCTCTTTATAAAAAAATAAAACACTCGAAAACATCAAGAGTAATATCAGAATTATTTTATAAGCAATAACTTTGATCAATGAAGCATTAACCGCACAAACGCAAAGACTACAGATAAGCATCTACGGTATATCAGCTACGCTTTATAAAAAGCCGTTTGTTTTAACGGGGATAGCGTTCCAAATATTGAAAATCTTTGAAATGAAAGTATGAAATGATCCAGAAAATTTTTTTGGTACTTCCTCAGATAGACTGGATGCGTCAATTCATGTAAGTGCTAAGTAAATAAAGTTCACTTTCGAAAATAATGTCGACGATGAGCTGAATAGAACGTTTTGGTGGGATATTCGAGGATAGAGCCCTCCCCTTAAATCAAACATGCATAAATCCAGGCGTTCCCTTCACGCTATTATGTCAACTGAAGCGATTTATGATCACATCTAAGAGATTTCGTGGAGGGAGAATATCGCAAAGTAAATAAAATTGCGGTTCACACTCAGTGGAATGCCTTACGCAAATCTAACACTCCTTTCATGGATCCTTTGATTTGGATTGAAGTTAAAGATGGATTCGGAAAGGTTAATGTCTATAGATAGTGAAAGTGAGGTATTAGAGGGAGGGGGGTCATCGGGGTAGGAGTAACAGTATCAGTATCAAATCATCATCATCATATCAGCTGACATACGTCCCCAGTATCAAATACTTCATTAAACAGGGTTACTGATTAAGTCCAACTAAATCCATTAAGACGATAAACAACATCTAATTTGCAATAAAAAAGTCATACAAGGCATGAACGTCAGTGGTTTTCAAGTAAAAGCCCATTTAATTTTTAAATTTTGTATGTAAAACGCATTTGTTTAATTAACGTTTTGTGATTTTCAAGAAAAAAGTAATACAATAGTTGACGTGTTAAATGCGGAAAAAAACTTCCTCATTTTATCAGATATCCAAAAAAGTAAAAAAGTAAAAAAAAATACAAATTAGTTAAAACAAAAACAATGATTTTTGTCTAAAGGGTGCCTCAAGTCACATACAAATTTTAAAGAAACATTAATTTTATGTTTTTTTGGAAATTCCAAGATTTATCATGTTTTTCGCATTAACAGACATCTCTGACCCTATAGCATCATTGACTAACTTTGATTCACAAGGTAATCCAAAAAATTCGAACATATTTTTTCTATAGATAATTGTTGGGTATATTTGTAAACGACTTGAGGCACCCTTTTGAGAGAAATCATTGTTTTTTGTTGCAACTATTTGTATTTTTTCAACTTTTTTACTTTTTTGGAAAGCTTATAAAATGGTATTTTGCACGCCAACTGTAGTATAACTTTTTTTTGGATAATCACAAAATATTTAAACAACTGCGTTTTTCATGCAAAATTTTAAAATTAATTGGGCTTTAACTTGAAAACCGCTGATTTCTGACTCCCAGTTAATATGACTTTTTTTGTTGCAAATTAGATGTAGTTTATCATCCTAAAGGATTTAGGTCAACTAAATCTGTAACCCTGTATATATAACACTAGGCAAATGGTCTTTCCTTAGGGTCCAGACACACGGACTGCAAGCCAGCTGCAAACTCGCAGTGTGGATGCAGTTAGCGCTCAACTTACTAGCAGAACTGCATCCAAACTACATCCAAACAGTTAATTTACAGCTGGCTTGCAGTCAGTGTGTTTGGAGCCTTAGTGTTTTGCAAGTTACGATTTAGGCTTTACCTGATATGACTTTGGCAACCCTAGTCTTCAGTCGTACCGTTAGGAACCTTTTTTCAATCGTTGATTTTGTAGTCTTATACTTTTCTTCAACAGTTGTGGTTAATACTAAAAGTTTAACAAATTACTAGAGTTTCATAATACATATATTGAACAGATGGCCGTTGGGGCAGTAAAGTTCTCGAGTGGCGACTGCGCACCGGAAGACGTAGTGTAGGCAGGCCTCCCACTCGGAGGTCCAACGACCTGGTGAAAGTCGCTGGATGCAGGCAGTGCAGGATCGTTCGTAGTGGAAATCCTTGGTGGAGGTCATTGTCCAGCAGTGAATGTCTTCCGGCCAATGTGATGAATATAATATATTCCACGTGTAGTTTATTTTTCAAAAACGCAACTTATTAATGGGTGAGTTTTTTAAGGGCCAGAGTGGGAAAATTTTAAACTTTAAGAGATATAGAAAAACGCTCTTAGGAACCGTGATCTCAATTTTAGTGAAAATAAAATTGGGGTTTTTTAAAAAATAAAAAAATCTTGATAGGTTTTGAGATATACCTTTTTTGAAAAAAAAAACTAATATACAAACCAAAAATTGTATGGACAACATAGGTCTAAAGTTGCTAGAAGTTGTTGAAATTAATTGAAATTAAAGGTACTTTTTAATATCCAATTGATAGAATGGATAATTGAAATGAAACAAAACCAAAAATCTGTCACTTGCCTTAGTCCCATGAAACTAAGTTTATCTTAAAAATTGTTTGAAATGTGCTCCACTTTCGTCTAAGCACAGTCGATTTCGGCGAAGCACTCGGCATTTCTCAATGAAATGGATGGTATGGTGTTTAGCATTTGACGAACTGAATATTTTAAATCATAAACAGTGTCATAGTACTTCATTTTTTAAGTAACCCCATAAAAAAACCATGGGCGTAAGATCAGATGACGCACTGGCCACTAGGCTTCGCCATAAACACTTATCCACGTGTTCCCAAACCTTTCGTTGAGGTAATTTTGTGCAAGGCGTCTATTGACTAGTATTATTTACAATACAACTAATTAATGGACTAAATGAATGACATTTAATGACTGAAAGAAACACACAACTTGTTTTTTTTTAAGTCTGTATGTTTTTTCTTTTTTTCCTTTTTCATTTGAAAATCGTCCAGTAAGTTTAGTGTCCACATAACAATTAAATAAAATTAAAACGTAATTTCAACCACTTCTAGCAACTTTAGACCTATGCTCTCGGTACAATTTTTGGTTTGTATGGTGATATACAATCGAAAAATATTTTTTTTTCCAAAAATGCCATATCTCTGAACATATTAAGATTTTTTTAAAACTCCATTTTTAATTTTGTCTAAAATAAGTACATTTTTCTGTATATCATAAAGTTTAGAATTTCTCCATACTGACGCTTAAAAAAAACTCGCCCTGTATTACTTTAGGGATTACGACTAATACAACATTATCCTAGTTTTTTTCCAAATTTCTTATTGTCAGATTTCAGACAAATGTAAAAAAAAGTTGTTTGCAAGAAAATGCAAAAAAATGGAATCTTGCTTAAATTGATACAGAGAGGAAAAATATTTCATTACCTATCTAGAACAATAATTATATATTATAGGTTTTGTACAAAAATACGTAGAAAATACTCAGAAAACTTTGGATATCGGCAAAGTGCCAAACGGACACCCGTACGGCCAAATTACTCTTCCAGCGTGAGCCACGGCGGCGCGCATGATATCCCCTTTGGAAGGGTTATTGAACAGGAGATGAAACAGTTGTATAGTTAACATAAATATAACGGGAAATGAGCTCAGATAAACACACATACCTACCCAACTCCGATAGTATTATTCTATCGTAAAACAGTATAAAATGTAGAAGTAATTTCTCAAGACTTCCAAAGGATTTTCATAATGGTGAAATATTTTCAACAGACTTATTATATCAGCTCATATACGTCCCCACCGAGGGGCTCGAGCCTACCCTGAATCAGGGCGATTAGGCCTTAGTCGACCACGCGGGCCCAGTGCGGGTTGGTCGACTTCACACACAACCTTCAAGTTTCTTCGCAGGCCTGTGCAGGTTTCCTCACGATGTTTTCCTTCACCGTTAAAGCAATCGGTAATGATATGTACGTAAGTTTTTGAAAAACTCATTGGTACATTGGCCGTCCAGATTTGAACCCGGTACCTCTGGTTAGATGGACCGAGTCGTTACCGGTTGAGCCACCGACGCTTCAGACGACAGACTTAACCAAAGGTATTTTATGTTTGAAGCATAAACTATGTCGCCTCGGTAAAATGTATGGATTATTGTCAGGTAATACATCCTTAATAATCCTACTTAATATTATAAATGTGAAAGTTTGTGTTTATGGATGTATGTATAGATGTTTGTTACTCTTTCACGCTTCAGGCAATGGACGGATCAGGATAAAACTTGGCACACATATAGGTTAGGTCCTAGTCCTGGAATAGGACGTAGGGTACTTTTTATCCCGGGAAAACATCTTATTCCCACGGGAAAATCGAAAACAACGCGGACGAAGCGTGTTACCTTTTTACGCTTCAACACCTCGACCAATATTAGCCTGTTTCACTAGAAAGGATATAGGCTACTTTTTACTCCGTGCAAATAGCACAGTCCGATGCAGTTTCTAAGAGAACTGAAAAAATAAACATCATCGCAATGGAACAATGGATTGTTGAGATTTTTTTCACAGAGATGGTTGAGGGGGTGGGAAATGACATAATTTACTAATTAGCATATCCTGACATAGTTCCCAAGGGATCTGGGGAAAACTCATTTTAACTTTCGCGCTCGTTGGCGTCACATTTTATGTATGGAATTGGTTGACGGGGTGGGAAGTGACATAGACTGCTCATCAGAATAGCTCGATATAGTTACTGAGAGATCTGGAGAAAACTCATGTCTACACCACTCACTCTCATTAAAAGTCATAAAACGATGTCCACTTGGGAAAAAACTAGTTAAGATATACCTTCATCATCATTACAGCTCATATATGTCCCCACCGAGGGGCTCGAGCCTACCCTAAATCAGGGCGATTAGGCCTTAGTCGACCACGCGGGCCCAGTGCGGGTTGGTCGACTTCACAAACAACCTTCGAGTTTCTTCGCAGGCGTGTGCAGGTTTCCTCGCGATGTTTTCCTTCACCATTAAAGCAATCGGTAAGTATGTACGTAAGTTTTGGAAAAACTCATTGGTACATTGGCCGTCCAGATTTGAACCCGGTACCTCTGGTTAGATGGACCGAGTCGTTACCGGTTGAGCCACCGACGCTTTTTTTACCTTAAGCTTGACTAATATATTAAGACAAAATAATACATTAAGATATTAAACCATTTAAAGGGCATAGATTAATCAATCATACTAGTCGCATTTCATAATTCTGAAGGTCGTGTTCATGTTGAAGTGACTTCGTCAAGGCGTCTTAAACTTTCGCCATTCATTCCTAACCTTGGTTTGCTTCATGGCGGCTGGTATCATCAGTCCTGTGGAAATTTTAATAGGGTTCCAGAGCTAAGATGGCAAAAAATTTAACCCTTATAATTTCGTCATGTCCGTACGTCCGTCTGTCTATCCGTATGTCACAGTAAATTTTATCGGCCAATACCACAATACTAAAATTAAGTATTTTAATGTAAAATTTTTCATCATAATTATGTCCCAAAATTGAAAATAAAGTCAATATGTCTTAAAAAAATTAGGGTATCCTCTCCGTAGCGTAGGGAGGCTTTCCACGCTGTGAACCGACGACTTTTAAGCCCGGGGAAGAAACTGGCACCCCCAATACAGGAAATCCTAGTGGGGGTTCTAGAGAGCTCAATCTTACGATAACGTACCATTGTACTGAGAAAATAAAGTTATGCTTTCAACCGACTTCAAAAAAGAAGGAGGTTTCTCAATTCGAACGTATATATATATATATATATCTCAAGGGTGGTATCATGATAAGGAATCCAGGGTCTGATGATAGTATCCCAGAGAAATCAAGTGGAACCTTAGTTTCCTGTTTGAAGTAGATTTTTTTTATGGGTTAAGTATACCAAAAAATCGCTAGACACCCTGCGCGTCTAATATATGAATATATTTAGGATGACGATGGGATTGCCCCGATTCTGTAGTGCGTCAGTACCAAACTGATAATTTTTCCACTATCATTCGCAAAAAACCTAACTCTTTGATACGCAGAATGCGGGACAGTCCCAATAGCATCCTAAATACCATAGCAGACATCGCCCCTATGGAGGTGTATAGTGCGGGGAGTGATCACAGAAACAAGCTTTTCTCCTTGATCACTCTGGGCATGGTGATTGTATAATATATATCTGTAAATATCTACTTTTTGAAGTAAAACTTCTTTATGCACGCTTGACTTGGGGAGTAAGCTGGTGGATGCGTGACAAGAGCGTTACGGAAGTGTGTTCGGGCGAGGCGAACGAAAGTTGAGAGGGATATATAAATTAGTGAAGATAGAAAGAGAGATACTATACATTTTTGTTTACCAATAAAATCGGTTAAACAATCAGAACAAACATATAACTTAAAAAAAAATTGATCATTTTCAGGGCATAGTAAATTTTTTATCTTAAACTGTCTATACCTTCATATGACAAAAAAAGATTTGATTATTTTCTGAAGACTTAAGTATTTACTTTTATTCATATATAGACTAGCTGTCCCGGCGAACTACGTACCGCCTTACATTACACTACCCTACCCTACCCTACACTACCCTACCCTACACTACACTACCCTACCCTACACTACACTACACTACCCTACACTACCCTACACTACCCTACCCTACACTACCCTACCCTACACCACTCTACACTACCCTACACTACCCTACACTACCCTACCCTACCCTACATACACTACACTACCCTACACTACACTACCCTACACTACACTACCCTACCCTACCCTACACTACCCTACCCTACCCTACACTACCCTACCCTACCCTACACTACCCTACCCTACACTACACTACACTACCCTATCTTACCCTACTTTACCCTACATAAGAACCTTCTCCTGACAATAACGAACTCGACAAAAAAATAATTAGCCAAATCGGTCCAGCTGTTCTCGAGTTATGCGCTTACCAACACATTTTGCGATTCATTTTCATATTATAGATGAAGCTAAAGAAGTTTTACTTTAGTCTAAAGCACACTAGTATTTTTTTTGTTTCGTCCTCTTACTATTGTTACTAACCTGCTTTAAGCTTTACTAACATGCTATGGATCTTTGAGTTGTCCGAAATAAACCATTTTTATTTATTTATTTATTGTAATATCTATGTTAACAATATAAAATTATTATATTAGAATTGATATGTTTGTCCTTTTTGTCGTCCCTGGTATGCACAGCATGCGTCTCCAGTACAACGAGTGCTTTTCAGACGCCTCTATACAGGATTCACAATCGTAAGGAAAGATGAAAACTGGTAAAAAATAGAGTCAGACTCGTACACAAAGGGTTCCGTGTACAAAAAAAATAGCTATTTATGCAACTGTTGCATAATGAGGGGTATTTAACACGAGTGTGGTTTCATAAAAGTATACACGAGTGTTAAATACTAATTATGTACAGTTGCATACAATAGTTTATCTACACTCATACAACAAATTTAAATTAAAGACAAAAAGAAGTAATCATAGGAAAAATACAAACGTTAATGGCTCGAAAATAAATTTGCAGTAATATCGCACCACGCATGCGCGCCGCCAAGGTTGCGTTCCGAAACACGCTAGTGTGCTCAAATAGCAAGCATCTGCGTAAAAATTAAAAAAAAAAAAACTTCATTTTGTTACAACTTTGCGATAACGAAATGAAATTTGTATGGATCCTTAGTCACGGCTCCATCGAAAGGTATATCATTTGCTTAGCGTTTCTGATAAGTAAATGAAGGATTTACGACATGAGTGTAGATAAAACACATTTCTTGTATGAGGGAGCAGTTTAATTTTTAAAATTATTTTTTATTATTTGTTGTTATAGCGGAAAACTATGAAAATCTCAACTGTGTACGTATTACGGTTCATGAAATATAGCTCACTGACAGACAGACTAACGAACGAACGGACAGTGTAGGCTTAGTGATAGGGTTCAGTTAGCACTTTGGTTACGGTACCCTAAAAACATACAACTGCATAATATTTTATGCTCTTCCTTTTGGCCACGCAATATTTGAGTTTTGGTCCATCTCAATGCATGGGTAATGGTTATTTTCCATAAAATTAACCAATACATATTTATGAACGCAAATTTATTTTAAGGCAACAATATTTTAAATTTAAATTGGACCCTGAATAGCGTTATGCTCCCATAAATGGGTAAATTAATACTGTGATATTATGGGAAAACTCGCATAAATAAAATTTAATTGGAAAGCTAGTAAATGATTACACAATAATGTCATAATAATTTAAAATGGCTTTTTAATAATGTTAAAAGTGGTTGTTCATGTGACTTAAAATAAAATAAAAAAATACAGGGTGTGACAAAATTGGAAAAGGAAAGGTTAAGTTGCTTCCATTTAGACTTCTCATACAATATAATCAGCTGATTGACAAATTTTGAACATTTTATTATGGAATCTATTTTTTTCCAAAATTTACAATGGGTTCTTTAGGGATAACATTATGCAAAAAGATGAGTAAAAGCCCTTGTTAACAGTTTCTGTAGTAATTTTGATACATCCCATATGTAATACGCGAGATAAGCAAATAAATTATTTTACCTTGTTTTGACTATAAATTATCCATAACTACTTGTATTAAAGATCCTTATCCTTTCATATCAGATCATTTACTTATTACTTTTAAAATTAAATATAATATATACAATGTATAATGATTAGGTACTAGCTGTTGACCACCACTTCGTCCGCGTGAATAACTTATCATATCAGTTCATATTCGTCCTCACCAAGGGGCTCGAGCCTACCATTAGTCGACCACGCGGGCCCATTGCGGGTTGGTTGACTTCACACACAACCTTCGAGTGTCTTCGCAGACGTGTCACAGATTAGGTAATAGTAGGCTTCTTCACGATGTTTTCCTTCACCTTACGAGCGTCGGACAAACGTACATATGAAATCGTAATTCGAAAACATTCAAACCACGACCTCTCAGACAGAAGGTTGCGGCCCTAGCAATTACGCTATCAATACGTATATCATCACATCAGCACATATATACGTCCCCACCGGGCTCAAGCCTACCCTGAATTAGGGCTATCAGGCCTTTGTCGACCACGCGGGCCCAGTGCGGGTTGGTCAACTTCACACACAACCTTCGAGATTCTTCGCAGATGTGTGCAGGTTTCATCACGATGTTTTTCCTTCACCGTAAGAGAGTCGGATAAACGTACATATGAGATTGAAATTCGAAAACAATTTGGTACATGGTAGGACTCGAACCAAGACCTCCCGGATAGGAGGTAGCGGCCCTTGCCGTTGCGCCACCGATGCGTAATTAACTGAACATAACTAGCTGTGAAAAAAAGACATGAAAATGAGTTCTTTGAAATCCTTAATCCGTAAAATAAACAACTTATTTATTGTTAACCACATTGTAATGGTCTTTGAGTAATACAGCTAAGATATACAGACAGACGGACAGATGGACATGGCGTAATTGTAGGGGTCCTTTCAGCTGCAATGTAATCGGTGGCCACAGCGTACTCGCGGTTTATACATGGCTGCTTTGGGAGTAACCTGATTCCGTAGTGTACTTGCTTCACATGAAAAGGTCACGCGTTCGGTTCCCACTGGATCATATCTTTGTTATTTGGTTTGGATAGTTGAAGAATTGTTTTGTAGCCTGGCTGGCGGCTAGCTACTACTGTGTTATCTAAGTCTTGGCGCCAAATTCATCATCATCATCATATCAGCCACAAATCGTCCACTGCTGAACAAAGGCCTCCCCCAAGGATTTCCACGACGACCGGTCCTGCGCTGCCCGCATCCATCGGCTTCCCGCGACCTTCACCAGGTCATCGGTCCACCGCGTGGGGCGCCAAATTATCAATGTGAAAACAATGATGTGTTCCGGCATGAATATAACATAACCAGCTCCATTTGCGTTGAGGAATCTTGGGGAGGACAGATCTTCTATCTTTAGCATCAATAGTTTATTAACTACCGCACGTCAGATACGTCCACGTCCAGTTATAATGGACCTCTGAAATATACTAATTTTGTACTGTACCAAAGGTTGTGGTTGCTGGTAACTATTTCCCGGTCGATTTTTTTTATAGGTATATTTTGTTATTTCGGGCTGTCACTAAACAAAGTATCGTCATGACCCGTTCAGTGGTTTTGTTTTGTCGTTGTTGTTGTTCAAATAAACAAATGGACAAACAGACAATAACAAAATGAAAATGTTCTGTTATTCTTTTATGGTCGCCCGTTTGTTTTTTTTTCTAAATATATTCAATGTACAGATTTTTCGCTTTTGTGTACCTGTAGCAAAGTATATATACTCGTATTAATAATAACATACAGTATGGACACTCCCTGCCGCTCTCTAGATTCCGACCTCACCCTCTCGTCACCCAGATTGATACAGATTGGTTATAGTTTGGTTCTTAAACGTATGGGATTTCGCCGTGATTTTGTTTTGTCATTTGTTTTTAAAAATGTCATTTCACGACCGTTGTATGCAGTGTCCGGGGTGTGTCTGTAGATAGTAAAGTTTATGTTGGTTAAGAATATTTTATGCTACGCGGCTACGCGGCTACGAGGTGTAGGTATTGTAGCGCGTAGCCACGTACATGAAAAAGCGTAGTTGCTCGTAGCCAGTGATGTGAAATGAGCCTTTTATCTTGTACGTAGCGTGAACTCTTTCTACGCAAGAAGATTTTAATAAATCCAAGCTGAGAAGTTTAATACAACTTATATAGGACTATATTTTGAACCACAGACTAGAAGATCTTTTTTTTATCTGTGTTTTGGACCCCACAGCGAACGAGTTTGCATAACACCGTCCAATTTAACAGTCACTTTACAAATTTAGTATTTAAAGTCTCAAATTTTTCTCCAATTGTATACAATTGTTGTATATCTATAGATGTTTTCTTCAAAGTTGATAAGTTTTGTGACAGAATCTGCCATTTCGCGCTGTTTATTTCAGCGAACATAAGTGAACCCATAACTCATAACCAACTTACAGTTAAATCGGGGCAACTTCAATTTCGGCGGCCATTGTTTTTTATTTTTGGTTGCATTTAAAGTCTGTCCAGAGTGTATTATTTAGTTAAAAAAATCATTAATTTATTTCTTATCAATGGAACTGATTATAATCAAATATGGCAAGAACTATTTCGGTTAATTTAGCTTTAAAAAATAAACTTCATTGAAATTGATCGACCCGTTTAGGAAATGCAATGAAATGTAAACACACAGATACAGGGTTTGAATGTATCTATAATATAAAAATGAATCGCAAAATGTGTTGGTAAGCGCATAACTCGAGAACCGCTGGACCGATTTGGCTAATTCTTTTTTTGTCGAGTTCGTTATTGTCAGGAGAAGGTTCTTATGTAGGGTAGGGTAGGGTAGGGTAGTGTAGTGTAGTGTAGGGTAGTGTAGGGTAGGGTAGGGTAGTGTAGGGTAATGTAGTGTAGGGTAGTGTAGTGTAGGGTAGTGTAGTGTAGTGTATGTAGGGTAGGGTAGTGTAGGGTAGGGTAGGGTAGTGTAGTGTAGGGTAGTGTAGTGTAGGGTAGGGTAGTGTAGTGTAGGGTAGGGTAGGGTAGTGTAGGGTAGGGTAGGGTAGGGTAGTGTAGTGTAGGGTAGTGTAGTGTAGGGTAGGGTAGTGTAGTGTAGGGTAGGGTATTGTAGGGTAGGGTAGGGTAGTGTAATGTAAGGCGGTACGTAGTTCGCCGGGACAGCTAGTAATAAAATAAAAATATGTACAAAATTCTCATTTAACAGTGTTAGTTGCCATACAATAATAGATTATGTAAATGACAAAGTTATATATGTTGATTCTATTACAAATACCATTACTTGAGACGGTAACCTGATTCATGACATTATTTGTAATATTCAATAAGTTTTTTTTGACTATTCAAAAGTGTGTGTAAACACCTATTTAAAATTAATTAATTTGATTTGATTTGATCAATTCATATTATCTCAAAATTATTTCGAAAGCCTTAAATCAAACCTAAATTTACTAAAATATCTTTCACTAAACCAACCCGTCAAATATTTTGAACTTCTGACACTATATTCTGAATTTAGTGGCCTAGCACATTGACAGTCGTAACTACGTGTTTGACTTCAGTTCCACAAAAGTAGTCCTATTTTCAACCCCAATGGGCCCGTCGGTATAAGATTCAAGATTCAATATATTTATTCAAAATAGGTGCAAATTACACTCTTTCTGATAGTCATAGAATAATAATAACAATGTCATTTGTGAAGAATCAAGAAATATACAACTTGTAAATAACGTCAAAATTCAATCTTTGATATAAACCAGATTATGTCAATAGAACATGAAAACAATATGACACGGAAAGTTATACATAAAAATCATTGATAGTCATTAATGCCTTTAACAAGAGTAGGCCAATTCACAAGGACAGCACCCGGTCAAGAGTATAACGCGAAAGTCAGCCATCGCTCCCATGAACCATATTAGAGGGATAGGAACGACCCGGCTCAAGAAAGATCAAGGTCTATGTATAAAACTCAAAGGGATGCATGGGCGCGAAAATCGCAATGCAGTCAAGCTTATTCCTTTTCCCCACTCACTTACTAAATCAGATAAACTGACTCACATCATGGGTCCGGGAGTCTATAATATTAATCTACCGGAAAACATTCATCATCATCATATCAGCTGAAGGACGTCCACTGCTGGACATAGGCCTCCCACAAGGATTTCAACGACAACCGGTTCCGCGCTGCCCTCATCCAGCGGCTTCCGGCGACCTTCACCAGGTCATCGGTCCACCGAGTGGGAGGCCTGCCTACACTACGCCTTTGAATATCATTGTGTGTTCTGCAATATAATAAGTTTTTCTAATTTTTGTATACTTGGTGTGCATTAAAGTATATTTATCTTATCTTACCTTATCTTACGTTTACCGGTGCGTAAACACCGGAAAACATTACAACATCAGAAAGCACCAAGTCGTTCAAATTTCATTTTTAACGATGGCATAAAGAGCAATCATTCTATAGTATTAATGAATTTAAAGCTTTGTAGCTTTACATATTATTATTTTCCATGACATTTTTTTTTTCTGACATTGTAAATTTTATTATGTGTAATGCGATTTATTTACTTACTTGCGTGTATTTCCATCATAATTATTGACATTCCATTCTATTCATTCTTTTTTAAAATGTGTATTTGATTTATTTTTTTGTAGGTACCGTCTCCCCCGTCCAGCGTCGGTGGCGTACCGGTTACGGCCGCTACCTCCTGTCCGAGAGGCCGTGATTCAATTCCTGCCACGTACCAATGTGTTTTCGAATTTTGATTTCATACGTACGTTTATCCGACGCTCTTACGGTGAAGGAAAACATCGTTAGGAAACCTGCACACGCCTGCGAAGAATCTCGAAAGTTGTGTGTGTAGTCGACCAACCCGCACTGGGCCCACGTGGTCGACTAAGGCCCGATCGCTCTGATTCAGGGTAGGCTCTTCTGAGTAGATAATAGCGGCATTTTGAGACGCCTCGTAGGCTTGGGATACTCTTAAAACTGTGGAGGTCGCCTGGTACTACGCCAGTCTCCGAAGAAAATGTCACATCCAACATCACTTAAGTCAAAATTAAGTGCATAATAAGTACTTCAGTTTGTATGGAAATAATAAACGGGAAATCATAAAGGGGGTATTAAGCTGTCACGGAATTATCCGTGAAAGCTTAATACCTATTAAGGCGTCCTTATGCTTTTTTATACTCTCCGATTTAATGGACGGTGTACAAAGCAAATATTTCTAGATTAAATAAAATGCCATTGATCCAAATTCTGCGTTTTATGTAGCGAGACCATAGCATGTATTTTAAATCATTTATTTAATTTTTGCTACATAACATAGAGTAAGGACACTCACTGTCGCTCTCTAGATTCCAACGTCACCCCCTCGTCACCCGGATTGATACAGATTAGTTATAGTTTGGTTCTCGATCGTATAGGATTTCGCCGAGATTTTGTTTGCTCCGTCATTTGGTTTTAGAAATGTCATTTCACGACTTTAGGATGCAGTGTCCGGGGTGTGGCGTGGGTTTAAAACTCCGTTCGTGTACACAATTTAGTTTATTGAAGAAGTATAAGACCCGAGATAGGTCTTTAAAGAAAACAAAAGTTTAAAAATACTTTATAAAAAGAAAGTTTATTGGTTAAAAATATGTTGTATGTTAGAGTTTTTATTTTGAAAAATACATGTGTCACACTTTATTTCAATGGATTGTTTTGTTCCAGCGCATGAGAGATAGATGAAATAGATCAAATGAAAGAATAATAAATATCAGCAACGCGGTGCCGCGTTATAGTTGTAGAAGAAAAGCTGTTCAAAATTATGAGTTGAATTTTCCCTTTTTTAATCGCTAGATAATTATCAGGTGAGTTGCAGTCAAACGCACTCAAATTTTTAATAAAAAAATAAAAAAAATTATAAATTTATATTAATAGTATATATTTTAAGGAAGTTAAATTTTGTCATTTTAAAAGTCATTTGAGTTACTTTTTAGGGTTCCGTACACCCAAAGGGTGACCAACGGGACCCTATTACTAAGCCTCCGCTGTCTATCTGTCCGTCTGTCAGCGGGCTATATTTCATAAACCGTAATAGGTAAAACAGTTAAAATTTTTAGAGAATGTGTATTTCTGTTGCCGCTACAACAGCAAATACTAAGAATTAGAAAAAGTATAAATATAAGGAGGTTCTTCATACAAAAAACTTGTTTCTTTATAGTTCTTCGTATTTTTGATTGAGGTATATCGTAAAAACGGTAATACAAACAAACGTAAAAATAAGTGTGATTATAGTACTTTTACTGAATTAAAACAAAAACGGTAATACAAACAAGCGTAAAAATAAGTGTGATTATAGTACTTTTACTGAATTAAAACAATCACGGTAATACAAACAAGCGTAAAAGTAAGTGTGATTATAGTACTTTTACTGAATTAAACCAAAAACGGTAATACAAACAAGCGTAAAAATAAGTGTGATTATAGTACTTTTACTGAATTAAAACAATAACGGGAATACATACAAGCGTAAAAATAAGTGTGATTATAGTACTTTAACTGAATTCAAACAAAAACGGTAATACAAACAAGCGTAAAAATAAGTGTGATTATAGTACTTTTAATGAATTAAACCAAAAACGGTAATACAAACAAGCGTAAAAATAAGTGTGATTATAGTACTTTTACTGAATTAAAACAAAAACGGTAATACAAACAAGCGTAAAAATAAGTGTGATTATAGTACTTTTAATGAATTAAACCAAAAACGGTAATACAAACAAGCGTAAAAATAAGTGTGATTATAGTACTTTTACTGAATTAAAACAAAAAGATAATAGAAATCGACCAAATAGAAGTCGTACTCGCGCTAAGGAGTCCGAACTAAATGACAAAAAAAACATATTTTTGTCGCTAGCGTTGATGTCTTTTGTTTGTAATGTGAATATGTATCATTGTCTTTATGCTATGTAGTTGTGTGGAGATGTGTGGTGGTACGGAACCTACGAAGCGCCAGTGCGACGTGCACTTGGCCGATTTTTATCATGTGACAGAAACAAAATTCTGTTCTAAAAATATATGAAATA
Organism: Coleophora flavipennella; assembly: GCA_947284805.1. Lineage (NCBI taxonomy): Eukaryota > Metazoa > Arthropoda > Insecta > Lepidoptera > Coleophoridae > Coleophora > Coleophora flavipennella. The sequence goes on along the minus strand of OX369281.1, from coordinate 10,987,916 downwards.
GGAAGTGACGTCATAGTTTTTAAGCATCATTGATGTAGATATTAATTTTGTGGTTTCGTTTAATTAAGAAACCCGGCCAAGTGCGAGTCAGAACCGCACACAAAGGGTTCCGTACCATCATACTAGATGACGCTAGTTTCTTCGTGTTTCAAAAACACGTTTTTTATATGGAGACCCTTATTTTTTAATTTTTTCTATTTGTTTTTATAGCGGCAATAGAAATACGTCATCTGTGAAAATTTAAACTGTTTAGCTGTCACGGTTCATGAAATACAGTATGGTGACATACGGACAAACAGACAGACAGATAGACAGATAGAGGGACATACACTGTAGTCTTAGTAATAGGGTCCCGTTTTCACCCTTAGGGTACGGAACCCTAAAATTTAAAGACGCCGTGCAAAACAAATTGAGTAAGATTTTTTGAAATAACTATGGGAGGGCCAACTTAAGAAATAATATTTTATCATTTTATTTGTGATACAAATCACTACCCTAATGAGTAGGTAACTGTAGTTCCTTGGAAAAAGTTTTTCAAATTCAATAACTGAATGACCATTAATTTTCTTTTGACTATTTAAGAAGGGCACTCTTTTTCTATCTTCTATTTAAATCACTTGCTTTAAAAAAAACGACAATTGGTGACCCCTTGGCACTATCTCACCTGATGGTAAGTGACGGTGATTCCGAAGATGGAAGCGGGCTTACCAAGATTCCCTATCGCAATGGGGATCTGGTTATCTTGTCTTCAAGTCGGAACACATCAATTTTGTAAACACTGATAATTGGCGGCAAGACTGAGAAATGATGGTCTTATATGTCTTGCGATTTTTGTCGGATAGCTAACCAAAAGGTGCCGATATTGTCAGATGGTGTGAAAGTCCCACGTCCCTATTCGGTTGGGCAAGTCAATTAGCTAATCTCCAACGCTTGTCACCTTCGCGTCTGGATGACTCTCAATGGATATAACTTATTGCTTATTAAGTACGAGCTTTCAGAAGCTTTTAGGGTATTATATGAAATTGTATGATAAATTACTGGTGGCATTTTCCTGTGACAGCGCATTTGGATTGTTTTGAATTTTATAAATGACAAATTCTATAAACAAAATTGTTGCTAAATATTGAAAGCAGCATATTAACACTTTAGAACATTTAAAAAGTTTTTTCGCCAGCTCCGTTATGGGTCAGCCGGCACGGCAGTGCCCCCGAGCAAGCACGAAGCACCGTACTCGTACACCCTTTTCTCGAAGCAACTCAACGTGATTTTCAGCTCTTAATATATTTGTTAGGGACTACAGAAACTGCCTGAATTTTAAAAACTATTGTTACCTTAATGTACACAATGTGTATACCAAATTACAAGTTTCTACCTACACTGGTTTTTAAAATATCACTTATCGAAGTTTCAATATTTCGTCACTCACTCACTGACTGACTGATGATCAAAAAGATAGACCACTTTCAGGTGACTTAGAAAGTTGAAATTTGACATGATGATAAGTAATTTGGAGTCTAAGGGGGTGATATACTCGTAGGAGTTGACAGTTTGTATTGAAGTCCATCATTTTTAAAATACGAGACAAAAAGTCAAACGAGTTTATTTAAAGGCTTCTAATATTGTAAGTAAAAATAATAATACCTACAGCGATTTTTTAAATATCTTTAATCGATGTTTCGATATTTCGTCACTCACTCATTGACTCAATAATGATCAAAAAGATAGGCCACTTCCAGATTACTTAGAAAGTTGAAATTTGGCATGAAGATAGGTAATTTGGAGTCTTAGGGGGTGAAATATGAGTTGACATTTTGTATTGAAGCCCGTGATTTTCAAAGTACGAGACAAAAAGTTGCACGAGTATATATAAGCTTCTAATATTGTAAAAAATAATAATAATAAAAAATTGACAAGAAAAGAAGGAAAATTCCCAACAAATAGATATGAGATATAATTAAAAACATATTTATGTAAAAAAATCGCTAAGTTTTATGAGTCTGGCAGTACTTTTTAAAATCAATATTCAGCCAATTGCACCGTAGTTCTCTTTTAAACACACTGCGTAAATAATAATACTTAAACTTATGTACAATATATTTTATGCATATTTGTTGCCTAGAACTTTGTTTCATGTCAGTTATAAACTTATTTTTTGGCTTGGCAATGATGGAAATTGTCCCAAATCCCTGTAGAACACGGCTGTGTTCATGTTTGTTAGGGGTCCGTGGTCGAGGGACCTGTTGTTTAAGGTTGCGTGGAATGTTCAATGAAAAGTGACCAGGTTTGCAGTTCACGAATTTCCGGATTTATTTTTACATGAATGAATTACATAGGTAGGTTGTTCTTAGGTTGAGTCTATATCTGGACGCGGGTTCGGGACGACTGGCGAACAAAGCCGAGTCGAGCCACGAGCGCTTACGCTGCGATATATGTGGTAGGTAGGTATGTACCCCTACATCACACCCCTCCTAAAATTTGGTAAACTGAAAAGTATACAAACCAAATTTTACAAATAAAATTCAAACAGGAGTTATACAGTATTACTAACGCATTAGGTACATTACAAAGTATGCAGTACAATAACATTGATGATACTTGATCCGCTGACTACGAGCGCTTTATCAACATGAGCGGTAAGTATATTACATTTTTATAGGTAGTAGGTACATATACTCTGTGCTATTGTTTTACATTCTGACTATACAAGTTTGCTTAGTTAGCTTAAATAATAAGGTACGAGCGTTGATGCACAGGTTTAGATTTACAACTTATTTGAAAGGTTCGTTACACAGGTTGATGCAAAAGTTTCATTACCTTTATATACAGGATGATGCAAAATAAAAGTTACATAAAAAGGTATGAGTACAAAATATTGCTAACAATAAAAGGTTTTTTTACACTCGTGAACTTACGAATCTAAAGTATAAAATTTCCTATTGTAGGTACCGAGGTGGTACTGTGTTAGGTTTTGCGTGTACCGAAACGTTGCTGAGCTTTAGAGAAGGATTGGAGAAATACCTGGGGGCTTCCACACACTATAGCCTAGACATTGTAGAACTGCCCAGAGCACGAGTCTGGTGCGTCGGTATGCAGCGATCGTTGATACGGAATGTACGGCAACTTGTAACTGCGTTCTCCAAATTCTCTTGATGATTCAGCATCCGCTGACCACGCGGTGCGTTGTGTCGATTGGTGCGGCGTGTTGGTACTTGCATGTGGCTTGACACGTGGAGACAAGTTTTGACACGTGGAGACATGTGTTGACACGTGGTGACGTTGACACGTGCCTGAACTTCGTGGCGGGTACTGCAGGTTCCACTTCGTAACTCCCCTTCCGAGCCGGAGGTTGGTCCATGGTGAGTTGGCAGTCCAATGGTGCGATGCGGCATGTGCGTCGGGCGGAGACGCTGCTGGGCCGATGTGCTCACTCGGGTCCATGACTCGGGTCGAGACGATAGGCGGTGAGTCGAGACGAGGAGCAGGTGCTTCAGGCGTACGGAGCAAGGGAAACAGGTTGACGCGGAGCGCGTGCTCGGTGCGTGAGCTGCCGACAACTTGCTGCCTGGAGCGTGAAGCTGTAGGTTCGTCAGTTCGATTTGTCGTCGACAACTGCGAACCTGATGCGGCTTCGTTGCGTTGGACTGCGGACTGCTGCGGCTTACTTTACCGGCTGGAGGGTCGTTGTGGAGTTGCTGACGAAGGTGTGTCGTTGTCTTCTGCCAAGGTTTCCTGTTCCTATTTACCGAGTAGGTATATATAGGTGAGTTTTGTGCTGCGCTGCCTTTGAAGTCTCGCTACAGACGGAATTGAGTCGCCCCGGATACGGCAAAAAGTTAGTCCATGGACACGTGGATAAAAAAAATGAAATTTAAATTGAGTCGATGAGTCTGTAGCGAGGCGCGGTGCGGGAGCGACTTTGCGTCACCGCGGTTCGGGACGACTTTGCGTCACCGCGGTTCGGGACGACTTTCCTTGGACGCTAGTTCGGGACGACTGGCGAACAAAGCCGAGTCGAGCCACGAGCGCTTACGCTGCGATATATGTGGTAGGTAGGTATGTACCCCTACATGTTATTTTAGCACTCTCTTAAAAAAAATACGAGGACGATGACAGCTGAAAAAAAACAAACAAATACATTTCGTAATTACCAAGTCGGAAAAATATCTTTATTAATGAGATGAAATAAATTTGTAGGCAACAAAAATGTATAAAAATATGTTGATTGATTGAATTTAAGTATTATTATTTACTCAGTATGTTTAAAAGAGAACTACAGTACAATTTGCTGAATATTGATTTTAAATAAGTTTTGCCAGACCTCCACTTTAGATCTCATATATTTTTAGGAAATACTTATGAGACTTGGCAAAATTTTGACATTAAAATTTTATATATTTTTTCAGCAAAAGTGTGACTTGTGCGATTACTTGGAAATAAAAAAGTCATAGATGTTTTTTTGACTCATTGAAAAGACGGAAAATGTGATCCTTTTTGTTATGAAAAGGCTCACATCATAAAAACTAGTCGTCAAAATTGTTTTTTTTTAATACAAAAAGTTGTGATGTCATGCTAAATCTATTTATGAAAATGTAGAAAATGTCTATAACTGGTTTTAAAATTATATAATATTAAAAAAAATATATATATTATTTTTATTTTATTAAACATAAGCAACTCTAAATTAGAAAATACTTGAAAATGAAATTGCCTGAGTTCATGTATTTTTTATTAAAACGTTTTTATTAAGTCATTTTCTTGTTTGTCTGTCTGTCTGTCGTTCCGGGTGGAATCTTGAAACTCATATTTCGAGCACTTCCCGATTAGCCGTCCGGCTGAACCTATAGGGTAGCTCACAACTCGATTTCAATGCATTTTAAACTTTTTTTTTCTGTATGTGTGTGAATGAATTCTAAACTTTCTAGATTGTCTGTCTTGTCGTTCCGGGTGGAATCTTGCATTGGATTTCTTAAAAACTTCCTGTTATCCGTTTATGCTGAAATTTTGCACACAGTCTCAGTTCTAACGACAACAGTCTGTCGTTCCGGGTGAAATCTTGCAACGGGATCACCGATCATGCTAAAGTTTTGCACACAGCCTCAGTTCCAATGACAACATAATAAAGTAAAGTCTGTCCGTCTGTTGTTTCGGGTGGAATCTTGGAACGGAATCATGCTGAAATTTTACACACAGCCTCAGTTCCGATGACAACAAAATATAGTATATTCAATTTGTCCGTCTGTCGTTCCGGGTGGATAACGTAAAGGAAAAAAATACAAAATGTAGATTATAGATAATTTGAAAAATAAGTTTTTTTGTGCTTTAAAAATAATAAAATAACCCTCCGGAGGTCTTGATGACCCAAACTTGAGTATTATAAATGTGAAAGTTTGTATGTGTTGATGTATGTATTGATGTTTGTTACTCTTTCACGCTTCAACCACTGAGCGGATCAGATGAAACTTGGCACACATATAGGTTAGGTCCTGGAATAGGATATAGGCTACATTTTATTCCGGGAAAACGTCTTATTTGAACGAGAAAATCGAAAACAAAACAGGCGTAGCCGCGGGCGGACGGCTAGTACACACATAAAACACATACTACCACGACACACAACACACACCACTTACAGGTGAACTTGAAAAACGTGGAGCGCATGAAAATTAATGAATGAGCATGAAAGCTTAGGTTTCAATATCTTAGTAGTTTTTCGGGTTCACCTGTATGCATGTGTGGTGGTGTTGTGTGTTGTATGTGGTTGTGGCGTTTTTTAGGGTTCCGTAGTACAACAAGGATAGTTTCGTCATGTCTGTCTGTCCGTCTGTCCCTCTAACTGTCCGCGGCATAGCTAGACTATTAGTAGTGAAGAGCTGAAATTTGGCAAAGATATATATAATAAACACGCGGAGAGAACTGTAAAAACAATTTGGAAAAAATCTTTTTAAGGTTACTTCCCCTAAAAGTAAAGTGGGGATGATTTTTTTTTCTCGTCAAACCCAGTCGTGTGGGGTATCGTTGGTTAGAGATTAAAAAATAGTTGTGAGTCTTCTAAGACCATTTTATAGTTTAGGGTTCCGTTTTGGAAAAAATAGGCGTGAAATTGCTAAATTTTGTTGGAGTCGAGTGTCCCCACCCCATAACAACTAAGCCGCTGTATTTGGAAACTAGAATATTAGATATAAACGCGATAATGGCAACTACGGAACCCTACATTGCGCGTGGCCCGACACGCACTTGGCCGGTTTTTTTTAAAATAAACGCACGCTGGCTTAACCGGTAACGACTCGGTCCCCCTAACCAGAGGTGCCGGGTTCAAATCCAGACGGCCAATGTACCAATGAGTTTTTCGAAACTTACGAACATACACTCACCAATTGCTTTAAGGGTGAAGGAAAACATCAAAAGGAAACGTGCACACCTGCGAAGAAACTCGAAGGGTGTGTGTGAAGTCGACCAACCCGCACTGGGCCCGCGTAGTCGACTAAGGCCCGATCGCCCTAATTCAGGGTAGGCTCGAGCCCCTCGGTGGGAACGTATATGAGCTGATATGATGATGATGAAACGCACGCAGTAGCTTACACGTCTTCACATCAGGTAAATTTATCATCAAAAAATTAGTTGTCTGTAAAGTCGGTTTACGGACGATAGTTTAACGTGACAACGTTATAAGAAAATAGTGATGGAATGGTTTCATAATATCGAAAGAATCATTACATTTATCGCCGCAATTATCGTAGCTATAAACAATTGACACCACATTCACTTTTCACTGCACTTCATACTTGACGAAAACATGTAAATGTATTAATGTATAGCAGCTGTCCACGCGGACGCATCGCTCACTCAAGTAGGAGAGAGACAGATGTCGAACGCTGCCGAACGCGGAGGCTGATTGTGCCTCTTTGTCGCTCATTGCGCGCTCTCGCTTGCACTTCAAGCCTTAAGTGGAACGCCTCAAAGCGAGGTAACGCCGCATGCGTCATGTTTTTTCGTGCGTGCAGCCGGCTCCATCGAATTATAAGACGTTATCACGTCAAAACCATTCAAGAACATCAAAGATTTCCTTAAACTCCTAACATTATAACATTGTTCATACTCGACTTAAATGTAAGAAAACCTATAAAAGAACATGAAAACCGATCACGTAGCCAACGGCAAATTCATAATCGCTAATAAAGAGTGTACCAAAAGATATTGTAAGGGATAACGCGGGAACAGAAAGTGTTTATGATTTTATGATGCCCTTATTTCCGGATATGGCATCGTGCAATAACGATAAACTGTTACGATCTCCTTGCGAGTAGGAAAAAACTTTTCTCGCCACGTTCTAGCAATAAAGAGTAACTAAATGACATCACCCTGTAATATGAAATAGCATTAACAATACGCATTGTATCTACTTGGATTAGAGTTGAGAATAACAGTCAAATTTGCAACTGAAGTATCACAGTGAAATTGTTGTTTATTCTTTTCAAAACGGAACCCTACGAGATGAGAAAAAAATTAATATGAATTTAAAAGTTTTAGAGTATCAAAGTGTTTTTTCTTCTTTTTTTATTAGACTGTGAACGGAATATTTTATACTGACTTTATCCTTTAGATTTGAGTTTCACCAAATTTAGAGACATGAGCGTAATATCGCATGAAATAATTCAGCATTAAGATATCACCAAAGATAAACTGGTATGCAAATGAAAAATATTAGTAAGTTAGTTGTGGTGCACGATTTAAACGAGATGGAACGTAGCGCAGCAGGAAAAACTTGTTACACGCTTGCACAAAATAGTGAGGGAAAATTTATCGACATCAAATTATATCGACATACCCCATAAGGTCATGAAAACGTGAACCGGCTCTATGTCTATGACCCCAGTTTCAGTCGCGCGTATTGGAGAGCGAGCTAGCGAATAGCGCCTTTCATCAGTCGACAGCCCACCGCCGTCGTGAGCGGACGTGTCCCGCGCTCTCTCGAGAAATAAAAATAACACGCGTACGACCGCAAGTTGGCCTAACTCATTAATCATAACGCCTCTGGGATTAATTTCAATCAGAACTGTGACTGTGCTGGCTTACCCCTTAAATGTGGGTTGTGTGATGTGATGAAACGTTTCGCTTGTACTTGATGAGGATGTACGTCTTATTGGCGGTGTTAAGTTTACTCGTGCAAGGTAATTTAGAAGATAAGAAAAATACATTATCATCACTCTCACTTTGTAATATTCTTTTCCAAATCAAGTCTTATTTCTCACTGCTTATTGCTTCCGTTATTGCAGGGAAGGTTCTTACCGTTCCGAACAGATAATTTCCTTCCGAGTTAATATTTAAAGAGTCTCACGTTGGGTGCCAATTTAACAACTTACAGGATTATTACTTCAGACCCAAAGAAATTAAATTTTATTAAGAAAATTTGTGAATCATAAAAAATGCTTGACTTGTGTAATAAGTAAATATTAGATAATTACAGAAAACAGATGATTTAAAAACTATTCTCCGTTCACGGGTCCTAATGAAATTGCATACAAGGCTTATGAAGGCACGTAATGAATGAGAGTTACTTTTTTTCATAAGTCAAAAACCAAAAAACAAAAACAAAAAATGTTTGCAATTGAAGGCATGACCTCATAGTTTTAAGCGTTAATCCACTTACTACGTAAATTCTATTTTCTTTTTAATAATTGCATGTGATATGTAATCGTTCTACTAGCTTAGGAAAAAATAAATAAAAAATATTAAAAAAAATAAAATTTCCGGTGTTATGACAGCTGGTAAGGCGTATCTTCGTTAATGGACATACTTTCTGATTTTGATTGATTCAATTCATTTAGGACCTGGTGGTAAACGCAGTGAAAAAATATTTGAAATTTCGATTGGAGAAAAATTTTGTGAACAATTTATTGTTGATGCGGCAGGCAGGTACTGCTAGCTGAAAACCATCAATCTTGTATTCCTTGTATCAAACATCTTTTTAAATATTATGTTTGACCCGCCTACGTGGCGTAATGGTTAGTCCATTCGCTTCATACCAGGAGGTCGCGGTTTCGATTCCCTGCGGGGTCAACTTTGTAAAACTCGGTTTGGTTGGTGGTAGGGCATTTTCATAGCCCGCCTGGCTAGCTTCCACCACCTTATCTAAGTCTTGCCGCCAAACATCAGTGTTAATAGCATTGATGTGTTCCGGCTTAAAAAAAAAAGACAGATCACCATTGCGTTAGGTAATCTTGGTGAGCCCTCTTCCATCTTTGGCATCATCGTCACTTACCAGCAGGTGAGATGATGCCAAGGGCTTATTAATTGTGGATTAAAAAAATGTTTTATCTATGCCTTCCGTTGCATAGAATTAAGATCTTCGAGTCCTGCTACGTACCAATGTGTTTTCTAATTTCGATTTCATATGTTCGTTTATCGGACGCTCTTACGGTGAAGGAAAACATCATGAGGAAACCTTCACATGCCTACGAAGAAACTGGAAGAAGTGTGTGAAGTCGACCAATCCGCACTGGGCCCGCGTGGTGGACTAAGGCCCGGTCGCGGTCGTCCTTATTCAGGGTAGGCTTGAGCCCCTTGGTGGGGACGTATATGAGCTGATATCATGATGAGATCTTCTGTTGTCTAATCACTTTGACAGCTAGGTGCGATGATTCCTACCCTATATAAATAATATATAAAAATAAATCAATCTTATAAATCTAGAGCGTTACATTCGTCTTACAACTTTTTTAAATTATGTGGACTAATGCAATCGAAAATTCAAGCCTTAATGGCGAGGTCTTCAACTTTTCTAACTCGTCTACATTCGCATAACGTCCGCAGTGCTGGGCAACGGAAACTGGGCTATTATACTCCGCACACAGGGGAGCCAAGTCCAGATTTTTGGAGGTTTTACGAAGTTTCCCTAACGGCTGTGGGGAACCCCATTGTCAGCAGCCACCTGCATGACCTCTGAGATGATCTAAAGACTGCTATCTAGTGACAACGACCGACATTAACAGCGTAACTTACCTTTTAAATCACGAAAGTAGTCGAAATAAAAGTTACAAACTGTCAAACTCATCCAGATCATGGGCGTTTCAGTTAACCTGCTTGATTAACTCAACCACATAAGTCGCATTTAGCCACGACCGCTTCTTAACTTGTCCATTTATTCCTGGACGTCCACCCGTCCACCACAAACAAAATCCTTACTAAAATTTAAAAAAATATGACAATGTGATTATTTGTTTGTTACCTTACTACGCTTCAACACCTTAACCAATTTTGATGAAATTTGGCACGCAGATAGCCTGTGACACAGGGGGACATAGGCTACTTTTAATCCCATGAAAATAGCATAGTCCAATGTAGTTCCTAAGGAAACTGAAAAAAATACTCTTTTTTTGGCTTATTTCTTTAAAATCGCAACTGAACAATGTATTTTTGTGTTTTTTTCGAATAGATGGTTGAGGAGTGTCATAGTTGCTAATCAAAATAGCCCGATCTGGGATAGGGATCTGGAGAAAACTCATTTCCACGCTCGCGACTCACCCTCAAAGGCAGTCATAAAAGCAATTTCCACGCGGGCGAAGCCGCGGGAAAAACTAGTTCTTGATAAAAATCGAATGTGGAAGAGTTATTTCTTTGACAACAATTTGCTCTGCAAAATGAAAAAAAGTAAAGGCGGAATAAAGAAACTCTCACACATACGTGAACCTAAAACACTTAATACTTCTTTTTGGGGGCAGCGGTGTAATAAAAACAAGAAACATTCCCTCTCGTATACCCTCTCGTATTCCCTACCGGATACGCTACACTACCAGGTTTATGATATAGCGTCCCCACTCACCGACAGCTAGGTCATAAAGTGAGGGCCGCTATTCCTGCCAACACCATAAGGTGAAGACAAGGACCATTTACGGTAGGTCTTGCCACCAAGACGCTTGTCCTGGCACTCTGCAAGGCGAGTGCCTCGTGGAAGAGAACCACTACCTACTGTCCAGGTAGGTCCCGGAGCTGTAGGCGCGCTCACCTCCCGCGGCTTTCGCTGCTGGTGGTTCGATCCCCGCTCGGGACGCCAGAGAAGCTGGCTCCCACATATCCGGTGTGGTACCGGAGCTGTAGGCACACTCACTTCCCGAAGCTTATCGCACCTGTCCAGACTTACTCTTACGCGGCTGGATCGGCCGGAGCAGTACTAGCGTAGCTCTTCTTGCTGACCAGGCAAGTGCCGCAGATGCTTTCCTGCCAGTAATTAAACCAGCAGTTCCGCTTAATGGACAACTTACGTGCCCCGCGTTGTTTTCGCCCATAGCCCACGTGGCCGGCTACGACAACACTAGTTGCGCGCGGGGAAGGACGCCTGGACGCAACGTGCTTGCCAGGCAACAAACATTGCCCAACACCTGCAACGAACCACATACCACTACGAGTCCATGACCCAGTCGGGGGACCGACAAGCCAGAGTGCCGAAGGAGATAGATCCAACGGCAGGCAAGCGGTGGGCTACCCCCGACCCCGTAGTACCCTGATCCAAACAGCCGGACCCGTAGTTCCGGCTGCGATCTCCACCTAGCCAGGTAGCTCTAGGCAGAGGGGAAAAAAAACAAGAAACAGTCGGTTTTAGGCCAACTTAAGTTACTTAAAACTCGTGGGGCGGCGTCTTTGGTAGTAAGCGTACCGTTCTAATAGACATTGCCGCAGTGTGGTTGAACCGAAAATAATTAGGAAAATCATGACAAGAGTGAATAGTTACTATTTGAGCTTACGTGTTACATCCTCGGCTGCATCTGCACTTACCATCAGGTGAGGTGCAGCACTCAATTTTTTTATTATATAAAAGAATACTCGAGGAAGCTTGGGTCGTTTTCCTTGTAAAATATTTATTTTAAGAATGTGTTTTCTGCCCGTTATCTGTTGAACAAAGGATTAACAAGACGTGTTACGTCTATTGACTTTAATTCCTGCACGTCCAGCTGTCTTGAATCAGCCTTGAGAAGGGAAATTTATTATTAGTTATCTGATTAACTTTTTTAAAATCTGTCAATAAGGAAATTTTGTTCAAAAATGTTTAAAATAGACAAGACGTGATGTCTTAGTTGTTCAGCGTTATTGATGTACTATTTTTAAAAGCTTTATTTAACTTGCAATGTTTATATGTATGTTTGTTTTGGACGTTTGTTTAGTACAAATCTTGCGATCGATTTTAGAGCGACTTCCAGGGGTCCGACTAAGCTGAAATTTGGAATGATACCGTATTCCCGGTGACAATAGATCTTTTTGTTATTTTTAAGTTGATCTGATGATGGAATTTGGAGGTGGAATCAAGGTCCCAGAATCGACTTTTATTTTTCAATAGTATCGTTAGAAATACAAAATTGTGCTCGCCTTTTTGAAATTGGAAACATATATTTTTTTATATTCATTTGAGCATTTGGATTTTTGAGCATAAAAACTCTTTCATATTATAAAAGCTTGTACCAAAAAGATTTTAGGTTTTTCGAAAATTATTTTAAGTTTTGATTACTTGAAATTTGAAGTTGTGATAAAAAGGTATTTTAGTTTTGTTCATAATTTAATTAAAATGCAGGCAATTATAAAATTAAAGTTTGCTCCAACCAGTCAGTAGCGCGCTACAGTTACCTCAATATAGTCTCCATTGGGGGAATATAGTTCTCGAGTGGTGATCACGCACCGAAACTCGTAGCATAAGAAGGCCTCCACTCTGTAAACCAACGACCAGGTAAAGGTTGCGGGATACAGATGGATACGGGCAGCGCAGGACCTTCATTGAGTGACCACCACGCACCGGAATGCATAGCATAAGAAGGCCTCCCACTCGGTGCACCGACGTGGTGAAGGTCGTGAGAAGCCACTGGAAGTTGGTAATTTAGGACCGGTCGCTGTGGAAAGCCTTGGGGGAGGCGTGACCGTTTTCGTCTGATAAGATCCCTGATGGCTGCTTGGAGCCTCCCACTCGATGCACCGACGTGGTGAAGGTCGTGGGAAGCCACTGGAAGTTGGTAATTTAAGACCGGTCGCTGTGGAAAGCCTTGGGGGAGGCGTGACCGTTTTCGTCTGATAAGATAAATAAATAATTTCATTTCATTAGTGGCCACTGAGTGCATAAGACCACGTCAAATGAAGTCCGGCTTGAAGATAAGATAGTCAGTTCCCCATTGCGTTGGGGAATCTTGGTAAGCCCGCTTCCATTTTAGGCATCATCGTCATTTAACGAAATCTCGTTTTGGACAGTTCATAAAAAGTAAATCAGATGACTAGTAGGCAACTGCCGCATTGCGATAACAGCACAGATCCATTGAAAATGACGTGCTACCGCGATAAAGGTTTAAGAATAATACCAGCCAGGTGCGAGTCGGATTCAAAGACCAAGAGTTCCTACAATTGTACAAAATAAACAATTGAAAACGCGAAACACGTTGAAAAACCGTCTTCCATCGCAAAAACTTACTACAATGTTTTTTGTTAATTTTCTAATAAAGTACTACACCGATTTTGACAAAATATGGTACCACACAATAAATATAAGCTAGCTTTCAAATAAAAAAGAATCTTCAAAATCGGTTCATCTAGTCAAAAGTTCTGAGGTAACAAACATAAAAAATACAGTTGAATTAAGAACCTCCTCCCTTTTGAAAGTCGGTTGAAAATAAAGTAAAAAATATTACATTAATTGTATGGTTTTATTTATTTAAAAATTGATTGCGTTTAACTACATCTCACCTGATGGGAAGTGACGATGTATATCCATAACTTTTTAATAAAGTTTAATTTTTTATTGCTTACAAGCAATAAGATGATGTAGTTAAACGCAATCAATTTTTAAATAAATAAAACCATACAATTAATGTGATATTTTTTACTTCTTTTCAATAAATAGCGTTTAAATTGTTTTTTATTGTTTATTTTTTTATTTTTTATAGCGGCACCCAAAGGGCGATGGAGCGAGCTATGCTTGAATCAGAAACGAGGAGATCCATAGGAGAACCAATGTAACCGACATAGCTCACAGAATCGCTTAACTGAAGTTGCAATTGGGAGGACACTTAGCTCGTGGAAAAGATAAACTGCAATAAAGTTCTCGAGTGGCGACCGCGCACCGGAAGATATAGCGTAGCAGACCTCCCGCAAGGTGGACCGCCGACCTGGTGAAAGTCGCGGGGAGCCGCTGGATGCAGCCAGCGAAGGACCGGTCGTCGTGGAGATCCTTGGGGGAGGCCTTTGTCCAGCAGTGGACGTCTTTCGGCTGATATGATGATGATGATATTATAGCGGCAATAAAAATACACACTATATGTAAATTTCAACTGTCTGTTTATTACGTTTCATTATAGCCCGCTGATAGGCGGACAGCAGAGGCGTCGGGCAGCAGAGGCTTAGTAATAGCGAAGTATATATTGTTAGTACTAACATACAGTATAATATACACTTCCTGCCGCTCTCTAGATTGCGACCTCACCCCCTCCTCGCCCAGATTGATACAGATTGATTACAGTTTGGTTGTCGAACGTATAGAATTTCGCCACCATTTTGCTTGTTTTGTCATTCGTTTTTTGAAATGTCATTTCTGGACCGTTGTATGAAATGTCCAGGGTGTGGCAATAGGGTCCCGTTGGCACCCTTTGTGTCGGAACCCCAAAAACGCATCCTTCCAAATTACGAACAACTCTTATTTATCACAATAAACTTGATATTATTTCCTACTAACTTTATTTCACTAGGGAGGTGAGTTTGGAGTTCTGAACTACGAGAACCTATCAATCATAAGTTTAGACGCCAACGTTTCTGAGGAAAACTATCGGATCAGTGACTGAATTAAGTTCTGATCTCGTCATTTCCATTGTTCTCGTTTGTGTGACTTAAACAGTTACCTTTGTTGAGGTGAAGTTTGAGCTGTTTCAAAGACTGAGCACAAGTTGCATGACTGCTTTGAGACATTTCGGTGCCTTAAACTGTTGTTATGACATTGATGCGTAGTTAATGGAAGCGAGGAAACGAAGTGAAGACGGGCATAAACGAGTCTCAGCAACTATTTTGCAGAGAATTAGATCCACAATTGGTAAGACCTTGTGATGATAAGTGACTATGATGCCGAAGATGAAAGCGGGCTTGCCAAGTCTCCTCAACGTGATGGGGATCTTGCTAAACGGAATCAATGAAAGCGAGCAAATGAAGTGAACACAG
The DNA here is from genome assembly GCA_947284805.1 of Coleophora flavipennella. Classification (NCBI taxonomy): domain Eukaryota; kingdom Metazoa; phylum Arthropoda; class Insecta; order Lepidoptera; family Coleophoridae; genus Coleophora; species Coleophora flavipennella. The sequence goes on along the minus strand of OX369281.1, from coordinate 10,972,742 downwards.
GCGTAAACGAGTCTCAGCAACTCATCATCATCATATCAGCCGAAGGACGTCCGTCCACTGCTGGACATAGGCCTCCCCTAAGGATTTACACGTCGACCGGTTCTGCGCTGCCCGCATCCAGCGGCTTAGCAACTATTTTGCTGTAAATCAGTTTTTTTTTGTACAATTGTTAAGGTCTTGGTATCACCTCACCTGATGATAAATGATGATGATGCCGAAGATGGAAGCAGGGATTACCAAGTTTTCCCAACTTAATGGGGATCTGGCATCTTATCTTCTGGTCGGAACACATCTATGCTGTTAACATTGATATTTGGCAGCAAGACTTAGATAAAATTGTGGTATATAGCCAGACAGGCTCATAAAATGCCTTCCACCAACCATACCGAGTCTTACAAAGTAAGGCTCCGCCGGGAATCAAACCCACGACTTCCTAATGGACTTAACTATTATGCCATGGAAGAAGGTTTTATCCACAATTGGTAAGCGCTTGGTATCACCAAATGATGATGATACCGAAGATGGAAGTGGGCTTACCAAGATTCCCCAACGCAATGTGTAACTGGCTATCTTCAAGTCAGAACACATCACTTCTTTTAACATGTGTAGCGGAAGATTTAGTAAAGATAGTGGTAGCTAGCCAGACAGGCCTAGAAAATGTCCTTTTACCAACCAAACCGAATGTTATAAAGTTGATTTTCGCCGGGAATCAAACCTATGACCTCCTTATGAGAAGCTAATGGACTAACCATTACTTCACGCAGGCGGTTAAAACTATGGTTGGATTATATGAAATTATGATCATTTAGGGACACAAGATGCTTGAGAAGGGACGATTTGGCAAACTAGACAATGTGGCACTGTGGTAATTTTTTTCTTAACAGTCAAGAACACCCGGAGCTATTTAAAATAGCTCGTTTATTATGCTATTAAAAGGAAATTGGACCTTGTGGATGGCGCTATATGAACAGGATTTCGATTAATGAAACCATCACGCCGAAGTTCAAATATATTTTTAGTTATAATTCTAATTATTTTTATAACACTAGGTTGTACCTATTCGCGTAATTTTCCCTGATTAACTGCTTATATTTTTTTGCCCGACTGTCCAAAGTAAGTTAATGTTTTTCGGGTGTATGCATGTATGTATGTCTGTTTTTTTGGCTGACCCTGTAATATTTTAAGCTGACTGGATTTAATTTTTAATTAAAATGATTAATTTATTTAATGTATGGTCAAGTCATTCGTTTTAACTTGGACTTTGGCTAGAATAAATTATATCTATATATCAGTACTAACATTTAGTATGGACACTCCCTGCCGCTCTCTAGATTCCGACCTCACCCCCTCGTTACCGAGATTGATATAGATTCAGAGATATGCTATATATAAGGTACAGATTGGTTATAGTTTGGTACTCGAACGTAAAGGATTTCGCCGTCATTTAGTTTGCTCCGTCATTTGTTTTGAGAAATGTCATTTCACGACCCTTGTATGCAGTGTCCGGAGTGTGGTTCATACATAGATACGCGAAACAGTACTATTTTATTTTCCACCAATAATTTTTGTTTAAAGTCCTACGCTCCCCTTTTTCTCCGCTTCAGTGAGACAATGTAATCCTGCAGTCCAGTCGTTAGGACCAGACAGATCTCTAATATACTTAGGATCCTCTGGGATTTAATCCAAAAATAGCGAATAGCGTTGTTGAAAGCATAAAAAACAAATGATTTTATGTTTATTTATCAAAAGAGTCGGTGGCTCAACCGGTAACGACTCGGTCCATCTAACCAGAGGTACCGAGTTCAAATCTGGACGGCCAATGTACCAATGAGTTTTTCAAAAAACTTACGTACATATTATATACTTACCGATTGCTCTAACGGTGAAGGAAAACATCGTGAGGAAACCTGCACACGCCTGCGAAGAAACTCGAAGGTTGTGTGTGAAGTCGACCAACCCGCACTGGGCCCGCGTGGTCGACTAAGGCCTAATCGCCCTGATTCAGGGTAGGCTCGAGCCCCTTGGTGGGGACGTATATGAGCTGATATAATAATAAAAATATCATAAAATGTCCTTTTGTTTATTTATTTATTTTATGTTTTATTGTACACAGGATACACAAAATACACATTTTATAAAGTAAGGTCATGAATCCATCTTTCTGAATTTTCCAAAAACCTCTATTTTTTTGTTTTTCATCACGTCCTTAATTTCTAATTAATCTAAATACTAAAATAACTACCTACATAATAAGGTGTTCAAAAAGTATGACATCACGCCTTACTGTTTCAAGTTTATTTTTTAAACAAAATTTTGTTTCTGACATATGTACACCTATGATAACAAAACCGGTCAAGTGCGAGTCAGGCTCGTAGTCGGAGTTGGACTATCATACAAAAAAAACAGGTTTCTTGTATGGGGCTCCCTTTATTTTTGACGTGATAACGTCTTATAATTCGATGGAGCCGGCTGCACGCACGAAAAAATGCGTCGTTACCATGCGTCGTTACCATGCGTCGTTACCTCGCTCTGAGGCGTTCCGAAAAATGCGTCGTTACCTCGCTCTGAGGCGTTCCGTGAGGCGTTCCGTTTAAGGCTTTTTTCTTATGACGTTGTCACGTTCAACTATCGTCAGTAAACCGACTTTACAGACAACCGTTTTTTTATTTTATTAATTTTATTTTTATCATTTATTGTTATAGCAGCAATAACAATATACACTCTGTAAAAATCTTAACTATTTACCTATTATGGTTTATGGAACACAGCCCGCTGACAGACAGACCAACATTAGTAATATGGTCCAGTTGGCACCCTTCGGGCACGGAACCCTTGAAAGTAAAAAGGCTAAGTTTGTGATTTAATCATGAGTAGGAACTCCTTCAATTTTTCCACGAATGTTTTTAGAAAAAATAAGAGGCAAAAATGGAATTTATCTGGAAATGTGTTTTGATAAAAGCCTGAAAATAACATTACACGTTGTGTCGTCTATCGGGTAAGTAAGTCTCTTTAGGAATGTGTTCGCCCTTCTTCTTTTGGTGGTTTGTTCGTGATATTATATTACTAAAATAATATTTATGGATGGTAATATTATATTATTTTCTTGGAAGCACAAGATAATATACTGATATTTTATTCTTTTTGACTTTGTTTACATCTCTGGGTACGGGTTAATCTTTGCTACTATTTGTATAAGAGTTGCTTTTAGATTTTTCCATTTACTCCATCGAAACTACTAAACAAATTCAAATGGGATTTCAATTGAATAAAAATAGTATTTTTAAAAAATACGCAAATCTTTCATAATTAGAAAGGTATTCTTTTGTCTTCATTGCGGGAAAGATATTTTGATACATTTTAGTAAATTAGCGAGGTGATAATTGATATGGTTGAACGTTTTGATATAGGTCGTTAGGAATCCAGGTCAATGAGAAAAAAACAAATTGGTAAGACACGTATATTGGCCGACGCCATGACAGTATGTGTGGAAGAGAGCGGTAGAGGTAGGTAGTATTTGTAAACTATTGCCAAAGATGACCTATTCTTACAAGATGCCATAAGAAAGATGACCTACGCGTAACAATAATATTAATAAACACGGAAGTTCGAGGGTAAAATCCTAATTATTGCATTTATTTTTGAATTTTTTATTCAAGACTAGCTGTATCCCACGGCTTTACCCGCGTAGAAAACGTTTCTACGACTTTTAGAGGTGAGAAAAAAAGTTAGTCTTAATCTGACTACCTACCAAATTCCAGCAAGATCCTTTCAGTAGTTTTTACGTAAAAGAGTTACAAACATACATCCATACATTCTTACAAACTTTCGCGTTTATAATATTGTAGGATTGTGAGACCAAAGGCTAGGCTAAGCCTAGACATAGCCGAGTAAATCAACTAGTATTAAACAAGTAGCATAGAGCATACACTTATTATTTGCTTGGACACAGTTTAGGAGCATAACCTTTTTCTGCTTGGCAGTAATATTGTAGATTTTCGTAATTTTTGACGTATATAACTCCTAAACGATATAAAATCCAAGGTTGAAAAAAAAACCTAATTTTTGTTGATGTTCCTTACAGTCAAAAGCTATTAGAAACACGATTGATCAGTTTTGGCTCTATAGAAAAAATTCCCAAAAAAAGGTCTACAACCTTACTTTCAATTTCAGGACTAATATTTTGAAGTATAAATTAAAAAAAAATACAGAACAATACTTGTTATGATAATACAAAGTGAGAAATGTTATTATTTTTTAAACTTTCACTCAGAAAATTTAAACTTAACGTAATAATATTGAAAAAGTGCAAAAGTGTGGTTGTTTTCTTTACTCTTTACAAGTAAAGAAAAAAACAGGGAAAACTAATTCCAATCCATGCCTCACCTTAATTCTATTCTAGACAATCAGTGTTTTAAAAATCATGTTTATTTTCAAGCGACTTCCAAAAAGGAGGAGGTTCTCAATTCGTCTGTATGTTTTTTTTTATGTTTGTTACCTCAGAACTTTTGACCGGGTGAACCGATTTTTACGATTCTCTTTTTATTTGAAAGCTAGTGCTTCCCGTGTGGTCCCATATAAATTTTATCAAAATCGGTGTAGTACTTTAGTAGAAAATCAACAAAAACCAAAAATCATAATGCAAAAATGTACTAATTTGTTGCGATGGAAGTCGGTTTTTTAACGTGTTTAGCGTTTTCAATTATTGTAAACACTCTTTTATTGGCTCCACCCGCAGATTAAAAAAAATGTAGACATTGAGTTACATACAACAATCATAACAAAAAGTGGGATAACGCTTGTTCTATTATATATGATGATGATGATGATGATCTATCCGACCGATTTCGGTCATGGCGACCACTTCGACTCCTAGTCGGTTTGCCGCGCGTGCGCTCTAAGACGGTTTATGTAGCCAATCTTCGCAGCGAGACTCCTCGCGCACTGAGGGCATTTAAGTATGTCACCCTCGTACGTAATTGTATGAAATGGTCTGCGACATATATACATATCTCTTTACCTTAAGTGGTGACCTCGAATAATGTTTCGACACGTGATAGGTCCTATCCACCATGATTGCACCACAGTTTTTTATTCCCCGTTTTCAAAGCGCTTTCACTAAAATAATATAGGTACCTTTTATTTTTGATCTGAGGTAACGGGTTTTCCTCAATTTCAAGACTAAATGAAATCAAAAATCACATGTATGTAATTATTTAAGAACGATGGCAATTCATGGTAACCTTGACCTGATGTTGCAGCATCACCTAAAATCTGCAGAATATCCCAAATCCTTACTAACTTACGGTAGTGTATCGTGAATAGGCAAGTGCGCGAGTTCGAGGATCAGCGTAAAGCTGAACTTGATACCAAACGCGACCAGTTAAAGGCCCGATCACCTGCGACCATTTCATACAATTACGAGAGTGGCATACTTAAATGCCGTCAGTGCACGAGGAGTTTCACGGCAAACCGACTAGGAGTCGCAGTGGTCGCCATGACCAAAATCGGTCGGATAGATCATCATCAGTGTATCGTGGTTGGGGCTCATTGGAATGATCTCAATTGATAGGTTATAGATAGATGGTAAAAAGGGGTACCGGGGTTTTTTATTTTTTATTTATATTACGTGTAATTTGTAATTAGTGTGATATTATTTTTAATTCTGACTAATTTTTATACAGTATTTTTATATTTATATTTATTCAACCCAGAAACAATGATAATTGTGTAGGAAATATTAAAGTAGATACATACAATAAACTATAATAAGTGCTGAAAATTAAACATAACTAAATAATAATAATAATAATAATCAAAAGTAATAAAGAAAGAAACAATTTTAATACTTACTTACTTACTTCGCTGGCTCAGCGACCCGAAGTGGATCTTAGCCTCTGACATGAAAGTGCGCCACTCTATCCTATTTTGTGCCAAGTTTGACCATTCGGGCACCCCCAACTCTTTAAGGTCTTTGGCGACTTGATCTTTACAGCGATACTGCGGTCGACCCACCGGGCGACGCCCGGAGGGTTTTCCATGATATGCTCTTTTGGCAGCTCGATCCTCTCCTATTCTTTCTACATGTCCTAGCCAGCGAAGACGGGCTGCTTTTATTTCCCCGATGATGATCGGTTCGGAAAGAAAGTTTTCCAGCTCTTGGTTAAATCTTTGCCTCCACTCCCCGTCCTCTCCTCTTGTCGGCCCCAGAAACTTTTGCAGGATCTTTCGTAATAATTTTAATATCTAATCTTATCTCATTTTCCACTCAATAAAAGTGATAATAAAATATCTATATAGTTAAGTTCATACCTATTGCTGCTGTCACGTTGATATAAGTATATAGGGTTGTTCTGAAATATTTGTTAAAAATTCAACGTAACTAAAATAATGATAATCATCAAAAGTAATAAAGAAAGCAATAATTTTAATATCTAATCTTATTTAATTTTCCACTACATAAAAATGATATTTATATAGTAAAGTACATACCTATTACTGCTGTCACGTTGATACGAGTTTAAAGGGTTGTTATGAAATATTTGTTATATATAAGGAAGCGCTAGCATAGCTCGTAGAACGGATGGCCGTTGGAGCAGTAAAGTTCTCGAGTAGTGACCGCGCACCGGAAAACTTAGCGTAGGTAGGCCTCCCACTCGGTGGACCGATGATCTGGCGAAGGTCGCGGGAAACCGCTGGATACGGGTAGCGCAGAGCTGGTCGACGTGGAAATCCTTGGGGGAGGCCTATGTCCAGCAGTGGACGCCCTTCGGCTGTTAAGATGAAGGAAGCGCTAATAAAACTACACGACGTTCTCCAAGGATCCTTTATTCAGCTCGCAATTTTTTTAGACATCTTACGAAATTGATCAAGATGAGCTAGATTTTTACAACGCTTTTATTAGCTTCACCTGTATGTTTGTATGTTTGTTTGTTTGTTTGTATGTAACCGACTCCTTTGGACTCGATTTTGACCCACTCTAAACGGACAGATTTAATTCAAACTTTGTAGACTTATCAAGAATCATCGACAATATAATAATTTCATAAGTTTGAACTAAAAAATTTAAAATAAATAGAGTTTAAAAAAACTAAAAAACACGCTTTTAAAGCACTTCGAACTAAAAAGTTAAAAATAATTTTTAAAATAACCTTAAAACAATAATGAATAAAAAATACTAGTAATATTGTGAAAAAAAAAGCGTCGGGCGCTTTGCTCCATATTTTTCATACATCAAGCGCCCGACGGTTTTTTATTTTTACAATAATATTTTTTATTCATTATTGTTTAAAGGTTATTTTAAAAATTATTTTTAACTTTTTAGTTCGAAGTGATTTAAAAGCGTGTTTTTTAGTTTTTTTAAACTCTATTTATTTAAAATTAGAACCAAATAAAAGCTGTTTTTCTTACACCTAAAAATTTTCCTCGCTGTAGTGAGGTGAGTAGGTATTTCAATTCAATTCCTAACGTCAACTGACATAGATCTTAATTATAAAATTGGCCAGCGTCACTATTGTGAATGACAGATGAGCAGTTGAGTAGTAGTAGAGCAGTGGGGAACACTAAGTTCGAACATACAATGCGATGACACACTGCTCAACTGCGCAACTGCTTGAGCGGACACTTTATATAACGGCCTTCGTAGCTCAGAGGCAAAGTTCACTGGCTTTACACAGGAGGTCGCGGGTTTGATTCCCGGTGGGGTCAATTGTAAGACTCGGTTTGGTTTGTGGTAGGGCATTTTCTAAGCCCGCCTGGCTTGCTACCACCATCTTATCTAAGTCTTGCCGCCAAATATCAATGTTGATATCATTGGTGTGTTCCGGCATGAAGATAAGATAGCCAGTTTACCCAATGCGTTGGGGAATCTTGGCAAGCCCGCTTCCATCTTCGGCAACATCGTCACTTACCACCAGGTGAGATGTTGTCAAGGGTTTACCAATTGCGAAAAAAAAAACGGGCCAGAAATAAACCTTCAAAAAACGAATGACGGAACAAACAAAATCACGGCGAAATCCCATACGTTCGTGAACCAAACTGTAACCAATCTCAACCAATCTAGGCGACGAGGGGGTGAGATCGCAATCTAGAGAGCGGCAGGGAGTGTCCATATTGTATGTTAGTACTAATATACAGGGTCTTCGGCAGATGGTTGAAAATACGAAAATGTGGGATAGGTAGGGTCGCCTCCCACCTATTTTGAGAATTAAAAAAAATCTAGGACTTGTAATTTTTTTTACATGATTTTTTTTCCTTTTTTTAGAAATTTTGCCATTTTTATACCTTTGAACACATGTAACTTTTTGTTTTTTAAAGCTAGCTCCAAAATCTTTTTTTTAATAGACTTTTATAAGATTGTCGGCTTTAAAAAAAAATATGTTTGTTTCAAGTTATTTCTAAAAACAAAAATGTGGGCCCCGAACTTAAAAAAAAGTTGAACAAAAATTTAAAAGTCAACTTTGCGATGCATTTAAAAAAAAACTAATGGGGCTGGAAGGCTTCTGTTTTTTTTTAAAACATCTCTAAAGCTTAGGCTTTTGAATGGTATGTAATTTGTTTCGGTATCTTTTTTGTAACCGGAATTGTTAATTTTTTTACTCAATTGGACCATGTTGACGAAATTCCACTAGTTACATGTTTTGTGAAATGTATCAAATGCAAAGTTGAAAATAATGTAAATACTTACTGTTGGGACGGTTACAAAGAGCAGGTACGTTTTTTTACATTCTTGCACACACATAATGGCTATCTTTTGTCATTTATTGGCATATTGGAGTTAGCACTTCCATATGCCAATAAAATTTCCGCATATTCCGCATTGGTAAATTGAGCCATTTTAAACCACAACAAAGTCTTAACAAAACATCTGATAATAACAAAAAGTGACAAACAACAAAAAAACTTAACAAAATCACAAACACAGCAAAGTGAAATTAACGAAAACAAAAAAAAACGTTAACGTTATTAACGTTTGTGATTTTGTTAAGTTATTTTGTTGTTTGTCACTTTTTGTTATTATCAGACGTTTTGTTAAGACTTTGTTGTGGTTTAAAATGGCTCAATTTACCAATGCGGAATATGCGGACATTTTATTGGCATATGGAAGTGCTAACTCCAATATGCCAATAAATGACAAAAGATAGCCATTATGTGTGTGCAAGAATGTAAAAAAACGTACCTGCTCTTTGTAACCGTCCCAACAGTAAGTATTTACATTATTTTCAACTTTGCATTTGATACATTTCACAAAACATGTAACTAGTGGAATTTCGTCAACATGGTCCAATTGAGTAAAAAAAATTAACAACTCCGGTTACAAAAAAGATACCGAAACAAATTACATACCATTCAAAAGCCTAAGCTTTAGAGATGTTTTAAAAAAAACAGAAGCCTTCCAGCCCCATTATTTTTTTTTAAATGCATCGCAAAGTTGACTTTTAAATGTTTGTTCAACTTTTTTTTTAAGTTCGGAGGCCCACATTTTTTTTTTAGCAATAACTTGAAACAAACATATTTTTTTTTAGAGCCGACAATCTTATAAAAGTCTATTAAAAAAAAGATTTTGGAGCTAGCTTTAAAAAACAAAAAGTTACATGTGTTCAAAGGTATAAAAATGGCAAAATTTCTAAAAAAAGGAAAAAAAATCCTGTAAAAAAAATTACAAGTCCTAGATTTTTTTTAATTCTCAAAATAGGTGGGAGGCGACCCCACCTATCCCCCATTTTCGTATTTTCAACTATCTGCCGAAGACCCTGTATATACTTTGGTTGAGCAGAGGGGAAAAAGGGGAAAAATTGTGAATTTTGCTCGGCAGCAAAATTATTTTGCATCTCGTAACTTTGAAACACTCGCAACGCTAAGGATTCAATTTTTGAATGATAGCTTGGCTCGTGGTTCCATTCTAGAATCCCTAGCTCAGGTTTCAAAAAAGGTAACTCTTTTTTAGGGTTCCATACCCAAAGGAAAAAACGGGACCCCGTTACTAAGACTTCGCTGTCCGTCCATCTGTATGTCACCAGACTGTATTTCATGAACCGTGACTGCTAGGCAGTTGAAATTTTCACAGATGATGTATTTCTGTTGCCGCTTTAACAAAAAAAATCGGCCAATTGCGAGTCAGAACCGCACACATAGGGTTCCGTACCATCATACTAGATGGCGCTAAAACGTGAAGATACTAGCGCCAACACATTTTTCACTTTTTTATACATTTGAGTTGATTGCGGTTTACGATATGACGTATTGAAAAAAAACTACTTACTAGATCTCGTTCAAACCAATTTTCGGTGTAAGTTTGCATGGTAATGTACATCATTATTTTTTTAGTTTTATCATTCTCTTATTTTAGAAGTTACAGGGGGGGGGGGGGACTCATTTTACCACTTTGGAAGTGTCTCTCGCGCAAACTATTCAGTTTAGAAAAAAATGAAATGATATTAGAAACCTCGATATCATTTTTGAAGACCTAACCATAGATACCCCACACGTATGGGTTTGATGAAAAAAAAATGTTGAGTTTCAGTTCTAAGTATGGGAACCCCCAAAATGTATTGTTCTTTTTCTATTTTTGTGTGAAAATCTTAATGCAAATCACAGAATACATCTACTTACCAAGTTTCAACAGTATAGTTCTTATAGTTTCGGAAAAAAGTGGCTGTTACATACGGACGGACAAACAGACAGACATGACGAACCCATAAGGGTTCCGTTTTTCGCCATTTGGCTACGGAACCCTAAAAATACTGAAACTTCGAAAAAGTAAATAATTAAGCGGGTTTCTCCATACAAAAACATGTTTTTTTTTACATGTAGAAACTAGCGCCATCTAGTATGATGGTACGGACCCTAAGTGTGCGGTTCTGACAAATTTAATTCACAAATTTCTTTTAATTCTTGAGTAGCATCGTTGGATATTGTCTCAAGGCTGAACAGGGGCTCTGAGTTGTCGAAGTTTCATACTCTTGTTGTCCATTGTTTTCGACGATTGTGTCTTAGTAACAATAGTTACAATTGCTCAATTTGATAAGAGTGTTGTTTACCCTCATTGAACTCAATATCAGTCGGAGGGTTCACGACTTTGTTATTGTTTTCTAATTATTGTGGCGTAATTCCAAAATTACTGAAACTCTGGGTTTCTCGTCCACAAGTCCCTCATTAACAATGTGGTCCAAATCGTGAGCGTTTCGACAAGGGTAGCATACCTTATACTCAGAATCACCAAACGGTATTCGATGAAGGTCATACAGGTATACGCGCCGACAACGGAACACTCCGACGACGAGGTAGAGACTATGTATGAGGACATCTCTACAGCCTTACATAGCACCAGGACCCATTATACCGTTGTTATGGGGGACTTTAACGCGAAACTGGGCAAACGAAGCGATGGTGAGCTGAGAGTGGGGCAATTTGGATATGGAGTAAGAAATGCACGTGGCCAGATGCTGGCCGACTTTATGGAGAAGGAGAGCCTCTTTATGATGAACTCCTTCTTTAAAAATTCAAAACAGCGGAAGTGGACATGGTTGCATCCCAATGGCGTAACAAAAAACGAGATAGACTTCATCTTGTCGACAAGGAAGCGAATATTCAATGATGTCTCCGTGATCAATTCAGTCAAAACAGGAAGCGATCACCGGATGGTCAGAGGCACATTGAATCTGAAGACCAAGCTAGAAAGATGTCGACTGATGAAGTCTACGCTCCGACCAGCGCCCATCCAGCTCCAAAACCCCGAGAGCTTTCAGCTCGAGTTGCACAATCGTTTCGAATGCCTAGGAGACTGCGAGAATGTGGACGATTATAATGACAGGTTCGTGGAAATTGTTCAAACGGTCGGGTCTAAGATTTTTAAAACTCGCCGTTCAAACAGAACCAAAAAAATCTCCGACTTCACCAGCAACCTCATGGAAGAAAGACGCAGATTGGTTTTGCAGTCCTCTGAAGACGCTACTCAGTATCGGCAACTAAACGGGCGGATCTCTAAGTCCCTAACTCGCGATTTACGCCAATATAATACAAATTGTATTAAAGAGGCGATTGAGCACAACAGGGGCTCGAAGGTGTTCGCGAGGGATCTGTCTGTTAGACAAAGCCAACTGACCAAGCTGAAGACTGAGGACGGCAGGACCATATCGTCTAAGACTGAGTTGCTGGAAGAAGTTGAGAAGTTCTATGGACAATTGTACAAGACCACACGTTTGCCTGTCAGCGATCTGGCTGAAGACCCAAGAGCCAGACTAACCCGACACTATACCGAAGATATCCCGGACGTCAGCCTGTACGAGATTAGAATGGCTCTCAAACAGCTCAAGAACAACAAGGCACCGGGTGATGATGGAATTACGGCTGAACTTCTGAAAGCAGGTGGAACACCGGTACTTAAAGCTCTTCAGAAGTTGTTTAATTCCGTTATACTCGAGGGACAAACGCCTAAGGCATGGCACAGAAGTGTGGTCGTGCTTTTCTTCAAAAAGGGTGACAACACTCTGCTGAAGAACTACAGACCCATCTCACTTCTGAGCCATGTCTACAAGCTGTTTTCGAGAGTCATTACGAATCGTCTCGCACGCAGGTTTGACGACTTCCAGCCTCCCGAACAAGCCGGTTTCCGAAAAGGCTTTAGTACCATAGACCACATACATACGCTGCGGCAGATTATACAGAAGACCGAAGAGTACAATCAGCCACTATGCTTGGCGTTTGTGGACTATGAGAAGGCCTTTGATTCAGTCGAAACCTGGGCTGTGCTACAGTCTCTCCAGCGGTGCCAAATTGACCATCGATACATCGAGGTGTTGAAGTGTCTGTATGAAAACGCCACCATGTCGGTTCGCCTCCAGGACCAGAACTCGAAACCTATCCAGTTGCAGCGAGGGGTGAGACAGGGAGACGTTATATCTCCGAAACTGTTCACCGCCGCCCTGGAAGATGTTTTTAAGCTTCTGGACTGGGGTGGACTCGGCATCAATATCAACGGCGAGTACATATCCCACCTCCGATTCGCTGACGATATCGTGGTCATGGCTGAGACTATGGAAGACCTAAGCACAATGCTCGATGGCCTCAGTAAGGTCTCTCAACAAGTGGGTCTTAAAATGAACATGGACAAGACGAAAATAATGTTAAATGTCCGTGTCGCACCCACTCCTCTAAAGGTTGGAGACTCTACACTGGAAGTTGTTGACGAATATGTATACCTGGGACAAACAGTCCAGCTAGGCAGGTCCAACTTCAAGAAAGAGATCAATCGACGAATCCAACTCGGCTGGGCAGCGTTCGGGAAGCTTCGCAATATCTTCACGTCCCAAATACCGCAGTGTCTCAAGACTAAGGTCTTTGACCAGTGTGTGTTGCCAGTGATGACTTACGGAACTGAGACATGGTCGCTTACTATGGGCCTCATAAGAAGGCTCAAGGTCACCCAAAGGGCAATGGAGCGTGCTATGCTCGGAGTTTCTCTGCGTGATCGAATCAGAAACGAGGAGATCCGCAGGAGAACTAAAGTAACCGACATAGCTCACAGAATCGCTAGACTGAAGTGGCAGTGGGCAGGGCACATAGCTCGTAGAACAGATGGCCGATGGGGCAGTAAAGTTCTCGAGTGGCGACCGCGCACCGGAAAACGTAGCGTAGGCAGGCCTCCCACGCGGTGGACCGATGACCTGGTGAAGGTCGCGGGAAGCCGATGGATGCGGGCAGCGCAGGACCGGTCGTCGTGGAAATCCTTGGGGGAGGCCTTTGTTCAGCAGTGGACGATTTGTGGCTGATATGATGAATTCCAAAATTAATATTAGGACATATCTCTTGTCCTTTAACCTTTAACATTAACGCAATGAAGCCGAATCGTTAGTCTATTCGTTTGAACCCGGATCATGGCTTTGGCAACATCTCACCTGATGGGAAGTGACGATGATGCCGAAGATGGATCTAAATTATAAGAACACTTCTTGTCTTTTCCTTCTTAAAGTTAGCCATATTTATTTATTAAATAGTTTATTTATTTTTAATATGCATATTATCATATTTATTTTATTACATTTATTTATAATATTATTAATTTACATTATATAGTATACTAGCTATTTCCCGCGACTTCGCCCGCGTGGACATCGTTTTTATGACTGTCTTTAAAGACCTTAATGACTTAAGTATTGCGACTATAAATTGAAATGTAAGCTATCCTATCTTTCAAGTTGGGTCGATTTGCACACTGTGCAAATCAAATTTAAAATCGGTTATGTAGTTTAGGAGTCCATCGCGGACAAACAACGTGACACATAATTTTTATATATAAATAGTATGTATTATTTTGTTAGTATTATTTATTTGTTTGATAGGTATTTAGGAATAAGTTATCAAAATTCCTGTTTTTTAAAAATATCGTCTTTGTTATTTACACGTCTTTTGTAATTTTCTCTCCAAGATCTGATGGAAGAAATTTCTCATAGAAATATGCTGTACCTTTTATATATTCTTATCTAGTTAATTGTTTGTTTGTCCCCATTTTTGTGTAAGATAAATTGTAAAATAAATAAATAAATGGCAGGCTTACCAAGATTCCTTAACGCATATCATATCAGACCTGGCTATCTTACCTTCAAGTAGGAACAGATCAATGTTGTTTACCATTGATGTTCGGCGGCAAGACTTAGATAAGATGGTAATAGATGGTCAGACGGGCTTAGAAAATGTCCTTTCAACAACCAAACCGTGTCTTAAAAAGTTAGACTCCGCCGGGAATCGAACCCGCGACCTCTTGTTGTGAAGCTAATGGACTAAACCACGGAGGCGGTTCAATCGCGCAGCCTTTCATAACAACTTACTTTTTTAACTTAGTATTGAGTTTTTTTTACTCTTGGGTAAATTTTCTGACTTGCATGATCTTACATTTTTTTAGGTATTTTATTTTTGTATACAGGGTGTAACAAAATTTGTGTAGGTCCCGTTAACTGGGAATTCTACTCGTCATACTGAACAACTTTCCCCAAGGAACCTATAGTCTATTCTCAAAAAAAAAACGACGGGTTGCACTCCGAGAGTGCCGGCAGAAGTGAAAACTTGAATATTAACGTTGTGCATTTTTGATATTTTGGAATGGTTAGGGAATAATTTTGCACGAATTGCTTTGATTATCAATATAAAAGTATCATTTATGTGGTAGAATACAATATTTATTTATTGCGCTATCGTACACAAACATGAAAATTTATGTTACATTAAAAAGTTTATATCTCAGAAAAATCAACAAAAAATCAACTCCATCCGTCTTACGAATTTTCGATCTGGTCACGTGTCCTGACGCGAGTTTAACATTTTTTACCCATTACAAAACAAGTGCACAACGCCGCTAAAGAAGTTTTCACTACTCCATCCGTCTTACTAATTTTCGATCAGGTCACGTGTCCTGACGCGAGTTAAACATTTTTTACGCATTACAAAAAAAGTGCACAACGCCGCTAAAGAAGTTTTCACTTCAAAAAAAATTGGACCCTCCATACTAAAATGAACAAAATCGGTCGATCAGCTGATCGAGTTGTTTGAAAAGTAAAAAAAAATACGTTTTCAGCAAAGTCGTAGAACAAAAGTTGTTCAGTATGACAGGTAGAAGCCCCAGTTAACGGCACCTACACCAATTCTGTTACAACCTGTAAAAGTAATATGTGAATATTTTTTTTGTATTTTAATGGTGTTACATACTGTTAATATATAGGTACTGATATAAAAACGATGTGACTATTATAAAAGTGACAGTTATTAAATGGAAAAACGATGTCTATCATCGTTTTGAAGTAAGTAACACATTTGTTTGACGTGTTGTGACTGAGAATATTTTATTACTTCATCGACCTTTTCGTTACCTTGACATACTGGCGGTCGTACATTTTTAGTTTAACTAGTGTTTCTCCAACGGTAGTAATTTTTTTAATTCAATTCAATATCTTTATTTCAGACTAAGAGACAGTCCATATGATTTTGTTAGTGAAAGTGTCCTTAAAAATTATGTTACTAAAAGAAATATTTAAAATTAAAAATAAAACATTAAATTATTAATAGCACTCAAGTTAAGAAGTAACTATTTAGTAATCTGTGACTCGAGGACAATACTATTTTTTTTTACTGTAGCGTACAAACTAAGAGTGATGATAGTAGTACAAATAATAGTAAAACAATAAAAAATAAAAATTGGCAAAGTGTGTGTCCTACTTGTAGTAAAGATCTCGAAGTAAATAAAAAAAAAATATTTTTCGCTATTTTTAATGATTTTTGTTTGAAATTATAGGTATCATTACCGTACTCGTTGATGTTTTTAAGGTACGTTATCTAAAGGTGTGGTTGGTACGGAACCCTCGGTGTGGGAGTCCAACTCGCACTTAGATCGTTTTTACTCTCAACAGAACAAAAAATGTTTAGGGCAAGATGTATAAATGTGATTAAGTTACTGTTATCCCCGAAACAGCTTGACCAATTTGAATGCGGTTAGAGACAAACATTTCATGTTTTCTTTCATTACTCAAACAAAATTATAAAGTTTCTGTCCTTTACTTGCACACTACACAACTAAAGTTCAACCGGACGGAAGTAGTTACAAAGTAAGGTTACAGTACGACCCTTGCATGCACGTAACGTATTTCAATAGCCCTACTTTTAAAGTTCAGCCTTCCATAAAATACATGTTCCCTACCTCTGGCCTTAAAGTTTTTCTATTTTCCGCTTCAAACTGGTTTGGTCTCTTTAACATCTGAGTAATTACCGCCTCCGTGGCGTTATGGTTAGTCCATTCTCTTCACATCAGGAGGTCGTGGGTTCGATTCCCGGTGGGGTCAACTTGTTAGACTCGGGTTGGTTGGTGGTAGGGCATTTTCTAAGCCCGCCTGACTGGATACCACCATCTTATCTAAGTCTTGCCGCCAAGCATCAGTGTTAACAACATTGATGTGTTCCGGCTTGAAGATAAGATAGCCAGTTCTCCATTTCGTTGGGGAATCTTAGTAAACCCGCTTCCATCTTCGGCATCATCGTCGCTTACCATCAGGTGAGACGTCCATTGCTGGACATAACGGGAGGCCCTAAGGATTTCTACGACGACTGGTTCTGCGCTACCCGCAGCCAGCGGCTTCCCGCGACCTTCGCCGGGTCATCGATCTACCGAGTGGGAGGCCTGCCTACTCTACGTTTTCCCGTGCGCGGTCGGCAATCGAGTACTTTACTGCCCTAACAGCCATCCTTTCTAATAGATAATGCCAAGGGCTAACCAATTGTGAATAAAAAAAATATTAGGTAAAATCTAGGAAGCTGTTTGTTTCGGGTGATTTGCGTAGTGATTAGTCTACTCGATTTAAACCTGGAGGTGGGGGACTTGATTTGATTGGTTGTAGGGCATTTGCTATGTTCATATACCTACGTCCCCACCAAAGGGCCTCGAGCCTACCCTGAATCAGGGCGATTAGGTCTTAGTCGACCACGCAGGCCCAGTGCGGGTTGGTCGACTTCACACACAACCTTCGAGTTTCTTCGCAGGCGTGTGCAGGTTTCCTCACGATGTTTTTCCTTCACCGTTAAAGCAATCGGTAAGTATATGTACGTAAGTTTTTGAAAAACTCACTGGTACATTGGCCGTCCAGATTTGAACCCGGTACCTCTGGTAAGATGGACCGAGTCGTTACCAGTTGAGCCACCGACGCTTTTTTTACAGCATTGATGTGTTCCAAAATAAGTATAAGATAGCCAGTTTCCCGTTGCGTCGGGGAATTTGTGTTAAGTTTGCTTACATCTTCGGCATCATCGTCACTTTACTGTCAGGTGAGATGATGCCAAGGGATTACCAATTGTGGATAAAAAGAAAATACCTACAGCGAGTAATAAAATGCACCAAATAACAAACCTCTCATAAAATGCACCAAATAACAAACCTCTCATAAAATGCACCAAATAACAAACCTCTAATAAAATGCAACAAATAACAAACCTCTTATAAAATGCACCAAATAACAAACCTCTCATAAAATGCACCAAATAACAAACCTCTCATAAAATGCACCAAATAACAAACCTCTCACAAAATGCACCAAATAACAAACCTCTCATAAAATGCACCAAATAACAAACCTCTCATAAAATGCACCAAATAACAAACCTCTTATAAAATGCACCAAATAACAAACCTCTTATAAAATGCACCAAATAACAAACCTCTCACAAAATGCACCAAATAACAAACCTCTTATAAAATGCACCAAATAACAAACCTCTCATAAAATGCACCAAATAACAAACCTCTCATAAAATGCACCAAATAACAAACCTCTCACAAAATGCACCAAATAACAAACCTCTTATAAAATGCACCAAATAACAAACCTCTCATAAAATGCACCAAATAACAAACCTCTCATAAAATGCACCAAATAACAAACCTCTTATAAAATGCACCAAATAACGAACCTCTCATATAAAGTTTACTCAGTAGCGTAAATTAATTGAATAATACTTTATATAAGAACTTATATTTTTGATTTTTTTACATTTTTAATGAGTTTTGGTGCATTATTTATTTTTAGAATCACTTAAATACTGGGTTGTCGGGTAGAAATCGCTCTCAGCGATATAGACTAGGAGGTCATGACAATTTGGTAACAATAACGGAATTGGTTTTTTTTTTATTTACAATTGGTAAACCCTTGACAACATCTCACCTGGTGGGTGACGATGTTGCCGAAGATGGAAGCGGGCTTACCAAGATTCCTCAACGCAATGGGGAACTGACTATCTTATCTTCATGCCGGAGCACACCAATGATTTCAACATTGATATTTGGCGGCAAGACTTAGATAAGATGGTGGTAGCTAGCCAGGCGGGCTTAGAAAATGCCCTACCACCAACCAAACCGAGTCTTACAATTGACCCCGCCGGGAATCGAACCCGCGACCTCCTGTGTAAAGCCAGTGAACTTTGCCTCTGAGCTACGGAGGCGGTTAAAACTTGAAAACTTAGGTTGAGAGGATAAATGGCAACCTTCTGATGTTAAATATGTCGGTCTGCCTGCGCAAAGTGGTTGAGTTATGTAGTTATAGCGCCTAAGAAACTAGTTATCGTGACCAAAAAAAAAACTATAAGGGAAATGGCTTAGTAAGATATAAAATGAAAGTACTAGTTGTAATCCGTAATTTCCAACTTTGGCGCTCCGGCAGGGGGGTTGGGTTCCTGGTCCAGAACTCTTATTATTTCTACTACTAACTGGCGTTGCTCCATAACGCAACCGAATATTTGGCTTGTTTTTGTATAATTGTCATGAGTACAACTAGTACTTTCATTTTACATCTTACTCAGCCATTTCCCTTATCGTTTCTTTTTTGGTCACTATATCTAGTTTTTCAGGCGCCATAAGTACATAACGCAACCACTTTGCGCAGGCAGACCGACATATTTTACATCAGATGTTTGCCATTTATCATCTCAATCTAAGTTTATCCATTTCGTTATCTATTCAGTTTTAAAACTTGAAACTCACTTCAGGTTGTTAATTAAGGAAAATAAATTACTTAGATAATAAAAACGCACACTCCCACTTCATTATGCACCTTATGTTTCATACAATAGTAATTTAACTCTATGGATTAGCTCGCTGGACTCATAAAAGAAACACACAACCCTCATTGCGTTTAGCCAATATTTTACGGCGCTTACCGATTTGCATAGCTCGGCCGCGGCTTCTATTTCCTTTGGGTGTTGTTGCGAACTCAGGAGGAGAAATGTGAGGGGAATACACTTTATTTTTCATTTTACAGGGTGTTGGAAAATGTTTCGAAAATCCTCTTGGATTTTGATCCACGAATTGCAAAAAGGGTTATTATAAAGTTATGTTTATTTGGCGACTTGCTTGTTACAAAGGCGTGATTTAATCTAAATATATAAAAATCAATGCCACTTTTCGTTGTAATTTTATAACTCAAGAACTGCTGGACCGATTTTACTAATTCTTTTTTAGTCGAGTTCTTTATTGTTAGGAGAAGGTTCTTATATAGGGTAAGGCAGGGTAGGGTAGGGTAGGGTAGTTTAGTGTAGTGTAGTGTAGTGTGAGGAAGGGTTGGGTAGTGTAATGTAGGGAAGTGTAGTGTAGGGTAGGGTAGGCTAGGGTAGGGTAGGGCAGTGTAGTGTAGTGTAAGGCGGATCGTAGTGGGGACAGCTAGTATGGTTACTTTATTTAACATACTTGTGGGTTCTAAGGACTTAAGATAGGTCAAATGACACTATTCAATTTAATTTATTGAAATACTGTGTAAAGCTATTACTATGGAAAAATATGCAATATACTTAAAATAATAAGAAATCGTTTTGATTGAATATAATTTTAAAAATACAACCAGTTTTGATGTAAAAAAATAAACTGTAGACCCTGTTTTTGGCATTAATTGCAAAATTTCTCAAAAACAAACAGTTAATGTTGAATGAAACAAACACACAAAAATCGGTGACTTTAAAAACTATCATTTTAATTAAACTCATTTTTTTAATACTTATTTGAAAGTATATAAAAGTTATAAAAACATTTTAAAATCGAGAATTGGGCGTTCGGTTTCAACGTAGCAGCCGCGTTGAAGCCCGCATTGATTTGAACTTAAAATGAGTAGACATACGTTCGATATTATTTTAACACGTATTAACCTGCTCAGATAGGATATTATAAAATAGTAGATTATTTAAATGAAAAAGATATATATATGTTGATTTTATAACAAATACCATTAACCTGAGACTGTAATCTGAATCATGACATTATTTGTAATATACAATTATTATTTTTTGACTATTTAAAAGTGTTCAAATCTGGACGGCCAATGTACCAATGAGTTTTTCAAAACTTACGTACATACTTACCGATTGCTTTAACGGTGAAGGAAAACATCGTGAGGAAACCTGCACACGCCTGCGAAGAAACTCGAAGGTTGTGTGTGAAGTCGACCAACCCGCACTGGGCCCGCGTGGTCGACTAAGGCCTAATCGCCCTGATTCAGGGTAGGCTCGAGCCCCTCGGTGGGGACGTATATGAGCTGTAATGATGATTTAAAAGTGTGTGTAACACCTATTTGAAATAAATTGTTTTGATTGATTGATTGATAGATTGAGGCATCTTAAAGCCTTATATAGGTCTTATATAAATACATAGATAACCCGTAAATAACCCGTTGTATATTATGTTGATGATAGTGCCCATATTTTATATACGTATATCATAAAGTTGTTACTTTATTATTTAATAGTTGGATACATATTTACTTATAATTATGTTTGTAATAATGATACAAACAATACACATAGAACGTTACAAAAATAAATGATAAAGAAAACCAACCTTAATTTGTAATTGAAAAAAAATTATCCCATACATAGGTCTACTATGCAGTGGATTTTGTAACTGCAGTTGTAAGTTTGTAGTAGTATTGTTGTTAAATTATATGTTGAGTAAAAATTAACAACTTTTAGATTTTGTTCTTTACTTGGGCTGTAAGACTTTGCTTTTTGTCAGATTTCATAATTCTAGGTCAACAGAAAGTACTCAAAAGGTTTTAATTTACTTGCAAAAGACAAGTATGCGGCATAACCGCCTCCGTGGCGGTAGTCCATTCGCTTCACATCGGGACATTGCGGGTTTGATTCCCGGTGGGTTCAACTTGTAAGACTCGGTTTAGTTGGTGGAAAATCATTTTCTGAGCCCGACTGCCTAGCTACCACCATCTTATCTAAGATGTTAACAACATTGATGTGTTCCGGCTTGAAGATAAAATAGCCACTTACCCATTGCGTTGGGGAATGTTGGTAAGTCCACTTTCATTTTCAGCATCATCGTCACTTACCATCAGGTGAGATGATGCCAAGGGCTTTCCAATTGGAAAGAGTATTTTTTTTTAAATTGCCGAATTTTTTAATTGCGTTGACTTAGAAACTACTTCTCCAAGGGTCCGTAACCCAACATCCAACTCTTTGAAATTCGAATCAAATTCAAACGTGAAAATAAATTCTCCTGTGGGGGGGGGGAGGATTCAATAGCTCGCTAATTGTACGAACGAATTCGAACGTTTACTATTTTAGATTCAACCGACCGAAGCATCACCACCACGTGTTGTGGTTAACCAAAATGTAGCTACATCTAAATAGTAAAGTATTCTGTGGCTACATCATGATATTAAACGTATAGGCTGAAAATCATTTATTATTATTAGATCTTTACCTATGAAATTTCCGATTGTACAAAAACGTTTAAAGATATAAATTAATATTAAGAACAATAGTTATTATATGAAGAAAAATATGGAGGAGTGTGGAGTGACGCAGGAGTTGACCAATATGAGGCCGGAATGGCGACAAAAAACATTTAAAGCCGACCCCAAATAGTTGGGATTAATAAGGCTTGGAAGATGATGATGATGAGTTATTAAAACAAAATTTATTTTCAAAATAGCATTAGACTATTAGAAATTAAATGGTGGGAAACATATGCCTATTGTTTAGATATTTTGAGAGCACGGTGGCTTTAACCCCATGAAGTCGGGTTTTTTCACCTGAAAAAATTGCCTTTATTGGGACAAAAAATACTCAGTTTTAATTTTTAAGCTCTAGAGTTATCGCAGCAGTTTCTTCGTTACTAATCTAATCTATCCCACATAAGATTTCAACTTACCACCAGGTGAGATGTTGTCAAGGGTTTACCAATTGTGAATAAAAAAAAATCAGGAAAATTCAAGAAAATTATCTAGTATAAAAAATTGCCCCATCTGACCACTAAGAAAACTCCTTTGTTCCATTCATTGTCAACATAAGGTCAATAATAAAAAACAATAACTTTTCATTTTCAATGACTTCAAAAACTGAATCGGCAATTTCATAGGTAAAGACTTATAATATTATTAATTAAGTAAAATAAAATTTCTTCAGAATAGCGTTGGTGGCGTACCGGCTAGGGCCGCCGCCTCCTGTCCGGGAGGTCGTGGTTTGAATCCTGCCACGTACCAATGTGATTTCGAATTTTTATTTCATATGTACATTTATCCGACGCACTTACGGTGAAGCAAAACATCGTGAGGAAACCTGCACACGCCTGCGAAGTAACTCGCAGGTTGTGTGTGAAGTCGATAAACCCGCACTGGGCCCGCGTGGTCGTCTAAGGCCCGATCGCACTAATTCAGGGTAGGCTCGAGCTCCTCGGCGGGGACGTGTATGAGCTGATATAATGAGAATAAAATTTTTTCACACCTTCAAAAAATCAAAAACAATTTATTTCAAATAGGTGTTTACACACACTTTTAAATAGTCAAAACAAAAAAAAATACAGTATATTACAAATAATGTCATGATTCAGATTACAGTCTCAGGTAATGTTATTTGATATAGAATCAACATATATATCTTTGTCATTTACATAATCTATTATTTTATAATATCCTCTAGAGCACAAAACCTGCACACGCCTGCGAAGATACTCGAAGGTTGTGTGTGAAGTCGACCAACCCGCACTAGGCCCGCGTGGTCGACTAAGGCCTAATCGCCCTGATTCAGGGTAGGCTCGAGCCCCTCGGTGGGGACGTATATGAGCTGTAATGATGATCCTATAGAGCACAAAACTTTTTTGACATGAGTCTTGAATTTACTCTCTGACAAACTAGTTACATTTTCTGGAATTTTATTGTAGGTTGCCAGGTTATCTAATATAATACCAACCAATTTTATGTGTTTTTGAAGTTGTACTCTTTTAACGAAAACTGTGAAAGCGCTAGGTGCAGTGCTCAACAGCAGTATTTACATGTGCACAGTCCCTTTAGGTGTAACGTCTGTTACTGTTATTTATTTATTCGTTTGGCTTTCCAAGTAGCTTTCATAATAATTGGAAACACCAAACACGTTAAAAACTCCAGTACAATTTTAAAAATCTTAGTACAATTTTGCATTAATATTTTTTGTTTTTGTTATTTTCTAAAACAGTACAAAACTAATTTAAAAAAATACATGAAATCTTCCTGGCAAAATTATATACGAAACTTTTTTTTAATACACAAAATCTACCTGTCGAATAAAAAATAATCATGCAAATTGATTCACAACATCTAAAGCCTTTTTTTATTGATTAGAGGAATATAAATATCCAAAATAAAATGCAATGGTCTTGTCAGACATATCTCTAACTAGATTTTGCCAGCGGTTTCGCTTGCGGTACATAGTTTCTATTACTGTCTTCGAGGATGCGCAGTGCGCGAGCCGCTGGCGGCTTGCGAGCGTGGACAACAGTGGCATGCACAGGATGTTTTTTTAACACCGAGCAAGCCGTTAAGGGTGGGCTCTACTCATGAAACTGAACCACTTTCTCCACGAAACCCATTCTGAAATCGTGAAAAAAAAAATTAACTCTCCATACAAAGTTGGCTAATCAATTGATCGATTTCTATGAAAAGTCCTAAAAAAGAATTGCGAATTCAGTATGGCTTTCTTGGGTAAAGTTGACCAATTTCATGAGTAAAGCCAACCCTTAACGGCTTGCTCGGTGTTAAAAAAACACCATATGTTAATCCAGACCCTAATCTGTCTACCTACCTAATTTCAGCCAGATACGTTCTGCAGTTTTTGCGTAAAAGAGTAACAAACATCCATACATACAACCTTTCGCGTTTATAATATTAGTAGGATTGAACACTAAATAAAAAATTGGCCAAGTGCAAGTCAGAACCGCACACAAAGGGTGCCGTACCATCATATTAGATGGCGCTTGTACAAAGGGTTCCGTACCATCATACTAGATGGCGCTAGTTTCTTCACGTTAAAAAAAACAGGTTTTTTTATGGAGACTTTCACTGTTTCTAATTTTTAGTATTTGTTGTTATAGCGGCAACAGAAATACATCATCTGTGAAAATTTCAACCGTCTAGCTATCACGGTTCATGAAATACAGCCTGGTGACAGACGGACAGACGGACGGACAGCGAAGTCTTAGTAATAGGGTCCCGTTTTTACCCTTTGGGTACGGAACCCTAAAAATGAATAAAATTATGCTAAGTCGTCGTGCGTCGGTGCACTCTTAACTAGGTCGCGGGCAAATTGTATTGCTGAAGCGCGACTGCTTCCAAATCTTAGTCATTATATCAGCTCATACACGTCTATATTATAATATATTTTTAACCGTTAATTGTGAGTACAGCGCTACAAGAATCTTTTGGGACTTGGATAACATTCACAGCGGAACGCTGCTTGTGAATTCAGTTGTCAACCGAAATGTCAATTACATACAACGCCATTTTAGTACATATATTTATGCCACGTGCAAAAAGATACAATTCTTTTATGTAACTTTGCACAAATTATCAGTCCCACACACGTTATTTAATAACAATAATACATTTTGTAAGCACCATCATTTTGTTTTGTTTTGTATTTGGAATGGCGCATTAAGTTCTATTATGTAACTTTGCACAAATCATCAGTCCCACACACGTTATTTAATTACAATAATACGTTTTGACTATCGTAATCATACGACACTTATCAGGTTTTTAATAAGCACCATCATTTTGTTTTGCTTGTATTTGGTGTGGCGCATCCAGTTCTATTGTGTAACTTTGCACAAATCATCAATCCCACACATGTTATTTAATTACAATAATACGTTTTGCCTATCGTAATCATACGACACATTATCAGGTTTTTAATAAGCACATCATTTTGATTTGTTTGTATTTGGTGTGGCGCATCCAGTTATATTATGTAACTTTGCACAACTCATCAGTCCCACACAGATTATTTAATTACAATAATACATTTTGTCTTTAACTATGGGTTAAAGGCCCGACAACCTGCGACCATTTCATGCAATTACGAGGGTGGCATTCTTAAATGCCCTCATTGCGCGAGGAGTTTCGCTGCGAAGATTGGCTATCTTGTATAAGCCATCTTCGGCGGCACGCGCGGCAAACCGACTAGGAGTCAAAGTGGTCGCCATGACCGAAATCGGTCGGATAGATCACTCACTTACTCAATCACATTTTGCCTATAATAATCATACTACACAATATCAGGTTTTTAAATTTTGTTAATTGTTTCAGAATCCCTACTGCTGCGAATAGTGAGGGTCACAGTGCCATCATACCGGATCAGAGGGCAGCCAGCTCAGCTGGAGTGTGACTTTGAGCTGGGGAATCACACCCTGTACTCCGTCAAGTGGTACCGCGATAATGAGGAGTTCTACAGATACCTACCGAAGTTCGAACCGCCTAAGCATGCGTACAGAGTCGATGGAATTAGAGTTGATGTGCGTATTTTGAACTAATCATTAGTTTTTACATAACTCGTAATGCCTCCACTGTTGTGCAATAGGGTAAATAGTTGTCTGATTAAGGCGAGGCGTATGCTTAGAAGAGTTTTCTTTTTTTCTTTTTTTACATGTAAATATATAAAAAAATATTATATACAGTTGAACATAGAATTCCTCCTTTTTTGGAGTCGTTTAAAGATTAACGTTAATAACCAAACTTTTGCGTTTTTTTAAAGCTTTTTTGTTTCAATTAAAAACTTCATCTTCTATTCGAGTTAAAAATTAAAAATTAAAAACTAAATTAATTTAAAAATTCCAACTGGCATATTAAAGTGTGTGTTTAGACTAATCGATTAAGAAAATTTAGAGGCACTAAATCGGTCTGGTACAATGAAAATCTCTGTTTTATAAGAGGTGTCTGTCTGATATATTATTTTTTCTGTTATAAAACCTAACAAATCGTGTTTCTACAACTAACAAGTCTTGAAATAAAGAATCAGGTTACAAAATATCACTTTCATATGTTTTTTTATTGCTGAGAAAAATCGAGATCCCAGTTTCCAATGCGTCGCCTTAAAAAAAATATACTACTATTATTTTAGTGTTCCAAAAATAAGACACAATATTACATCTCTAGACATATTAAACCTCATTGATGTTTTCAAATTGACAAAAAATCGGCCAAGTGCGAGTCGGACTCGAGTACAGAGGGTTTCGTACACTATTACTCCACACAAGTTTAATAATGATAAATATTCATTACAAACAAAAGACATCAGCGCACACGACAGAAAAATGAATAAAAGTACTACGCCCCTGAAAAACAGACAAATGGACAAACAAACAAGCAGAATAAAAGCATGTAGGTAATAAATTTCGAGGAATTGCGCTCCTACTAAAATTTCATAAAACTTGACTTGCTTAATTTTTAATTAAGTCTTATTTCTCAGATTTCTGAACAACTTTGTCCAAAAAAACATAATCAAATAAACAAGCTAAACGCTTTTATCTTAATTTTTTGTTTTTGTCAGTTTTCTAAAAAAAGTACTAAACCGATTTTGATGAAATTTATTAGAGGACTAAACTGGAAGCATTACCTATCAAATGAAAAGTAAATCATGAAAATCGGTTCTCAGTCAGCGAAGAAATCGCGTAACATACAAACATAAAACCAACCAAGTGCCACTCGGGGTTACACTGACAGGGTTCCACTTTAACCACCTACCAACAGAACAAGACCTCTCAGTACATAATTTGCTCTAGCTAAATAGAGGTCTACTTATTCTGGAATTGTATATTTTATTTTACCTGTGGGAAGAACGGAATTTAGATATTCTCATAGTTTTTTTATGCATTCAACCTCTTATACTGTGATTTTTTGCAAGATTTTAGGTCCAGTAGTTTCAGAGATACAATACAATTTTTATTGATAACTTGCTTGTTACACGTCAAAGCTAATTAATCTTAATAAAATAACTTAAATGAGTGATATTGGGGGAGAAAATGGTCAGTTTTCACCTATTTTCTTAAATAATTACAACTAAAATAAAATGCCTAAACTACTTAAATTAAAATACCTAAAACACTTTAAATCACACCTAAAATAACTTAAAAAAAAAACAACAAACAAAATAACCCGTCCCTCGTCATCCCCGGTGCAAAGGTGCCCATAACACTAGCTGTATATCTGCTCTTAATGGCTATGGACAGCCTCTGCCCAAACACTACTAAACTATCAGTGACTGGGAGGAATGCAAGCTAGCCAATGCATGCGAACTCTCCACCATTGATAAGGACCGAGCTGTAGGAAATGAAAACGTGCTCAACAATGGTGCATATCTACCGTACTCGTCATGCGGTCTCAGTTTCATTAACAACTCAAAGGTTTACTGAACGATACTAGAGCTATCAAACTTGAATGCATTTGCTGTTTGATTCTGGACTAACTTTGTACATTGTGACACAAGGGTCGTAAATAGGAGCTGGTATTTCTTTATTCAACCTTACCAAACTAGTAACTGCCTCCGTTAGTCCATAACATAAATGCTGTAAAATTGATGTTTGGCGGCAAGACTTAGATATACTAGCCAGGCAAGCTTAGAAAATGCCCTTGGAGTCAAACAAAGTTAGACTAAGTTTTTTTACCAAGATCTTATCTTCAAGCGGGAACACATAAATGCTGTTAAAATTGACTTTTGGCGGCAAGACTTAGAAAAGATGGTGGTAGCTAGCCAGGCGAACTTAGAAAATTCCCTTCCACCAACCAACCCAAGTCTTCAAATTGCAAACAAGATGAACTTTGTTTACCGTGGTTACGAGTTTATAATTACATTTTATGCTGTGTATCATACAGTTGTAAGGATTCAATGACTGTTTCTAACCTACTTCCAAAATGGATGAGGTTCTCAATTCGACTGTATGTTGTTTTTTTTGTATGTTTGTTACGCGATATCTTCGCAGATAGTGGACTGATTTTCTTTTTTTTTATTCGATATGGTATGCTACCAAATTGTTCCTGCATTTAAATTCCAAAAAAGAAATTGGTACATAGACAGTTCCCGGATTCTAACCCGGGACCTCTGGTTAGTAAGACTGAGTCAGCCTGAGCTACTATTGGCTACCGATGATTTTAAACTGTTTTAACTATGGGTTTCTTACTCACGAAACTGAACAGTTTCTTTTTGTAAGAAACCTTAAGTTAATTTACATTTTTTTTACATGACTACGACTATCCAAGAAGGAGGTTTATGTTTTTGGCTGAGCTTGTAGCCTTAACAGCTGGATGGACTTTTGAGCGCGAGGTGTCGTTAGATTCGTCTTGATGACATAAGATACAATTATTAGCAGTCGGGTTTTTAATTTTTAGGGTTCCGTGCACTTAAAGAGTGACCAACGGGACCCTGTTACCTACTAAGTCTCCTCTGTCTGTCTGTCAGCGGGTCGTAAGTTCACCGTAATAGGTAGAAAGCTGAAATTTTCACAGAGTGGGTATTTCTATTGCCCGCTACAAATTTTAATACAAAAAATAAAAATAAATTGGAGCCCCCATACAAGAATTTTTTTTTTAAACTTGATGAAACTAGTGACATCTAGTACGATGGTAAGCAACCATTCGTATGTGATTCTGACTCCTACTTGGCTAGTTTTCATTTGATGATTTATGTTTTTGTAACTTCTTATAAATCACATCACATCAGCTCATATATACGTCTAGTTTCTTCGCAGATGTGTGCAGGTTTCCTCATGATGCTTTCCTTCACCGTAAGAGCGTCGGATAAACGTAAAATATGATATCGAAATTCGAAAACACATTGGTACGTGGCAGGATTCGAACCACGACCTCCTGGATAGGAGGTAGCAGCCCTTGCCGTTGCGCTACCGACGCTTATTATAATTATCGATCAGATTATGTATATTATATGAAACTTCAATTAAAAAAAAGCTTTTTTAGTTAAAGTTGTTCAATTTTACGAATAGAAGCCCCAGTTAACATTTTGCTCTATATTTTTTATCTCATTTCATCATCATCATCATCATCATCATCTCAACCGAAAAACCTCCCTTGTTGAACATACTCCATTTTCCACCATAGACCTATATCGTCACGATTCTGAACCACACTTCGTCTTCCAAGCTTTCCTACTTAAAAAAATGTGTTAAAAGTTAAATTTATAAAAAGTTAATTCATTTACAAGGTAGGCGAAGCGAAATTTTATATTCTTTACATTTTACCAAGCATTAATTCCCCGAAGGTTTAAATAACGTACCAAGGTATGAATGCTTCGTATGTCACTCAAGAATTTAATAATGAAATTTTCGTTTTATAATGTATTTAGGGAATCTTCATGGGTATTAAACCTGTTGTTTTTCATTGACATCTAGCGTAGTTTTTTTTATCTGTAATTTGTAAGCCCTTGAATTCGTCTCACCTGATCGTAAGTGACGACGATGCCAAAGATGAAAGCGGGTTTACCAAGATCTTATCTTCAAGCCGCAACAAACACATAAATGCTGTTAAAATTGACTTTTGGCGGCAAGACTAAGAAAAGATGGTGGTAGCTAGCCAGGCGAACTTAGAAAATGCCCTTCCACCAACCAACCCAAGTCTTACAAAGTAAGACTCCGCCGGAAATCGAACCCTGGACCTCCTGTTTGTGAATCTAATAGACTTACCCATTACGCCACGGAGGCGGTTAAAGGGTGCAGTGATCAAAAAGCACCATTGATATGTTGCATTTTGGTTGGTGGAAGGGCATTTTCTAAGCTTGCCTGGCTAGTATATCTAAGTCTTGCCGCCAAATATCAATTTTACAGCATTCATGTTTTCAGGCTTGAAGGCAAGATAGCTAGGTAGTTTCCCATTGTGTTTGAAAATCTTGGTAACCCCGCTACATCTTCACCATTATCGTCACTTACCATCATGATGCCAAGGTCTTACCAATAGTGGATAAAAAAATATTATTATTAATATTCACCAAAGTAAAATAATAATAATAAAAATAGTAAATGCGCAGAGGCAGCTTGTGGCGAGCAGTAAGTGAGTGGCGACACCTCGCACCCCGAATCCAGAGGGCCCGTGTTCATTTGGCCCTCGCCTCTTGTGCTTAACTGGGCGGCCAAGAGTCGAGAAAACAAGAGCGGAACCTATGCTCCACTTTGGAAGTGTAAAATGTCATAACACCGGGGGCCTGCTGACCCTACAGGGAACTGAACTCCACAGACTCACCTCTCGACATCCTTATACGTTCACACCAATGTTGCCACCCTGCTGCCATTTATTGGGGGCCCATTTAGTGAGCGCAAGTCTATGATTTCAAGATGAAACAATTGATATGACAGGCGTCCCGTAGTCACATCAATATCCTGGCAACCAGTCCAACAAATACCTACCCTTAACCGGGCATAGTTCCCATCTTTTCTGCAATAGTCCTTGCACCTGACGGGTGCTATTTTTGGGTGAATCTCTATGGTACAGGCAGAGACAGTAACCGCTAGGTGTACACATCACAACACATTAATATATCTCAAAGGGGCCTCTGCGTGTAAGTACGCCTTCCAAAGGACAGGCCTTTGAAAAAACCGAGATAACAAATATTAATAGTAAAGCAGTCCTCTTCAACAACGCCAGGATAGTCCGACAGTTCCTGTCCCCATCTCACTGAACTCCAGCTGACTGTACCTCCGCTGGAGCTGCTCCTGAGCTGCTACTTCGCCTCGTGTCAAATGAAGTGTTCTACATATACCGTCGGTGGCGTAACCACTATGGCCACTATTTCCTGTTCAGGAGGTCGTGGTTCAAGTCCTGCCACTTACCAATGTGTTTCATATGTACGTTTTTCCGACGCTCTTACCACAGTATAATAAAGAGTACTAGCGTTACGGTTAAGGTGAAGGAAAACAGCGTGAGGAAACCTGCACACGCATGTGAAGAAACTAGTAGGTTGTACGTAAAGTCAACCAACTCGCATTGGGCCCGCGTGGTCGACTAGCCGATCGCCTTAATCCAGGGTACGTTCTAGCCCCGCGGTGGGTAGGTACGTATATGATAAATAATAAATATTTATTTATTCTGACAATTGGAGTGCATTATTTTTGGGAAACAGACTACCCGCGTAGACATCATGTGTATGACTTTATTTGAGGGTGTGTGGTGCGCGAGCAACAGTTGGATAAGAAGTATTCTATGTAACTTCCCACCATTAGGAGGTGCAAAAAATCACGTTGATCCGTTGTTCCGTTGCTATGTGAAAACGGACAAATAAACACATTTTCACTTGTATAATATTAGTATGGATTTTGTTATTTAATTTTATATTTATAACTAGCTGTTTCCCGCGGCTTCGCCCGCTCAGATCCCGGTAAAACTTTTATACCTATTCCCAGACCTACCGAATCCATCCAGCCGTTTCGGAGGAATATGGCAACTGGCACTGTGACGCAAGAACTTTATATATATTTAAAATGAAAGACTAATAACCTAGATATGTTTAATAGTTATTTGCATAATTTCCTATTTAAGGTTCTAGTTTTGAAGTTAGGAATAGTTAATTCTAGTCTGGTGGTTAAGCCAGTTTGCAATCAAGCGTTAGCGCTCCAACTGCTGCGGAAAGGATCAATTGACATATCGTGGGAAGTTATTAGAGGTTATTTTGATTTAAATACTATTTTTGTCAACAGTTATCAAAATCGGACGCCAGAAAGGTGGTTCTACACCAGGTGACCTTGAAGTCCACCGGGCAGTACCGCTGCGAGGTGTCAGCGGAGGCGCCAAGCTTCGCGTCAGTAGCTGGTGAAGGACGGATGGAAGTTATATGTGAGTTTTACTGAAGTTTACAACGCGGATGAACGAGGCTTACGCCAAGAGGTACACGGAAACCGTATTACAATCTATCGGCTTACAGTAGCGCTGCGAATGTACTTACGCAGAGAAACGGGAGGGTACTTGCAGGGCAGCGGGCGTCGGGGCACAGCCAGGCAAACTGCGCGAGTTTGCCAGGCTGACTACAGGCTATTATGGGCTAGTACCTACGGCGGTGGCGCATCGTGTGACATCAAAAGTGTTGCGCTACTGTAAGCCATATGGTAATACTGTGCCAGAGTTTAGAAAACGGCGAAGTGCGAGCCGTATCATCGTACAAGATTTAAAACTATACACTTTTTAAATCCTGTATCTTGAATAGGGGCCCCGTTTAATTTTTAACTTAATTTTATTTTAATTATCATTTTCTTTTTATTCACAATTGGTAAACCCTTGGCGTCATCTCACCTGATGGTAAGTTTGTTGTTACAGCGGCAATGAAAATACACACTTTTAAAGTTTCAACTGTTTTTCTATTACGGTTCGTGATGACAGACGGACGGATGAACTGTCAGCGGAGGCTTAGTAATAGGATTCCGTTGGGACCCTGGCTGAAAAAATAATAGAACGCTATCACACTAATATTATAAAGGCGAAATTTTGTGAGTGTGTGAGTATGTATGTTTTTACTTCTTTACGCAAAAACTACTGAACGGATCTGGCTGAAATTTGGTAGGTAGACAGGATTGGTAGGTGAACCTGGATTAACACATAGGCTACTTGTTTACACTTGCGAGCCGCTTGCGGCTCGCGCACTGCGCACCCTCTAAAAGTCATAGAAACGTTGTCCACTCGGGTGAAGCCACGGAAAACAGCTAGTTTATAATAAATAATAACTTATCGTCATCATATGACAATAACTATATATCACTGCTATACATAGACCTCTTCAAGGTTCTCCAGTAGCGTCTGCGTACCGGAAGAGATAACGTAGGCAGGCTTCCAGTTCTACTCAGTGGACCGAAGCCCTGGTAGAGGCAGTGGGAAGCCTGACCGATCTCATATCAACCTAGCATAGCCGGTGAATAAACAGATTAACAAACAACAATTGTATAAAGTACTCGCTATTACATAAAATGATTTTCATTGGAACGACGCGATTAACAAAACTACCAGTTTCCAGTAAATGGCTGCCATAATCCAACAATGCCCCATATATTTGCTCGGTTGGCACTTCTAACGTAGGTAAACTTTCATTTTTTACGACCTCGCTATGAACAATCCAGTTTATGTTTTTCAGTTAAATAGGAACAAAATAAAAAGCGTCGGTGGCTCAACTGGTAACAACTCGGTCCATCTAACCAGAGGTACCGGGTTCAAATCTGGACGGCCAATGTACCAATGAGTTTTTCAAAAACTTACGTACATATACTTACCGATTGCTTTAACGGTGAAGAAAAACATCGTGAGGAAACCTGCACACGCCTGCGAAGAAACTTGCAGGTTGTGTATGAAGTCGACCAACCCGCACTGGCATTAGGTCTTAGTCGACCACGCGGACTAAGGCCTAATCGCCCTGATTCAGGGTAGGCTCGAGCCTCTCGGTGGGGACGTATATGAGCTGATATAATAATAGGAACAAAATAATCTACGAGTTTTTCACCTAGAGACAAAACTTACTGTTAAGAGTACTAGTTCCTACAGCATGACAAAAAAGAGTTTCATATCACCACCGTGATATATGGAACTAATTTATTTTTTAATGGCAACACTTTAGTATGGTGTCAAACGGATTTGCCTTTGCTGAGTGGTTGTCGATTTTTGTATATTTTATTGAATTTTGCAATTATTTTCGCTAAACTGACTACTTAAGACGAGGTACTGATTGGAACAGTTGTCTCTGTCTTTTTTTTTACGTGTGAAGAGTAAAGAAAATAACCACACTTTTTAAATTTTCCAGTGGTTTTTAGTTTCACTACAACGAAAGTATTAAAAATAATAACTAGGTTTTATTTACCCTGATCATTTCTACTAGGGGTATTCAATAAATAGTGAAAATGCGATACATTCTCCTTGAAAAGAAAAAAAAATACTGGCAGACATAGCTCAGATATTTGGTGTGATGATAGTAAAAAAATCAATCAATTCTCTTTTGTTTTTTAAAATAGAAGTCATTTGTTTGCGTCGTCGGAACGTGTTCGTAAAAATGGATAAATTTGAATTTAGCGCGGTACAGAAATATCTCAGCTTGAAAAATTTAACTACGAAGCAGGTAAATCAAGACTTGAGAGCAATATAAGGGGTTCTCGCTTCTCTATATTCTATGATGGCGCATTTGTGTGCTGAATTCAAGCGAGAAAGAACTTCCACTAACGACGACCCACGCACGGGACGCCCTACATCAGTAGAGACTGAACAAATGATTAAAAAAGTTGAATTTTTTTTTGATGGATCGTCGAGTTGTTGTTCGTTTTATAGCAAAAGAAGTGAAGATTTCGATAGGAAGTGTTCATAATATTATACACGTGTTCATAATGTTATTAGGTATGAAAAAAGTGTCAGTGCGCTGGGTGCCCAGAATGCTTCCTGACGCACAGAAATAAACGAGACTGAGAATACAACAAGGGTGATTGAACAATTGTGAATAAAAAAATTAAAAAAGATCCTGACTGATTTTTGGCTTGGTTCAAAACTATGGACGAAACATTTCTCCATCATTATGACCCGTAACCAAAAAAAGAATCCATGACTTGGAAGAGACCGGCATCTCCAACTCCGAAGAAAAAGGCGATTTCATCCACCGTTAAGATCATAGACTCTCTTTTCTGGGACAGCCAAGGGTCGGTAATGATTGAATACCATAATCATGGAGCGACTATTACAGGGACTTTGTACGCAGGACAAATAACAAAGTGGCGTGAGGCAAACTCGCTCAAGTTGTTTTGTTTTACCAAGATAACGGCAACGCGCACTGAAAAAAAATGTAAATTGAAACAGAAAATATGAAAATTTAAGTAAGGTGTGAGTGAGTGAGTGAATGACGTTGCTTATCAAATTTAAACCGTTATAGATCCTCAAACGGTCATTCGAAATGAAAAATGATAAGATAAACCTTATTTTTACGTCCTACTTAATTTAATACAGTCCGACGACCTTTTTTTCCTTTTTTTACAATATAGCGTCTGGTTGTAGCCATATTTCATTTTGATTACTGTCATGCTTTCAGTGTTAATCGCAAGTAAAAACGAAACGTAACGTAAAAATCATCAAAATCAGCCCAAACAAAAAATCCCTAGAGAGCCACAAAGGAACAAAAGTACATACATACTTTCATACATATACTGATAATCCTGCGCTTCCCGAATCGAGGCATCCTGGGACCTCCACCAAGTCGTAGGCCCACAGAGTTAATGTGAAACTATTCTACGAATTGTGTATCTATGTGTCTGTGCATCCGTCCGGTGTTCTAATTTCTAAACCACTGAACGGATTTGGGTAAAATTTGGGTGAGGGTAATATTTTTTTAAATCTAAAGGCGTTTTCTTATTTCCCTTATCTTGGTTTTTAGAGTTGCCACCACGTAAAAAAGTAGTTAAAAAACACTTATTATATTTTTACTCAGAGATAGGTGTAGCAAGGACTACAGCTCACCGTAGTAAAATTACAAATCCAGTTTGTTTGTTACTTTTTCTCAAAAATGGCTATAACGATTTAAATGAAACTTCATATTTAACTATTCTAGACTTCAATAAGGTCTACTGCACTAGGTAGTCAATTATTCCAGCAAAATCCGAGTAAGGTACCTTACCTCCCATACAAACCCAAATTGTAGATTTTTCACCAAATTATTCTGATATACCTTTGACATATCTAATTTTATTCTCAGCTACTAAATAAGCTGATGTTTATTGTTAATTTGTGTATGCCTGACTATGACAGACGCAGACGGTAAAGGCTTCGTGAGGAAGTATGTACAGCGTGGCTTTACAATTTGTTTGATATCGCTATCACTGGCTCACTGCATAGTATAAAACAAAATCGCTTCCCGCTGTCTGTCTGTCCCTTTGTATGCTTAGATCTTCAGAACTAAGCAATAGATTTTGATAAGGTTTTTGTTAAAAGATAGTGTGATTCAAGAGAAGGGTTAATATGTATAAGACATGCATAATGTAGTAGAGAAACACTGATAATTTTAGAGGTTTCTAATGTGGTGTCGTAAATAAACTCATTTTTTTGCGCTTACATTGCAAACACTGGCTGAACCGTACGAGACAGATCTAAATAATGTACTACAGTATTGTACACTTAAAAAGGTCTACAAAAAATTCCGCGATAGTATATGTTTATCTCTTAGGGATAACCCACAATAACCATTTTTTATCCTTTACTTTTTACGATAAATAGTGGTTTATTTACGAAGCTATTTTAAACAATACAGCATTAATCCATATCCAATTAAGTACCTTGAATACATTGTGCATTTAATATAGATCAATATGGCCCTTTACAACATGTTATTTAAATGAATATTTTCGAAGATATGACAGATTTAAAATGCAGGGACATAGCGGTTGCGGCAGTACTGGGCGTGGGCGCCAATAGTCTTTTTTTGGTTCATTTCTTCAACATCGCAACGGTATGATGTATCATTGTGATTATTATATAGAGATGGTTGAGGGAGTGGGAAATCACATAGACTGCTAATCAGATCGCCGATCTGGGATAGGGATCTGGAGAAAAGTAATGTCCACACTGGCGGCGGCTCTCGCACCACTCACCTTCAAAGACAGTCATAACAACAATTTCCAAGCGGGCAAAAGCTAGTTACTACTAAATTAGAGTCACTACTTACGGAAATGAATCGAATAATGTGTCCTTTTCATAATCAAGGTCGATGATAATATAAATAAAATAATAATAATAATAACTGTCTTACGTAAACAACTATAGAGGCATCGAAATGGAACATTTCAACTCATTTCCAAATGGATTATCATCTATCTAAATGGGTTTTCCATCATTACACTCATGTCAAACAGATAAGTAGCGATCAAAGCGCTAGGTAAAAATGGTTTCGAACTTGCGTTAAAGTGTGTAAACAAGCACTTAACAAGCTAGAATTTAATAACACTAGCTGTTGTCCGCAGCTTTGTCTGCGTGGATATCGAGGATGCACGGTACTTGAACCGCAAGAAGCTCGCGATATATGTTTTTAAGGCGACGCATTAGAAACTTTGGTCGCAGGGATCTCGATTTTTTTCAGCAATTACAAAACATATGAAAGTGAAATCAGAAATCAGAAATCATTTATAAAATAAGATGTTATTGTGTATGGTAAGCTCACTATGATATACCTTAACAGGCGTACAATATAAAGTTAGCAACAACAATGTATGTCAAAAAAAAAGCAATGATATAATTTTATAATCTGATTATTCATTTCAATGGCTTCATTTTGTGATTTGCAGAAATACGATTTGTTTACTTTTATAATAGATATAAATATATCAAAGATAGATATAATAATAGATCAAAGATCAACGGTGAAGGAAAACATCGTGAGGAAACCTGCACAGGCCTGCGAAGAAACTCGAAGGTTGTGTGTGAAGTCGACCAACCCGCACTGGGCCCGCGTGGTCGACTAAAGCCTAATCGCCCTGATTCAGGGTAGGCTCGAGCTCCTCGGTGGGGACGTATATGAGCTGATATAATAATATCAAAGATACTTCTTTTATAACAGAGATTTGCATTCTACAAGCAAACCAGACCCATTTAGTATCTCTAATTTTTCCTAGTCGATTAGTCTAAACAGACTGTATTTTTTAAAAATTAATTGTAGTTTTTAATTGAAACGAAAAAAAAAGAAAAAGTGTAAAAGTGTGATTATTTTCTTCACTCTTTACACTTAAAGAAAAAGACAGAGACAACTGTTCCAATCAGTGCCTTGCCTTAACGTATGTTGATCCTGCAGGTCCATTCAAAATATTGGTAAAATCATTTTTAAATTAGGTTGGATACCTAGTTTGGAGATTACCTCTTAAATCCAAACACACAATTTTCACAATTTACCTCTTTTTTATATTACTAGCTTTTTCCCGCGGCTTAGTCCACGTGCACATAGTTTTTATGACTGTCTTTGCAAGCGGCTCGCGAGCGTGAAAATGAGTTTTCTCGGGATCCCTATCCCAGATCGGGCTATTGTGATTAGCAATTTATGACACTCTTTAACCATCTGTGTAAAAAATCACAAACCTATATAGTTCCGTTGCGAACTTAAGGATATTAGGCAAAAAAGAGTATTTTTTTCAGTTCCCTCAGGAATTGAATCGGATTAAGCTATTTTCACGGGATAGAAAGTAGCCTACATCCTTCTCCGTGACAAATTTCATCAAGATTGATCAAGGTGTTGAAGCGTGAATAGATTAACAAACAAACAGAAAAACACATTTTCACTTTTATAATATTAGTAAGGATTAGTATAGATGAGTAAATGTACCAACCGAGGTCTATATTTTCATAACTGTAGCGTACTCATATTTGTCTACTTTTTTTTTGTGTTATTTGTACCTTTTTGTTATTTTTATTTTGTCTGTGTGTATTTTTGTCGAATAAATGTTATCTTATCTTATCTTATCTTATATTCTGGACTCCGCAACGTAGTTCGCACCACAGGTTCACACGCTATTTCGACCAAAGCCGCTAAGGGCATCGCATGCAGAGTCGCATGCGTGTACGACAGTGTTGTTCTTTTTGGATTCCCCGGCTTTCCTTTTTTTTATTCACAATTGGTAAACCCTTGACAACATCTCACCTGGTGGTAAGTGATGATGTTGCTGAAGATGGAAGCGGGCTTACCAAGATTCCCCAACGCAATGGGGAACTGGCTATCTTATTTTCATGCCGGAACACATCAATGATATCAACTTTGATATTTGGCGGCAAGACTTAGATAAGATGGTGATTGGTGGTAGCTAGCCAGGCGGGCTTAGAAAATGCCCTTCCACCAACCAAACCGAGTCTTACAATTGACCCCGCCGGGAATCAAACCCGCGACCTCCGGTGTAGAGTCAGTGAACTTTGCCTCTTGGCTACGGAGGCGGTTAATCCGTTTCCGTTTCAATAGGCTAGTTAAGGTGGTTTGGTTAGCACACTAGCTAGCGCCGCCAATAGGAATTGATAATTTAGTTATAGACTTGGATCGAAATCATTGAGTATTTTGCGCATATAGGGGGCAACAACTACTGTTTAATTGTTATTTTAGAGCTGTAAATATTAGCAACCATTATTTTTTTGCAAACTACTAAAAGTGGTCACTTTAGCGCAAAACACTCAATGATTTCAATTACAGTCCTTATGAAAGAGTAAATTATTATGTCTATTGGCGGCGCTGCTGGTGTGCTAATCGAAACGCCTTAAATGATAATCATTTGACATTTCATCTCTTTATCATCTGTCAAAAACAAAAATTTGTACCGGCTAAAAGATAAGATAGCCAGTTCTCCATTGCGTTGGGGAATCTCAGTAAGCCCGCTTCCATCTTCGGCATCATCGTCACTTACCATCAGGTGAGATGATGCCAAGGGCTTACCAATTATGAATAAAAAATAATAAAAAAAATGCATGAAATTAGGCTTAGTTTTTCAGCGCAATTGACATAGTAATTTTGTGATGTTTAATGAGTATTAATCTTACAATTTGTAAAATTTATTACCAATATGAATTAAGGAAATTCAGGGCTACCTAGGACCTGCGTCAGCCTATCGGCCTAACTGGCTGAACTCGCAGTCGATATACGAGGAACCAGGTCGGCTTCAGCAGACCGCCATATTTTCAGTTCGAGCCTTACTTGTTCCTGCTACCATACTGGATTTGATTTTGTAGTTATTCTTGTCCTAGACGAGTTGCGGACCAATGATTATAAGGCCTATCTACCTGGAACCAAAGTATCTTCATCATCATCATCATCACATCATATCATATCAGCTGAAAGAGGTCCACTGCTAGACAAAGGTCTGCCCCCAAGGATGTCCACAACGACCGGTCCTGCGTTGCCCGCAACCTTCAGTAGGTCGTCGGTCTATCGAGTGGGAGGCCAGCCTAAGCTATGTTTCCGGTGCGCGGTCGCCATTCTAGAACTTTGCTACCCCAACGGCCATCTGTATCGTTTCCACTACCACTTGAGTTTCACCTTGGATCTCCTTATTTATGATTCGATCACGTCAGGAAACTCCGAGCATGACTAGCTCCATAGTGCCTTTTAGCTAGACTAATCCGTTATATTTTTTCAGATTTACCTCGCGAGGGGCCAAGAATAACTGGCAACGAGCAAGAGAATAGGAGAGGGGACTCCCTATTCCTTAACTGTACTTCAGGGAGGTCGTATCCAGCTGCCATTCTCAGTTGGGACATTGACGGCGAGAAGGTATGTTTAGTCGAAAGAGGACAGTAAACGGTTTGACATTAAGCTCGTAGATTTCTTATATAAACCACAGAAAATTTTTATGTCAGGTGATAGAAGGCTTGACTTAGCACTTTTGAAGGATGTTGCATTGACTCAAGCAAAATATATAGACTTGTCAACGAGTTACGTACAGATCATTCATTATAAGATGGCACCTGAATCAGAGCAATAACATGCTCTAGAAACTGTGCTAAAATAACAACATATACACTATTAGCTGTTCTTTTTTAACGTACTCTTCTTAAATACATGAAAGAGACAAAAATATCAATGTTTCCGTTCGATTTATACAAGTCACAAGTTTGAATGACGTTAACTTATAATGCTACCAAATAGCAGGACGTAGTGATTGAAGCATTCGCTCGCAATAACGAATAGCTTCTTGTTTGGTGTCATTACCAATAATGCTACTAAAAAGTACGAGTATGTCACATGATTGGAAGCGTTCTCTTACAATGAACAACTGTTTGTTTGGTATCATTACCAATAATGCTACCAAAAAGTACGAGTATGTCACATGATTAAAAGCGTTCTCTTATAATGAACAACTGCTTGTTTGGTATCATTCCCAATAATGTTACCAAAAAGTACGAGTATGTCACATGATTGGAAGCGTTCTCTTATAATGAACAACTGCTTGTTTGGTATCATTACCAATAATGCTACCAAAAAGTACGAGTATGTCACATGATTGGAAGCGTTCTCTTATAATGAACAACTGCTTGTTTCGTATCATTCCCAATAATGTTACCAAAAAGTACGAGTATGTCACATGATTGGAAGCGTTCTCTTATAATGAACAACTGCTTGTTTGGTATCATTCCCAATAATTTTACCAAAAAGTACGAGTATGTCACATGATTGGAAGCGTTCTCTTATAATGAACAACTGCTTGTTTGGTATCATTACGAATAATGCGACCAAAAAGTACGAGTATGTAACATGTGGACTATGAGAAGGCCTTCGATTCAGTCGAAACCTGGGCTGTGCTACAGTCTCTCCAGCGGTGCCAAA
The DNA here is from genome assembly GCA_947284805.1 of Coleophora flavipennella. Classification (NCBI taxonomy): domain Eukaryota; kingdom Metazoa; phylum Arthropoda; class Insecta; order Lepidoptera; family Coleophoridae; genus Coleophora; species Coleophora flavipennella. Next base: position 10,930,679 of record OX369281.1, on the reverse strand, counting down.
TTGACCATCGATACATCGAGGTGTTGAAGTGTCTGTATGAAAACGCCACCATGTCGGTTCGCCTCCAGGACCAGAACTCGAAACCTATCCAGTTGCAGCGAGGGGTGAGACAGGGAGACGTTATATCTCCGAAACTGTTCACCGCCGCCCTGAAAGATGTTTTTAAGCTTCTGGACTGGGGTGGACTCGGCATCAATATCAACGGCGAGTACATATCCCACCTCCGATTCGCTGACGATATCGTGGTCATGGCTGAGACTATGGAAGACCTAAGCACAATGCTCGATGGCCTCAGTAAGGTCTCTCAACAAGTGGGTCTTAAAATGAACATGGACAAGACGAAAATAATGTTAAATGTCCGTGTCGCACCCACTCCTCTAAAGGTTGGAGACTCTACACTGGAAGTTGTTGACGAATATGTATACCTGGGACAAACAGTCCAGCTAGGTAGTTCCAACTTCAAGAAAGAGATCAATCGACGAATCCAACTCGGCTGGGCAGCGTTCGGGAAGCTTCGCAATATCTTCACGTCCCAAATACCGCAATGTCTCAAGACTAAGGTCTTTGATCAGTGTGTGTTGCCAGTGATGACTTACGGAACTGAGACATGGTCGCTTACTATGGGCCTCATAAGAAGGCTCAAGGTCACCCAAAGGGCAATGGAGCGTGCTATGCGTTTCTCTGCGTGATCGAATCAGAAACGAGGAGATCCGCAAGAGAACTAAAGTAACCGACATAGCTCACAGAATCGCTAAACTGAAGTGGCAGTGGGCAGGGCACATAGCTCGTAGAACAGATGGCCGATGGGGCAGTAAAGTTCTCGAGTGGCGACCGCGCACCGGAAAACGTAGCGTAGGCAGGCCTCCCACGCGGTGGACCGATGACCTGGTGAAGGTCGCGGGAAGCCGATGGATGCGGGCAGCGCAGGACCGGTCGTCGTGGAAATCCTTGGGGGAGGCCTTTGTCCAGCAGTGGACGATTTGTGGCTGATATGATGATGTAAAATTATTGGAAGCGTTCTCTTATAATGAACAACTGCTTGTTTGGTATCATTACCAATAATGCGACCAAAAAGTATGAGTATGTCACATGATTGGAAGCGTTCTCTTATAATGAACAACTGCTCGTTTGGTATCATTACCAATAATGCGACCAAAAAGTACGAGTATGTCACATGATTGGAAGCGTTGTATTTTAATGAACAACTGCTTGTTTGGTATAACACAGTTATAGCACAACGAAACCCAAACTTTTAAATTAAGTTCGAGGAATTAGCTGCAGTAACACCTGAACGGAGTTCTTGAAATGTGTTGAAGGATGAAACAGTTTTATGACTTTTTTTACAATTTATGATTAATTTTTATCACACTCACTGCTGCACGAAGTATCTTCAGAATCGTCGTCCCGTGCGGATGTAACGCGGGCGGCGCCATGATTGAATGCAGATCGGCCACTTTGACGCAACCGTTTGACGCGACATTTCTAAACCGGTATATATTGCTTTAGTTAGGTATTATTATTGTGACACCTGGTCTAGTATAACTTCAAAACTGACAATATTGGTAGGTTTACAATACCGAGCTAAAATAGGTTTTCCGTCAAAAACTGTCCGCCACATGTCAAAAGGTGACATTGTACGGAACATAGTTTAGTTAACTATAGGTGTCTGCCTATTAACGTCCTCGTACTTACTTAAAGGGGCTGTAAACGATCTATGACAATTGCCAATTTTACGTGATCGACAAAAGGATAGTTGAGTGCGTCAAAAATAAATTATAAAATATTATTCCCTTAATTCCTTCTGTTTCAAAAACTTGACTTGTAGATAGATAGATAAATAAACCGTTTAGTCACCGACCAGGCACAAAAAAACAATAAGTAGGTTGGTAATAATAAAATTAAAAAATGAAGGTTACACCACTAAGACTAACTTTAAGCTACTTACTAATAAATAAAATAAAATACAATAAAATTGCAGTAAGTGCCAGGCCAGTGAAAAGGTCCTGGCTCACTTGTTTTACTTCCATTGCGCATTAACTTTTTAATCAATCAAATTCACAATATAAGTAGGTACATCAATGACGCAAAAAACTATGATGTCTTGCTGTTTCAAACTGTTATAAAACAAAGATTCGTTTGTGACAAATAATTAACTTAAGGCTTATACCGCCGCCCACGACCAACTTTGTAACCACTTATTTCTTCAATAACGGATTGTTTTATAAAAAAAATGTTTTGTTATTTACAGGATATGATGAGTGATTTTGATTTCCTCGAATTCTATTTCAATACACAGAACTAAAGAAAAAAATAAACTACTGCACCCTTTTTAGAGTTCCTTCACCTAAGCGTAAAAACGGGACCCTATTACTAAGACTTCACTGTCCGTCCGTCTGTCTATCTGTCACCAGGCTATATTTCATGAACTGTGATAGCTAGACAGTTGATTTTTTTACAAATGATGTATTTCTGTTGCCAATTTAACAAAAAAATACTAAAAATTAGAAAAAGTGAAAAAATAAGGGGATCTCCATACAAAAACTTGTTTTTTTTGAAACGTGAACTAGTATGATGGTACGGAATCCTTTGTTTGCGGTTCTGACTCGCACTTGGCCGGTTTTTTTTCTATTTGTAACCATACAACTGCTGCAATTTTTCAATTTCTTACGAAAACAATATAAAATGATTTTGTTTTCCTAAATTTATTTGTAATGAATTATAAACCACAATTTTCGTAAAATTCGTCTACAGCGGTTGACGTAACAGCCACGTTGCAGTACGAGTTGACAAGAAATTTATTTACAAGCTATTTCGTTCGATATTTGATACATCGTAAATCGAGTTGCTAATTTTGGGGAAGGAGGCGCCTTAAATGAATAGATTAGATTAGATTAGATTAGATTTATTCATCACACGACACAAATTCATAAAATATACATGTCAAATTATAATATATGTCAATTGTGAGGTGATCGTCAAAAAGTAAATAGCAGTTAACTACCATATTATTGCTATTTACTTGAAACGGTATCAATTTTCAATTATTAATCATCTAAGGGCAGGGACCATCAACACGAAGCCACTTGATCCATTGATATCTTATTACCATACGATAGTACGATCAAGCCACTGATATCTTATTATGGTAATAAGATATCTGTGGCTTGATCGTACTCTGAAATTCTTTTGTTTAAATTCATCCAGCTTTTTGTTTTTTGAATCATGTTTAATTCAATAGGATAATGTCCGGAGTCATAGGGAATTATTAAAGCTAAAAGAAAAGAAAATAGTTGAGTATTATAACCGCCTCCGTGGCGAAATGTTTAGTCCATTCGCTTCACGCAAGGAGGTCGTGGGTTCGATTCCCGGTGGGTTCAACTTGTAAGACTTGGTTTGGTTGGTGGTAGGGCATTTTAAATAGCCCGCCTGGCTAGCTACCACCATTTTATTTAAGTCTTGCCGCCAAAAATCAGTGTTAACAACATTGATGATGTGTTCTGGCTTGAAGATAAGATAGCCAGTTCTCCATTGCGTATGGGGAATCTGGTTTGAGCCCGCTTCCATCTTCGGCATCATCATCACTTACCATCAGGTGAGATGATGCCGAGAGCTTGCTAATCGTGAATAAAAAAAATAGTATATAAGTAACATATTGGAATAACAAAGAAAAAAGTCACTGTTATTGGAACCGACCTATACGAGTAAACCAAATGATAACTTTATTGATTTACCCTAGTTTCTTGACCTACAAATAAATTATAAATAAATATTGACGGTAAGTCACTGATCACCGTTTAGTAAGAGGCACATTGAATCTAATAATCAAGCTAGAAATATGTTCTCTGATGAAGTCTACGCTCTGACCAGCGCTTATTCAACTCCAAAATCCCGAGAGCTTTCATCTCAAATTGCTTAATCTCTTTGAATGCCTAGACTGCAAAAATGTAGACGATTATAATGACAGTTTTGTGGAAATTGTCCAAACGGTTGAGTCTAAGATTTTTAAAACTCGGTCGTTCAATCGGAACAAAGGATATCTCGGACTTCACCACCAAAGTCATGGAAGAAAGATGTATAGTTTAGTTTTGCAGTCCTCTGAAGACGTTTCTCAGTATTGGCAACAGGCAGATCTCCAAGTACTTGATTCGCGACTTGCGTCGGTTTAATACGCAATGTTTTAAACAGGCTATTGAGCAAAACAAAAGCTCAGTATCAAACAAGATCCAGCGCCTCCAAAGTCGCCTGATTACATATTTTGACTCTTTTGATGACAATGCTTCGATAAAAATAGAGTGACGATTACATGTAATGTAAACGTAGAAACTTTTTTTAAATCTATATTTTACGTATGAGCTAGTACACAAATCACGCGAGGTTTTTTCGGCTGCTTTTTGACGCCCTCCCTCCCTCCCTGGTAATATTTAGTCAGTTTCTTGTCTACCCCCGCCCCTGCCCCCACAACCTCACGTGTATTTTTTAATTCAACCTAATTTTAAGATTAATAGTATTGTGTATAGCGGGCGGGGTCAAGCGCGGTCAAGGCTACGCGCGCCAAAATTTTATAAAATAGACTCGCTATTTTGAAGTATTTTACAAGTGAAGATTTGTTTTTAATGAAACCGAGAAAAACTATGTACTCATATATTTGATTTTTTTCTTTGTTCGTTCACTAGAAAACCCTCCCCCGTATCGAACCTCACGTGGTTTGTGCACAAGCCCTATGTGGGAATATTCGAAAGTTTTAATAGTTATAATTTATTACTCACTTGGTCTGTATTAGCCCCGTAATGATTTGTGTGCATCGTGTATGAAAGGAATTTCAATTACTTACCCAACTCAAGAATTATGTTATTTCTGTTCTTTGCTCTAAGGTACAGATCGCTGGATACACAAGTTAGATTCGCACCAAATTATATTCAAGATTTTGTTTTACCTTTGAGCGACGAAGAAAATAAGATTATGCGATCGTCCGTAAAACCGATTTCGAGATTTTTACGAAAATGTCCTTGTACTCTATATAGTTTGACGCTATGAATGGTATGTTTCGAAAGTATATTCTGTGCGGGAAGTTCAGTTTATTATTTCATCTCGTAGAGAGGCGGTGGGTGGGCCTCTGTTATTTTCCAATAATAAAACGTCAGTTTTCGCGACAGCTTGTGAAGTCTGCTATTGATTGGGCAGCAAAAGTATAAGCACTGGATTTATCATTTATCTTGTTGTTGTTGTTATATATATATATTTATATATATACCATAACATATATATATATATAAGGAATATAACAACAATATATATATATATAAGGAAACTATGACTGACTGAATGACTGGCTGACCGATCTATTAACCCGGCGTTCGTCGCTAGGCAAATACAAACATAAACGGTCGCTACCGGGTGAAAATTACCACATTTTTCTAAGCTTCCTATTTAAATACAAGGGGATATTGTATTGAATTTTGTAATTTTATTTTGTTTCTTTATACTATAAGTGACAAATAAAAACAAAAAAAAATTTTAAAAATACGTCTTTATTCATAATTAAGGCAAACAAGTTAAAGAGATTCAAATTTTTAACATTTTTTTTTCATTCACAATTGGTAAACCCTTGACAACATCTCACCTGGTGGTAAGTGACGATGTTGCCGAAGATGGAAGCGGGGTGACCAAGATTCCCCAACGCGATAGACTGGCTATCTTAACTTCATGCCGGAACACACCAATGATATCAACATTGATATTTGGCGGCAAGACTTAGATAAGATGGTGGTAGCTAGCCAGGCGGGCTTAGAAAATGCCCAACCACCAACCAAACCGAGTCTTACAATTGACCCCGCCGGGAATCGAACCCGCGACCTCCTGTATAAAGCCAGTGAACTTTGCCTGTGAGCTACGGAGGCGGTTAAAAAATTAAAGTAATCGTAATATCATAACAATTATTTTTTTTTTCTATGGAAGCATGCAAACGTGATCAGATAATGAAAATAGATGCAATATTCTTAGAAAATAACAAAAATGAAATGTATCTTGATAATAAAAAATACTTTAGGAAATGGGTTTCAAAAATCAGAAAAAAATAACATTGTTTTACAAGCCATTGAGTTCTTCCATTTCAGCCAATGAATTTCCCACGCCTGATATATTTTAGTGGTACATCTTCTAAATAGTCTTCCCCCAATTGCACAGATGACGTTGGCACTTCGTCTTCTTCATACTGCAGGGGAACATCAGAAACACGATCAAAATCTGCATCCTGCTCAGAATCGCTGTTATGGTTACTGTACTCCTCATGATCCTCCGTTTCCGATACAACTTCATTCTCACTATCTTCTTGTTGTAATATTTCTTCTATAGTCTCATCTCTCATTAAAAAGCCATGATAAACAAGTGCTAAAACAAATACAAAATATGTAGTTACAATAAAAAAAGTAGTTACACAAATGGTCGCTACTGGGTTTTTTTTACCAATACTTACTTTACACGTCCTCTGTGGCTGAGGACGTGGCGCCAAATGACTGCCGCGAGGGGAGTGCGTCTCTTGTTCCTTTGCAGAAAGGTACTTAAAGCGGCAAGTTGCTGAGTTCCGTAGAAAAAAATTCGTAGGCGTTTTTATTACCTCTAGGGTATTTTTTACCCGGTAACGACGAACGCCGAGTTAACGCAGAGCTCAAACCACTAGTCGGATCGGCCTAAATTTTGGCATACAGATAGCAATTATGACCGCTAAGAGAAACATTTGGAAAATTCCCACAGGAACGGCAAAAAACCCGGATGTTTGCGGGCAAAGCCTGTGCCGCTGGGAATCCAATAGTTTATTATAAATTGGTCGTTAAAGAATCTGCTAAAGTTACTTTATATCTAGAATCTAGACGCTGTTGTTTATTTTTATTACTGAATTATATGGCTGATTAAAATTATATTATTGCCCCCTAAAATAAATGAACAGTTTTTTTAATAAATAACTATGTTTGTTACAATTTTTTATGCCTTGTAGCTATTTAAAAATTAAATAATATAAAAGTACGTTGATAGTCGCAATCTATACGAAATAAAGAATATCAACATTTTAAGACCAATAATATTTCAGATTCATTCTATTATCTGTAGTCTTTGTAATTTTTATAAAAATATAAGTGCTTTTGTAAGTGAAAGTGACGATGTAGTCGCAAGGATGGTACACGCAAACTCAAATAATTTATAATATTCTCTCTCGTCTTGAAGACCGCTAAACCGTAAGAGATAAAAGTCGGGAAGCCCAGGCGCAGAAAAGGAGTTCCAATCCATCGGTGTCCACTTATTAAATGAGAAAGTGCGCTTTGTGCGTATAGGCAGAATATTAAGGCACAGTGGTAACTAAAAATCCACTTAAACAGGTTTTTAGAATTAATTTTTGAAGTAGTTAACAGAATATTAAAAAAAAAGTATTGGTATTATTGAGAATATTTACGAGGGATTATATCAAATGGAAACACGATTTAATAAAGTTGGCTCGATACAATAATTTCGCAAAGGCACCTCTTTTTCAGCCATTTTATCGTCTATTTTCGGTTTTATTCTTAAAATAAGTAATTTGATAGTATGATTTATTAACTAAAATAAATTTCATAGGTGACTGAAGGGAAAACATCGAATGAATTTTTATTTAAGATAAATATCATGAAAATAAAAACGAAAACATCGAAAAAGTGCAAAAGTGTGGTTATTTTCTTCCCTCTTTACACGTAAAGAAAAAGACAAAGACAGTTTTTAAGTACCACTGTTCCTTAACAATAAAAGGGTGGGACCTCTCCCTGCGTCTCCTTTATCGAAGGTGAATTAGAGCTGGGGGAATGAGGTCGTGTTGTTCTTACGCACACTCTCCGAAATGAACTCTATAGAATACCGAAAGAAAGGCAAATTTGTGGCGACGCTCCAGGATTCTTTTTGACAAACTCATCATCATCATCATCATCATATCAGCTGAAGAACATCCACTGCTGGACATAGGCCTCCCCCAAGGATCTGCACGACGACCGGTTCTGCGCTGCCTGCATCCAGCGGCTTCCCGCGACCTTCACCAGTTCATCGGTCCACCGGGTGGGAGGCCTGCCTACACTACGTTTTCCGGTGCGTGATCGCCACTCGCCATCTGTTGTACGAGCAATGTGCCCCGCCCACTGCCACTTAAGTTTAGCAATTCTGAGAGCTATGTCGGTTACTTTGGTTCTCATACGGATCTCCTCGTTTCTGATTCGATCACACTGAGAAGCTCCGAGCATAGTACGCTCCATTGCCCTTTGGGTGACCTTCAATCAAATTCGGTAATCAGTAATTCAGTGATCAAATTCAAACTCATACGGCTAGGTAAATTTATAAACAAGTTTCTTGTTACTAACAAGAACCTTTCCACAGGTGACAGACCCATCGCTGTTAGTGGAATACCCGCCCACCCAGCACGCTCACGGACTCCTGTCATCTGCCCTTGGCCTGCGCGTGCCCATGGGCAGAACTATGCAGGTGCGGTGCACGGCCAGAGTGGCCCCCGCATGGAGAGAAGGCAGCGAAGCAGTAGTTGGGAATAACCAGCTAGCTGAGAGCAAGGAAGCTATGTTGCTCGGTAAGTAAACTCCTTGATCGATATTATTCTTTTTCGGTACTTAACAACGATTTGTTACCATAGATGAGTTATGCACTAACAAACAACATTTGATAATCGAACCCAATCACACACATAATATTAAAGACTAGCTGTGCCCGCGACTTCGTCCGCGTGGAGGTTTTGAATTTTCCCACACGAACTCTTGAATTTTCCGGTATAAAAATTATCATATATGTTAACCCGGGCTATAGGAAACCACCATACAAAATTTGATCAAAATCGGCTTGGTAGTTTTCCTTTGCACCGAATACTACTAATAAAAGAGATGCCAATTGGCTTCTTTTCATTTGCTTAACTTTTACCATGCATATAACCTATATCTACCTCCCCTTATATAAAACACTAGCTGTCCCGGCGAACTTCGTACCGCCTTTTACTACACTACACTGCACTAAACTAAACTAAACTAAACTACATTGCACTATACTACACTAAACTACATTGCACTATACTACACACAACACACTACACAGTACATAGTACAAACTACACACAACACACTACACACAACACAGTACACACTACACTACTTATTCATATCTTAAATTACCATACTTAACAAATAGAAAGAGAATTTAAAAAAAATACCTACTTCATTGTGCCAGCCTTACGATGTGAGCGATACTCCGGTAAATATTGAATATTAGGTTATTCTTTAACATTGGTATTACATTATTAGCCATCAAGTATTTAATTCCATTAAACTCAACATTTTAAGGGTAAAACATTCTCATAACTCAAGAACCCTTTTAAAAACTCAACTGTTGATCAAATTGAGAGCGGCGTAGAAATAATTTAAACATCTTGAATTTTGAGGAGATATTTCACGAATATTAATATACTATGAGTATATAAACTCTATCTAAACGATACTTCAGGGTACAGTTTCGCTTTACCATCCTTTAATATCTGAATAACTTCATCTATTTGAGTCTAATGGTCGGGCTAACAGAATTTACTCAGCGAATGTTTGGTAGTTAACATGTGTTCATTCTGTTCATAACTGGCACCAGCAAACTTTTGGTCATAATCTGATAAAATAGTTTGCAAATATGAAAACTAGCTGTGTTAGTTTGATAATTATCTTAGGCTTCGGTTTTACTTAACCCGGCGTGAATAAGGTCGGGTATCTCATACCCACTAATTTATAAAACACTTAATATTTCTGAAATGCGCGATTCCTGGAACTTGGCTGGCTCGGTAGCTGGAGGGGGTGCAGCAAGGAGTGGTTTTAAGTGATTTTTAAAATTTTTAGTGAACTACACGTGAGCAAACACAGCTATTACGTAATATCCAACCACATTAAAGAAGTTATAAGAATGTTTTATGTTGATTTTATGTTATCTCGAAGCTAAATTATATTAGACAGATAATATATTTTTTAATCTTATGTGCATAGTTGTCAAAATATCTCAGTTTTTTAGATTTAGTTTTTTAGATCATAGCTCCTAAATATTTTTGATTTTGGTGTAAAAAACTCTACTTTGTTTTTTAAAAGAAATATAAATACTTTTATAACTAGAACTGGGTAATTTTGTCATTACCTCATGTCCCTAATGTCAATTAATTTATTATTACAGTAATAAGTAGGCATTCCAGTTATCAATATCAACAGTTTGTATGTTTGGGTATGTCACACCCACCTCGTAGTTGGTGTAACTATTTTTCACCTCATTCACGCCGGGTTAAGAGCAGGCTCTCTAAGAAAGTGTTTTTTTGCTAGAATATGTTGGGTCAGCCGCAGGCTTGCTGAACGTGAAAACTACACATCTGATTCTTTGGACCCTTTTCTTTCGTATGACTAAAACAAAAACACGATTTACTGATTTTCGCTCGACACTTTTTATTTTTTAGTTTTGAGAGCATTAAATTTTTCTACAACGTTACATAAGTTAGGCGCATGAAATAAATACCGACAGTAAGAAGATAAAGGAATTGATAAAAAGGCTAAGACGAAATTTTCCTAAAATGTTTAACAAGCTTGCAATTAAACGAAAATGTGCATTTACGCCCGAAGCAAAGGACATAAGTCGCGTTAAGACACTTACTCGAAATTCAACTTTAAAGCTGATTTCATTACGTTAAATATAAGGTTGTTCGTGCCGCGCTTGGAGCCTGCTCTTAAACGTTAATTTTTTTAAATAGTGATCGCCTTCAAATTCTTATGTTGTTAGACAATTATCTTACATCTTACATCAGACAAACAAGAACACGCAATTTGACTTAATTTGCGTTCCTCAAATATTGGTGCTTTTCTTATATCTGTTATTTCTAATTGCTCTCGTAACACACAAACCTTTTGTGAAATTCCTACTAATATTATAAACGCGAAAGTTTGTAAGAATGTATGAATGTATAGATGTATGTTTGTTACTCTTTCATCATCATCATCATCATATCAGCTCATACACGTCCCCACCGAGGGGCTCGAGCCTACCCTGAATTAGGGCGATCGGGCCAAGGGGGCCCAGTGCGGGTTGGTCGACTTCACACACAACCTGCGAGTTTCTCCGCAAGCGTGTGCAAGTTTTCTCACGATGTTTTCCATCACCGTAAGAGCGTCGGATAAACGTACATATGAAATCTAAATTCGAAATCACATTGGTACGTGGCAGGATTCGAACCACGACCTCCCGGACAGGAGGCGGCGGCCCTTGCCATTACGCCATCGATTTACACCTATCTGTTAGTTGTTATTAGTCATCGAAGAATCAGTGTTTGGTAGAAACCGTACTGCTTAACTAAATATACATTTCCCTTGTGGATCATTATTAGTCGTATTTTTGATGTGTAACATCTTTGCTCTCGCTTTCCTGCAATTTGTGGGAGTGATTTCGTGAAATGGAACGGAAATGTGTAACATGGGACGAAAATGTGTAACATGGGACGGAAATGTGTAACAGGAAGTCGCGAAAGCGCGGAATTCTACTTTACGAGAGTCCGACTCGCACTTGGTCAGTTTTTTTCGTTACTGTCAGATCCGCCACCCAGGTACAATATCGTCATCAAATCTAACTAACCTAAAGTATTTTGTCACATGTTACACATCATATGCGAGTACTGTAGGTCTCGCTCGATTTTTTTTTCCTAATATTTAATTTATATAAACATTTCGTGGGGGATTGTTGGAGCCGTTATATAAACTCAGATATCGATATATCGATATTTCGTGGGATTACATCTAATCAGGTCATTTCAAAAGCTTCGAAATTTCCGGTTTATTTATTTAGATCTACAAAGGAGTATTTATAATATAATAAAATATAATAAATATTATAAATGTGAAACTGTTTTTGTTTGTTACCTTTTCACGCTTCAACGCCTTGACCAATCTTAATGAAATTTGGCATGCAGGTAGCCTGTGTCACGAGGAAGGACATAGGCTACTTTGTACTCCGTGAAAATAGCATAGCCCGATGCAGTTCCTGGGAGAACAGAAAATAATATACTCTTTTTTGGTTATTTCTTTAACATCGCAACGGAACAATGGATTGTGTGATTTTTTGCACAGAGATGGTTGAGGGGGTGGGAAATGACATGATTTACTAATAAGCATATCCAGACATAGTTCCCGAGGGATCCGGAGAAAATTCACATCCGCGGTAGCGAGCCGCTTGCGGCTCGCGGCTCGCGCACGGAACACCCTCTAAGACAGTCATAAAAACGATGTCTACGCGGGCGAAGCCGCGGGAAAAAGCTAGTATAAAATAAATAGTACATGTCCTTCAACATCGCCCGTGCAGTTTCATAATGAAGCCAAAGTAACTCTGTTAGGGCACATCCTGGACACTTCATACAACAGGCCAGAAAAGACATTTCAAAAAACAAATGACAGCACTAACAAAATGGCGGTGAAATCCTATACGTTCGATAACCAAACGGTAACCAATCAGCATCAATCTGGGTGACGAGGGGGTGAGGTCGCAATCTAGAGAGCGGCAGGGAGTGTCCATACTGTATGTTAGTACTAATATATATACTTTGGTTAGGGGGAGCGAAATCTTTTTTACTCTGTGGCACTTAAGGGTACAGACACACGGAATGCATGTCGACTGCAAACCAGCTGCAATTTCGTAGCCCTTTCGCACCCAAGCTTGAAGGGAATGTGCTTTTTAAATGAACCCTATTGTTGCATGATAGTTACGTAGAAAGAACATCACACAAAATATAATAAAATAAATCTAAATTAAAACAAAACGTTTTATTAAACATTAAATTTAGATTTATTTTATTATATTTTGTGTGATGTTCACCTATACGTAACTATCATGCAACAATAGGTATTTATAAGTACATGTATTATTTAATTATAGCATTAAAATTAAACTTACAAAAGTTTCTTCTAGATTTCAGTGAAATACACTGAGTGTATAATTAGGTTCAAAATTGTTTATATTTAGAATACACGATCGTATTATTCAGGTTCAAAAGGCGTAGTTTTTATGCAGTTTGAAAACAGTTTTCTTACTTAGTGCGCTTTAACTGCATCCAAACAGCGAATTTGCAGCTGAAATGCAGTCCGTGTGTCTGGAAGCTAACATAACAGCAGGTTTATATGGGCAGATGGACACACACTACTAAACTAAGTAAGTATATCCTTCCGCACACACTACAGTAATCATAATGAAATCTCCTTTGTTGCAGTACGGAGTTCTGGCCAAGCGTCTACGCTCAGCGTAACCCTGTTAACACTTCCGCTGCTACTGCTCGTCTCCCAAATTAAATTGGAGACGTGATAAATTATACCCCGGTCATTACCCAGCTGAACGTGATTTCGGCCGTGCCAAGTACGGCGGCTCATCACAGACTTAAGTCAAAGTGGAATAACGAAATTAAAGTGAAATTTACTATATACGAATAGGTTGTAACAAAATTGGCGTAGAACGCGTTAAGTGGGGCTTCTACTCATCATACTGAACAATTTTTGTTCTACGACTTTGCTGAAAACGTATTTCTTTTTTTTTTACTTTTCAAACAAATCGATCAGAAACAAATCGATCAGCTGATCAACCGATTTTGTGCATTTAAGTATGGAGGGTCCAATTTTTTTTTGTGAATTGGCTATGGGTTCCTTGGATAAAGTTGTTCAGTATGACGAGTAGAATCCCCAGTTAACGGGACCTACACCAATTTTGCTACACCCTGTATAGGTTGTAAAAAAATTGGCGTAGAACACTTTAAGTGGGGCTTCTAATCATCATACTCAACCATTTTTCTTAAAGAAGACATAGTCAATTTTTATAATATATTGGACTCCCATACAAAAATGCGCAAGATTTGTCAATCAGCTCATCAACGTGTACGCCCAAAAATGTTTTTTGCTACTTTGTTATATAACTTTATTATATTAATATGGACTCTGTCTAAAATAAAATATATTTTTTTTATTATGGATCTCATAGCCCTATTAACTTAAATTATATTAACACCGATTTTGTTACATCCTGTTGTATGATAGACATTTATTTCTTCCGTACAATGAATTTAGGTACATAGATCGAAATTTTCAATGTATTTAGTAAAATTGAAGTAATTTAACATAAAATCAAATACATATCTGTAATAAAATAAAATTGTTGAACTTTGTTTTTTTTTGTGTAAAATCTTATAAAATGTTAATATTTTTGTAGCGAACGCTGTGTCGTCTTTCGTTGTTTTCAAAAGGTTTTGAGCTTTGTACGACAAACTTGTAAAAAAATGTTTAGGAACGCCTTCTTAGACTATATCAATTAATAATGTTAATAATAAAAAAAAAATATGTATTTCATTTTTTAAAAGCTCTTGTTTAACTTTTTATTTCGTAAAAAAAAGGACCGAGTTTATTTTACAATTACATTACATAGGTATAGATCGCGGCATCTAAGTTGAACATTACGCCGCTATGTTTTTTTTAGGTTACAATCGAAGTGCGGGACGCGGCGAACAGCCCCCCGCGCTATCCCCGCGCGCTCCCTACCTAGTACAGCTGCCGGCACAAAACTCTAGCGGATAATAAAATGTTTGCGCATGGGTACAGCCGCACACGTAATTGTTATCTCTAAAAAAATATTCAGTTTATATTTATTTGTGATTGTAACCATGAGTCTAATTATTGTAATTATTTATTATTTTAACGATCATAATTATCAAATTATTATATCATTAGTCAGAAACTAATTAGTTAGAAATCCTTAGGGGACGCCTATGTCCAGCAGTGAACATCATTAGTTAAATTAATTAAAACCGTCTTTGTACCTTACTTGTCTCGTACAATATCTTGTTGAGAATTAGGGAGATCCTACTCTTACAATAAAATAAAACAAGTAAAATAGTTTTTTTTTTTTAAATTTTGGTTAAAAATTTTACGAACGCGACTGTATACCTGAAGTTTGTGGAGTGTAGTATCGATACGTGAGACAGAGTACGACTGGGGAACCAATCAGCGCTTTCACACGGTACGCCTGCGTCCCGCTTACGTCCCTATGATACCTTATTTTTTACTTCTGCGCTATAACGATCACAAGTTTAGTGCCGGCAGCTGTACCTACGCGAACGACCGCCATTTGTTGTCAACTTATACGCCGCGAATCATATCACTATTGTAAATTCAAATAAGTATATAGTATAAATGTTTTATCATATCATGCATTAAATATTCCTAGGTAGGTGACTTTAATTAGTAAAATCTACCAAATTTTATTAGTTTTTTTAAATAATAAATGTTTCAATAAGTTTAATTAAATATTACATATCATACACATGTCAATAAATTCAAATCATTATACATAATAATAATTATTATATTCTCTTAGTTCACGTATCCCAATTGTAAATAATTAAATGTATAGAACCACATTCGCTTTTGTTGTTAATGTAAAATAATGTGATTAGTATTTATGAAACTTACGAGTACGTACGATTTTGTTGAAATAAAAAAAAGATTTATTACGTTTTTTTTTCTTTATTTAACAACGGATCATCATCATTATATCAGCCGAAAACGTCCACTGTTGGACAAAGGCCTCCCCCAAAGACTTATACGACGACCGGTCCTGCGCTGCCCGCATCCAGAGCTCCCAGCGACCTTCACTAGGTCATCAGTCCACCGTGTGGGAAGCCTTATGCTCCAGCGGTGGGACGCTTTTACATGTCAGGCTCTTTTCTAGACTATAATCAAATAAAACAAAAGTCCTTACTTACCACTAACTGACAATTAATACCCTGTCCAAACCTTTCCAACAAAACCCGACCAAGTGCGAGTCAGTACTTACGAAGTAGGAAACTATTTAGTAATCTGTGTCAGTACGCACACATAGGGTTCCGTACCATCATACTGGATGGCGCTAGTTTCTTCAAGTTTAAAAAAAACCCTTTTTGTATGAAGACACCCTTATTTTTTCACTTTTTCCAATTTGAGTTATTTGCTGTTATAGCGGCAACAGAAATACATCATCTGTGAAAATTACAACTGTCTTGATATCACGGTTCATGAAATATAGCCTGATGACAGACAGACGGACGGACAGCGGAGTCTTAGTAATAGGGTCCCGTTTTTACACTTTGAGTATGGAATCCTAAAAAGCTAAAATATTGCACGAAAGAACTAAACCAGACCTCGCACATCCAAACCTAAACCTGTTATGTGTTACGATTGTATGGAGGCAAGACTGTCCCCATAAGAAAGACAAGTAAAAAAAACTGTAAACTAAAGGAATAGGGGATCAGACAGCATCAAAAATAAACTCTAAAATATGATTTCCTAAGTTGCTCTCCTCTTGAAATTTCATGAAACCTTACTTGTTTTGTTTTTCCATCACGTCTTCAATTTTTAATTGATCAAATTCACAAAATAAGTTTGTCAATAAAAATCTATGACGTCACTTGTGGGTATTTCAAACATTTTTAGAACAAAATTTCGTTTTTGACAGATCATAAAAAGTAACTCAAATGACTAGTAGTCCGATCCTCTATTCTCTTTATGCACTGACTGTCAATGACAACCTAGAGCATCATCATATCAGCCGAAAAACGTCCACTGCTGAACAAAGGCCTCCCCAAAGGATTGCCACGACGACCGATTCTGCGGTGCCCGCATCTAGCGGCTTCGCGCGATCTTTACCAGGTTGTCGATCTACTGCGTGGGAGGCGTCTACGCTACGTTTTCAAGATTTAAGGTATTTATTCAGAATTTCGAGAACTTTCCTGCCTTAACAGCCATCTGTTCTACGAACTATGTGCCCTGCCCACTGCCACTTCAGTTTAGAGATATAACCTAGAGCGTAATAAGTTTTGTATCGGTTCTGGTGCTTCGGCACATATGACGGCACGATCTGATTTGATGGAAAATATGAAAGGTTCACCTACTGTGACGGTGACCATTGCAAATGGAGACGTGTGGTCCAGGCTAGGAGTTGGAGACATCTCTATTACCAGTTACTAGCGGTCACAATACTGTTATAAAGAAGATTACGGATGTGGTTCACGTTCAGAACTTGAACTCTAATCCTATTTCCGTAACTCTAATCTTAGCTCTTATTAATTCGGGTAGAACAGGAAAAAGACTGGATTTTTCCAAGCGTGAACGAAGTCGCGGACATTGGCTTGTCTATAATAATATTATAAAGAGGTAAAGTTTGTATGTAGGAGGTAATCTTCGAGAAACTACTCGTCCGATTTATAAAATTCTTTAGAATAGAATTTCAGGATGGACATAGGCTAAAAAACCCCGCTCACTCTCGATATCAACGGGAGCGAAGCGGCGGACAGCAGCCAGTACTGACATACATTGTTAATCAGGAAAATAATAGAATACTTGCATGAATACGTCTGTTTAACACCATGAGTAGGTACTTCTATCCAGTCATGGATGGATAAAATAGTTACAACTAGCTGTTTCCCGCGGCTTCACCGGAATGTACAACGTTTCTATGACTTTTCGAGGGTGCGCAGTGTGCGCAGATTTGTTTGTTCTGTATCTGGGTGTTAAATATCTATATATGTATTTATTTAAACGTATGTAAGTATGTATATCAGTCTCTGGTTCCCAACACAGGGAATCCTAATTTGGGGCCAGATGACCATGTGTGATTTGTCCTAGAATATTTATTTATTTATTTTATTTTATCATCTCACCTGATGATAGGTAAGTGACAATAATGCAGAAAAAGGAAGCAAGCTTACTAATATTCCCCAACGCAATGGGGAACTGGCTATTTGAACTTTTTTTTTCTCTGGTTCCCATAACACAGGGAATCCTACTTTGGGGCCAGATGACCATGTGTGATTTGTCCCAGAATATTTATTTATTTTATTTAAATGCTTATTATTTTTGAATTGCTTTTTTACATCTACAATTGACAAGTCCTTGACATCATCTCACCAGTATAAGTATTAGGTATACTACTCACAGGTATAAGTGATAATTACCCCGAAGATAGAAACGAGCTTACCAAGACTCTTACGCAATGAGGAATTGGCTATTTAAGCCTCATTATGGAACACATTGGCAACAAGACTTACATAAGTTGGTGGTAGCTAGCCAGCCGGGCTTAGAAAATGACCTACCACAAACGAAACCGTGACCTACAGACGTAGAACCCACTGGGAATCGAATCAGTGATCTCCTGGTACGTAGCGAATGGAATAATTATTACGCCACGGCGGCGATTGAAAATGTTCTTCAAATAACTCAAAAATGCACATTTATTTTTTTTCCGATTTTCTAAGTTACTCAAGGAATTTCTACGTGCTAGGTAAGTTTTTTTTTTGTAAGTGACGATGATGCCTAAAATGGAAGCGGGCTTACCAAGATTCCCCAATGCAATGGGGATCTGGCTATCTTATCTTCAAGCCGGAACACATCAATGTTGTCAGCATTAATTTTTTGGCGGCAAGACTTAGATAAGATGGTGGTAGCTAGCCAGATGGGCTTAGAAAATGCCCTACCACCAACCAAACCGAGTTTTACTAGTTGACCCTGCCGGATATCAAACCCACGACCTCCTGGTGTGAAGCGAATGGAGTAACCATTACGCCACGGAGGCGGTTAAATAAAGTACTAGTAATTCCTTGCTGTTTCTTACCAAACTGATGGACTTGAGTCTGAAATAAAACATTTTTTTTTATTCGTTTAGTGGACCAGAATTTAAATCCGGCTTACTGTCGCACTCGTAGATCCACAAAGTCTGTATATCCCGACCATAACGTACAAATCGCCGATATGGGATCTCTTCGAATCCTTTGTCAGCTATACCCACTCGCTCAGTTTCTTTTTCTTCTGTGATAGCTCGACGATAAATTGAACTTTCTATCAATAATATTGTAATAGGTAGGTGCTTTTATTATCGAGTATTTTATTATCTTTTATTATCCTGTCCGGGAGGTCGTGGTTCGAACCTGCCACGTACCAATGTGATTTCGAATTTATATTTCATATGTACGTTTATCCGACGCTCTTACGGTGAAGGAGAAACATCGTGAGGAAACCTGCACATGCCTGCGAAGAAACTCGCAGGTTGTGTGTGAACTCGACCAACGCGCACTGGGCCCGCGTGGTCGACTAAGGCCCGATCGCCCTAATTCAGGGTAGGCTCAAGCCCCTTGGTGGGGACGTATATGAGCTGATATGATGATGCTCGATAGATTACGTCATGGCTATCTCTTATTACTATCGTGTTAGATATTGCTGGTGCGTTACGTACCGAGAGGATTGACATATTGGGAAAATATGGCCCTTAGAAAAAGTGTCATCATCATATCAGCTCATATACGTCCCCACCGAGGGGCTCGAGCCTACCCTGAATCAGGGCGATCAGGCCTTAGTCGACCACGCGGGCCCGGTGCGGGTTGGTCGACTTCACACACAACCTTTGAGTTTCTTCGCAGGCGTGTACAGGTTTCCTCAGGATGTTGTCCTTCACCGTTAAAGCTATCGGTAAGTATATTTTATATACGTAAGTTTTTGAAAAACTCATTGGTACATTGGCCGTCCAGATTTGAACCTGGACTTGATCTGGTTAGAAGGACCAAGTCGTTACCGGTTGAGCCACCGACGACGCTTTTCAGCGACGCCGAAGAAAAAGTAATAATTTATTTGCTTTAAACATGGTATAAAAAAGATCTTGAAAAAAATTACGAAATTCTGATAAAAATACTCAGGTACCTATAAATCCTAAACTACTTGTCAAGTTGACTTGAAATTTGTTTCTTTTGTACTATCCCTACTATATATATATATATATATATATAAAATTATAAATGCGAAAGTAACTCTGTCTGTCTGTTACGCTTTCCCGCAAAAACTACTGAACGGATTTGGCTGAAATTTGGTAGGTAGACAGATTAGGACCTGGATTAAGACATAGGCTACTTTTTACCACGCTCGCGAGCCGCTTGCGGCTCGCGCACTGCGCACCCTCGAAAAGTCATAGACGTGGTCCACGCGGGTGAAGCCGCGGGAAACAGATAGTTTTAAAATAAATTTAATTGTGGCATCAAATCATGATTCTAAAAAGTAAAGCAGCCGTAGCTTCGACACGGGCTGTGTTGTATACCCCCAATTTGTTTTTAATAATGAGGCAATCTGAAGAAAATGCCTTTGCTGTATAGATTGTTCATACTAGCATGTGAACGCAGATATACAAACTGAAGCCAATATTAAATGCGAAGGATATAAAATCAAGGAGGTGGAAGCATACTTACCTTATACTACACACATCAACATTGCCTAGGGATATTTTTGAACATTTCATATGAAACATTGTTTTAGGATGAGCTATAAAAAAATACTCAGGACATGGTTAGAGTAGAAACTTCAAGATGAGCAGGTGCTATTTATTGACCCTTTCCATTATAAATTTCGTTTTGAGTTTAAAAAAAACGCACTGACAATGAAAATTGTGTTTTTATATTGTCATAGAAGGATGGTACAGATTGTATGAAATTATGTTTATAAGAACTGAGAAGGTACTCGTAAATATAGCACTGGCCAATCTTGAAAGTTTCTTTACCCTGTACTGCTCATGTCTTTTAAAAAAAATATGTATAAAAAACCCTTAAAATATCCCTAGGCAATGTTGAGCAGTGTACTTGACATTGTTGTTATTACTACAAACGTACTTTATTTTAAGGCTTATACCGCCGCCAAAGACCAACTTTGTAATCACTTGTTACATCATTTAAGGATTTTTTTTTAATTTAAAAAAGTTTTGAAATTTACAGGATATGAGGAGTGATTTTGATTTCCTCGAATTCTATTTTAATACACAGAACTACAGAAACAAATATCCTAAAGCACCCTTTTTTTCTAGTTGTAACCATAGAACTGCTGTAATTCTAATCGAAACATTATGATAATTTATGAACTTTTTAACAAAACAATATAAAATGATTTTGTTTTCTTACTTTTTGGAAAAACTTCTTTTTTTATTTATAATTGATTAATAACCCCAATTTTCGCACGATTTGTCCGCAGCGATGGACGTAACAGCCACGTTGCATTACGAGCTGACAAGAACTTTATTTCCGAGCTATTTCGTCCGATGTTTGAAACATCGTGAATTTTAGGGACGGGGGAGCCTTAAAGCACAGTATATATATTAGTACTAACGTACAGTATGGAAACTCCCTGCCCCTCTCTAAATTCGACCTCACCCCCCCGTCACTCAGATTGGGTGTAGATTGGGTACCAAACGTAAAGGACGAGCTACGCAAGCACTTTTATTCACTATATTCACAGACATTGTAAATGGTAACTGCGACGTGGACGTATGAATTAACACTGAAAACTGCTATTATTTTATACATCTTCTAACACTTTTTCTTTTTCCATAAAATTTGGGGGTTTTAAATGGGTGGAGGGGGCTGGGCCCCCTGGACCCCATATCATGAATCTTGGTGATCAAATTGACTTCACCTTTTTTTGTAATAGCAGGTTTCATTGTTAATTCGTACGTCCACATCGCAGTTACCATTTATAATTAGTCTCATAATGTGTATGGTGTATTCGGAAAGTGGTGTTTTTTTTTCGAACGGTGTTTGTTTACAACGAAAAGTATGAAAAAAAAAAGAGTTTAGTATTCCCACAGCATTCAGTAAATAACTAACAAACATTTTGTGACCAATACCGCCGGTGTGATTCAACCCTACCTGCATTCTTGCCTATAGATACGTCAGTTATAATTATGTATATCATTTCTCGCTCGTTTGTATGGAGTGTCCGGGGTGTGCTTAAAGATAGGATGTAGATTTATGTTATGAGACATTAGGTAATTGCTAGTTACTTGCTTAAGATATAAGATTTGCTCTCACACTTCCACTATAGGCAACAAGCAATAAGTAAGAAGGTAGATATCTGAAGTATATCCACTTAAGAAAATTTGTCGCTCACTCCGTTGCAGACAAAACATCGGATATCCTACTGTACGGAGCTCCGAAGCAAAGATTCCGATCATTGTAGCGTAGGAGATCGAAAAACCGGCCAAGCAGCGATAGAGAGCCTTTTTGTTAATATATTATGTCGTGCCTCAATACCACGTAGGTATGTAAGTTAACAAAAGACTGGACACTAGAATTATATTACTCATCATCATCATCATATCAGCCGGAAATCGTCCACTGTTGGACAAAGGCCTCCCAAAAGGATTTCCACGACGACCGGTCCTGCGCTGCCCGCATCCATCGGCTTCCCGCGATCTTCACCAGTTCGTCGGTCCACCGCGTGGGAGGCCTTCTTACGCTACGTTTTCCGGTGATCTCCACTCGACAACTTTACTGCCCCATCGGCCATCTGTTCTACGAGCTATGTGCCCTGCCCACTGCCACTTCAGTTTAGCGATTCTGTGAGCTATGTCGGTTACTTTAGATCTCCTGCGGATCTCCTCGTTTCTGATTCGATCACGCAGAGAAACTCCGAGCATAGCACGCTCCATTGCCCTTTGGGTGACCTTGAGCCTTCTTATGAGGCCCATAGTAAGCGACCATATCTCAGTTCCGTAAGTCATCACTGGCAACACACACTGGTCAATATAATTATATATTTATTAATTTTATAACTACCCACATTATTATTATTTTATAGAAAGAAGAAATAAATAAAGAAATGTGTATTTGCCAGAATACATATACTCGTATGCATTTAAAGATCATACAGTTAAAATTGTAAATGTATTTAGCCGCCATAAAGATGGCGTGCAAATTTTAACAAGTTAGAATTATACCTACGCTAATTACATTATAGAAGTAAATTAATTGTATTTATTGTTGTAGTTCTTAATATTCACTAATACTATAAAAGCAGTGTTGATTAGCCATTCTGTTAATTTTGTGTTAAATCTGATTTATTGTAATTGTTTTACGTTATCTGGAAGCTTATAAAATATTTCAATACACTTATTATAAATATTTTGTTTATATATTTTAGTATTGCAGGGAGATTTCTGTAACAAATGTGTATATTGAGCCATTGTTACACGAAATCTAACGTCTCTGAGATATTGAAAGTACTCTTGGTGAAATTCTGTAAACAGACAAACCTTTCTTGTATACATGCAGAGCAGTTAAAATGTTTTTTTTTTAGTAGGGGTTTACAACTTACCATAAACCACGCATTATATTGTTATTAGCAAGTACACAGTTTTTTGCAATCTACATGTAAGATAAGATTAAAAGCATTATAACTTACTTTGTAATTCTTAAATCCCCATTTCATCCCCCGAAGAGACTGGGGTTACCTACTACCATCAATTGTACCTTTTTTTTTTCGGTTTTTTCTTTCCGGCTTACAAAAAGCGCGGAAAAGGCAAAGGTTACTAAGACCATACAGCCAGGTCTGACGTATTTAAGCTTCCTTAGCTTTTGGATTTGTAATGCTAGTGCCGGTGCATTACAAATCTTCTCTGAAGTTCTTGACAGCATTTGCAGCAGCTACATTCTGAGGTGGAACACCCAGTTGCTGTAAGGCGTCTATAAAACTGCACCTAGAGCAAGTTGGGTTCTCACGTCCTCCTTCGTTTTATTTTCTTGTTCTCCACATTGCTCACGTGCACTAGACGATTTTCTCCAAAATGCACCACTTTTTAAACAAAATCCTAGCAGAAAACAATGAAAAAACAACAAAATAAAACTACGAATGCGTCTACCACAAATCCCGCCAAAAAACTCCTCAATTGTACCTATCTGCTGCGCGCCATAATGCCATGATAACATGACAGTTTTTTTTTTTAAATTTCGCATGGCCACCTAGATGCACGTCGTGACCAACTCGATTAGGTACAATCTAGTCGGCCGTGGCAACCGGCCATTGCGAAAAGGTTGGAGGTTGGATATAGGACAATATAGGTAAACTTAATTTATTGATATCTGAAACGCAAACTATCGTTTCGAGCCGATCTCCTTTCGTGCGTTTCATAATTAAATTCTCTTTTGATTTTGTTCCTCTATGGAAATTTAATTTGAAAATATTGGTGACTTTTTTGACAAGTAGGAGAGAGATTTTTTGGACGGACGAGAATGGCCGTCGTTTTATTTACTGATATATTAAATTAAAGTGTTTAGTATTTGAACCACTGTGATACTATTTGTAATAGTTATCGGAGCCCACGCCGTATTTCTGGAGGTCACCAGCTAAGGGAATTTCAGTACTTCCTGGCTGTCGTGCCGTCGCTGCAGATCCTAACTACCACTCGGGGCACGTTCAACCTTCGGACCGAAGACCTGACCTACCCTACCAGAGGGCAGTCGAGGGAAGTAGCTCTTTATTCTTTCCGATTCATCGTCTTCCGAATCACAAGCTGGAGTAAACGAAAACGCTAAATTTTGTGCGCAGTTTAATCATGGTTTAATTTTTTTGGTAATCAGTTTAAACTATTATTTTTAAGAAGAGTCTCTTGGTTATAAAAAGTAACCTCCAAGAATTTTGAGTACTGTTTAGAGTGCCCAGGGGCAAGATTTAATTATCGCAAGTTTTTATAGTGTTTAGAGTGCCCTGGGGTAAATTCTTAATTACCCCTAGTTTTACGCTGTGTATAGTTTTCCGTGTGGAAATCTTCATAGACATAAGAGAAAACGACGTACGTTGTTTTCACCAAACCAACTGGTAAATATTTTTTATACAACAAAATTTATTTTTTCACCAAACCAACTGGTAAATATTTTTTATACAACAAAATTTATGTGTTCACCAAACCAACTGGTAAATACTTTTTATACAACAAAATTTATGTGTTCAACATAGATTAAGAATTTATTTTATTAATTTATTTGGGATCCATTGTTTAATTATATTCTTTCTTTACCTTAACTATTCTTTCGTTTTCATAGTTCTACTTTAAGGCCCCATCCCAAATTCTACGTATCATATGTGGCAAATTCCGTAAGGGTTTTTATCCCCGTTTCTATTATTTTTGTCACATATCTAATTAATATTTTATATTATATAAATAATACATTTCCTCACAGTCGAAATGAAAAGTAGAGTGTTTAACTCGGGTGAAATGACCCATTTCACCCTCGAACTATTGGCGCTCTCACTTCGTTCATAAAACAACACTTGTAGGGATACTTAACTTACAAAAATTAGCATTTTAAAGCTTAATATTTCCAAAACGGATCACTGAATCAGAAAATGGTTTTCAATATTTTTGAAAGATCTATCTAATGACACTCCAAACCATGGAATAGACGGGGAAAAATATTTGGCCCCACTTTTTACGTGTATAAGAGGTACCTAAATATTTTTTTTTCTAGATTTCATTTAACAACTTTTTTCGGCGTGATTAACATGTAAGTATACCAAACTATCCATGCCAAATTACAGCTTTTTAGTACTATGAGTATCTGAGTTAAATCGCAGACAGACGGACATGGCGTAACTATAACGAGCTGTTGTTGACAACGGAACCCTTAAAAATCGTTATCTTTTCATTTTGTTCGAAGTCCTTAGCGAGAGTACGACTTACACTTGATCAATTTTTATTATTTGTTGTTTTACTTTAAAATTAGTACCTACTTCGAACCAAGTTTTATGCTTGTTGTAATTAAGAATCAATTAAAAATTAAAAACTCGTCTGCATAAAAATTTAACCCCTATTTTTTGACCACACGGTAAAAATGTATGTCCTAAGTCACTCATGGGTTTTTTTTTTTAAATTCACAATTGGTAAACCTAAAATTAAGACGAATCTAACGACATCTCACACTCCAAAATCCATCAAGCCGTTTAGGCTACACGGCGTGCCAAAGAAATAAACATACATACACTTAAAAAACATAACCCACCTTCTGGCGCAGTCGGGTAAAAACACGTTTCTTGTATGGCGACCGGCAAAATAGTAAATCTACATTCAAAGATTTTGGAGAAATTTCTTGCCTTACATTGCTTTGTTTCTTTGGCGTACAATAAAGTATATTTAAATAAATAAATAAATATTCTGGGACAAATCACACATGTTCATCTGGCCCCAAAGTAGGATTCCCTGTGTTATGGGAACCAGAGACTGATATACATACTTATATACGTTTAAATACATACATATATAGATATTTAACACCCAGGCAAAATCTGCTCATCACACAAATGTTTGCCCTGGGTGGGGATCGAACCCACAACTCTCAGATCAGTAGTCAAGAGCACTAACCACTGAGCCACCGAGTCAGTCATTTACTTACTTACTTATCTTCAGTATTTAGGATAATTTTCCTCCAGGTACGTTTCATCTTTTCCATCCCCTATAACCAGCAGATTGATGAGTGGGGCGTTATATCATTAACCAGAGTGATAGTTACGAGCGTGGCTTTTTCTTGACAAATACTTTTTAATTTTTAATCATCATTTTATAATATTTAAACAAACGTGATGTCTATGTCGGCGGCAGATCATAAGAATCCGGCAGATCGCTATCTGCCCAGATATTCCCAGGCCGATCATGAAAGGACCAAGCATTTTATAGCAAATTAAATTAATCTAAGTTGTCGCTTACTATGGGCCTCATAAGAAGGCTCAAGGTCACCCAAAGAGCAATGGAGCGTGCTATGCTCGGAGTTTCTCTGCGTGATCGAATCAGAAACAAAAAGATCCGTAAGAGAACCAAAGTAACCGACATAGCTCTCAGAATTGCTAAACTTAAGTGGCAGTGGGCGGGGCACATTGCTCGTAGAACAGATGGCCGTTGGGGCAGTAAAGTTCTCGAGTGGCGACCACGCACCGGAAAGCGTAGTGTAGGCAGGCCTCCCACTCGGTGGACCGATGACCTGGTGAAGGTCGCGGGAAGCCGCTGAATGCGGGCAGCGCAGAACCGGTCGTCGTAGAGATCCTTGGGGGAGGCCTATGCCCAGCAGTGGACTTCCTTCGGCTGATATGATGAAGTTGACGGAGTCCCCGTACACGGGGCTCCTTTCTATGGTAACACCAGACATGCTAAACGAACCTAACCACCTAAGGTTAGTATTTTTAGGAGCCCCGCTATGAAATGCCTGGGCGTTTCACAATCTGCCTGGGAATATCTAGGCTTTAAATAAAAAAAATTAGTGCTTTTGACTATATCCTGATGGTAAGTGACGGTGTAATCGATGATGGTATACGCAAACTCAAATAATGCCTATTCACTCTCGCCTTGAATATTCCCAAATTTTAGGAGTCAGAAAACACAGACGCAAGCAAGTAGTTCCACTCCATCGCTGTCCGCATAATAAATGAGGTAGCGTAACGCTTCGTGCGTATAGGCTGAATATCAACAACAAAGGGGTCGAAACTCCCTCTGCACCTCGTTGACTGAAGGCGGTTCCATCCCTTTATCGTCAATGTTCCACCTTTACGCACGAAGCGTTTTGCGTCTTCGTTCATCATGCGAACGGCCAAGGAGTGGAATTCCCTTCCGGCGTCTGTATTCCCAGATTCGTACAATTTAGGAATCTTGAGAGTGAATAGGGACTATTTGAGCTTGCGTGTCAAATCCTCGGCTGCATCGGCACTTACCATCAGGTGAGGTGCAGCCAAACGTACTCAAATTTTGAAAAAAAAAAAAGGTGGAATGGAGCTAAGGGAATGAGGTCGTGAAGTTCTTGAGCACACTCTGAAATGTATTAGATAGAAAACCGAAAGACAGGCAACGCTGACATCTGTCCTGCCAATTCAAATAGAAAGCTATAAATTGTAACCGGAGTTCTGGCTCGAAGCAATTATTATATTTTATTGCGTTTGTCCTGACCGTTATGATCTGACCCCGAACGAGTTTCAAATACCCACCTGGCCTGCTAAAAATGTTACGAAATTTTTTATGACCCAGTTGTTGATGTACTACACTTACACAATTTCCATAGAGCCATTAGTTACGTATATATTACATTTGTAATTTAAGAGAAAGGTAAATTTGTTTTTAAGCTATTGCATAGCTTTATCGCGGGCTTTGAGTGCGGCGACCGAATCAAGAAATTTCGTAACGAAAATAAAACCTAACACCCCACGCTCGGCCGAGTTCTAAAAACTTATAGTGCCATCTATTAGCGATTTGCGGTACTAAAAGGACTTAGTCAATTTTACTGGTGTAACTTTCTTAGTGTTAATAACATCCCGCGCCCCAAGGACTATTATAATATGGTACTGGTAAATACTGCATAAATAAAAAAATAAATAAATAATTATAATTGCATAAGTTGATAAAAAATGATATCCAATAGCTTTACCGCGGCAGTCCCCGAGTGCCACACGTTTTTTTTGTCATCATCATCATATCAGCCGAAAAACGTCCACTGCTGGACAAAGGCCTCCGCCAAGGATTTTCACAACGTCCGGACCTGCGCTGCCCGCATTCAGAGTTTTTCTTCGATCTTCACCAAGTCGTCGGTCCACCGCGTGGGAGGCCTGCCGGAAAACGTAGCGAAGAATTTAAATAAAATGTTGCACGCGCTCGCTCTTCGTATAGGGTAATTTCAGTATAGATGCCGCACTTTTTGTTATTGTTTTATAGCATTGTATCTAATCTCATGATTAAAGAACTGTTTATGTATTCGGAAAGTATGGTACTTTGACTACATTTTGGTATAGCAGGTCAGAAGTCAAAGTCATAAATAAAGGAATAATAACCGTTTTTGTAAACCTCTAAAATTGGACGGATACATGCTTTACCCCGGATAGTTGCCCTGTCGACCAAAACGGGCCCTAGGATAGACGCCCTTTTGAGAAATACATCACTAACCAAGATAAGCGATACATAAATAACATCTAAAAGGCTTATATTAAATGCTTAAAATACTTTACTTAAAATATTCTAAATAAAGTCATTTACTGCGTGTGAAGGCTCGGGATAGACGCTTCATAACAAAAAAAATATTATAACTGCACTTCATGGGGCGTCTATCCTTCCATTATGTAAGGGCATCTACCCCAACAAAAAACAAGGTATCTATCCGATTAGTGAAGGATACATGCCTTCGAAAATACCTAAAAATCACACAAACTAAAATAATAATAAACAGAATTAAAAACAATTTTAAAAGGTTAACTTTATGATTAGTAACAATTAAAGTCAAAACACTCACTAGGACAAAAAATATCGCTTTTTGAAATCACCTCCGTATTAATTTGCCAAATATTTTCGCGCGCGATGTCGTTCATGTAGGATGCCAAGCGGCGCACAGGAGCGGGGCGGGGCTAGTGCCAGCTTATAACGTGTATTTATTGTCATTACTTATTTCGCATATTGGAGTTTTTGAATTCGCGGCAACTATCCCACTGCGGCGTCTATACTGAAATTACCCTACAGCAAGAAAAGGACTGCAGCTCAGATTGATAATTGGTAGATACATAAACTTGACCAAAAAAGCATTTGGTAGTCCCATATTTTCTACTTTAAACCTTGAACATTATTAGCAAAAGCTAGTCAATTATAATTGCAACAAGCGAAATCACAGCTCTTACTTAAAATCCGTATATGCAAAATAATGCACGCTCATCAAATATCAGTTTTCCACAGCAAAGCGTATTTGATGACAATTTTAACGACATTTGTATATATATACAAATAAAAGTTTTATTGCAAAAAATCACAGTTGCGATCAAACCGCCCACTAGGTCCCATAAAAAGCTTTCGCCATAAAATTGCCAAATAATTGCTTGGCCACAAAAACCCGCAGAACCGTTTCTCGTTAATATAGCCATTTTGAGTATTTCCGTAGCGAATGCTCGTACAATTGGAACTGGAATCAAATAAGGCTTATTTTTAAAAACAACCGATTTTGTTAAATTTTTGAATCATAAATATATATAAAATATATCAGCTCGCTCTAGCTAGCTCATTTACGGGGCTCGAGCCTACCCTGAATTAGGGCGATCGGGTCTTAGTCGAACACGCGGACCCAGTGCGGGATGGTCGACTTCACACACAACCTGCGAGTTTCTTCGCAGGCGTGTGCAGGTTTCCTCAGTTGTTTTTCTTAAGAGCGTCGCATAAACGTACATAAATGAATAAATAAAAATAAAAAATCCTTTTATTTCTTGCTTTTCTTAATAAAATTTCATTGACAATGTGCATGCAAAATTATTCACAATTATAAATTTATTTGAATTCTAGTGAATTTAAAAAAACAATTAAAAAATATGATTGAAGCTTGATTATTTATATGTTTAGAAAATACTTATAAGTAGTTTCATCATTACAGCTCATATAAGGTCTAACAAAATTAGCTGAAACTATTTTAAGGGCAAGTTCAGCAAACGAAACTGAACAACTTTTTCTTCAGCGACCATACCGAATTCTAAAAAAAATCGCCACATTCCATTATTGCCCACTATAATATTCTCGTGTTGTAGTACGGTCCTTTCTTTTCGCTGGATTCGTGCCTTGCCGCAACGAAACTGCGCTGTGCCTGGCCGTTGACCTTTGGTAGTTCTCTCAATCAATTCTTATTTAAAAACGAATATTACCTATTTAAAACCTTATAGTTCCCCTTTTAGATGTAGGTAGTAAAATACAACCCAACAGGTATTTACACTTTTCGAAAAATAAGAAATTGAGCGGCTTCTTTGAAGCGTTGAGGCCATTGACACAGATTACTAAATAGTTACTTCGTCCATTGAACTATTTTGCTGCTCGCTCGTAGGAACATTTCGCCTACAAACAAACAAGTGCGATGCGTGCGCGAAAAAAATATCTCAGTTACTCTCGCGCACTCATTGAGTTACGTTCTCAAAGCCTAACCTACAGATTGTGACCTAAGTGCCTAAGTTAAGTGTTTTATTGTGAAAATGCCATGTACAACACTAATTGGACATGGCGGTGTGATATGAAGTTTGTAACCACAACCTAATAGACACCAGGAACATGTTTCAAGATTTTCATAGCCGTAGACCCCATCTACATGCCATCTACACACAATACTATAGGTGCTTTGCAGCGATTCCGGGATTACGGTACTTTTACGAGTATGCCACGACCTGTAGATGCCGGTCAACCAAGAAAATCACCGGAGACATAAGAAGCAAGTAGGTAGGTAGTTCGCCTTAGCCTGTTTGCGGACAAGTCACATTAAAGAAAAATCTATTTGTTTGGAAATGGCCAAACATGTAAACAAATGTAACAGGTACAAATATTAGTTATTGTATTTTACTTATCAGTTATATATATTAGCCACTAGTGCTGTAAGTTGCAAAGAGGATATAAAACTACTACGTTGTCCATCCAGCCCGGAGCGCTGTCTGAGTCTTCGTCAGAGTTTAGTTTTTGATATGGCACTGCGTGCCATTCGCTGTGGATATTATAATATTTAAGATCGATGGAATAAAACAATGTGAAGAGGATTCCACGACTTTTATTGGAGTAAATCCCTGAAGGTTACAACTTTCAGAAGCGGGGATAACACACCCACACTGGAATTTAAAGGTACGAATTATAAATTTTATATGTATTGCTGGAGTTCTATTCCTAATCATTATTCTTTTAGTATAAACAAACAGTTTAGAAATTAGAATAACCTCTTGTTGTACGACGCGATGGTGTCCGTACAGATGTTATAGAAAAAAATGATAAAAGAATTGAATAAACTTATTGCTACTGAATTTAATTCATATTATCTTGGCCGTCACGTAAGACTTTTTTTTGTCTTGAGTTTTTTTTTTGCCCGGTTTGTTCTGCATTCTGAGTTTTTCCATAAGAAAATCTATCGTAGGTAAATTCTGATTAAAAAAAACTGTACCTTTACCGTATATTTGCGTGATTTTATGTTTGTAGATTGAAATGTTAGCTTAGGCATAGATTACTAAATAGTTACTTCGGGTTGGGAGATATTTTGTCTCAATTGGATTGTTAGGCCACAGTATGAATTGCTGCCCGAATTAGAAAATGTGTGGTTACTTACCTATTTTATGATAAAATATCTTACATAGTTATAAACTACCCTCGACTTAAATTATCACAAATTATTATTTTTGGGGCCAGAATTATATTACATTAGATAGTAGTTACTTGCTTTATTTGTTGAGTGTAATACTTTACAAAAGGTACATTTTTACTGCAAATATTTACTGTGGTTTTATGAAAAGAAATAAAGAAACGGTCACATCGTGTTATTCATTACATTTTATATTTTGGTTACTTACATTTCTAAGTCGATGTTATTAACACTTATTATTGTTTTTTTGTTTCGAGTTTCAATGGGCTCCAGTGATGAAATGGACGTAGTGGCACAGTTGCAGCCGCAATAGAAACCAAATTCCTACGATTCGTCAGGAAAGATACTTAACCAGATCACAACACACAACGCCGTAGCCAAATTGACGTCATATTCGAGATGGTAGCCGGCTTATTCTCGAATCACTTAAAGTCTGTTTCAAAGCTTGCTATCTTCTATTTTATAGAAGATGAACTGGAGTAGAAATGGAGGCTAGAGCAATGGAAAAACAGCTATGACTCAGTATCAGTCTTATTTAGTAAGTATTTGATATATTGTATAAAAGGTAGACCCAGTGAACGCTAAAACTTTTTGCTACTGTGCAATCCCAAATTCCGTCCCCTGATAAAAGAACAAACAATTGACGTTTGACAAGACAAAACAGATATAAAACGATAAGCAGACTACCCACTACGCTTTGCGCAGACTGGTGGTAAAATATAAAATGGGCGGATCAACTATTTTCTGTTAAAGCGTGTCCCCTACATTAGTATGTCTTTTCAAACTAAAAATTTTAATATTTACTTACTTTTTTTTGTACTATGACGTTATTAGATCTACCATAATTTGTACGAAACATTTAAATCGATAAAAATACATAATTTGTTTAAAAAAAGACGTCGTGAGTAAGGAGACGTTTTTGTTTTCTCATACAAATTGTTGATGTCCCTTGAGCATAGTGTCCTTATGAACTGCAACGTAAATCAAAAATGTTCTTCAGTGTGTTGTGTTTTAAACCTTTAGTAGTAAACTTCATTACATTCTCCTTAAACTGAACGACTTACAAAACACGCGGACTAATTTCACGAAATTTTGTTAAGCTTTTAAAATGTGTCCCCGATTATATAGTTCAATGCACGTCGCCTGGGTCACGGATATTAATGGATAGAGGTGCGAGCAGGATAGTAAGACAATCTCGTATTAGCCAATAAGAAACGCGCCTGAGAATCATTCGATGGAGTCGACGCTTTCATAACCATATTTGGTAATCGGCCAGTTCGTCCGGGACTCTCGTGGAGACAGCGTGTTTTTATTGTGTGTCTGCTGACTCAAGTCAATATCACGTGTAAAGGTAACCACTTTTATAGTAAAACTGTGCTTATTGAATGATATTTAGGTCTGGAATACCTAACAATCCATAGTTATTGTTATTTTTCAATATTTGTTTGAGATATTTTATCGTATTCATTAAAATGTCTCTTGGGTAACACGTCTCCTAGCTCACAAATTATGTGACCCAAGAGACAAACTGTGTGACCCCAGAGACTTTTTTGTTTTATTATTAAATATTTTCTACACATAGGTACTTTCAGTGTATGATATCGTGTTACATATTGAAATACTTAAACTATAAAATACTTAAACTACGTTGTGTTCAATTTTAAGAAAGAAGAAACTTTTCGTTTTTGTTTTTACAGTAATTTTAGAAATTGTGATTATTTGTGATGTCATAATTTGTAGATTATAAGAAGAAATGAATAATTCTTGATTTTTCAAAAAGTTTAGCTTGATTTTCAATGTTAAACATGTCGAAATGATGCTGTTAATGTCTCTTGAGTCACCAAAATGTCCCCTGGGTAACGAAAATTGTCCCCCGATTTTTCATTGAATGTATTCAGATTTAAGTAAGATTTTGTTACATAGCCTTTAGAGTTTTTTGCTTTTTATGTTTTAAAAGACATATATGTTGAAACGGCAACGCAGTTCTATCGTTGTTTCTGTTGGAGTCAAATATAAATTAAATATTATGTCCAAATTATTCGCCGTGTGACTCAAAGGACATAATAGATGTTCTAATTTTGAGATTAAATTTTTTCTAGTTCCCATGTTGTTTTGTAGAGACTTATGTTTTATAATAAAACACATTGATTAATATATCCTACTTATTTTTATTGACTAAATGACAAAAACATATTCCGTTAGCCAGGAGAAACTTACGTATCCATTTTTCAATATTCCACATTAAAATCAACAATCAAACGTCAAAGTTCGCGGCTTCGCATAAAAACATAAACTTTGGTAGTTTTTCTATCAGTATTTAGTAGTGCTTTTGCGCAAAAAGGTGATTTATTTCTTGTCACAAAAAGTTGAGTCTCTACAAAAAATAGTTGATCCGCCCAAATACAGTATGAGGACTTGCCGTAGAAATAAACATACATGGGTGGAATTGGAAGCAGCTTTTATAAAATATTCCTTTTAATCAACCAAAAAAAATCTGTAATTGTGTTGATATTTTAATCATCTCAAAGTACCTATGCTAAAAAAATGGACTAATTATTGAAGTTGACTAATTTGAGATGCTGTAAATTGGTCGTGCTAAGCTCCTTCCATATTCAAATGTGATATTTGTTATTATTTGACTTTGATACTACACATTTTATCTGTGTCCAATGAGCAAAAAGCCTAAAATCTAAACACTGACAAAAAGTGAAACTGGAGACTTCAATGTAAAAACTATCAATTCTAGGTCATATCTACTAATTTGAGTGTTGTGAAAAAAAAACTGTATAATTATGGTAGTTGACTGCTAATCACTTGAGTTACTTTTTATTGTCTGTCAAAAAAAAGGGAGTTTTGTTCTATAAATATTTTGTAATAACAAGGCACGAGGTGATAGTTTTTGTCATCATTGAATTGATCTTACATACTGTATAAAATAAAATCAAATAGGTGGTTTTTCTTTAAACTAAACAAGAGTTCATAATTAATTTTTGATGCAGTTAACTACACGATTATCATACCTGCTACAGAGGCTAAAAAAAAACAATTTAAAGAAGTTGTTAAGAGTAACTGTGTAACATTAACTTTACATTGAAAAAAAGTCATAGTCATCTTTGCCCGACATGGCGTTCCTTATACAATAGTTTCCGAAAATGATCCCCCATTTAATTGCCAAGAATTCAAAGTATTCTGTAAAGGCTGGTATATATAAAACATACAATGTCTAGCCCATAGCATAGCCAGTCCAATGGATTGGTAGAAAGATCAATTGAAACAACTAAAAATATGTTATACAAATGTCACAAGGATGGTTCAGAACCTTACCTAGAACTTTTACAGTTAAGAAATACCCCAAAAATATACTTTTGTCCCCAGGACTACTTTGTTTTTCTAGACATCTTGAACAAGAATTTCTGTGACAGTTAAACATCGAAACCAAAACTAGTAAATTACAAGGATTTGGGAAATAAAATACAAGATTATAAGGAATAACAAAATTAAAATTTATTATGATAAAAATAGTAAAAACTTGCACTACATGTTGCTGATAAGATACTATACAAAAAAAATCTCCCATATGTAACTGGTTTCCGGTTGCCGTAACGAGCCAGAACCACGTAGTTATGTAGTTCAAGGATCCGAAGGATCAAACCGCAGAAATCGTAAACACTTAATTGTTCGTAAACCAGACATACACACTAAATATGTTCCCAAAACAATATCTGAAAGCGTTTCACATTCACATCAGCAGTTCATGTCAAACTCTGTAAATAAAAACAACAGACAATCACTAAATATGGTCGAGAAGTCCGTTCGCCAAAACGCTACTATGGTTTTTAGTGATTAATTTTGGTTTTTTTTAAACTATAATTAATATAGGTAGGTTGCATTTAGAAGGTCTATAATTGTTTACAATTTACATACATAGGTACTACGAGATAAAATGAGTACCCTTTGTATGCGTCAGATGACAGTATTTCTTTAATACGTAGTGAGTTCCTTTATACGCATACCTACTTTGCCAATAGTCAAGATTGCTGTGTTTCAAATTGTACTTATGTAAAATTGTTTTGCGAAGGAGAGAAGAGTACTAGATTTAAATGTCAATATTTTGAAAACACTGTTTTCCAAAAAGAGGAAAGGACCTATTGTAGGTCATCTTTGTTTATGACAACTGATTAATAATAGGTCATCTTTGACTGACTTTTTCTCACACCAGGTGGCGCACGATCGACTGTACTATACCTTCATTTGACATAACTGTCAAATCGCATGGATTTTTTTGTGTTTATTTGCGAAAAATTGTTGTGTTTTCAAAAATGCCTCAATGCAGTGCTTTAAATTGTAAAAACAAGGGAGTACACTTGTTTCCCAATGATGTAAAACGAAAGAAACAGTGGGAAATTGTTCTCTCTCTCTTTTCGTCCTAGCCTCGACAAGCACAGCGATTTCGCAGACACTTTTGTGTGAGTCAATACAAAAATAATTAATAGAAGGTTCTCTTGCCAAGGCACCTCAGTACCCACAACCCAACGTAACAGATACAAACAATGTACATAATGTAATGTTACTAGTAAATTATTGATAACATGATCCTAATTGTGTTTAGGTAGTAAAGCTGCTTTGATACGTGAGATGCTGGAAAGTGAAAGAATAGAGTAGAATAGAAAGCTGCAATGGAAGAGCGTTGATGGTCTATTCTTTCAATGATTAGGTAACGTAGGTACCATGCCAGTTGGTCTTGCAAAACTTGTTTTAGAGGTAGGTACATGGTTCTCATGAAAAAGAAGTAGAATTTTATGTTGTAGATATTCAAATCATTTTATTATCAAGTCAGCTATACAGAGCATATCCCCATTTGCGAATTATTAAAACTACGACAGACCTCTTAATTAAGTTTCCCTGGGCAATACTACAATCTCAGTGAATCATTTGTGTAAAGTCCGCCACTTTCAATGATGGAAATATTTATGTGGCTAGGCCAGTGAGGGATGAATTTGGTAGTGAGAATTATTTATTACCTGATTAATGTCTTAATCATGTATTTGACATAAAAGAAATTTAATTACTCGGAGAATGTTATTTGCTATATTGCTATAGTTCATGGCTTAGGAATTAAAACTACTTTCTTGCTAGAAGTAACTCTCTTCACATTAGATCTATTATGATTAAAATTAATTTTCTATTAACACATTCCCTGCCACGATGATGATGATAATTAGATGGCAATGATTATGATAACTAGAGTGGACAGGCACCAAAATAATTAAATATGAATTTGTTAAAAAGAAATTAAATTACTGCAGTAGATATATAAGAGAAAAACAGCAAGATATAGATAAAACTGAGATATAAAATTTGCTTCACATGGGTAAATATTTCCCAGTATTACAGTTTAATTACGTAAATTCCGCAAATGCTAGAAATAGCACAAACACGAACGAGCGATGAATTGAATTTATATTAGCCTAGTAAAGTTGTTCACAGCAAATCTTAGCAGAATGACACATAGCCAGCACAGTTTTATGCTTAAACTGACAATAGCCCTAACTTTCGTTGATTGCACGTTCACTGGCTACTTCTTTTGCTATAATATACTTTGCATAGATGATTGTTACTGGTACTCAGTCATTGCAGTCATTAGAGATTACACTGAAAAGTAGGTGCATTCTTTTTGTCATTTGAGATGGCACAGTAAAGTAATATCGTCATTTGAGATGACATGGATTTGGAATGTTGTCATTTGAGATGGCACAGTAAAGTTAAATGGTCATTTGAGATGACATGGATTTGAAATGTTGTCATTTGAGATGGCACAGTAAAATAATGTGGTCATTTGAGATGACATGGATTTAAAATGTTGTCATTTGAGATGGCACAGTAAAGTAATATGGTCATTTGAGATGACCGGAAGAGGAAGACCTGGAACTGCTTATATAGACCAAGTTAAGAAGAAAGTTAAGGTGGAAGAAGGAGATTGTGTGGGAGAGAGAGACCTGGAAAGAGCTACACCAACAAGAGCACGGCTCTTAAATGATGATGAAGATGAGATGACATGGATTTGAAATGTTGTCATTTGAGATGGCACAGGTAAGTTACTATGGTCATTTGAGATGACATGGTTTTAAAATATTGTCATTTGAGATGGCACAGTAAAGTAATATGGTCATTTGAGATGACATGGATTTTGAATTTTGTCATTTGAGATGGCACAGTAAAGTAATATAGTCATTTGAGATGACGTAGGTTTGAAATGTTGTCATTTGAGATGACACAGTAAAGTAATATGGTCATTTGAGATGACATGGAGTTGAAACTACAGTAATCAATTTGAACCGGTGTCATAACCAAAGGTGATCAACGGTAAGCACAATTGTCTCATTGCCAGTCACTGGAGGGCAATCTTTGTAGGTTATTTCTTTAAATTTTTATCTTAAGTTAATGCATTTTTTATTTAGTTTGACGTTTATTTTGCTTAAGATTTTTTTAAATTATGATACTGTTGGCATTTAACTAATTAATTATTTTTTTTGTGAAACATGATTGAATTGTATATTTTACTACTATGAAAATTAATTTCCTGAAATAAAATGTTTGGATTAAATTGAATTAGACATGAACAGATTTAAAAATTTGAAAAATCAACATTACAGATGACAATTTTATAAGTAAAACTTGTCATTCGAGATGACACAGTAAGTTTTAGTCATTTGAGATGACAAAATATTACGTATGGATTATTTGATTTTTATTTAAAGTAAATAAATAGTGTTACATAAATTTGTACGTATCTAATATTATAATCTAATGATGAGCTATAAATTAAAGTACCAAGTGTCGTTAGAGATAGATAACTTGTGGATTTAGGTTTTGCATTGAATAAAGAAATCATGGTTAAAATAGTGTCATTTTCGATGGCAAAGTTGATAATTAGATATTATACAGATATGTTTATCATAAGATGTTTTCAAGGGTTTACCAATTGTGAATAAAAAAAAAAAGAGATGACAAAGTTTTAACAAGATGATAGACTAAAGCGTTTAGAATTACTGGTCAAAAAAGGATTTAAGGTGAAAGATGTTAGATGTAATTGCTGCACTAATTATCTATCAATGTTAAGTAACAAGAAAATAACAAATAATAGAAAATATATTTGATATACAACAACACAGTAAATGAAAAAAATGAAAATCACAATTATGGTTTAAATATAGAATGTTACAGTTATTTAGTGCAAAGCAATGATTCAAGTATTATTAAGTCTAAGTTCAAATAATGAAATGTTTAACATTGTATTATATTTTAAAAAGAGTAGATAATATTCACTGTATGTTTAAAATAAGTACTGTTGTTATTAATTAAATAAAATATTTTTTATTTAATATACATAATAATAGAACAAACGAGAGGACTCGTTCTAGGAAGGATGGCCGACTGTAACAGGTACAAATATTAGTTATTGTATTTTACTTATCAGTTATATATATTAGCCACTAGTGCTGTAAGTTGCAAAGAGGATATAAAACTACTACGTTGTCCATCCAGCCCGGAGCGCTGTCTGAGTCTTCGTCAGAGTTTAGTTTTTGATATGGCACTGCGTGCCATTCGCTGTGGATATTATAATATTTAAGATCGATGGAATAAAACAATGTGAAGAGGATTCCACGACTTTTATTGGAGTAAATCCCTGAAGGTTACACAAATCATTTTATCATTTTAGGTTAATCACTTACATTTGGACATCAAGGATTTTATTGACATAAATACTGTGTTTTAGTTCATTTAAGACTTGAAAACCAATTGAAACTAGTTTATTTTGAAGTTCATGTTTTGTTTACATGTCAGTTATAGTATCGGCCAGTAGGTAAAAAGCTGGCACTGCACTGAAAAAAAAAATCGGTAATACTAACCGAAATTTCATTAAAAAGAACTGTTTTGTCCAGTAAAACTGGAGCCAACTGAAAGAAACAGTGATTCTGACTGAAAGAAAACAGTTAAGTCCTTACGGTTAATTTAACTGTTAAAGTCAGTAAAGTGAAACAGTAAAAACACACAGTAAGAGGAAACAGTAAAAACACACAGTAAGAGGAAACAGTAGCGCTTACTGATCGGTAAGCAGTAACTACTACTGTTTTAATCAGTAGCGCTTACTGATCGGTAAGCAGTAACTACTACTGTTTTAATCAGTAGCGCTTACTGATCGGTAAGCAGTAACTACTACTGTTTTATGAATACTTACTACTGCTTCTTAACAGTACTGGGCACTGCGTGGAGATGTGATTACTACTGTTGAAAACAGTGCCAGCTACTGTTGTTTAAGTAGGTAATACTGTTTGTCAACAGTAGTGGGTGCTGGATAGAAACGTTATTACTACTGTTGAAAACAGTGCCAGCTACTGTTGTTTAAGTAGGTACTACTGTTTGTCAACAGTATTGGGTGCTGGATGGAGACGTTATTACTACTGTTGAAAACAGTGCCAGCAACTGATGTTTAAGTAGATAATACTGTTGGTCAACAGTAGCGGGTACTGCGTGAAAACGTTATAACTACTGTTGAAAACAGTGCCAGCTACTGTTGTTTAAGTAGGTACTACTGTTGACGAACAGTAGCTGGCACTGTTTTAACGTTATTACTACTGTTGAAAACAGTGCCAGCTACTATGCCTTAAGTAGGTACTACTGTTG
Source organism: Coleophora flavipennella (assembly GCA_947284805.1). Taxonomy (NCBI): domain Eukaryota; kingdom Metazoa; phylum Arthropoda; class Insecta; order Lepidoptera; family Coleophoridae; genus Coleophora; species Coleophora flavipennella. The sequence continues at coordinate 10,890,001 of OX369281.1, read as the reverse complement.
ACGAACAGTAACTGGCACTGTTTTAACGTTATTACTACTGTTGAAAACAGTGCCAGCTACTGTGCCGTAAGTAGGTACTACTGTTGACGAACAGTAGCTGGCACTGTTTTAACGTTATTACTACTGTTGAAAACAGTGCCAGCTACTGTGCCGTAAGTAGGTACTACTGTTGACGAACAGTAGCTGGCACTGTTTTAACGTTATTACTACTGTTGAAAACAGTGCCAGCTACTGTGCCGTAAGTAGGTACTACTGTTGACGAACAGTAGCTGGCACTGTTTTAACGTTATTACTACTGTTGAAAACAGTGCCAGCTACTGTGCCGTAAGTAGGTACTACTGTTGACGAACAGTAGCTGGCACTGTTTTAACGTTATTACTACTGTTGAAAACAGTGCCAGCTACTGTGCCGTAAGTAGGTACTACTGTTGACGAACAGTAGCTGGCACTGTTTTAACGTTATTACTACTGTTGAAAACAGTGCCAGCTACTGTGCCGTAAGTAGGTACTACTGTTGACGAACAGTAGCTGGCACTGTTTTAACGTTATTACTACTGTTGAAAACAGTGCCAGCTACTGTGCCGTAAGTAGGTACTACTGTTGACAAACAGTAGCTGGCACTGTTTTACCGTTATTACTACTGTTGAAAACAGTGCTAGCTACTGTTGCTTACGTAGGTACTACTGTTTGTCAACAGTAGTACCTACGTAAGCAACAGTAGCTGGCACTGTTTTCAACAGTAGTAATACTGTTTGTCAACAGTAGTGGATACTGCGTGGAAATGTAATTTCTACTGTTGAGGAACAGTACCACCTACTTACTACTCTTGGATAAGTAGAAGTTATTGTTTCTCAACTGTAGAAATGACATCCATGCAGTACCCACTATTTATGAGAAACAGTAATACTACTGTTCCCCATGAGTAGCATAAACTGCTTTTTAAGAGGCTGCACAGTGAGCTCTAGCGAAACTTCTAAAAAATAACTATTTGCTACTATCACAATTTATTTTAAATCTAATTACACGATTATTGCTTTATAGTTTATTGGTAAATCTCAATAAACTATACCACAAACTCAAAAACTGTATACAATTAAATAGGTTTTTGATAAATTGTGTTTATAGCGAATAAAATTTTATAAATTTTATTTTTACGTGGCGCTGGGGTCACAATGGAGCCTCTTAACAGTATCAGCTGAAAGTTAAATAACACGAAGCATGAAAAATGTGAAGGCCTTGTAAATAAAACCTTCATTTCGGTACTGCATTATATTTTTATTAGAAAAATACAAAAAAGACAGTGTCCCATATTGACTTCAAAGACTTATTTGTAGATAATAGGTGAAATAAAAATTAATGCTATCAACATTATAATAATAGGTACTTATCCTTAAAGTTACTTTTAAAATAATTTTATTTTACATGTAAATACTTACATGACAAGTAGGTACTATTGAAATTTTATTTACAAAATCGTTTCTATTCTATTTAAAAAAAAAATTAATTATTATTTCTTGAAAATGGATGGGGCCGATTCTAATGAAACTGTATACACATAAGCAAGTGACTAAATTCTAGTTTATGGATAGATTACATTATCAAAAATATAATGTCACTAAATAATAGCAATTTCAGGTTTTTACTAATCTTAAAATTCGCTAAAAAATCTTTTAATAATAAAGTATTATGTAAATGTGACCTATCCACAAAATAGAATTTCGTGACTTGCTTATGTGTAAGTATAGTTCCATTAGAAACGGCTCATCCATTTTCAAAAATTGAAATTTAAAGTTTGTAAGGGATTTTGTGAATTCGCTCTTAACTAGAACTTAACATTAAAGTAAATGTTAAAGAGGACTAACCGACAAAAAGTACACAGTAAATAACATATTCAGAGTTATTTCAAACTAGCTAACACTACACAACCCTAACCTACACTACATTACCCAACCCTACCCTACACTACACTACCCTACCTTACCCTACCCTAACTACACTACACCTACACTACATTAGCCTACCCTACACTACACTACCCTACCTTATACTACACTATCCTACCCTACACTACACTACGCTACCCTACACTACCCTAACCTACACTACATTGCCCAACCCTACCCTACACCACCCTACCCTACACTACACTACCCTACCCTACACTACACTACACTACCCTACACTACCCTACACTACACTACCCTACACTACACTACCCTACACTACACTACCCTACCCTAACTACACTACACTATCCTACCCTACCCTAACTACACTACACCTACACTACATTACCCTACCCTACACTACACTACCCTACCCTACCCTACACAACACTACCCAACCCTACACTACCCTACCCCACCCTATACTACACAGCCCTACCCTAACTACACTACACCTAAACTACACTACCCTACCCTAAAACCAATTAATATTTGACTGATATTTTTTTTATTTAATTCCAAGCATTTTCATATTTATTCACCTTTTAAACCTTCTCTAGACTTCAACAAATAATTCAATACCAAAATAAGCCAAATCGGTCCAGCCGTTATCGAGTTTTAACGAGACTAACGAACAGCAATTCAACTTAACAAAATTGACAAAATACAAAAAAGATAGTTATTAAAAAAATACAAAGAGGCATTTTCTTGTAAATTTTTGACAGTTAAAGTAGTTGCGTAAAACTTGCAGCATAAAGGCAATAGGAGAACCGTAAGCTATCACCAAACATGAATAGATGCTATTTATTTATTAGAATCGTCGATAAAAAAACCGCAATAATTTTACTATGGCTTCTACTTATGAAACTGAATAAATTTCGTCAAGAAACCTATACCTAGTCAATTAAATTTATTAGTTGTTTTTTAAAGGAACCGCTTGTTGGAGTGGGATGATTCCGATTTGCAAATGGCGTGCATTGCATCAAGCGGGCGTGCATCGCATTTATGTTTGTGAGTCCGCCAACCGCTCAACTCTCAAGTCGCGCGTGATCAATTTCATTATTTTTTTCAGAGATTTAAAAACCGTTTTAAAAAATTTTTACAATCCACAAGGTGCTCACTTGCAGGAAAGCTAGTGTACAATAAGTAGTGCGTGCAGGTAGTTTTTCTTTTAAATCTGCTGCCTTGGAAATATACACAGCTCTTTGCAAAAATTGCCAAACTGGCAAGCATTCACCTGCGTATTTCAGGTTTAATGCCCATATAATTTTAAAGCAAGTATCCACCGCATTACATATGTTTGGCAGTTCGTATATCAAGTTATCAACGATAACGTACCTTCCGGTATTTTTTTCCAGTGGACCGATGACAATGACATACGGTTGAACTGTAATACCGAAAGTCTTGTATGTGTCGTGTCGTTTACGACATTCTTCGTTTATCAAGGTTTCCGTTTCAATGCGTGTAATGAAGCTTTCTCGGACTTCTGCCACAGAACATTTCTTCTTCCTGATTTGCACTGCTCCCAGAAGATGTGGAATAGTGAGAAGTGTAGCAATATTGCTCGTCTCTGGATCAGAGTCTGTTAAAAAAAAGATTATTAAGTCTAAACATTGTAACTGGTTATTGGACAACAATGAATGTTCTTTCATATACCTATCCTAAAATTTAGAGTTTTTTCTTTGGGGATTTTGTAACCCTGGCTATGAACTGCTTACACAAACAAATACAATAAACTTTATTTAATCTTTACTTTAATAAAAATTAATAAATTTTGGATTTTACGAAAGTACTCAAATCAAAGGTAGGTATTTTTTAAGGTTCCCCTCGATTTATATGGGATGCCATCATCAGATCCTCGTTTCCTTATCATGGTACCACCCTTGGGATATCTCCTTTCCAACAAAAAAAGAATCATCAAAATCGGTTCATAAACGAGGAAGTTATCCACGAACAAACAAATTATATATATATATATATATATATATATATATATATATATATATATATATATATATATATATATATATACGGTCGAATTGATAAACCTCCTCCTTAATTGAAATCGTTTAATAACTCATACTCGGTGAGTATGTTTATATATAAAAAACAATTACGGTCAATTATTTGTTACCTACTACTTACGAAAAGGTTTTAGCAAACAAATAATTATTTATAAAAAATATAAAAATCAGTTTCAGTACACCCCTTTCTGAATCAGGGGTTAAGTAGGTAAAATAAAAGAAAGCAAAATAAAACTTACTTTTCACGAGATTCTTTAGTTCCTGAACAAATAGACTTCTGTTTGAGACATTTCCTAACAGTTGAATCAACTTCTTCTTCAAAAGTGGAAACTTATTTTCGAAGCTATTTTCATTTCCAGGGTACCACTGGTCAAAATCTGCTGTAAGCTGAAAGAATTTTTACTTTTAAAAATAAAATGTATTAATTGATGTTTAAAGAATCGCTTAGCCATTAGCTGAACCCACTAAAATCAGAAAAGACAACATAATCTTATGGCACCAATCAATAGGGTCCATCATCATCTCAGCAGCATGAATATTAAGAAGTCAAACCTTCCTTCGTTAGCTCACCTGAATAACCTGAAAAAAATCGACTAACGGTCAATACCTACCTAAGTATCTACGTATAATATTTAAAGAATTATCCTCCAACTCATAACCGTTGAGGAGTTGCACCTTCCATCATCAGCTCATAAACATAAAATTATTATCAGATGTAAAAAATTGAACACTTTTAGAAAATACATGAAACACGTTATACATGCCTATAAAATTTAAGGGTGCCCTCGATTTCCCCAGGATCCCATCATCAGATCCTGACTTGGTGAAAATGGGACCACCTTGGAAGTATACTTTTTGAAAATCGGTCCACAATTGACGGAGTAATCGGTGAACATACATTAAAAAAAACATACAGTGGAACGGAACCTACTCCTTTTTTGAAGTCGGATCCTAGGGAAATCGAGGGTAACTCTCAAAATTTACAGGCACGTATTGAGTGTGTGTTTCCTAAAGCTAATTGAGTTTCTGCGTCTGGTAGCCATCAATTCGTGTTGATGAGCTGATGATGGAAGGTACAACTCCTCAACAGTTAGGAGTTTGAGGATAATTCTTTAAATATTATATGTAGATACGTAGGTAGTTATAGACCGATTATTACTTTCGGCGTGACTAATATGTATACCCTTGGCAAATTACAACTTTCTAGTATTAATAGTCTCTGAGCTAAACCGCGGACAGACAGACATAGCAAAACTATAAGGGTTCCTTGTTGACTGACTATGGAACCTTAAAAATAACCCAATTCGGGTCTCCTTCTCGACCCTGTCACGTTAAAAATAAATTGCACAGCCAACCTGTGCATACTTTCTTGTCTTAACATAAAGCGAAGTCAGGCTTACACAAATCAACAATAAATTAAACATTACGCTTACTTAATGGCAAAGAATAAAGGCGTATCAGACTTGATGAAATATTTACAAATAATTTGGGTTTGTGTGGGAGGTACCATATTTATGTCATATATTAACTTACCAAAGAGTGCCCCCATGAACGCTTTAAACATGAAAACTCCAGGAGATAAGTGTGAGTTTCTTCCGATACGACACGCTGTAGTCGTCGTTTTCTTGTTTTAGACCACTTCTCAGTGCAAAGAGCTAAATTATCTGCAGAACAATGTAGCCACTCCAAACATTCCTCTACTTCAGCTGAATCGAGATCTTCTTCACTGGTTAAGGCAGAAACTTCTTCCGACAGCGAGGTTATCCTTTTGTTAGCATGTTCTTTGTTATGTGGTTCTGGAGTTAGAGTTTTTTCAAGAAGTGAACCGCGCGGCCTTGGCTGGTACACTTTGTTTCGGCGAAACTTTGCCTTTAGATTCGTTACTGCGTCATATAGCCGACCATGGGCTCGCCCTGGCCCTTCAGATGCTTTAGTGTAATAAATTGAGCAGTTTTCAGCAGGGAATACTTGTTCTGTTAAAATTACAGTTCTTTAAAATTTCCATAACATAGATTAACATAAAAGTAATTACAATTTGATTTTATTGTATATGGAAGCGGTTGTAGCTCAGTGCCACTTGCAGGTTAACTGACCCTAAGCATGGACACAGCTTGGATGGGTTTGAATGTTAGTGGCATATTTCTCTAACATAGGCAGCTTCAAAAGTTCTGCCAGAGGGGTCCGCCACTACCCCTACAACCGCCACCAACCTGGACTTGGCCCCCGTGTTTGAAGTATGGCCTAGCCTTCTTGGGAAAAGACCCGTGCCCCAGCTGTGGGGACGTAATGGGGTAACGAAAATTTTTATTGTATAGATACCTTTAAACTAGCCAAATGTGAATCAGGCCTTATACTTGTATTAATATTTAATACTTACAATTTGTTTAATCCAATGTAAATATATGTCACTAGCTGTCTCGGCGAACTACGTACCGCCTTACACTACATTACACTGCCCTACCCTACACTACACTACCCTACCCTACACTACTCTACCCTACACTACACTACCCTACCCTACACTACCCTACCCTACCCTATACTTTCCTACCCTAAACTACACTACTCTACCCTACACTACACTATCCTACCCTACACTACTCTACCCTACCCTACATTACCCTACCCTACCCTACATACACTACACTACACTACCCTACATACACTACACTACCCTATACTTTCCTACCCTAAACTACACTACTCTACCCTACACTACACTACCCTACCCTAAACTACACTACTCTACCCTACACTACCCTACCGTACCCTAACTACCCTACCCTACCCTACCCTACACTACCCTACCCTGCATACACTACACTACCCTACACTACACTACTCTACACTACCCTACCCTACCCTACACTACACTACCCTACCCTACACTACACTACCCTACACTACCCTACATACACTACCCTACACTACCCTACCCTATACTTTCCTACCCTAAACTACACTACTCTACCCTACACTACACTACCCTAAACTACACTACTCTACCCTACACTACCCTACAGTACCCTACCCTACACTACCCTACCCTACCCTACATACACTACACTACCCTACACTACACTACTCTACACTACCCTACCCTACCCTACACTACCCTACCCTACATACACTACCCTACACTACACTACCCTACCCTACCCTAAACTACCCTACCCTACCCTACACTACACTCAAATATCAAATCAAATCAAATATATTTTATTTAAGAACGTACGATATACATACAAAATTGATACAGTGGTCCCCACACTAGGCTGAGCCTGTATCGTGGGAACCCATTACACATGAACATATAACTGATGCCGATTTAAAACGAACAAAGAGAATAATTTAGAATTTAGAGCATGCAATAAAATCTAGAGTGCAGAATAATTTATGTAGATAACAATGAATCAATAAAGAAAAAAATAAAATGATTAAGCTAACAAACATAATAATGAAGTAAGTAAATATGTGTGGAAAAAGGTACATGTGTGTCTGGTGTGTGTAAAGTGTAACTGTTCTCGTAGGTGTGTATGTGTGTTGTGGTGTTTATGTTACTATATGAAGAAAATCTTCTGTATCCTGGTAAGTCCACGTATTGAGAAGATTTACTATTAGTTTCTTCGCTTCTGCACATGAGCTAGTTTTGATGTCTACTAGACGTACAATTTTATTGTAAATAAAAGGGCAAATGAAAGTTTTGAACCTTTGTGCAAACACAGTGTTAACTTTAGGAAGTGGTAACATAAATACTCTTCTTTGGAGGAGAGTCTGATACTCGTCTGAGTTGAGGACCATCTTGTGAAGGCTAAGGGAGATCCGCAAGATGAACAATTTTCTAACACTCAAAACACCCTCGATGTCTTTATACAGTTGCTTGGTGGGGTATCTGAAAGGCTTGCGCAACATTACTTTCAGAACGGACCTCTGGGCTCTCTCTAGAGCAATCATGTGAGTTGAAGCAGCAGCACCCCATGCTGATATACAGTAGGTTATAATAGATTGACACAATGTCACGTATATAGTTTTAAGAAGGGTAATGTTTGTCCTATCTCTCAGTAACAGCATGGGGTGAATTATCTTACGGACTCTTTTTCTAGTTGTCTCAATGTGCTCCTTAAAAGAAAGGTTCTCATCAAGAATAATCCCAAGATACTTTATAGATTTAACTCTGGATATAGCGCTGCACAAACAGTCAGTACCCCGTGGAGATAGGCACGAGTGGACTTTGATATCACGTGATACACTACCCTACCCTACATAAGAACCTTCTCCTGACAATATCGAACTCGACAAAAAAAGAATTAGCCAAATCGGTCCAGCCGTTCTGGAGTTATAGCGTCAGGAAGGAAAACCTGACTTATTTTTATATAGTAGATTTGTTACAGGTGCTTTGGGGTCATGTTTAACTATTTCTGAAGAAGTTTCCTTTGTCAAAGTTTTTCTCAAAGTTTCTCCTAAGGGTTCCGTACGCCGTTTAAGGAGCAGTCTACCTTCTTGAGTAGTTTTGAGAAGTTTTGTTTAGTCCTGAATTGTGTTCTGAAAAATACAAATGAATATATTATTTTATTTTTATAAATAACGTATGTTCTCAGCAAATAAACATATTGTATTGTATTGTATTGTAAGCTAAAAACTTAAAATTTAAAAACCCCCAACGGAAACCTCTAAAAAGGAAAAAATAAAACGTACTGGTCCTTTAATTTTAATATAAGTATAGTTTCTTCGCAGGCGTGTGCAGGTTTCTTCACAATGTTTTCCTTCACCGTTAAAGCAATCGGTAAGTATATGTATGTATGTTTTTGAAAAACTCATTGGTACATTGGCCGTCCAGATTTGAACCCGGTACCTCTGGTTAGATGGACCGAGTCGTTACCGGTTGAGCCACCGACGCTTTTTAAATAGAATAGAATAGAATAAACATTTATTTAGCAGACCATAAGTGAGAATGTGTAAACCTGGGACAAACAGTCCAGCTAAGTAGGTAAAACTTCAAGAAAGAGATCAATCGACGAATAAAACTCGGCCTGGCAGTGTTCAGAAAGCTTCGAAATATCTTCACATCCCAAATACTGCAGTGTCTTAAGACCAAGGTTTTTGACCAGTGTGTGTTGCCAGTGATGACATACGGAACTGAGACATGGTCGCTTACTATGGGCCTCATAAGAAGGCTCAAGGTCACCCAAAGGGCAATGGAGCGTGCTATGCTCGGAGTTTCCCTGCATGATCGAATCATAAACGAGGAGATCCGTAGGAGAACCAAAGTAACCGACGTAGCTCACAGAATGGCTAAACTTAAATGGCAGTGGGCACATAGCTCGTAGAACAGATGGCCGTTGGGGCACTAAAGTTCTCGAGTGGCGACCTCGCATCGGAAGACGTAGAGTAGGCAGCCCTCCCACACAGTGGACTGACGACCTGGTGAAGGTAGCGTGAAGCAACGGATGCGAGCAGCGCAGGACAGGTTGTCGTGGAAATCCTTGGGGAGGCCTTTGTCCAGCAGTAGATGTGTTTCGGCTGATATGATGATGAAATGACAACATAGCTAAGTATACTCACCAATTTTTCTGTTGAGAAGTCAAGCGAGCAAGAAGAATCACATGATTTGCTCGATGTAGGTGTGGACACTGGAGAAATGATGGGTGAACTTTCACTTGGAGTGAGACCTCCTACGTCTTTACCATAAATTTCTACTAGGTTATTAATATCTTCATTTTCTTCTCCCTCTTTTATCTTAAGGCTTTTCCAGTCTGCAAGAGCCTTTTTAAACTTTGCTTGTGGGCCAATGGCAGGAATTAACTCTTTTATGTGTCCATCGTCTAATAGTGGCAACGCAACTAAGTCAACTTCGTTTTCTGGAAAAACGAAGATTATGTAAGTTATAGGTACGTATGTAAAACAGTTTAGTTAAATGTTAAATCAGTAACATTTTTGTACAAGTAATAATAAATGTTAAAATATAAATTACACTAGGTTAGTTTTGTGTTAACTCGAAGCGCTAACCGAAGATTAGTTCTACGACACAGTGACCCGCACCATAATCATCATGGGGCCTACACACGCTTGCCACAAGCCACAAGCGTCTACAAAAGCTCGGCAAACTGAGGCAAGCCTGTTTAGCCAAGTGCCTCGCTCTACATGCTTGTGCTTGTGGGCGCTAGCTGTGGCTTGGCAAGCATGTGGAGGGCACCTGTACAGCACAACACAAACATGCGCAAACACAAAATTACCGTCAGAATTCTGCTACAAATAGAAGAAGTAGACAGGTAGTCAGGTCAGGTCATGTAGCTTTACTCTCTAAAATTGTGTAGATAGGTAGTTTCTGAAATATACAAAGAACAAAGTAGGTTACCTAATTAGTAACATGTAAGTACTATGAGGTAATTCAGGATGCGGTACCTAGTACCTTAGATATGACCTAGTCCCCTCCCAAGCTTTGGGCTTTGAGGTTATGGAGCTTGTATGATACATAAATGTGCCAACTAGGTACTTACTTACCAATAAATTTTTCGATGTATTTATCGAGTTCCCATTTATGGAGAAGTTGCTCAATGTCTTCAGATGACATTGTTTTCGATTGTACCAGCACCACACCACACCAATATATAAGTACACGCACTATTTATTTTACACTAGCTTTCCTGCGAGTGAGCACCTTGTGGATTGTAAAAATATTTTAAAACGGTTTTTAAATCTCTGAAATAAGAAATGAAATTGATCACGCGCGATTGTGAGCCGCCACAAACATAAATGCGATGCACGGCACGCACGCATGATGCAATGCACGCCATTTGCAAATCGGAACAGTGTGACCATCTCGAAAATGATGAATCTGCCCGACACTGGCAAAAAATCCGCCAAAACCTGCCAGAATAAATATTCGCTTGTGTTTTCTACTTTGTTTTCTTGAAACCTTAACTTTTTTGTCACGGTTAGTTTTTTGTTCTGGACCCAGAAGCTGATCAAGAGAGTGGTCCAACTTCAGACTTTGGAACCTACCTGCATCAAAGGACTCGTCAAGAAAAATAAAACAGGCCTAAATTCTAAGAAGATACTTATTGATTTGGCCCAGCCACATACTTCGTAGAACAGATATTATGGTCGTTAAGGTAGTAAAGTTCTTGAGTGGTGATCGCGTACTAAAACGCACCGCATTGAAAATGACCTGTCCTGCTCATTCGCATCTAGCGGCTTTGCGCAACCTTCACCAGGTCATCGGTCAACCGAGTGTGAAGCCTGTCTACGCTACGTTTTCCGGTGTGCGGTCGCCACTAGAGAACTTTACTGCCCTAACGCCCCAATGGTAGCTATTTGCCCCGGCCGTGAAGCTCGTAGAACAGATGGCCTTTGGGGTATTAAAGTTCTCGAGTGGCGACTACGCTCTAAAAGACTTATCGCAAAGAATGACCGGTCCTGCTCGTCCGCATCCAGCGGCTTTCCGCTTCCTACACCAGGTCATCGGTCCACCGAGTGGGGGCCTGCCTATGCTACGTCATCCAGTACGCGGTTACAACTTAAAAACTTTACTACCCAACAGTCACTTGTTCTACGAGCTATGAGGCCAGGGCACATATAGCTACCGTTGGGATAGTAAAGTTCTCTAGTGGGGACCGCGCACCCGAAGACGTGGCGTAGGAAGGCCTCACATTTGGTGGACCGATGACCTGGTGAAGGTCGCGGGAAGCCGCTGGATGTAGATGTGCAGGACCGTTAATTTCCAATGCGGTGTGCTGTGGGTCTTTTGGTGCGCGTTCACCACTCGGGAACTTTACTAACTTACTACGTGATATATGCGGGCCATATAGTTTGTAGAACAGATGATCGTTAGGGCAGTAAATTTCTCAGGTGTTGACCATGTACCGGCTGACGTAGCGTAGGCAGGCCTCCCATTTGGTGAAGGTCGCGGGAAGTCGCTGAATGTGGACAAGCAGGACCGGTTTTCAAAAGTAAATGAACTGAGAAGTTAAATTACGTAAATTTATCTTACTGGTAATAAATAAGTAACACAGCATCAGATCTTGGAAACTACCTGAGACCAAAGTTCTCACCAAGAAAAATCAAACGAGCTCAAATTCGAAGTGGATCGTTTTTAGAATTAAATAAATCTTTAAGATAAAACTAAAAACATATTTTAACTCTACCAATATTTTTATTACTGATATGATAACCGTTTTGCGGGCAGCTGGGAGTGGAGTCGCATATTGCGTATGAGTGTGTGAGCGCACACTTGCAAAAATGAAACCTACGCGCTGGCATAGAGCTTCATACGTGTTAAAATAATATCGAACGTAAGTCTATTCATTCTAAGTTCAAATCAATGCGGGCTTCAACGCGGCTATTACTTACTTTGAAGCCGAAGAACGTCCCATTCTCGTTTTTTTTTTAATTTTTCTTCATTTTCAAATAAGTTTAAAAAAAAAGAGTTCAATTAAAATGGAAGGTCGAGAAATTTTGCAATCAATGCCAAACACAGGGTCTACATTATATTTTTTTACTTAAGTACATCCAAAGTGGTATTTTTTTTTATAATTGTATTCAATTAAATCGATTTTTTATTACTTTCAGTATATTATAATTTTTTTCCATGGTGATAGCTTTACACAATCTTTCAATAATTTGAATTCAATATTGTCATTTGACCCGTGTCACCGCGCGAGTGCGCGGCGCGAGCATGCGCTCTCTGCCCGCACCGCATGCATCCGGCCCGGCTCCATTACTGGCTTGCGCGTATTTTTAAATTAAATTTTCAATTTCATAAACGTCACATTAAGATGTTTAATTTTGATGAAAACAAGATTGTAGTGTACAAAAACATAATATTAAACGAAAATTTTACAGTTTTTTTTTTTTTTTTATTAAAAATTTGAGTGCGTTTGACTGCAACTCACCTGATGGTAAGTGATGATGCAGTCGAGGATGGTACACGCAAACTCAAATAATGTTACGATTTTTAACTACTGAGAAATACATTATTATTAAAACATAAAAATTAAATGTTTAATTTTTGTCATAAATGACTAAAAAGACGCAATATAACTTAAAAAGATACAAACATTATAGTTACCATTTTTGCTTATCAAGATATTGCGATCAGATGAATACCGTGAAAAAAAACATACATGCGAAAGTGGTTTTAGTTTAATTTTGCTATTAGGTGACATCATTTGAATTCACCTCAAAATTATACTAACAAGGTATTTGGTTATCTATTTTGCTTTTAGGAAAAATTTAGGTAGTGTTCGAAATCTCATGTTTTTTATAAGAAACGGTTACCACCGCGAATTTTTTACATCATATATCTAATCAATATTTGATACTAATTATCAATATCCGATAAAATAATCAAAACAACTAGTTATCGAATTATGTCCAGGTTAAGCTAATTTGATGCGCCTATAGCACTAAAATTCTGTTCTGCTGTTTTCACTCTCTTTGAACTGAAATATCAAAAAACTGTTGCACCTGAAATAGTTGAATGAAATTAGTTTTTCAAAACTTACAATCTCCAGTAAAAAATGAATTAGAATAAAAAAACAAATAAGAACTAGGGAGGTAGGGAGCGCGCGGGTTACGCGGAGGGCTGGTAGTGTAGCGTAGATAGTAATTTTTATTTTCTTTGATACTGCACGCACGCATACACACAATTTGAGTTAAAATGACACGACAAATGTAGCCAGCTCAGTAAGTAAAATATTTTCCTAAATTTTCTTACCTAATATAATAACTAATAAGTCATGAAAATAAAGTAAGACATAGAAAATTATAAGTTTTCTCAATATCTATAAGGATTTCCTTGAAATCTGCCAAATTCTGCCCCTTTCTTTCTTGATATTTGCCAAATCGTGCCACTTTTTCTAAATCGTCCGCTTGTTCTGCCAGAGGTAAAATTTACAAGCCAAATCTGCCCAAATGGCAGAAATCTGCCATAAATGGTCACTCTGAATCGGAATCACCCCACTCCAACAAGCGGTTCCTATTGGTTGCCGGGCTCGCGCCGTGTCGGAGTCGCGGAAGATTCTAGAAATAACAGGTGTCCGGGGGGGTGAAGCCGGGGGGGTGTAGGAACTGATCGGTAGATATAACTGTTTGGAACATGTATATCTACCGATCAGTTTATATTATGTTTTATAGGGTACCGTACCCAAAGGGTAAAATGGGACCCTATTACTAAAGCTCCGCTGTCCGTCCGTCTATCTGTCTGTCCATCTGTCACCAGGCTGTATCTAATGAACTGTGATAGTAGTTGAAATTTTCACAGATGATGTATTTCTGTTGCCGCTATAACAACAAATACAAAAAAATTGCTAAAAACAATAAAATAAATATGTAATTAATTAGCCGTTCTAGTTACTACCAATCTTACTACCAGTTGTAATACCGTTACACCTATTATAATTAATCATGTGTGACGCATGCATCCACCGCCAAATTTTGGCGGTGGATGCATGCGTCACACATGATTAATTCATTTATTTATTATAATTAACTTGTAAGGAATTAACTTGTAATTAACCTTCAACTGGTGACGTGAATGTGAGTCACAGTATTGGAGAGGTGACGTCATTATGACGTATCAATAAAAAGCCATAAATACTGTAAATTAAGTGTAGAGGAAATAAAATAGATGATGTTATGTAAATGTAGGTTAGTTTGTTTCTAAAATTAAACACACTTTTGACATATTAAACGTAAACTTAACTTTATTCATACACTTGAACTTAATACTGAATTTTGGTCTGTGTTTTGGTAGACATGAGATCTATTGACATAAAATTAATGAAACTGAAAAGAAAAATAACAACCAGCCTTATTTTCTCATTAAGACTTAGGTAATTAATAAAAAAAATCAATTTTTGCATATTGATTACACACAAAAAATAATTTGATTCATTTTGAATGTAATTTTACAAGAACAGCTCACAAATAAAACATAACACTAAAGGTGACGTAACGTCAAAATGACGTCGGCTACCATCTAATACCTAAACTGTGCGCGTGCGACATCCGTTCTGTGTATCGGCCGACGCCAAACTGCACACGAGGCAGCTACTAGGGAGCGCGGTCGCGGGGAGCAAGCCGTTTCTGAGAAATACAGTGTTTTTGTCGTTGCGACGTCAAATTGACGGTACGTCACCAGTTGAAGGTTAACTTGTAAGGAATATACTCTGTCTACATTACGTAAAAAGTGCAATATGAAATAGACAAAAATAGGCAGCTTCTTCAGTCCTTTACAAATATAAGTACTAAGAGCTCGAAAATGCGTTGAATTGCTTCGAAAATTTGTTGAATTCGTGTGCAGCTGTGCTTGTCTGCTCGACTTGAAAAAGAGCACTGCCGTGCCCCCTGATACATAATATATTTTTTATGTTTAAAAGAGAACTATGGTGCAATTTGCTGAATATTCATAAAAAAAAAATACTGCCAGACTTGGCTCACCTTAGATCTCTCATATATTTTTAGGGGAGACTCACGAGTCTTGGCGAATTGGTACATAAAAATGATGTTTTTGATGGGACCTCATTTTTTGGTAGGATATCTCTTTTTTCCTTGTCATTTTTTTGTCTCACCATAATAGAAACCTATAAATATACATTAGGTATATTACAATGGTGGTGGTACGGAACCCCCAATGCGCGAGTCCGACTCGCACTTTGCTGTGTTTTTAATTATTTTTTTAACTGACTGGTTTTGGGTGCGGCAAAACGTTCGAATAACTACGAGTTTCAGTGAGTGCTACTGTTTCTTTTATTGTTCTAAAATTACAAAGAATTGTTACTAATCATTGAAACTAACTTTTTGGTATTGGGTGCGGCAAAACGTTCGAGTAACTGTGAGTTTCAGTGAGAGCTACTGTTTCGTTTAATGTTCTAACATTACAAAGAACTGTTTCTAATCATTAAAACTAACTTTTTGGTATTGGGTGCGGCAAAACGTTCGAGTAACTGTGAGTTTCAGTGAGAGCTACTGTTTCGTTTAATGTTCCAACATTACAAAAAACTGTTTCTAATCATTAAAACTAACTTTTTGGTATTGGGTGCGGCAAAACGTTCGAGTAACTGTGAGTTTCAGTGAGAGCTACTGTTTCGTTTAATGTTCTAACATTACAAAGAACTGTTTCTAATCATTAGAACAACTTTTTGGTATTAGGTGCGGCAAAACGTTCGAGTAACTGTGAGTTTCAGTGAGAGCTACTGTTTCGTTTAATGTTCTAACATTACAAAAAACTGTTTCTAATCATTAAAACTAACTTTTTGGTATTGGATGCGGCAAAACGTTCGAATAACTGAGAGTTTCAGTGAATGCTACTGTTTCGTTTAATGTTTCATTAGTAGAAATAATTGTTTCATCATTAAAACGTACTGTCGAGAAATCCGTGTAGGTAAAACGTTGTAGTTACTGAGCTTTTCAGTTACGACTAATGATTGGTCAGTTAAAATAACGTTTCAGCTTTTTACTGTTTTGGAACATTAATGGGCACTGTCTAAAACCGATAATTCTTACTGTAATTTACGTTAGACCAACTGTTTAAATTTTAACTGTGCTAAACATGCACACAGTAAGAAATTATTTTTTTCAGTGTGCAGTTGCTACCCAACATTGCGCAAGCCACTAAAGTAACTAGGCGCCCTGTCAGCATTTCAAGTATTCCACAGGATGCAACCCGATCTAACTGTTTACCGGATTAATGTATTGTTATAATTACCATTGTTTAATTAATTCATTCTATATCTAGCATCGAGCTGAATTAGACTAAGCCTTATTTGTAACTCCTTACTTTTAAATAAAATTAGTTTAAAGTCATTTTGGTTTTTTTTGGGTCCTCCGGTTGTAGCTATCGTAATTGGCGCAGTCGGTAGGATACTCAAAAAAAAAAGCTAGGGCCGCGTTCTCACATAGAATTGTGGGCCCTACTATCGCGCGTCGTTAAAAAGATCATCGGCGGCGTTCGAGTATCCTGAATACGAACCTGGCTACCGGCTGGAGGAGACATCAAGACATAGATCCCGCAGAGAGACCAACATGAAATACATGTAAGTCAAGTACATATGAATTGCCCTTGTGTTGCTTGTCCCTAAATATATTTTATTTCCTGTGTGATTACCTGGCCCCAAGATTTTCCATCCAAGGAAATCCTGTTCCGAAAGCCCTGCTCCGGGTAGGCAATCGCGTAGGGAACGCTTAGATTGTCATAGAAACTTAGATTTTAACTTAGATATAATATTAGAGGAATCAGTAATGGACCCAGAAACCATTTACAAGGTCCTGAGACCTCTTCCCGAATTTGACGGGAACCCTAATATTTTACCTAGATTTATAGACCTTTGCGATCAGTTATGCGCACGTTATATAAAAACGGATCCCGGTAGTGAGCTATCAAATCTGTGCCTAATAAATGGTATCCTAAATAAGATAACTGGATCCGCCGCGCGTACCATAAACTCTAACGGTATCTCACAGAATTGGATTGGCATCAGAAACGCTTTAGTAAATAATTTTGCAGATCAAAGAGATGAGACAGCTCTTTATAATGACCTCTCTCTTGCTACCCAAGGTAATCGCACCCCACAGGAGTTTTATGATCACTGCCAAAATTTGTTTAGTACTATCATGACGTACGTAGGCCTTCACGAGACCATTCAGACCACCATTGAAGCCAAACGAGACCTGTATAAGAAGCTAGCTAAACAAGCATTTGTTCGAGGTCTAAAGGAGCCCCTGGGCTCTCGAATCAGGTGTATGCGTCCTGATAGTATAGAAAAGGCATTAGAATTTGTGCAAGAGGAATTAAATGTGATGTACTTACAGAATCGTAGTGACTTCCCAAAAATGCAAACTCCAAGGTCTATTTTTGCCTCGCACATGGCTATGCCAGCGCAGAGATCATTTGTTCCTCATGCACCTGTTCAGCATTTACAGCAGTCATTTATGTCACCCATGCCACGTGGAAACCAGCAGGCTAATACTATGGCAACGCCACCTATGCCACCTCAACAGCCATGGAGACCCCCAGTGAACCAGTTTCCCCAAGGTCCAACTCGCACTCAACAGGCATTCCGCGCGTTACCTCCCAATTACAACCCCCAAAGTAACCTCTTTAGATTACCACCTAAAAACCAGTTCCAAAACGTAGGCCCCAAGCCCATGAGTGGAGTAAGCCACTACGTAACGAAGGCTTTACCACCAACCGGTTTCCCTGGACATAAGTGGTCGAAACCAAGTAACCCAACACCTTCCAACTATTTCAAACCCCGCGAGATGAATCTCAATGAGTGTCTAGGTTATGATGGTTACTATTATCCTGAGTACAGCCCTGAAACTGACATGTATAACTACCAACTAGGTGACATTAATTTCACAGACATGACTCAGACATATGACTATGATGAGACCCAATACTACCCAGACTGTAGTAACGTGATTGACGTCCCCTACAACAATGACCATGATGATGAACAGCCGCAACCTTCCACCAATAGCTCTGAAGAAAATTTTCAGAAGGCTCCGTATTCAAGAAAGTCAAGATAGAAGTAAATCTTCAAACGCAGAGGCAGTTGCCTTATATCCAAATATCGGACCCCCCAATAAAGCTACTTATCGATACAGGTGCCAACCAGTCATTTATTGACCCTCAAATTGTCGAAAATTTTTTTTCGCATGTCCCCCTTAACTACGACCCTTTTGAAGTCACCAACGTACATGCCACCTCCCGGAATGACTATTCTATCACTGTACCATCATTTGCAGAATTTCAAGACCCCAACGATATAAAATTATTCGTTTACAAATTCCATAATTATTTTGACGGCCTTATAGGCCTTGACCTGCTAGAAAAATGGGAAGCGAAGATTGATCTCAAGGACAAATTACTCGTTACTCGCTCTGCGACTAATCCTATACAAATGTATAACTCATGTAACGTTAACCTTTACGAAACTGTTATCCCAGCCAACACAAGCAAATTAGTGAGGCTGCCCATCAACTTCCAAGACGGAGACGCTTTCATCCCTGAACAATCTATATCAAATTGTGTTATCCATGACTGTCTAACATCTGTAAATAATAATCGTGGAGTACTAGAAATTACAAATCCATCGCCACACGACGTCATTTTTTCAATGGACCGTCCCATAGTAGCCGAGTTGTATAACGAGTGCACGCGCACCGAACAAGTACCGCCGCGTGTTAGAGAAGTTTTATCACGATTGCGTATGGACCATCTTAACGCTGAAGAACGCGCTAACTTAGAAAGTTTGTGCTCGCAATACGCTGACATCTTTTACCTCGAGCACAGATTACTAATTAGTTACTACGTAACAGATACTTCACTCAGTAGTAAATTTCCAATACCTACTGCTATAATAGCCTACTCCATCGCGTCAGCAACCGCAGTCGCAGGGCTGTCTCTTTGATAAAATAAAATTAACATAACTTTTTGTGTCTATGTTATTGAGAACTGTGAATATGTTTTGACTTATAGGTGGTAGTTTAAAATTGTATCATTTATCTATATATTTATCTAATAATAATTCTCGTGTCACAGTGTTAGTAATCATACTTCTCCGAAACAGCTGGACCGATTTTTATGAAATTTTGTGTGCATATCGGGTAGGCCTGAGAATAGGTTCTTATCTATTTTTCATACGCCAAGCCGCGGGCAACAGCTAGTAAAATATTTTTTTTTTATAAATTGGTTTTTATATTTTTTTATCATTTGAAAATCGGTCTGTAAGTTCAGTTTCCACGTACTATTTAAAACGTTTTTTTCAACAACTTCTAGCAACTTTAGAATACCGTACAATTTTTAGTTTGTATAGAGATATACAATCGAAATAACAAAAAAAAATTTTTTAAGAAAAAGTCATATCTCCGGAGTACATACTCCCCAGGACCTATCATTTTTTTTATTTTTTAACACGCAATTTTTATTTTCTCTAAAATTGAGATCACGGTTCCTAAGAGCGCTTTGCTATCTCTTATAATTTAGAAATTCCTCATAGAAAAAATTCACCATGTATATTTTTTACAAATCGCATAAAACCGAATCTCAAGCACAGATTACTAAATAGTTATGTCAAAAGTTTTTGTGTGCGCTAACAGCACGACAAGTTGAGACAGGTCGCCGCGCCTGCGACTCACATATTATCACAATTTTATTTTAATAAAAATAGCTTTTTAAACGTTGTTAAAATAGTGTTTAAGGTAAGTATGACGTTTCTATGTAACAAAAAAATGAAAATCTGTGTCTGAAAGGCAAGCTAATGCCACAGTGTAATAAAGAGTACTAGCTATTGCTTAGTATACGTAGTATTAAAAATAATTTAAAAACGACAAAAAATAGTAATAGTTTATCACTTACCTTTCTTCATTGACAGGTAAATGGAAAAATTTTAGGTGTTTATCTCTTCTTTTGCTTGATTTGCACCCGTCTACAGCACATAAGGTACCAGACGGCATCGTAGGTACGCGTACGAACGAACAAAACGATCTAAATTAAACTACGTGCGTGCGCTTCGTTTGTGAAAACCGCACTGAATTGGGTCCGCAAACGGCCCGAGAACGCTAGGCCGGGCGGTAGGTAATTATAGCGCGCAAGTACATGGAGTGATGGAGGCCTGCCTCGAGGGTGAAGCACTAACTTTTACCAATAAAATTAAACACAATATAAGAACGACAGACGAAATTCCGGTGTATACTAAAAGCTACCGTTATCCATACGTACACAGAGACGAAGTTAAGGATCAAATTGGAAAAATGTTAGATCAAGGTATTATCCGCCCCTCTGACTCCGCCTGGAGCTCTCCCATCTGGATTGTGCCCAAAAAGTCGGATGCTTCTGGAAAAATTAAGTGGCGTCTAGTAGTTGACTTCAGGAAGGTTAATGATAAGACAATAGACGACAAATACCCCATTCCCAACATAGCAGACGTGTTAGATAAACTCGGAAACTGTCAGTACTTTACAACTCTTGACTTAGCTAGTGGATTTTACCAGGTAGAAATGAACCCTGATGATATTCCCAAGACAGCTTTCAATGTCGAGCACGGGCACTTTGAATTTCTACGAATGCCCATGGGATTAAAAAATTCTCCATCCACTTTTCAACGTGTGATGGACAATGTCCTAAAAGACCTTCAAAACAGAATATGTCTCGTCTATCTGGACGATATCATTGTCTTTAGCACCTCCTTACAGGAACATATGCAAAACCTGGAAAAGGTCTTCCAAAGACTACGAGAATCCAATTTCAAAATACAGATGGACAAATCCGAATTTTTAAAGCTGGAAACCGCTTACTTAGGCCATATCATCACTAAAGACGGCATCAAGCCCAACCCAGACAAGATTATTGCTATACAAAAATATCCAATACCTAGAACCCAGAAAGAAATAAAAAGATTCTTAGGCCTTGTAGGGTATTATAGAAAATTTATTCCTGACCTAGCCCGAATCACTAAACCCCTAACCAAATGCTTAAAGAAAAATGGAAAAGTTATACTAGACAAAGACTATGTTAGCTGTTTTGAAAAATGCAAAACCCTCTTGACTAACGACCCTATATTACAGTATCCAGACTTTAGTAAAGACTTCTTGTTAACAACAGATGCTTCTAACGTGGCCATTGGAGCTATTCTTTCCCAGGGCCCCGTTGGGTCAGATAAACCCGTGAGCTATGCATCCCGAACACTTAATGAGAGCGAACTAAATTACAGCACCATAGAGAAAGAACTGCTTGCTATGGTGTGGGCCACTAAGTATTTTAGACCCTATCTCTTTGGCCGCAAATTCAAAATTCTAACTGATCATAAACCCCTACAGTGGGTAATGAGTATGAAAGAGGAAAACACCCGATTTACAAGATTTAAGTTGAAGCTCTCTGAGTATGATTTTGAAGTTATCTATAAAGCAGGAAAAACTAATTTAAATGCAGATGCCCTTTCCCGCGTAGAAATCCATAACGAAGAGATAAGTTCAATAGTTGCGAATGCATCGCAGAGATCACCATCGATTATCTCTATAGGATCATCATCATCAAAAAAGCCACCATCAGTGGTCACCCTTGGTTCATCTACAGAAACAGCTCACACAAGCCACGAAAATCCAATCCTCAATGTCCCTATCGTAGACGACCCATTAAATAAATTCCATCGACAGATTCACATGACAGTAGTAGGCGACATTAAAAAGAAGACTAAAATGACCAAACCGTTTGACACGCATACGCGAGTCTCAGTGCAGGTTAGAATGTCTTACATAGAAGATGACGTAGTAGCTGTCATTAAAGAGTACGTAAATCCCAAAATTAAAACAGCACTATTAATAGAACCAGCCCTCTCTATGTAGGACGTGATCCCCATCATCCAGGAAAAATTCAGAAGTTCAGCCATGAACCTAGTGTTAGCCAAGAAAGAGCTAGAAAATGTTAGTGAGTACCTTAGGCAACAAGAATTGATTAAAAACTATCACGATGGCAAGACCAATCATCGTGGCATCAACGAGTGCTTCATGGCTCTATCCCAAAAATACTACTGGCCTAAAATGAAGGACCAAATTACTAAGTACATCAATGACTGCACCATCTGCGGTCGAGCCAAATATGATAGAAATCCCATTAAACAAAAGTTCAATCTGGTACCACCAGCAAGCAAACCCTTCGAAATCGCTCATGTAGACCTATTAACAGTAGAGACAGAAAAATACTTGACTATCATTGACGTCTTTTCCAAGTACGCGCAAGCTTACCACCTTCGTGATAGTACAGCTCTGAGTGTTATAAACAGTCTGGTGCACTTCAGTACCCATCATGGGTTCCCTCTTACACTGATATCAGACAATGGACCTGAGTTCACGAACCAGCTGTTCACTGAGTTTACTCAGTTACATAAAATCATCCATCACAAGACACTGCCCCATGCCCCCAATGGTAATGGTAACATAGAAAGGTTTCACTCAACAATCTTGGAGCATCTGCGTATCCTAAAATTAAAGCACAAAAATAAGCCTGCCATAAACCTGATGCCGTATGCTGTCCTAGCATATAACAGCTCCATTCACAGTTTCACAAATTGCAGACCATATGACATAATCAACGGACACTTTGACCCTAGAGACCCCGTAGATATTGACCTCACTATACATCTTCTTCAACAATACATACTACACCACCGTGAGCAAATGAAAACCGTATACGAACTGATAAATGAAACCTCACTGACCAATCGCGCTGCTCTCATAGATAACCGAAATGTAGATCGCGAGTCTGAAGTCGAATACCAGCCCCAACAACAGGTGTTTGTTAAAAACCCTTCTGCTAGTCGTCAAAAACTTGCAGCTCGCTACACCCACGATACTGTCCTGGCAGACTTACCTATCCATATCTATACCTCAAAAAAAACGCAACCCTGTAGCTAAATCCCGACTAAAACGAGTACCAAAATCAGCCCAATTGTTACAGGATACTGTCAATGCTAACTGCTCTCGTGACAGTGGAAATGCAGGAGATAAAACTTGAAAGCTTGGACGACGGACCTGGACTGCTACCTTTCAAACTTGGTACTGCTAGACTGACTAGACACTATCATACATTTCTGCAGTATATCGAACTAGAAAACATTGAAGAAAAAGTAATAACCTTACTATACTAACAGAGAATACAGATGATATACTGACAGAAATATTAAGAATAGAGAATATGCTAGCCTTTGTGCGTACCTATAGCACTCACCATTCAATGTTAAAAGTAGATGTGTTAAGAAAAATGTTTAAAAAAGTAAGATTAATTTACGGTAAGGAATATGTTATAGATCTAGACCTAAGGGAATATTACGATATAATTAAACCAGGCTACTATTTTTCAGACAGACGCATAGTTATAACTTTTAAAATTCCGATAATAACTAAGGAACACTTTGATTTATACAGATTGTCTATCCTTCCTAATAAATTTAACCAATCCATTATCCCTCCTTATCCCATCATAGCAACTAACAGGAACACATTCATGTACATAGAGACAGAATGTCCGAAGCTAAGTAACGGTTATCTCTGCGAAGAAAAGTTGAACAGCCAAATCCGGACTCAAGCTGATTGCATCCATAACCTCATCACCAACCATGCTCTAGATACTACCTGTAAGATGACTACAATCACCCTGACCAAGGAAGCTGTAGAAAAACTGGACGAGAGACACTATGCTGTATCTTTCCCACATCCTACTAAAATTCACACTGAATGCGGACGAGAAGATTCTAACATGGTACATGGAAGTTTCTTAGTTACAGTACCCCCAAACTGCCTGCTACGAACAGAAGAGTTTACGATCAGCAACTCCAACGACCAGATAGAAGGCCAACCATTGAAGATCATGAAGATTTCTCTCGATAATATGAAGCAGAGTTTCCAACCACTGCCTGAGATCAAATTGAACTCTATAAACTTAAAAGGACTACACAGCGCGCAAAACAAGGCAATGTTACAACCTACCTTACACATAGACAAGGCGTCCTCTGCAGCTATCTATCATACTACAATACCAATCTACAGCATGCTATTCGGTGCAACTGTACTTATTATAGTAATAATAATCAATCGTCGTTATGGAGCTATCCTATGTAGAAGCAAGTATGGAACTTCAGAGCCTGCTGCCGCTGCTGCTGCTGCGAAACCTGCCAAATTAGAGCCAGCCGCTGCAAACCCTGAAAATTTGGAAAATCAGCCAAGATTTCCAGCAACATTTTCTCTCAATGTTCTAAAATAGTTGCTGTTCTAAGGGCGGAGGAGTTATAGTATCGGCCAGTAGGTAAAAAGCTGGCACTGCAGTTGCTACCCAACATTGCGCAAGCCACTAAAGTAACTAGGCGCCCTGTCAGCATTTCAAGTATTCCACAGGATGCAACCCGATCTAACTGTTTACCGGATTAATGTATTGTTATAATTACCATTGTTTAATTAATTCATTCTATATCTAGCATCGAGCTGAATTAGACTAAGCCTTATTTGTAACTCCTTACTTTTAAATAAAATTAGTTTAAAGTCATTTTGGTTTTTTTTGGGTCCTCCGGTTGTAGCTATCGTAATTTGTCTGGCTATTTCCAAACAAATAGGGTTTAGATACCTACCCAATATGTGTCCGACGCGACGGAGGACACGGCTTGTACTATCAGGCGGAGCCCGGCGAAGGCGCCTCAGGCGCGTGGACTGCTACGGTACGATGGCCAGTGCCGGATTTATTAAGATTTCTTTTTTTTTATTGTAGATTTTTTTTCTAAGATTTCAGTATGGTCGCTGAAGAAAAAGTTGTTCAGTTTCGTTTACTGAACTTGCCCTTAAAATAGTTTCAGCTAATTTTGTTAGACCTTATATACGTCCCCACCAAGGGGCTCGAGCCTACCCTGAATCAGAGCGATTAGGCCTTAGTCGACCACGCGGGCCCAGTGCGGGTTGGTCGACTTCACACACAACCTAAGAAAGTAACCTAAGTAGTTTATTTAATTCTATTCTATTAACATTTTAAGAAATAAATTGATGAAAATATTCATAAGATTCATAACACAATCATAATATACTTAGTTAATTAGATAATACATTTGGAATTACTAATATTTTGGATAGATTAATATATATTGATTTTATTAATTTAATTAATTAAACGTACATATGAAATCTAAATTCGAAATCACATTGGCACGTGGCGGGATTCGAACCACGACCTCCCGGACAGGAGGCGGCGGCCCTAACCTAATTTCTGAATACTAACATACAAAAAAAAACCTGAACGCACTCAAAATAGCCAACTGGCAAGTCGTGCCGCAGGATCATGACGGATGGCGTCAAAAAGCGTTTGAAGCCAAAATTATCTTCGAGTCGCTGAGCCGGCGCGGTAAGTAACTTAAGGCGAGGCACCGGTGGAGAAGCGCAGAAACCCTTTTGCTACAACAAATTTTTTGGGTAATTACTACTAAATATCGGTCTTGCAAAAAATATTGGACATACTTAAGGAATGTGCTAATATGTTACACGATACTGTTTACTTTACTCGATCATAAAAAAACCAAAAACAGGTCTAAAACGTGTAAAAAAAGTCTAAAACGAATTGTTTATTATTTATTAATAAAATTTCTAAATTTGCACATAGTTTTTATATGGAGCTATTTCTTTTTAAGTACTACAGAGAACCTGCTAAACTTTAGTTTTTAAATTGAAGTCATAAGAGAAATAACAACGTAAAACATTGAAAAAGAGCAAAAGTGTGGTTATTTTCTTGACTCTTTACACGTAAAGGAAAAACAGAGACAACTTTTTTACAAATGCCTCGCCTGGCAAAACCCTTTAAGAAAATTATGCGAACCCCGAAATCGAGGGTTAGAAAAAGTATTTTTTCTACGGTTGAACCTGCAATACATTTTTTTTATAAATTTGTTACAATATGTCTGTTACAAAGTGTAGAAGGCCAAAACACGATTTGATAAAATTGTCTCGATAGAAAAAAAAATTAAACGTTCCCTTAAATTTTGTCAATTTTTGCTGTTTTAGCCCACAAAACCAGTTTAACTTCACTACAGTTAGACATAGCACCTTATTTTTTTCTCTCTTATTCCTAAATAAAATGCATACATATTGTCGGAATCACTTTTTTTTTGCAAAAATGAATATCTCTAAGTTAAAAAAATAATATATTGAAAAAGTGCATAAAAGTGTGGTTATTTCCTTTACTCTTTACACGTAAAGAAAAAAAACTGAGACAACTATTCTTAACAATACCTCGCCTTAAAAACAACTCGTAGAAAAGAATTCGTACTAATAATAGCGCATAGTCGCACCAACTACGTCCTAATTCAATTAAAATTATTATTTAGAAGAACGAATCCAAAATACACAAACCATTTTACAGTCTCATCTTGACGTGCACTCCAATAACAGTCTGATGCTTGCACGTATTAGAGGAAGTTTGTAATTTTTGTAATTGTACAATAAAGCATATTTGATTGATTGATTGATTGAAGTGGTGAAAGTCTTGGGAGCGGGGGGGAAAGAAGAGCAAGGTTCTTAATATAAAAATAGGAATTACCACCAATACTGTATAAATGAAACTTTATACACAGCAAGTCACGAATTTCTAGTTTGTGGATATGTGGCAGGCATGTTGTATGATTAGTAAGGCAAATTGTAAAATGCTATACGCAGATTGTAAAATGACCAAGCGAATGTATGATTAGTCATTTTACAAAATGTCAGGCAAATTGTATGATTCGTTCGTATATAAACGGTCAGGCAAATTGTAAAAGAAAGATTGTAAAATGATAGCAAGGCAAAGAACCCCGTTCCAAAAGTATGGAAAATGTGGTTTCAGTTAAATATTCTGAGATTTTGATAGAATATAGATTTTAACGTCCTGAACAAAAGTCTCTATGGGGGCTACCACTGTTGCCGAGTCCCTTTCAGAGTTACGACTGATTTTATTTGATTTGAAATGATCCCATAATAAACCGAGTTTGAAAGTGTACATGTGTATCTATGAAAATATATGTAGATAAGATTTAACGAGTAACACTTATTTTCTTTCATTTTACCCGTTATTGATAGTTTGTTTTGTTGGTTTGGTTTTGTTGGTCTACTGTAAAAATATGGGTGCATTAAAATGCTCAAATATATGTTCCAATGATCTGTGTGTCGTTGTAATAAGAACTTCGTAAAATATTTATGAAAAGATTTATTTTGCACTTAAAAAAGACGCTGAAGGTGTCATATTACTGATATTACTATCACTGTGACAAGGTGCGAATTGGTACTAGAGTCGATTTCCTTGAGGGTACAAAATCAGTCGTAACTCTGAAAGGGACTCGGCAACAGTGGTAGCCCCCATAGAGACTTTTGTTCAGGACGTTAAAATCTATATTCTATCAAAATCTCAGAATATTTAACTGAAACCACATTTTCCATACTTTTGGTACGGGGTTCTTTTAAAATGCCCTATGCAGGTTGTAAATGAGTGAGCGAAGTGAGCGATGTTAGGTTCGGCCAGATTTGCGAAGCGAGGCTCCACCCTCCCCCCGGGTAGCAGAAATCTGCGTATGACATTTTAGAATTTTCCTGACCATTTGTAAAATGACAAATAATACTTTTATGCCTGCAAAAGATAGATTACATTTTCGAAATATTTTATTTTAGAAAAAAAATTAGATTACTATGAAAACCTTAAATCACTATTATTTAGTGACAGCACAATTTTTATAAAAAAATTGTTTTATCCAAAAACTAGATTTCATGACTATCTTATGTGCACAAAGTTTCGATAAATCGGCCCATACATTTTCAAGAAGATGTCATTTTAAGTTAGTATGGGAAACGATATGGAACTGCACTTAAGATTATTTAAACAAAAAATGAAGAATTAGGAAAAAAACGTAGAACGATTTACAAAGACAAACGAGAATAAAAAATGGGAATCCGCAATGATGAATCGGTCAAGAAATAACGATATTAACCCGACTTAAAATAAAAAGTAAAAATTTCAAAAATAAGAGAAACAAATTAAAAGGAGATGATATAAAAACAGACTGAGCATGACTTTACAGCACGTTATGGGATCTGATTTTCCTGCTTAAAGACATATTATTATTAGATTAGATTATATTAGATTTATTCATCACGCGACACAAATTCATAAAATATACGAGTACATGTCAAATTATAAAATATGTCAATGTGAGGTGATCTTCAAAAATTAAATTTACAAATTAACAAAAACAAAATGTCAAATTACAAAAATTAAAATGTCAAAAAGTAAATTGAACAATAAATCAATAAATGAAGGACGTCTGTATTTCATTTTTAAAAATTCGTCACTTGAATAATATTTCATATCCCACAAGAACTTTTTCAAATGGCGCCTAAAGGTTTGTTTTAGTCAGAATTGTTTGCCAACCATGAACGTACTGAGGACTGTAGTCTATTTTTAGGGTTCCGAAATCAACAAGGAACCCTTAAAGTTTCGCCATGTCTGTCTGTCTGCAGCTTAGCTCAAAGACTACTAGTACTGAAATCTGTAATTTGGTATGGGTATACATATTAATCATGCCGACAAAGTGGTACAATAAAATCTTGTTTTTTTTAAAAGGTGATTTTTTTTGTTGATGTACCCTGTCGTGTGGGGTTTTCAAAACTTCTGAGGGTTTACTAAAATCATTTTTCTATTCAGGAATCAATTTACGAAATATTAGGCTTTGAAGTGCAAATTTTTATTAGAGTCGAATGTGTCCTCCCCCCACCCCCTACCTATTTCGCTAATTTCAAGAAATCTGAAAAGAAATTGTAAATAATAGGAAATAATATAATCAATTCATTAGGAAAACCATCATGGCTAAGTAGGTTTTATTAGTTTAGGAGTAATATTCGACCGACATATAGGCGTGCATTTGGATTTGTAAAAAGTTCATAGATTTTTCATACAAAATATTCCAACCAACTGCAAATAAACTTTGTTTTTTAAAATATACATACCCTACTTTGCGTGAGTCCGACTCCCACTTGCCGGTTTTTTTATCCTGTATGTAGTTGTAGCGCCCGGTAGTTTCAGGTAGGTACCTATAGTCAGGTGGTACAGCTCAAAAAAAAAATTTTGACCCTTGTAGGTACTAAAATGTACAAAATTGGCCGATCAGCTGATCGATTTGTATGAAAAGTAAAATTTTTTTTGCGATTTCAGCGAAGTCGTAGAACAAAAGTTGTTCAGTATGATGAGTAGAAGCACCAGTTAATGAGACCTACACCAATTTTGTTACAACCTTCATAAGTTTACTAGCTGTTTCCCGCGGCATCAACCGCGTGGACAACGTTTCTATGACTTTTCGAGGGTGCGCAGTGCTCGTTGTTAAAGGTAACTACAGATCTCTTGTTAACACTCCTCTTCTCAAGACGCAGGATTTGCTTTAATCGTTGACTACAGACGGACCTGACCAAATTAGGGACCTAGTCCATTAAAACCTTCAAAATCTTATCTTTAACACTTTGCAGAGTACATGCAGGCTTTTACTCGTTCAGCTATTTATAAAAGGGCCCTATTTTATTGTAGATAAAAGCGATAACATCGGGTAACGATTAGGGTGTCCTTACACTACACTTTTTACTCATTCTTTATTCAAATTGACGCTGGCGAGCCGACAGGGTGTAAAAGCTGATAGGCCGCCATTTGGCGACGTAAGTAAGGGACAATCTAGTTGGTGATTCCTAGAACTGCACAGTTATTATAAGTGACTTGATCACTACCCGACAGCCCAAAGAGGACGGTAATGTTTTTTGGGTGTATGTATATAAGTACTAGTTGTCCCGGCGAACTACGTACCGCCTTACATTACACTACCCTACCCTACCCTACACTACCCTACCCTACACTACACTACCCTACCCTACACTACACTACCCTACCCTACACTACCCTACCTTACACAACCCTACCCTACACTACTCTACACTACCCTACACTACACTACCCTACCCTACCCTACACTACCCTACCCTACCCTACATACACTACACTACCCTACACTACACTACCCTACCCTACCCTACACTACCCTACACTACCCTACCCTCCCTACACTACCCTACCCTACCCTACACTACCCTACCCTACACTACACTACCCTACCCTACCCTACCCTACATAAGAACCTTCTCCTGACAATAACGAACTCGACAAAAAAAGAATTAGCCAAATCGGTCCAGCCGTTCTCGAGTTATGCGCTTACCAACACATTTTGCGATTCATTTTTTTTTATATATTAGATGTATGTATGTTTCTTTCTTTGGTTGAACCTGTAGCCTAAAGGGCTTGATGGATTTTAAAGTACGAGGTATCGTTACATTTTACTGATCCCGTGAGTGACATAGGATATTTTTTTTACCTGACTGCACAAAAAAAATAAAAAAATAGGTTAGGTAATTTATGACATGTGTTACCAGTCTTCTGTCTTTTGATTGATTGATTGAAAACACTTTATTGCACAACATAAGAGAAAAAAAGATACAATAATTAAGGAAGTTGTACATATAGGCAGTCTTATCGTTAACAAGCGATCTCTTCCAGACAACCTTCAGGTGAAGGAAACATGAGAAATCATTATTGTAGGGTAGTAGTAGGCAATAAACAAATTTATAGAGAAGAAATAAAATATAAATAAATATTCATTCTTAAACCACGTAATACACGTAAATATATAAGTAAATATAAACGATATAAACTAAAATACATATACATAAAACAAACATATACACACATATACATAATACATACATAAACATAATACATACATAACATATATCTTTTCAAAAATTTCTTATACTTAAAATGTCATTATATTAGGCTATAATATACCCCTCTCGTACTACTCTATATTTATGTTTAACCCCTTTTTTTGGTTATTTTCATAATATTATCTTCAATTTTTTTGTGATTATGTTTTAATTTTTTTTTTACTTTTCAGCTGTCTTCGTTTTCCTGTTAACTTCATATCTCATATTTTTTTTTATCTGTCAAAGTTTTTATTTTATTAAAGCTTGTGGTAAGAGTATATTTTTATTAATTTGGACCCTGACTGATTTGAAGTTACTTCGTGTACGCAACGGCGCGAGTCGGAGGGCACGTCAAGGCTGCACTTTTATGGTATAGCGTCCCCACTGACCAACACTACGATTGTATAGTGAGAGCCACTATTCCTGCCAACGTGAGGCGAAGGTGTGTACTAGCTACGATGGGTCTTGCCACTAAGACGCTCAAGCTTAATACAGTAAGTAGTTTAGCGTAACTAAACTGTGCGAAAAACCAACAAAAAGGCGATTCTTGGAATTACGAATCATCTTAAAATGAAAATGGCGATGCTTGAATTTAGGTACAAATCATTGTAAAAACTAAGACTTTGTTTTTATACATAACTAAATTTTGTATTGTTGCCCTGTACTAAAATTACAAATAAATATATAATAACAAATGACTTTTATAAGGATATAAGTATGATTCGTCGTTAATGTTACACCTTTACCTAATTAGTAATCTGTGCCTTTACGCACGGTGCGTTTTCCTCCTTTGTTCGTTATGTGAATTGCCAAGGAGTGGAATTCCCTGCCGGCTTCTGTATTCCCTGATTCGTATAATTTAGGAATCTTCAAGACCAGAGTGAATAGGCACTATTTGAGCTTGCGTGTTAAATCCTCGGCTGCATCGGCACTTACCATAAGGTGAGGTGCAGCCAAACGCTCTCAAATTTTCAATATAAAATAATCCCAAATTCCAATATGTGCAATATCCTAAAATCCTTGGAAATAGTGATGAGCAGTGGTCCAGAGGTGGAGTAGGTACCTCATGGGCTATCTGAATCATTATTATGTATGTTTCGCAAAAATTGACAATTTTCAATTTGTTTTTGTAATTTAATTTTGATATTTTGTACTAGCTGTTTCCCGCGGTTTCACCCGCGTGGACAACGTTTCTATAACATTTCGAGGGTGCGCAGTGCTCGAGCCGCAAGCGGCTCGCGAGCGTGGTAAAAAGTAGCCTTTGTCTTAATCCAGGTCCTAATCTGTCTACCTACCAAATTTCAGCCAAATCCGTTCAGTAGTTTTTGCGGGAAAGCGTAACAGACAGACAGAGTTACTTTCGCATTTATAATATTATAGTAGGGATGAAAAACCCGTGAAAAAACAGACCTCAATCACAAGAACCAAGTAAAATTTAATTTTTTACTTTTTATTTTTCGTAGCATGGTTGATTTTGCCACATTATAAGAGATAGATCCGAAGCAGGCGGTATTCATTTCTAGAAGACTAAATAAAGATACGTGACACTTAGAATAAGTATAGAGACTCAAGAGGTGGTGTCGCCTAGGCAAGAATTATTACGCCATCTTATGATCATTGAAGGTTGCATGTATTTAGTCACGCAATGGTTGTACTGATAAGATTAGAAAGAATTTAACGTTTATTTCGAACCTAGAGGGTGCTCTATCAGCAGTAGACCTACCTTCTGAAACGCAAACTATCAATTCGAGCCGATCTTCTTTCTTGCGTTTCATAATTAAAATCTCTTTTGATCTTGTTCGTCTATAAAAATAGAATTTAGAAATGATTGCGAGCAAACAATTGAGGAGTGTTGACCATCGGAATAGCTGTTTTCAGTATAAATATTTTAAAAGTTTCGTGATTCTTCTTGATATTTTCAAGACCTCCTATTTTTAACTGGGGTAAGTGATTTATGCTTAGAGAAAGCTATCCATTTTTATTTAGTGCCGTTGCGAACAAAATTTTTATTCATGGTTGTAGGGTCTTCCGCACGGCCCGAACAAATCGGCATACTACCACTATACCCTGGACTATTGCTTACTACGCCGATCAGCATCTACCTGCCGCTAACCCAGAGGGAAGTGGAATTTTTGTATATATCTAATTTAAGACCCATTGGAGTTGAGCGTTACTGGTGACCAAATACCATTACTGATGATAAAGTTTTTGTTGTCGCTAGTCACCAAACATTACTACTGCCCGACAAGATTCTGCTGTCGTCCTCCAAGCACAGCTGCTGGCCTGCGTGTTCCCCTGTCTTCCGTTTACTATAATAATTTTGCGATCGATTTAAAATTTATTAAGAGTATGGTACACCCAAAGTTTTTACCTACAACGTTATGGTGTAATTCCGACACCCAATAATTAAATTCGATTTATTTTTTTAGGAATTTATAAGATCATTTTATACACCCGGGGGGACGATCGATCGTTACCTAACCCTTTTTTATATTTTAAAATTATGTAATGTGTTGTTTTTATATTTAGGTTATTTTCATGTTCATTCACTCTTTACCCCTTTAGCTTATCCTCTGATTTATATCTTTACCCAAATATTTATAATCTTATAAAATAAAAGTATTCCATATTACCCCAAAATTTATTTTCTTTCCGAAATTCATATTTAGGCAGGGAGTAAAAATTCTACGTATCATGTAGCATCTTATTATATTATTAAACCCCTTTTAAATCAAATTATGCTGCACTACTTACTAGGAAAATAATAATAATTTTCAGACACTTTTTTTAATTGATGTTTAAATAAAGGTTTACTAATTAATTAAATAAACATTTATTCCACATAGCGGCATTGGCATGAATAGTGGTTATAAACGTCTCATAAATATTTGAAAAAATAAAATATTATGGAATGTCTTTAATTTGTTTTTGCTAATTATCTGAAAAATATCTTTAATATTAATATGGGACCAGTGTAAAGGCATAGCCTATCAAATAAAAAATATTTTTAATAGGTTTCAAATTAACGAAAATATCAGTCTAATTTTTAAATCGGTTAAAAATAGTCCTACACGCGGGGTTTCTATGAAATTCAGGGATTTCTATAAGCGGTAACTTAGAACCTATTAGTGGCGGACATCCCACAGGATAAGAAATCAAAAGTTTAAATATTTGAGGTTGGAGGTGGACACAGTTCATTTTTAAGGTTCTGTACACCCAAAATGTGACCAATGGATACCCTATTGCTAAGCCTCTGCTGTCTGTCTGTACGTCCATCAGCGGACTGTATTTCATGAACAGTAATAGGTAGACAAATGAAATTTTCACAGAATGTGTATTTTTGTTGCCGCTATAAAAAAAAATTAGAAAAAATGAAAAAATAAGAGGGGTCTCCATACAAAAAACGTGTTTGTTTAAAGGTCTTCGGAAGGATTTTTTATTTATCTCTATCGTAAAATCGGTAATACATACAGGCGTGAAACTTGGTGTAATATTACTGAAATAAAACAAAAAAAATAATAAAAATCGGCCAAGTGTGAGTGGTACTCGCGCTAAGGAGTCCGAACTGAATATCATAGTTTTTCAGCGTTATTAAAGTAAAGACCGGAAATTGAACCCGCGACCTGCTGATGTGAAGCTAATGGACTATATTAGACTACGGAGGCGGTTGAAAATTGATGATAAGAAGAAAACCTTATTGTCTGCCTATGACAGACTTCAGTTAATACTAGTTCATGTCGCGTTAATCCTTTTGCTTATGTGCTTCTCGGTCCTGTAGCTACTATATTTAGTCCCTTCATGCCTAACCTGACTTTTCTCTTTCCAATCCAAATATACTGACATTTTTAATTATTTTTTTCATTAAAATTTGAGTGCGTTTGGCGGCCCCTCACCTGATGCGTCAAGCTCTTGAAAGCAGCCTCACGTTTCTCGGGGAAACAGCTGGCTTTACGCAACTCTTTACGGCGGTTTGGGAGTCTGTCGAGCTAGAGATGTCGGAGTCCCAGTGCCTCCGGCCATGGGGTGGCAAACTCCTTGCTAAAATCCTGGACTGCGAAGGCAGACAATTACATATGCCATAAACAATGATCTTGGAATGAGGTTGATTTAAAGGCCACAATCCAGTGCCTTATTTCTGAGGCATCAGGAGCTAAGGCGGCGATATTATCAGAATCTAAGGATGACAATATACGCTGCCTTCTTTAAACTTCCTACGAACCGCATAGTCTTCATTGTTCTGATAGAAGGAGACCCGACAGATTAGTTTGGTCCCGTGGTAGAAGAGACTTTTTCTTATTAGGCACGCCATATATGTATGCACTTTCGCCCCCTTCTGTTTTCCCGGGACCGTTGGTTCTGCTGGTTCAGCGGCAGAATCTAAGGCTTTGCAGAAAATACGAGGTAAGCAGCCTTTAAGGTAACGAATGTTTTTTGGCCCGGTGCTTTGGAAACAGCCGGCCCCTGGGGCTCAGTCGCGAAAGTCTTTTTTAATTTTAATGTTGAGATCGGATGGAGGTGTGGAGAGTGAAGTGGGTGGTGGTGGAAACCCGCGCTCTAGATCCTTCCTGCTCCAACGCCTCTCGGTGGCTATCCAAAGTGACAATGCCGCTAGTGTGATAGGGTCGTTTGAACCAGGGAGGACCTAGTTATCTTATCTGGTTACTATTATGTGTTTTTTTTGTAATTGTAACATAATTTCTGTGTGTCTATTAATATCTTATAAGTGTTATTTTTAATTTACTGTTTTCTTGAATTAATTCATACTTTTATGGAGGCGTAATATCTTCTAAGAAGTCTATGTTTTATGGTCGCATTATAAGTTTTAATATAATGCTACCAAACAAGGAAATATTCGTTGTTGTAAGAGAATACTTCAATTTCTTTGTCCTACTTTTTTGGCCACATAAAAATCATCATCATCATATCAGCTCATATACGTCCCCACCGAGGGGCTCGAGCCTACCCTGAATTAGGGCGATCGGGCCTTAGTCGACCACGCGGGCCCAGTGCGGGTTGGTCGACTTCACACACAACCTTCGAGTTTCTTCGCAGGTTTGTGCAGGTTTCCTCACGATGTTTTCCTTCACCGTTAAAGCAATCGGTGAGCATACTAACAATTATTTCTTGTGACACAAAAAAGTCGAATCGAAAATTTAACATTTATTAAAAGAAATTTTCATTTTCAATTAATAAAAAAAAATTATATTCAAGAGTCGAACTATGAGAAACGAATTACGCGTTCCTACATACACATAATTGCATGTTACATAACAAAGCAAGCAGGTGTACAACACAGTAGGTTGAGTTAAAAGTAATTATAGTTGGTAATATCGATCTGGCTATTGTAGCTTGTGTTTAGCTGCAGTTAACTCTACATAACGAATGACTCCACTTTGTTCTGGGCATATGCCAAAAAGCCTCCATCCCCGACCCCCGTATCTAAATACCAATTAAGGAGATGGATTGTTCGATGAAAATCTACATAGCTATACATTTAATGTGTTATGTGGGCTTTTATATCCCGTTGTATAAATAAACCTACTTTTGTATTAAGGAACAATAGGTTATACTTTCGAGTCAACAACTCAGCTTGCTATATATAAATTATAACTTATCACGGTCAGCGTCGTGAGGGGTACCTACCAAACGGAATCCCAGACACAGGAGCATGATAACTGATGTCATGGGAAATTAAATATATCTGCAGCAATGTCACTAACAGCGCAGCAAAGCGTATACAATTTTCGCTAGCTGAAAAATTTGCTGTAACCCAGAGGCAACGAGCGAAGTTGGTTCTGGCGCTTTTCCTGATGCTGCCGTGGCACGCTCACTTCGCTCGCTCGAGTCGTGCGTTGTCTATCATGTCATACTTCACAGCTTGTCGCTTCGCTCATCACTACCTAACTACCACTTTTTACTCAAATTTTTCGTTCCTTCGTCTTTTTTCAACAAATCATGCTAGTTTTAAATTAATAACTGACTCTAATTTTAAAATGCAAACCCTTGAGCAAAGTATATAAATTAGTACTAACATACAATATAGACACTCCCTGCCGCTCTCTAGATAGCGACCTCACCCCGTTGACTCCCAGATTGATACCGTTTGGTTGTCGAACGTATAGGATTTCGCTGCCATTTTGTTTGTTCCGTCATTCGTTTTTGAAATGTCATTTCTGTCCCGTTGTATGAAGTGTTCAGGGTACGTCTTGAGATTATAGCCTATGAATAAATTGTGCTAACCGATGTCCTGTAGTCCTGTTGACCAAACAATAATTTTGTAATAGGAATATTTATTTTTCAAACCTACTCATATACTCGTACTACATCTATAGCTGACCAAATACCACTTATTTTCTTATAATCCAAATTTTTGACGGCTAAAATTAAAGTATGCTGTCCAGTTAACTTTCTATCTGAGTTTTTTTGCTGGCCGAATTTTACAAAAAAAATTACTTGCAATTTTTTATTAAAATTTTAGTGCGTTTAGCTGCACCTCACCTGATGGTAAGTGTCGATGCAGCCGAGGATGTAACACGCAAGCTCAAATAGTGCCTATTCACTCTCGTCTTGAAGATTACTAAATTATGCTATTTATAATTCGCACTTGCTATTTATAACAGGTGCCAACGTGAGGTGTTGTTGAAGCTGGGAACATATTAGAGTGCCTAAGTGAAAGCTCTATACTATAAAATAAGTAAGATGCCAGCGCGGTCAATGACGTCATAGGTGTGGAGACGAGTTCCAGTATGAAATGATGAATTTTATGATAGTGTGCTACAAAATATTCCCCATGTCAGCGCGATCTGTAACGTCACGAGTGTTGACATATAAGTTATATTTTTGAAATATGCAGTATCGTTGCACTAAAAGCAGAGTTTTTATTACTTTTGTATTATCCAAATTTGGCGTCGGTGGCGTAACGGCTAGGGCTGCCGCCTCCTGTCCGGGAGGTCGTGGTTCGAATCCTGCCACGTACCAATGTGATTTAAATTTTAGATTTCATATGTACGTTTATCTGACGCTCTTACGGTGAAGGAAAAACATCGTGAGGAAACCTGCATACGCCTGCAAAGAAATTCGCAAGTTTTGTGTTACATCGATCAACCCGCACTGGGCCCGCGTGGTCGACTAAGGCCCGATCGCCCTTATTCAGGGTAGGATCGAGCCTCTCGGTGGGGACGTATATGAGCTGTTGTGATATCCAAATTTATACATGGTATTTCCCCACAAATAATGCTATTTTCCAAGTTTGTGATCTAATTTAAATTTTGTATTGCGACAAAGGTAAACGAGTTACTTGTGGTACGGTAAGTGAATAGGCAATACCGTTTATAATTAAATTAGGCCCAAACAGAGCGGAGGTGAGCTATGGGATTAACAAAATTTTAATTCCTGCCTAACACAGCTTGTCAGCAGCAATCTGTTCAATCCAAAGTAAGCATAAAAATGTCATAACCAATATAAATGTATTTTAGGCAGCAAATCAAAACATTTCTAAACTAGCTGTTGCACTTGGATATCGAGGGTGCGCTGTGCGAGAGCGGTAATATTTTTTTAGATGAGAAACCAACTATTCAAGTAAAACTAAAAAAAAATATCGAAATCTATCCAGTAGTTTTTGCGTGATACGCGCACATCGTTGATTCGATTTCTGGCAGTGGCTGTGTCGCGGTTGATACGATAGGACGTTTTCTAAAGCCGTCTGAATTTAATTGCATCGAGGATTCTAGATGAGCTTGATTCTGTCATTTTATCATCAGCCAGTTACCGCGAAGTAAAATTTTGCAAAGGGCTTACCAATTGTGAAATAATACTCACAAGCTAAAACGCTGATATATATAGATATACTACTAGTGGTTCTCCCCGAACTGTGAAAAAATATATCTGCAACCCTTTGTGCTATTTGGATTAAAATACCTACATAGGTACTTACATAAGTACATACATACACATTTTTTAAAATAAGTACCTTAACAGACATCACGATGAGAATTCAAGCCCAGACCCCGGATCAAACCAGTGGCAATTGGTGCCAATACGTACTTATATATATATATATATTAGTACGTATATGTATATTAGTACCAAAGGGCAATGGAGCGTCCTATGCTCGGAGTTACTCTGCGTGATCGAATCAGAAACGAGGAGAACCAAAGTAACACATAGCTCTCAGAATTGCTAAACTTATGTGGCAGTGGGCGGGGCACATTGCTCGTAGAACAGATGGCCGTTGGGACAGTAAAGTTCTCGAGTGGCGACCACGCACCGGAAAGCGTAGTGTAGGTAAGCCTCCCACTCGGTGGACCGATGACCTGGTGAAGGTCACGGGAAGCCGCTGGATGCAGGCAGCGCAGAACCGGTCGTCGTGAAGATCCTTGGGGGAGGCCTATGTCCAGCAGTGGACGTCCTTCGGCTGATATGATGATGATGATGATGACATGGTGTTTTACAGGAAAAAATATACAGGGTGTAACAAAATTGATGTAGTACACGTTAACTGGGGCATCTACTCATCAAACTGAACAATATTTTACCAAGGAACCCATAGCACAGTATATATATTAGTACTCCCATAGTCTGTTCTTTAAAAAAAATGGACCCTCCAAACAAAATTCACGAAACTGGTCGATCATCTAAACGATTTGTATGAAGAGCTCTATGATTTTTTGTGAAAAATGTATTGACCCCCTAATGTAAACAAACATTGTTTGAAAGGCGTACCTTTTATTCACAATCACTGCGTAGTGGAAGTGGTAGTGGTAGTGTTAGTGGTAGTGTAGTGGTATTGTAGTGGTAGTGTAGTGGTAGTGTAGTGGTAGTATAGTGGTAGTGTAGTGGTAGTGTAGTGGTAGTGTAGTGGTAGCGGTAGTGGTAGTGGTTGTGGTAGTGGTAGTGGTTGTGGTAGTGGTAGTGTATTGGTAGTGAAGTAGTAGTGGTAGTGGTGGTGGTAGTGGTAGTAGTAGTAGTGGAATGTTGTGGTAGTGTAGTGGTAGTGGTAATGGCAGTGGTAGTGGTAGTGTAGTATAGTGGTAGTGGTAATGGTAGTGGTAGTGGTAGTGTATTGGTAGTGAAGTAGTAGTGGTAGTGGTGGTGGTAGTGGTAGTAGTAGTAGTGGAATGTTGTGGTAGTGTAGTGGTAGTGGTAATGGCAGTGGTAGTGGTAGTGTAGTATAGTGGTAGTGGTAATGGTAGTGGTAGTGGTAATGGTAGTTTTAGTGGTACTGATAGTGGTAGTGATAGTAGTAGTGTAGTGGTGGTGATAGTGGTAGTGGTAGTGTAGCGGTAGCGGTAATGTAGTATACTGTAGTGTAGTGTAGTGTATTGTAGTGTGAGGCGGTACGAAGTTCGCCGGGAAATAATTAATAATTTAAAAACGCAACCCATAAACATTAAACCATATCAAGAATCAGTGACAATACAATAATTTTATAAGTTTATCTCATTAACCTGAACCTAAAGTTGAAAAATAAATATAGTTAAAAAAAAACTAAAAACACGCTTTTAAAGCACATCAAACTAAAAAGTGAAAAATAGTTCTTAATATAAGCTAAAAACAATAATGATAGAAAAATACTAGTATTATTGTGAATAAGCGTGGGGCGCTTTGTGGTTTTTTTTTCGTATATCGAGCAACCCACGCTTTTTTCACAATAATACCATTTTTCGTTGATTATTGTTTTTAACATATATTAAGAATTATTTTTCACTTTTTAGTTTGATGTTTTTTTTGTAATTTTTTTTATTAAATATTTGAGTGCGTTTGACTATCTCTCACCTGACGTTAAGTGACGATGTAGTGATGATGTGCTTTAAAAGGGCGTTTTTTAGTTTTTTTAAACTATATTTTTGTATGAAAAGTACGCGTACGTGCCATTCTTCCCTCTTTAAAGTATTGCATCGATTCAAAAACTGGTTTCAACCAAATCTCAAAAGGAGTGCGAAAAGTAACTGTTATAGGCTTAGAGACCCTACAATCTCGGGCTATCTACGGGGCCTTACCCGATAATATTGGATTCTTTGTGAGCACCAGCTGCGACGAATCATGTCCTTTGTGAAGGACACCCGGTATCTTATTGTGTTGGAATAGAGTAGAAAAACATAGAAATTGCGTCGCTGGAGAATATTTGTGTGAAATTACTAATACAGGGTGCTTTTAGTGTTTCGGATCTAAGAAGGAAAAAAAGGAACCCTTATAGTGCCCATATGTTATTATCAATCCGTTTTTCGTCTGTCTGTCAGCTCCCTTGTATATGTCTTTATTTTCTGAAGAATATTACTATATATAGTCTGCTCTACGTTTTTCAGTGCGCGGTCGCCACTCGAGAACTTCTACGAGCTATGTAAGCAGGCCTACCACGTGGTAGACCGACGACCTGGTGAAGATCGCGGTAAGCCGATGGATGTGGGCAGCGCAGGACAGGTCGTCGTGGAAATCCTTCGGGGAAGCCTTTGTACAACAGTGGATGTTTTTCGGCTGATATGATGATGATGATGATGAATTAAACGCGTCTGTGGGTACATTCGCTTTACACCACGATGTCGCAAGTTCGTTTCCCGGTGGGGTCTTACTTTCTAAGACGCGGTTTGGTTGGTGGAAGGGTATTTCCTTAGCCCGCCTGACTAGCTACCACCATCTTATCTAAGTATTGTCGCCAAACATCAATGCCAACATCATTGATATGCTCCGGCTGGAAGATAAGATAGCCATTTCACCATTACGTTGGGGAATCTTGGTAAGCCCGCTCCCATCATCGGTTCGTCACTTACCATCAGGTGATATGATACAAAGGGCTTAGCAATAGTGGATTAAAAAAAATTTTCAGCCACGCTGTGCATACTTTCTCACGAAACCTCTAATTTCAGTTTGTATGGGTGGTACTTTACTTAGATTTTTACCCAGTGTGGTAGTAGTTCTTATGAGTCCCTAGTAATTCACAAAGTTTCATTAAAATTGTTAGGGCCATTTTATAAAGAAAAAAAATCAAAATTCATGGATTTGTATGGGAGGTACCTTATTCTGATTTTTATATATAAAGTTAAAGAGACGTATCAAGTTTCATCATAATTGTTAAAGTCATTTTTGAGTTTAAGAATAATAAGTGATTATTTTTTACCTATGGTGGCAACCCTAAAAAATTAAGATAGGGGAAATTTGGAAAAAAACGGCTAGAGATATAAAAAACACACTCAAAGGCTCTCCGGGGAGTTCCGACAGAAGTGTAAACTTTCACTTCAAAAGTAATTAAGAATGTTTCAAAAGGGCTTGTACCCAGAGACTTTAACAGGTGTCGGTAACAGTGTCGTGAGTTCAATGGTTTTTTCCCATCTCAAAAATGCCCAACGCGCCTAAAGATGTTTTTTCTTCAAAAAATATAGTCTCAAAAGGGCTTGTACCCAGAGACGTAAACAGGTGTCGGTAACAGTGGCTCGAGTTCCATGGCTTTTCCCATCTCAAAATTGCCCAACGCGCCTAAAGAAATTTTTTACTTCAAAAAATATTGTCTCAAAAGGGCTTGTACCCAGAGACGTAAACAGGTGACGGTAACAGTGTCGCGAGTTCAATGGCTTTTCCCATCTCAAAATTGCCCAACGCGCCCAAAGAAGCTTTCACTTCAAAAAAATATCGTCTTCACCCAAAATTTACCAAAATTCGTCCAGTAGTTTCGGAACTAGTGAACCGGACATATAGACACACACCACACACACAAACACACGTTAGTGTATGACAACATCAAAATTGCAACTTCAATTTTATTCCATCAGAATACCTTCCTCACTCCTTCGTCGCTCGAAAGTAAAAACATATTTATTAAGAAATGAGAAATTCAGTTTTAGTAAGTATAGCGAAATACAAAAATATATACAAGGTGCTACTTTATTAGTGCCCGATATTTTGGTCAGCGCTACTACTCCTGATACTGAACAACTTCCCCAAAGAAACCCATAGTCAAAAAACAAAAATTAAAAACAACAATGTATTGAAATCATCAGCTGGTAGTGGTTTGTCAACTGGCGCGGTTTCTTTGACTTTTTCGGCACTTTCTTTGTTTGGATTGACAGGCGCCGCCGCCGCTTGCTACCGTTTGTGTTTGTGTGTGCCGCACACGCTCCGACGCCGCCGTCCCGCTACCGTAGTAGCTACCGCCTGACAAAACTGACGATGTTATGCGAGAATAAAAGTGTACCTAAATCAATAAATTAATCAGCTGTTTAGAAAAGGAAATGGGAATTGACTAAGGTAGGTTGGGGTAAGATCGGAAACGGGGAAAGATCGTTTTCCTTTTATTACTACCATACTAAACGATATTTTTGTAATATGGCAACATTTCCTGACACGCCATTTTGTTTTGCATCCACGTGGCATTTGTCACTTGTTTTTGGTGGGTGCTATCGTGTGTTATGAAATGTTTTGTGAAATTAGTGTTTTTCAGCCCATTTTTTGTAAATTCGGACTTACCCAGCAGAATTTTATGAAAAGTGAGTTTTATGATATTTATTTAGTTAATTAGTCATATTATCATCCCTAGATGTAAGTTAGTAGTTACACGTCTCTAAAAACCGTTAGGTTATGAAGTTATTTATTTATTCCGAACTTACCCCTTCCAGAATCTACGGTAGAAGATCGAAATAGTAAATATATACAAAGACTGTACTAATAAAAGACTGTTCAGTGGAAAATTAAAGTATATTTTCATTTACTGCAACTATTCATTTTATTATTGTTTTACTTTTATATTGATACTACCGGGTGGTAGGATATTTGAGAATCACTTTGCATATAGTCCTTTCATGGGGTAAGATCGATATATCAAATAGTTTAAAAAAAAAATTTGCTCGTTATTTGAAAAGTTCTAGACATTTTATTTATTTCTCTAGTTCCAATCATTCAGAGGTAAGAGTGGCATGCAACCTTTTTACAACCGTAAGGCATAATGACTATTTTGGAAAGTATAACGGACTTACGCCAGTATCTTTCAATCTTACCCCTTTCGAAAAACAAAAAAAAATGGTACATTTACAGCAAATTCTGAGGACTTAGACTGATTGGAATATATACAACATTAAGAATATTTAAGTATGAGCCAGAATAAGTACCTTGGTTTTGGTAGTGCTCAATTAAAAATCATAAAAAATATTTTAAAAAACATCTTTCAACTCATCAAAAATGCTTT
This sequence comes from Coleophora flavipennella, assembly GCA_947284805.1. Lineage (NCBI taxonomy): Eukaryota > Metazoa > Arthropoda > Insecta > Lepidoptera > Coleophoridae > Coleophora > Coleophora flavipennella. The sequence goes on along the minus strand of OX369281.1, from coordinate 10,845,570 downwards.
CGATCTTACCCCAACCTACCTAATCGGTTTCTTTGGGAAAGTTGTTCAGTAAAAGGAGTAGAAGCGCTGACCGAAATATCTGGCACTAATAAAGTAGCACCTTATATACCTACGTTCAAAGCATCAAAAATATGTATCCACGACCTTATATATATACGATTTAAAATATATATACGATATAAGGTCGTGAATACCTTTTTTTTTTGTTTTAAATGTATCTATATTTTTGAACTCGACTGTACCATTTCCATTAGAAACCATAAGCAAAGTTCGTAGTTAAGTCAAAGTAATTATATTAGTACTAACATACAGTATGGACACTCCCTACCGCTCTTTAGATTGCGACCTGACCCCCTCGTCTCCCAGATTGGATATAGTTTGGTTCTCAAACGTATGGGATTTCGCTGTGATTTTGTTTGCACCGTCATATGTTTTTAGAAATGTAATTTCACGACCGTTGTATGCAGTGTCCGGGGTGTGGTTAAGTACGACTTGCGTCAATCACGCAAGTTACCACCAGCTCAGTCATTCTCAGGACGGGACTGGTTGATAGTGACATTTATCTCGACCGTACACGTGCTTCGCAGGGCAAGGTAAAAGCTGTTGGTGTCGGTTACTAGATGTCAGTCGTAAACCCGTGCCAGAGTCTTACTTCGCCACTAGCCGTACAACCTCCACCAATCCAGACTTGGCCCCGTGTATGGAGTATGGCCTAACCTTTCGACATTTTGAAAGAGACCCGAGTCCCATCCGTGGGGATATTCTGGGAAGTTGACTAACAAACAAAAAAATAAAGCTTTACATGATATTAACCTAACTAATAATTGACAACGCAAAAATTTTTCGAAAAACCAAAAAAAAATTAGGCAAAAGCTCTTTATATTGCATTGTCATGCAATATACATATTCATGCAAAATTTCAGCTTAATCGAAAACCAGGAAGTGGGTCAAATTTAACTTTCAAGATTCCACCCGAATAAACATATACATACATTGCAAGTTAATTAAAAAAAATTAAAAATGTTTAAAGAAACCGACACCAATCACAAAATAATAGCGTTAAACCAACGACATGTTTTTCCATTGATTGGTACACAGATAACAATCCATTTAATTTAAAACTACTGTTACGATTTTTATGAAACTTGGACTGTTCAGTAAGTTGAAAGACGCTTAATTAAATTTTTAGTTTCTGAGAAATATGTGAAAAAAAAAAATATACGAACAAAGTACAATAATGCATAACGTGCGTGGCGTAATGGTTAGTTCATTCGCTTTACACCAGTAGGTCGCGGGTTCGATTCCCGGTGGGGTCAACTTGTAAGACTCGGTTTGGTTGGTGGTAGGGCATTTTCTTAGCCCACCTGGCTAGCTACCACCATCTTATCTAAGTCTTGCCGCCAAACATCAGTGTTAACAACATTGATGTGTTCCGGCATGAAGATAAGATAGCCAGTTCTCCATTGGCATCATCGTCACTTACCATCAGGTGAGATGATGCCAAGGACTTACCAATTGTGAATACAAAATAAAAAAAAATGATTTAGTGTACCTGTTTAGAAGCTCACACAGAATAACATTTACAAATACTGTGCAATATACCAACAATAAAACGAGTATAGGTACATACGGATCAAATTGATAACATTTTTTTGAACTCTGTTAAATATTTAAAACCATTGTGCGATAAATATTATTTTCTTACTTAATTACTTACCTATTTGTGCGTTCGTGTGAAAAAAATGTCCTTCGCGCAATACTATCTGTTTGCTCGTGATCGACGACCAATGGTCACGCAGGAATATCACGCGATCCTCGGCCACTCATTCTTTCTTGTCTGACACCTAACTGAGTAGATTAAATACAAAGAAACAGTTCAGGCGCAAATTGTCTGAGTACTATAATGTCATTTATTAACTAAGCGAGCGCGAGGCGTGAGCTTGAACGAAAATGCTTTCTTATGTCTGTAATGCTTTAGGATGTCCGGTTGGTCTCCTCTACAGGTCGCATTTCTCAACCGATTCTCATAACATTTTGTGAGCTAGTTTGATAACTATACGTTTCTTTTTGTCAATTTAGTTTTTAGAAATTTTTGAAAATTTTAATATTTTACTTTATTACTTACCTATTTGTGCGTTCGTGTGAAAAAAATGTCCTTCGCGCAATACTATCTGTTTGTTCGTGATCGACGACCAATGGTCACGCAGGAATATCACGCGATCCTCGGCCACTCATTCTTTCTTGTCTGACACCTAACTGAGTAGATTAAATACAAAGAAACAGTTCAGGCGCAAATTGTCTTAGTACTAAAATGTAAAAAAGCGTCGCTGGCTCAACCGGTAACGACTCGGTTCTTCTAACCAGAGGTACCGGGTTCAAATCTGGACGGCCAATGTACCAATGAGTTTTTTAAAAAACTTACGTACATATACTTACCGATGCTTTAACGGTGAAGGAAAACATCGTGAGGAAACCTGCACATACCTGCGAAGAAACTTGCAGGTTGTGTGTGAAGTCGACGAACCCACACTGGGCCCGCGTGTTCAACTAAGGCCTGATCGCCCTAATTCAGGATAGGCTCAAGCCCCTCGGTGGGGACTTTGTGAGCTGATATGACTAAAATGTCATTTATTAACGGAGCGAGCGCAAATTGCGAGCGGAGTGTCTACGTTTAAGCTTGGACAAAAATCTTTTCGCATGTCGGTCTGGATGTCTGGATTTCCGGATGTACGGTTGCTCTTTCTACAGGTCGCATTTCTCAACCGATTCTCATGACATTTTTTGATCTGGTATTTGATAACTATAATATGTTTCTTTTTTGTCGATTTAGTTTTTCGAAATTTTTCAAAATGGCGGAGCCATGGGGATTAAAAACGTAAAAAATATATTTCAGTCATTTTGAAAAACTCACAAGGTGCCACAGGATACAGAACCATTAGTTTTTTTTTACATTTTTTATGCACAGAGCACAATATAAGGAGACTTGATACAATCTGTACCTTTACAACCCGACAAGGTAACCGACATGACTCACAGAATTGCTAAACTACCCGACAAGGTAACCGAAATGGCTTACAGAGTTACTAAACTTAAGTGAAATTAGGCAGAGTACATAGCTCGTAGAACAGATGGCCGTTGGGGCAGTAAAGTGATCGAGTCGCGACCGCACACTGGAAGACAAAGCATAGACAGACCTCACTCTCGGTAGTCTAATGATCTGGTGAAGGTCGTGGGAAGCTGCTAGATGCGGGCAATGCAGTACCGGTCGTTATGGAAAGTCTTGGGGGAGGCCTTTGTCCAATATTGGATGTCTTTACGATGATGACCTTATTACCCAGTATGGAAACTCCTCACCTCAACCAATTATAATTATCTCACCCCTCTAAATGCAAGAGGAAGCGCTGTTAGCTACGACAGCGTTTAGTGTTGCATGGTTACATAGTAATGTGAAACTCTTTCCCAAAAAATACAAAACTCCTTCACTCTTTTGTGCTCTATTCACTTTAGACTATCCAGCATTGCTTCTGTATGGAACTTCGAAGTGTCAACATTTATCGAGATAAAACATTTATTTCTGAACCAAGCTTTAGTAATATTCAAACAATTTAATTTCGGATCGTTTGAGTTGTATCAACATTTCTGTATTCTTGTTGTATAAAGGCTTTTCGTATCTTTGTGCTGTTTTAAGGCTTTTTTTTAAGGCTTTGCTAGATGTATGAAACAATACGGAAGGAAAACGTGAATTTTCAAAGGACGAAGACGACTTAGGACATTCTGCGAATAGGCTATTCTGCACTCTACGTAACAGACCGTAAGTACATTATGGGTCCGAATCCCATAAAAATATCAGCCGTGCCTCTTCATTACCGCTATTTAGTATTTGCGTAGAAACGCAGATGATATTTTTATGGCGTCTTGATAGGGCATCAATAGGAAGTAGTAAGGTTTGTTAGAGAAGCAAGGAATAATTACAACTTTCGTGATGAATGCTATTGAGTATCAATTTTTAAGAATATCTGTACGCCCACCGCGTCTGTCTGTCTGTTTATTCGCTATCACCTTCTAAACGACGCAACGGATTTTGAAACGTTTTTCATTTATAGAAAAAACGATAAAACGAGGAAGGTTTATGTATCCTCACGAGCCAATTGCGGCTCGCGCACCGTACACTAGCTGGTAACTGATAAATGAAAAGTAATTAACGTTTCCAGATCAAAGTTGTAATTTTTTGCTACATTGTTCCTTATTTAATTCGACGCTCACTAGTTGCAAAAATATGCATTAAGAGGGGGTATTATTCAAAATGAAAATTTTAGAAAAAGATATACTTATAAATTATGTTTAGTTTATAAATTCTTAATTTATTATGATAATAGATCATCTGCCTCATGGCTGACTTAGTAGGCGTAGTACTTAAAATGCGAAAAAAAGATTTCTCATATTTTCTTTAAAGAAAAAAATCGAGAAGTAACCTTTAAAATTATAACATGTTGATTATTATTGTTCAGCTTTTTATAAGACATGTAAATAAAAAAACAATTGATAACATAACGGTTTTTTACTGTAAAAAGTTTTTTAATAACACTAAATTCATTTCATAGTCATCAATTAAAATAAATGCTGATGACATTTTTTAAAGTATATGGGTATGTGACTTCATCACTTTTTATCATTTGAAAAAAAAAAGTAACCAGTGCGCAAAAATAATAATATTCGTTTACCTGTGGTCCCGCGGTGGGTCGGCATTATCTTATACATTTAGACGAGCAATTCTTGTTTATATGTATACACTAGCTTTTGCCCGCGGTTTCGCTCGCGTAGACATCGTTTTTATGACTGTCTTAGAGGGTGCGCGGCACGCAAGCGTGGACATACGTTTTCTCCAGATCCCTCGTGAACTATGTCAGGATATGTTTATTAGTAAATCATGTCATTTCCCACCCCCTCAACCTTATCTGTGCAAAAAATCACTCACTCGATTGTTCCGTTGCGATGTTAAAGAAATTAACCAAAAAAAGAGTATATTTTCAGTTACCTCAGGAACTGCATCGGGCTACGCTATTTTCGCTTAATAAAAAGTAGCCTATGTCCTTTCTCGTGTCACAGGCTACCTGCATGCCAAATTTCATAAAGATTGGTAAAGGCGTTGAAGCGTGAAGAGGTAACACACAAACAAACAAACAAACACATTTTCACGTTTATAATATTAGTAAGGAAATGATATGTAAATCCGGAAACGGCTACAAAAATTTAAAAATTAGTTTAAGGGGTATTTGGGGGCGAACAATCGATTAAGATAGGTCTCATCTCTGGGAAAACGTTTTATAGGTAGTATCATAGGTAGAGTCTTTTTAAATGTTTTTAACGGCTCTGGGTACTTTGCCCCGAGCAAAGCTCGGTCGCCCAGGTACTTCAGCTTTATATGGCATTTTAATAAAACAAAAATAAAAAAAAATTAAAGATAAAACGATTTTATTTCATTTCATTTCATTTAATCTTATCTCATGTTTTTTTTATTTGATTTTCGCAGACGTGCGCAGGTGTGAAGTCGGTTAACTCGCACTGGGCCCATGTGGTCGACTAAGGCTCGATGCCCTAATTAGGGTAGGCTCGAACCCCTCGATGGTGACGTATGTTATGATGAACCAGGAGTCGCTCCCTCATAGAAGTCAACTAATTATTTTGCAACGAATGTGATAGCTTTTCAGAGCATTCAATGGTCACCCTCTTTTCACGAACGTATACTAAATTGCTTCGACATTTTTGTGACGTCATGTTATGAAGTGGTAATTAGCCATACGAGCCCCGACAAGTTGATTACGTTGGTTTTGTATATGTTACGGGTAATGCTAGAAAAGAGAGGTTAACCTTGGTTTACCCGGGTTTACTTAGTACCCAAGCTCTTTGGGTAATGTCCGAATATTAATTGGTATTCTGCTTTTACCCATTCACAACTAGTTCTACCTAACACTGGTTGGGTAAGGTTAGGTGCTGCTCTGAATATACACTGCTCTGCAGCAGAACAGAACCTAACATTACCCAACCAGTGTTGGGTAGACCTAGTTGTGTACGGGTAAATGCAGAATACAAATTAATATTCGGACATTACCCAATGAGCTTGGGTAATCCTAAGTAAACCCGTGTAAACCTAGGTTTACAGTCTCTTTTAGCCTTACCCGTAACAATATTTTCTCGATTGAGATGTTAGTACAGCAAAATGTTATTAGGGCGATGACTGCATATAGCACCGCCCTATTCGAATTATGTGTTACGAATCACGCTAAATTAATCCTTCGCCATTGCGTTGGGGAATCTTGGTAAGCCCGCTTCCATCTTAGGTAACATTGTCACTTACCACCAGGTGAGATATTGTCAAAGGTTTACCAATTGTGAATAAAAAAAAATAAAAAAAAATGTGGACCACAAGGGGTGTTTATCAACTTTTAAAACCACATCAGACTATAACATTAAAAATATTAAAGTGTAGATGGATGGATAGATGTGGATGTATGTTTGTTTTCTATTCACGGCACAACAGCTTTTTTTTTTTATTCACAATTGGTAAACCCTTGACAACATCTCACCTGGTGGTAAGTGACGATGTTGCCGAAGATGGAAGCGGGCTTACCAAGATTCCTCAAAGCAATGAGGAACTGGCTATCTTATCTTCATGCCGGAACACACCAATTATATCAACATTGATATTTGGCAGCAAGACTTAGATAAGATGGTGGTAGCTAGCCAGGCGGGCTTAGAAAATGCCCTACCACCAACCAAACCGAGCCTTACAATTGACCCCGCCGGGAATCGAACCCGCGACCTCCTGTGTAAAGCCAGTGAACTTTGCCTCTGAGCTACGGAGGCGGTTATAAGAATTTGGATAAAATTTAGCAGGTAGATATATTACAATATGGATAATAGGCTTATTTCCACGAAGACAGTCACAGAAACTATGTCAGGCAAGCGAAGCCACTGGCAAAATCTAGTAAATTATTAAATTAGGTCGATTACTCTATTATCCTACAAAAAATGAAAGCCTATCTGGTACCAAATGTAATAGTAAACTCCTTAAATGAATTTAAAAGTAAGTTGAAAAATAAAACTAGTTTAAATTTTATCAACACTCGAAAAAGCAAACGATTCAAAATGTGCACTTTTAAATGAAAAGCAAACAGAAAGACCGTAGGAGAAATGGGAAAAGATACGTTTCACAAACGGAGCTAGGAAGACGTATTAAATGTTTACTTTTCTCTCCCTTATATGCAGGGATAACAAACAAGAGATAATAATGTTTATAATATGGTTATTTCACGGGCAACAAATACAAAAAATACGTACCTATTTAGTACTAGGAAGACGTATTAAATCTTTGCTTTTGCCTCCCTTATATGTAGGGTATACATAAGAGTTAACAGTGTTTATAATATGGTTATTTCACGGGCAGCAATACAAAAATACTAGTATATCTACTTAGTAAAAAATTAATTGATGAAAATATGTATGTTATTTCACTGCATATTTTTTTAAAAAATCTGTTATTTTTATAATTTCTTAAGAGATTTGGGGGTAGGTTATTCTATAAACTATTTTTAAACTTTAAGTTTTACTGAAATTAAAACTTTATTAATTAAAATTCCAATTTCGAATTTTCATCACTAGCTTAAAGTTATTAAAACTCTATTAGTTAAAACTTAAGTAGCTTATTAACTAACCATTTTATTAAAAATAAAGAACCTTATGTTACTCAAAGGTACATAAAGGCATCTCACACTGCAAAATCCATCGAACCTTTAGGCTAAAGGATCTGCTGAAGAAACATACACCCGAAAAATAATAACCTCCTTTTTCTTATCTCGGGTAAAAACCTAGCACCATAAGTAACTAGTATATCATCTGTGGAACCGTGCAAAGCAATGTCGCTGGGCTAAATCAGTTACAATTCAACTGAAATAAAAATAAAACTTCGATAACGAAAGCGGCTAGAATAATTTTCGAAAAGAAAAAACGCTATTTGGAGAAAATGCGAATGTAAAATTTGATGCTAAAAATAACAATGTCTGAAAGAGATCGCTTGTTAGCGATAAGACTGCCTATATGTACCACTTCCTCAATCATTGTATCTTCTTTTCCTCTTACGTTGTGCAATGAAGTGTTTTCAATCAATCAATCAATCAGCAATTTTGAAAAATTGATCTAACAAATCACAATTTTTCTATCGCCACCAGAAGGTCTGAAGCCTTCATCGACACCTACGTAGGTAATACCTAACACTCATGACACTTAACACCTCATACATCTAATGGCAAGCGTTATTACTTCGAACAGGCAGTGTCTACGCCGCAAATCTCCCGTGAATGGGGATCACATTCTCATAATGATCTTCGGTGCTCACCACACTGCTTATTCCGCGCACCTTTTGTGATCCCGCACAATTAATAGGCTTAATATTTCATACCCTCTCAAGGATCAAGGCTATTTTGGGGTTCCATAATAAAAGTAAAAAATAAGTTAAGGGAACTTAAGTAACTAGCGTCGCCGTCAGTTAAATAAAAAAACATTACTCGCTTAGTATCTAGGGTAAAACCACGATAGTTGACCCAGGGGTATAGTTGCCCCGATTGTAATTACTCTAGTTTCGCGGATGAATCGCATGCTACTTTAATGATCTATCGAATGATTCTCCAATTACCACTAAGTTGACCGTGTTTCATATCTCTGTGCGATTGCATGGGAAGGCAAAATGCGAACAAAGTTTTTGCGGGGTAGATGTCCTGTGTTTTGTAGGGGCATCTATCCTAAACTTAATTAACATAGATTAGGCAACTATTCCATGTGTGGGATAGATGCCCCAAAATATAGAGGTCCGCAAAAATCGCTAATACTCTAAAAATATTAAAGTAAATGTATTTTACTTTTCATTAATTTGTAGATAAAAAACCAAAGTACTGGCCAGTTGTACAAAAAAAAAGTATTTTGCTTTTTGTACTGATAGGTATAGAGTGATTTCAAAAAGAGTGGCAACTATCAGGCTTTTACCCTATATACAACTTTAAACGATATAAATGAAAAATAGATAGTGTAGTTTATTTAGGAACTATTGAACTATTCAACAGTTTAATAAACTACTATATATGATATTTAATTAACATAAAAGTAGATTCCCAAGTACTAATCAACAACAGCGCATCGACTGTATTTTTGTATGGAACCCTTGTGACAAATTGGAATCCCACTTGACTATCTTTTTATTTTCTTCAAGATACGTAGACCAAAGGTCTTTACTAAGATTAGTTTGTTTCTACTTCTTATCTGTGGCTCGGCCATCTCTCTGGATTAGGAAATTAAGAAGAATAAATAACAGTTTACGTCTCCATTCTTATTCTTATTTACTGGATTTTTAACACAAAAAGTTAAGAAAGAACGAATAAAAATGTAAGGAATTAAAGTCAAATTAAAATAACATTATTGTTCATCAGATAAACAATAGTTATTTATGATACAAGGGTGGTAAAAAGGTCAATAACAAACGAGTGTCATTTGTGAGCCCGAGCTGCAGGCGAGGGTTTACCGTCGTCACGAGTTTGTTATTTTCTTTTACACCCATGTATCATACGAAGTTTTACAATACAGTTGTGAGGAAACAAAATAAAAACGCCTTTGTTGAAAGCTGAAACACAATTGTATGCTTGCTCATTCATATTATATAGGGTCTCAAATTAATATACTGCTTTCCAAAAAATAAAACAGCGAAGTCCGAGTCAGAACCGCACACATATGGTTCCATACCATCGTACTTGATGGCGCTAATTTCATGTTTCAAAAACCATCATACTAGATGACGCTAGTTTCTTCATAATTAAAAAAACACGTTTTTTGTATGGAGACCCCTCATTTTTTCACTTTTTCTAATTTTTAGTATTTGTTGTTATAGCGGCAACAGAAATACATCATCTGTGAAAATTTTAACTATTTAACTATCACGGTTCATGAAATACAGCCTGGTGATGGTAACAGACGGACAGACGGACAGCGGAGACTTAGTAATAGGGTCTCGTTTTTGCCCTTTGGGTACAGAACCTTAAAAGCGGCCAAGTGCGAGTCAGCTCGCACATCGAGATTACAGTAATATCCTCTCAGGAGTATGTAATAATTTTAAAAAAAGATATCAGGAGAGCGATAGGAATAATATTTTTATATTCTGTTAGGAATCCTTACGCGATTACGACTCAAAATTGGCCTGTTTTTATTAAAGTGAAACTTTTATTACATCGTCTCAAATTTTTTCATCTGAGTGTTTGCATGTCGCGTGACGATCGCTTTCGTCTGACGGTATGATCGTTTCGTCCTCTGTACCGTAGCGAAAGTAGCCATGATCGTTTCGTCCTCTGTAAAGTTTCACTTTTACCGTGGTTTCATAAAACCACACACTTACTTTTTTATTTTTTGTTTTACTTTAGGATAATTATTATAATCACACGAATTTTAACGGTTGTGTGTATGACCGTTTTTAAAATACAACAAAAACAACACGAATTTTGACGGTTGAGTGTATCACCGTCCTTACGATAAAACAAAAACAACACGAATTTTAACGGTTGTGTGTATCACCGTTTTTAAGATACATCATAAACAACACGAATTTAAACGGCTGTGTGTATCACCGTTTTTACGATACAACAAAAACAACACGAATTTTAACGGTTATATGTGTATCACCGTTTTTAAGATGCAACATAAACAAGACTAATTTTAACTGTTTTGTGTATCCCCGTATTTAAAATAAAGAAAAACAACACGAATTTTAACGGCTGTATGTATCACCGTTTTTGTGATACAACAAAAACAAACAACCTTTAAAAACACGTTTCTTGTAAGTGGATACTGTATTTTTTCTTTTTATATTTTTACTACTTTTTAAATTATTGCCTTTTGAGGATGAATGGTGCGCACAAATGGTGGAGAACAAAACATTGTTCCGTTGCGATTTTGAAAAAAATCAACAAAGAAAACAGTATTTTTTTCAGTTTCCTCAGGAACTGCATCGGACTTTCACGGGATAAAAAGTAACCTATGTCCTTCCCAGTGACACAGCTTACCAGAATGGCAAATTTCATCAAGATTGGTAGAGGTGTTGAATCGTGAAAAGGTAACAAACAAAGAAGCAAACAAACGCATTTTCACAATTTATTATATTAGCAAAGATTATTTATCAGTAAACCTCTATGATAACTAATAACCTGTAAAAAAAATCAGCCAGCTACCTATTACGGTTCCAAAGATACAGCCTTTTAAATATTAGACAGACGGATGGACAGTGTAGGCTTCCGTTGCCTGGTACGGAACCCTAAAAATATTTCTTGTAGGTTAAGCCAGGCATATTTTCGATAATCAGTTCTTGTCATCAACAGTTAAGGGTTTCTAGGAAAGTACTAAGTAAGTAAGTTGTAATTATAATTTCCTTTGGTGGTGGTGGACTGCGTGTCAAACAAGTAACTCAAAAAGTAACGAGTTCTCCAAAGCGATAGCAAAGTATATGTATATATTAGTTTAACATACAGTATGGACACTCCCTGTCGCTCTCTACATTGTGACCTCACTCCCTCGTCGCCCAGATTGATGCAGATTGGTTACCGTTTGGTTCTCAAACGTATAGGATTTCGCCGTAATTTTGTCATTTCTCGCCCGTTGTATGAAGTGTCCGGGATGTGGTACCTATATTGACCTAAAAATACTTTACTAATTCCTATATCGATACCTGTTAGAGCGAACTAGCTCGTTACGCGAAACGTTTCTATGACTTGTTGAGAGTGCGCAGTTTGCGAGCCGCAATCGGCTCGTGAGCGTGAAAAAAAGTAACCTGTGTGTTAATCTAGGTCCTAATCTGTCTACTTACCAAATTTCAGCCAGATCCGTTAAGTAGTTTTTGTGTGAAAGAGTAACAAACATACATCCATACATTCTTACAAACTTTCACGTTTATAATATTCGTAGGATGAAAATGTTTTTGTTTGTAACTTCTTCACGCTTCAACGCCTTTTCATTTTTTTATCCACAATTGGTAAGCCCTTGCCCTTAGCATCGTCTCATCTGATAGTAAGTGACAACGACGCCGAAGATGTAAGCGGGCTTACCGAGATTACCCAACACAATGGGGAACTGGCTATCTTATCTTGAAACCAGAACACATTTATGTTGTTAACATTGATGCTTAACGTCAGGATTTAGATACGATGGTGGTAGCTAGCCAGGCGGGCTTAGAAAATGCCCTTCACCAACCACCACCAATCAACCAATCATGACAAAATTTGGAATACACATAGCTTGTGGCATGGAAAAGGATTTTTTCCCATGGGAAATATGTTTGTTAGCTGTCTATTTTCAACCGACTTCCAAAAAGGAGGACGTTCTCATTTCGACTTTATTTTTTATGTTTATTACCTCAGAACTTTTGTACGAATTACATACGTACATGTAATTTATTTTTATATTATTTTGTTAAGATTTGGAAGCAGTCGCGCTTCTACTGTGTACTTTGCCCGCGACCCAGTTAAGAGTGCATTGACACGACAACTTAGCATAATTTTATTAGTATTTAAATCAGTGTTCAATTAGAGATCCATCTGACAAGACCATTGCATTTTATTTGGGACCACCTCTAGGACACTCACTGACACATTGACATTGCATTCCTGTACAAGATCACATCCTGTACAATATTTTTTGGTCCTTCGTAAAAAGTAGTGACGTCGCGAGTGCACTGTTATTTTTACTTGCGCGAGCGTTCTGTACGACGTACGTTTAAGTTCGAAAGACAGCAGCCCTTTCGGAAGGAAGCAGTGTTCCCGTCCTACGTCCTGCGAACCAGTTACACCATCGAAAGAGAAGTTCTACTGATCAAGTAAGATCTTTCCTTTTTTTTACTTACAATGGAGGTACTCATTCAACGCCAAGCTGCTATTTTAGAGGAGATTAAGAGAATCCATACTAATTTCAAAAAGGATTCGGCAAGTAGGAAAGATGCTGACTACATCAAGCGTCGTTTGGATTCATTAGACAGCCTGTGGGCGGAATGTACGCTGAGTGACACGAAGTTGATGACCCAGGAAGATAAATCTCATCAATACTACACCGACAACATCATTAAGGTAATCCAGAATTGGTACCAGGGGACGCGTGATGAGATAGCCCGTTGGAAATCACAGGAAGCTGCGGGCAATCCATTGACGACAGGTGATGGTAAGGGGGTTACCGTCCGTTTCGACAGCTCGCACTTCGAGGGCGCGAAGGTGGATGACAAGGTGACAGAGTTACAGCAGTTGCAATATGCTAATTTCAGAGCATTAAAGAGGTTAGTAGAGAGTATTTGCATTGACGAAATTTCCGAAAAATGGGAAATTGAGGACAAGCTTAAAAGTTTGGAGATACGTTGGAAAGCCATTGACAAATTACACTTGCAAATTGATGGTTTATTAGTAGGTGATGACGAGGCTTACTATTATGAATTTGTCCAGCACGAAAAGCGTTTTGAGGAATTAAAACGTAATTTAAATATAAAATTAAACACGTCTGTTCATCAGCAACAGTCTACGCCAAAGATGGACATACCTGTGTTTAGTGGGAACTACACCCAATGGCCTACATTTTATGACTTGTACTCTGAGACCATACACAAAAATCCTTCACTTTCTAAAGGTCAAAAAATGCAACATTTGAAGGGAAAATTGCGTGGCGAGGCTGAGAAGTTAGTCCAGCATTTACACATTTCAGCAGAAAATTATGACACATGCTGGGAACTACTTTACCATAGATATAATAATAAGCACGTTCTATTTACGAAAAATTTTGATAATTTTATGAAACAGCCGTCACTAAAAAAGCAGACATCATTTGAGTTAAAACGTTTATATGACATTACGAACGAATCTATTCATGCTATACACAATCTGGGAATCGACACGTCGACTTGGGACCCCATGCTTGTGTACATTTTATGTGAAAAACTTGACCCGGAAACCTATTCTGAATATTCTAAATCAAGATCAGATCCGCGGGAAGTTGCCTCATATGAACATTTTATGGATTTTATTGAGAGTAAATTCATTGCATTGGAGCCCTTACATAAAAATAAAAATGAGAGTATTTCAAAACCACTGCCAAGAACTCAATTTAATAATGTGCCCTACCCGTTCAATAAAACACAAAAATCTGCAATTCAGCAACCTACACAGAGTTCATTCACGCGCTCTCGCAATTTTAATACCTATAATGCGAGTCAATATAATAAAATAATCTGCCCATTATGCAACGATAATCATACTCTGTTTCAGTGCCTAAAGTTTAATGACATGACAGATAATGATAAATTAAAATATGTTATAAAAAATAAAATATGCAAAAATTGTTTATTTGTACATTCCAAAGGTTACTGTGGATCTCAAAAACGTTGCAAAGAATGCGATGAGTCCCATAACACACTTTTGCACAAAGCTATCCTTTGTTCAGGGCATTTGCACTCAACAACGCCCGCTAAGCCTAATATTACAAGTCGAGCCTCAGACGGGCCGTCGATAAAAAATATGCAAAACAATTTTGTATCAAGCAATGATGACGAAATTTTGTTACCTACTGCCTTAGTGCAGGTTCAGGCCTATGACGGTAATTTTATTACACTACGCGCGCTGGTTGATCAAGGGTCACAGATCACATTAATTAATGAAGACGCAGCCCAGAAACTAGGGTTAAAACGTGAGCAAATGCATGCCAGCGTAAGAGGAATTGGTACTTTATCTAATAGGAGTAAAGGAAAGTTAAACTTAGTATGCAAATCTTTACACAGCGACTTTCAATTTACAACTGAAGCGTTGATTATGACACGTGTTGTAAATAACTTGCCAAACAACACATTTGCCAAAAAACCGTGGTCTCACGTGACAAATATTACTCTAGCTGATCCTAACTACAACATGTCCAGGCCCATAGATATACTTTTTGATGCACATGTCTATTCTGAAATATTAATGAGCGGTCTAATTAAAGGTGAAGGTCACCAACCTATGGCTCAACAGACCCAGCTGGGCTGGATACTGTCAGGCAATGTCAAGACCTACAACTGTCATGTAGTTACGAATAATCTTGAGGACTTAGCAAGGTATTGGGAGGTCGAAGACATCAGCGGTGAATCAAAACATATGACGTCACAGGAGCAGTACTGCGAGGATTTTTACGTAGCAACAACGAAACGTTTAGACGACGGCAGGTACGCAGTTCGATTGCCAATGAAACCGAACTTTGGTGAGCTTTTAGGAAAATCTAAACCACGCGCGATCGCCCAATTTATGCAACTAGAGAGGAAATTACACAAAAATACACTATTGTCTACTAGTTATACCCAATTCATGCAAGAATATATAGATATGCAACATATGAAGAAATGTAAAAATGACATTGAACCCTTCTGTTATCTGCCACACCATGGAGTGTTAAAACAAGATTCCTTGACAACTAAACTACGAGTGGTTTTTAACGCTTCACAAAAAACTGACACTGGCTTAAGCTTAAATAGTTTGATGGAGTGCGGTCCTAAGTTGCATCAAGATCTGTTAACTTTACTGATAGGATGGCGTTTGTATAAATACGTTTTCACAGCTGACTGTGAAAAAATGTACAGAATGATTTTGGTTCAAGAAGAAGATCAGCAGCTACAAAAAATTGTTTGGCGGGAAACAAAAGATAGCCCATTGCAGGAATACCAGCTCTGCACATTAACATATGGAACAAAATCTGCACCATTTCTTGCCCTGCGTACATTAAAACAGTTGGCACAAGATGAAGCCGAAAAGTACCCATTGGCAGCCAAAGTGTTAAACCACGAAATGTATGTCGATGACGTGTTGAGTGGCAGTAACAACCTGGAAGAAGCGAAACACATTCAAAAACAATTAATTATCATGTTGCAAGGCACCGGTTTAACCCTGAGAAAGTGGAACAGTAATGACCCATCTCTACTGGAAACTTTGACAACTTCTGAACTCAACCAAACAACCCTACATTTCAAAAATGAAGGTGTTACTAAAGCGCTTGGGTTACAATGGAATCCACAAAATGACAACTTTACGTTTAATAATACAATAAAAACAGATTGCAAGATTTACACGAAAAGAATATTACTTTCAGAAATATCAAAAATCTTTGACCCGCTGGGATGGCTCACACCACTCACAGTTAGGGCGAAGTTACTGTTTCAGAATATTTGGCTATCTCAATGTGGATGGGATGACAGCTTACCGGAAGACATTCAAGAAAACTGGAGAAGAATAAGAAATGATTTGCAAAACATAACTGACATTGACATACCTAGGTGGATCGGAGACACAACGAAACCGGTACAAATTCATGGATTCTGCGATTCATCAGAAAAGATTTACTCATGTGCAATCTACTTACGTACCTTGAATGACAACAACGAGCACATAGTAAGACTAATTGCTGCTAAATCAAGATTAGCTCCTATAAATAAAAAATTGACACTTCCCCGTCTAGAGCTATGTGGAGCATTGTTACTTGCAACACTCATGAAACAGGTCCTGAAGGCATTTAAGTGGGAAACAGTAAGCAAAAATACCTACGCGTGGACCGACTCTATGATCGTTCTAGGTTGGTTACATGGTGATGTATCAAGATGGAAAACGTTTGTGAGTAACAGGGTGCAAAAAATAACTGACGTCATACCGAAAGATCACTGGAGCTACGTGAAATCAGAGGAGAACGCCGCCGACTGTGCCACACGAGGACTATCCTGTTCTCAACTACTAAAACATCCCTTATGGTGGCAGGGCCCAGAATGGATAAATTTTTTTGACAAAAATACTGTACAGAAACCGGAAATAATACAAACACAGCTGGAAGCAAAACAAAAACAAATACGCGCTGTACAGTCAGAACCGTCATCTATCATCATAGAGCTGCTAGATAGGTATAGCGACATGACTCACATTACACGAATCCTTGCGTGGGTCTTGCGTTTTATTAAAAATACTAGAACAAAAACGAAGTTATGTACCAACTACTTAACATCTGCAGAATTGACAAGCGCTGAAAAAATTATTGTGAAAACCATACAAGCACATGTTTTCAAAGAGGACATCTCAAAATTAAAAACTGACAAATCTCTTGGAAAAAAGAGTAAATTACTGACATTAAATCCACGCCTATCAAAAAATGACGTCATGCATGTTGGAGGGAGATTAAATTACTCGAATCTGGAGAACAGCTCAAAAAATCCTATGATTTTACCACATAATAGTAAATTGACTGACCTGCTCATTTGGCGAGCTCATCACCAAACACTACGTGGCGGGCCGAAACTGACATATACAAACAGTTTAACACCATGTCACTTTCTCACTGGCACATCTATCTTGACAGTTCCAGAACCTGACACTGATAGCTATGACCTAAGAAAAAGATGGCAGATTGTGCAAAAAATGGGCAAGGATTTTTGGAAGCGATGGTCCCAAGAATATCTTCAACAACTACAGACTAGACAAAAATGGACAAGACAGAACAAAGACCCTCAAATAAATGACATTGTGTGCATCAAGGACGATAATTTACCAGCAGGAAGGTGGGCATTAGGACGTGTAGTTTCCTTACATCCAGGTAAAGACGGACATACGAGAGTAGTCACCTTAAAAACGAAAAAAGGTGAAATAAAAAGACCTATGATAAAACTAGTCCCCCTAGTCGAGGCCGACAAAAAATTAATAAATGAAAAAAATGACAATGGTGACAGAAAAAGAAATAGAACGGGCAAAATGACATGGAAAAGTTTATTTGGGTATTCTTTATTATTACTAATGACAATGATAACTCCATCTGTACAACAAACCGAAAAAGGCATAAAAATTACAACCTTTACACAAAATCAGACAATTTATTTTGACAAGCTTGCAGAAGCTTATGAGATAAAAGATGAATGGAAGTTAATATTTTATTACAATATGACAAATTATTGGCAAAATGTTGAAGCGTTACAAAAATACGTTACTCATCTCAAAGGTTTTCAAAGAGAAGGTTGGGCAATGTAATTTCATATTTTTATTAATCAATTGGAACAGAACACAAACGAACTAATTTTTTACAATCAGCTGTTAAAAACACACCACCTAACACAAAAAAGATACAAAAGAGGCCTATACGATGGGATCGGCTATGCTGCAAACACACTGTTTGGAGTCTTAGACCAAAGATTTGCTGACAAATATGAAAATGACATAAAAACTTTACAACAGAACGATGATCATTTATTACAGCTATTAAAAAATCAGACAAGTATCCTAGAAGCCGAACATAACATTTTACAAAGAAACGAGGCTACTATGGTGAAACATTTTAACTTGATAAATGAACAACTATACGCTCTACAGAACGAGACAGAACAACGAAAGGTCGAAATAGAAAATGCATTTTATATAATGACATCCACCATAGCAGCAGAAGCTATGATCCAAAATTTGAAATATATTCAACATACTCTCATAAATACTTTGACTAATATGTACCAAGGCCACATTGACATGCATTTAATTTCTCCAAATCAACTACTAAACGAATTAAATAAAATAGCACGGCATTTACCACATCACCTGGCACTGCCTGACATAAAAGATAACGTGCGAGAGATATACAGGCTGTTCCGTATTCACGCACGAGTGGCACGTCACTTTTTGATTATGGAAATAAAGGTACCATTAATAAGTGACGAAATGTACGAAATAAACAAACTCATGAGTATTCCTCAACGCATAGATAAAAAACGAGTCAGGTATGTCATTCCTACGTCAGATTTAATTGCATTCAATGTAAACCAATACTCGTTCATACCTTTGAATCAATTTGACATGGCCGAATGCCAAAAAATACAAGATCAAAAACTAATGTGTAAATTTAATCATCCTGTATATAACATGAATATCCGAACCCAGTCTATATGTGATACACTATTAGTAAACAACATTGAAAAATATGACTTTTACTGCCACTCAGAAATAAGAACGTGCACCGATAAATGGATCAAATTACAAAAACAAAACTCCTGGCTGTACTACTGTTGTGAAGAATGCTTGATCCACACTATGTGCCCAGCTGGCGTGACGTCAGAGACGCTACGTCACACGGGACTCATAACACTCGGACGGGGATGCGTCCTAAGAGGTGACACGTTCATGTTACATGCAAATAACGAGTATTCTAGTCAAATCACAGTCATCGATCCGAACCCAAATATTATTTCAATTCCGAAAATATCACCCATAAATAATATAATAAATACATCTTTAAAAAATACGTCATTGCAAATTGAGACACACGAAGAAAAATTACAAAAAATCAAAGCTGGAATAGACACCATCAAGGAACAGTCGAGCTTAAAAACATTAACCTCACATGATTGGCATCATTATACTATGATTTACACAGTCTTAGGAATTAGCATTGCACTGTTTGTCACATCTGTCTGCTACTGGCGAAAGATGACAAGGAAACGAAAAGGTACAGACGGTAAACGCCGTGGCGGCGCAAGATCTAGACCAGAGAGAAGCCTAGATGAAGAAGAAATCGATGATAGCTACAGTGAAATCAAAAAACACGTGACAAAAAAGTATAGTGAAAGTAAAAGGACACTACCGACATCAAGTGTGGTGACATTTGACAATCAAAAACACAGTGAAGTGTGCTAGAGTTAGATCTAGGGACAATAAGCAATTTTACATTATTTTTATTATGTTATATAAGTAATAGTGGTTTAATTTTACATTTTTTTATTATGGCGTAAATGACTTGATAATTTCTTTGTTTGAGATGGCAATATGTACGAATTACATACGTACATGTAATTTATTTTTATATTATTTTGTTAAGATTTGGAAGCAGTCGCGCTTCTACTGTGTACTTTGCCCGCGACCCAGTTAAGAGTGCATTGACACGACAACTTAGCATAATTTTATTAGTATTTAAATCAGTGTTCAATTAGAGATCCTGCTGACAAGACCATTGCATTTTATTTGGGACCACCTCTAGGACACTCACTGACACATTGACATTGCATTCCTGTACAAGATCATATCCTGTACAACTTTTAATTGGGTTAACCGATTTTAATGACTCTTTTTTATTTGAAAGCTAGTACTTTCCGTGTGGTCCCTTATACATTTTATTTAAATCGGTGTAGTACTTTATAAGAAAATAATAATGCAAAATTGTACTAAGTTGTTGCGATGGAAGTCGGTTTTATAACGTAGCGTTTTCAATTATTTGGTAATATTTTTCACGTCGCAATGAAGCGAGGGATTGCCTTGATATTTTGCACAGAGATAGTTGAGGGAGTGGAAAGTGACACAACTAAATAGAATATTCCGAAATAGTTCCCGAGGGATCTGTATAAAAACCACGCGAGCCGCTTGCTTTGCACCATGCTTCTCGAAGATAGTCTTAGAAACTACGTCCACGCAAAGGTAAAACCGCAGACAAAAACTAATCCTTACTAATATTACAAGTGTGAAAATGTGGTTGTTTGTTGCCTTTTTACGCTTCAACACCTTAACCAATCTTGATAAAATTTGGCATGCAAGTAGCCTGTGTCACAAGGAAGAACATAGGCTACTTTTTATCCCGTGAAAAAAAGGATAGTCCGATGCAGTTCCTGAGGGAACTGAAAATATACTCTTTTTTGGTTAGTTTCTTTAACATTGCAACGGAGCAATGGATTGCTGTGATTTTTTGCACAGAGATGGCTGGGTGGGGGTGCGAAATGACATAATTTACTAATTATCATATCCTGACATGGTTCCTGAGGGATCTGGGGAAAACTCATTTCCTCGCTCGCGCATGTCAGCGTCGCAACAGAGCTACGGACTGAAGTGGTTTTTTGTATAGAACTGGTTGAGGGGGTGGGAAGTGACATAGACTTCTAATCAGAATAGCCCGATATCGTTCCTGTGGGATCTGAGGAAAACTGATGTCCGCGCTCGCGAGCCGGTTGCAGCTCGCGCACCACTCACCCCAAAATACAGTCATAAAAACAATGTCCACGCGGGCGAAGCCGCGGGCAAAAGCTAGTGTTTACATAAAAGGTACTCATTTAAACGTGTTTCGTATTCCCTGAGTTGTGTCAAAAGTACAGAGTTGATATTCAGACTTAATTATTGGTAATGACGGTTAATTAAGACCTAATTTGGCTGAGTAACTTTCTTTAACGATTCAAAGTGAATAATGAACAAATTCCGTTGTACTATCAGGTGCAAAAAGCTTATTACTATCTTCCCTAGTTGCGACAATTTTCCCATCGTAATATAACTACAGTTTATGGTGAATACACTGACAAAACGTTTTTTTTTCTACTCCCATTTGGTAATTTGCCTAATACATAACCTCAAATCATATTCAATGTACGTGGTTAAGAGCGCTAACTACCTGAATTCTACCGTTTTTTAACGTTTTATTTTGTAAATTGTACATGAAGAATTTGGCCTGGAGTTTCTCTTTCAGTCTTGGCGGTTAACAGCGCTAACCACCTAAAATCTACCGTTTTTTAACGTTTCATTTTAGTAAAATTTACTACGATCAATTTTGCCTGGGGTTTCCGTTTCATTCTAGGTGGTTAACAGCGCTAATCACCTAAAATTTACCGTTGTCTAACGTTTTATTTTAGTAAAATTTACTATGAAGAATTTGGCGTCCGGTTTCTCGTTCAGTCTTAGGTGGTTAACATCAATAACCACCTAAAATCTACCGTTTTTTAACGTTTTATTTTATTACGGTATTTCCGACTTAGTCACATCAGTTACTTTTTATCATCCATCGAAAAGCTATTTTGTTCTAAAATTATGAGTGTTACACCTTCCTTTTTTTAATTCATAATTGGTAAGCCCTTGGCATCATCTCACGACGTGTGATCTCGTGACGATGATGCCGAAGATGGAAGCTTTATGCCTTCACAAATATGTAATGTTTTTGACGAACTAATTTTGTGGCGGTTGGGGCAGTAAAGTTCTCGAGTGGCAACCGAGCACCGGAAACGTTAGCGTAGGCAGGCCTACCACGCGGTGGATTGACCACCTGGTAAAGCTCGCGGGAAGCCGCTAGATGCGGGCAGCGCAGGACCGGTCGTCGTGGAAATCCTTGGGGGAGGCCTTTGTCCAGCAGTGGACGTTTTTCGGCAGATATGATGATGATGAATTTTGAGATTTGATAAAATATAAAATTGAAAATAAATGAAGGAGTCAAACAAGTGAGGTTTTCAGATATTTTCGACGGTATGCTATTTGCTGAATAATATTTTATAATTTATTGTTGACACTGGAAAATACCCAAACTCTTGGGTTTCTCTTAAGTATAGCAGATGGAAGGCAGTTGTCGGTTTTTTGATTCGTCGTATCAGCTCATATACGTCCCCACTAAGGGGCTCGAGCCTACCCTGAATTAGGGCGATCGGGTCTTAGTCGACCAGTGCGGGTTGGTCGACTTCACACACAAACTGTGAGTTTCTCCGCAGACGTGTGCAGGTTTCCTCACGATGTTTTCCTTCACCGTAAGAGCGTTGGATAAACGTACATATGAAATCTAAATTCGATAACACATTGGTACATGGCAGGATTCGAACCACGACCTCCCGGACAGGAGGCGGTGGCCCTACCCGTTACGCCACCGACACTCGGTTTTTTGATTACCAAGATATATACGTACAACCCTCACTCAACCATCATCGTGTTTAATTGTTTAGCTTGCCACAATATTAAGCAATGAACAAACTTAGGACGTTGTTTTGCCACAAAATTATATTTGCCTTCGAAACAATGAGAGATGGAGAAACGTTAGTGGGTACGTGTTACATGTGGGAATATAGTAATTGTTTTGGTTCTGTTGTTGTTATTATGTTTATATAGGATGTCGATTTGGTCCACAACTCAACTGTTATGAGTAAATAAACTAATAATTTAGGCAGAATCTAATAATTTAGCGTACATGCAGTGTAGAAAATACTATATTTAACCCGGCGGTACTCTCTACTGGATAAAAAATACCCTAGAGTACCTAAATTTGAATATTATTATTATTCTTAACCCCCTGGCAACTCAGGATTCTAAGTACCTTCCAAGAAGCTTACATACACACTGGAGATTACATGTAGAACTTTTTAGTGAAAATATGTTTGTTTGTTATCCCTCTCACACTTTATCTGAAATTGCCATGATAAATATACAAAGTTCCGATCAAAAAAAGTTACTGATCAACTCGTCGAAAATCATAAAAACCCAGAAATCACATCTCCTTGTCTTGTCACACATTAAAAATATTGAATAAATATATTATGTGTAACGAATCAAGATTGCTCAGTTAAGAGTTTGTCTGAAATCGATAAGATTTTTCCCCGATTTTTGGTAGCTTCGATTTCAATATTATAGCAACACTCATTTAATTTGACTCTATGGCTGTGGCCGCCATCTCATTGACTTATGTAGGGTGACCATGATCCCAGCAAGATTTTCTAAGAAAGGATTATGTAACATAGATCTCCTATGTCTACTAATAAAAAAAGTACAAATAAGACTTTATATTTCAGTTTCCTAAAAGATGCAGAAAAAAATACATATTTGGTTATTAATGAGGCAGTAATTTGGCACGCGTATACATATTAATAACGCTGACAAAGTGGTAAGTGTTCTATGTAGCTTCTTGATACCTTCTAACCGATAGATAATACACACGCACACCGAGAGACAATCAGTTCGCATGCGACGTTTGACGATCACGGACGAATAAAGAGAATTTTAGCGCTTGTGTACTATGGCTTTTCAACTGACGGATAATACAAAATATTTTTTACCAATTTTGATACTTTATAAGGCCAAGCTGTCATTTGGAATAAATCAACATTACAACTTGCATATTTTACAGTTTTATTTATGGATAGTGATGTCCTTAACACCAATGCATTGTAAAACTTTGAAATACAAAGTTATTTTCTTATATAACACTAATCAAACTCTGTGTTATTTATACCCGGTAGCGAGTACTCGTGTTTGTAAATAGATAGTTTGTAAACTCGAGTACCGCCGGGCTGAGTCTTGGATAAATTAATTTAATCGAGTGCGATTTGGAAAAAAAAACTACGTAGATACGTCGCTCTGTCACGAAGGTTCGTGTCCCCTTATCTGGAGATATTGCATTATAAACTCTATCGTAATACAAAGAAGATTGAAACGTAAAAAAAACTAAACGACACTGCACTTAAAAAAAATTGTCCCCTTTACATGGAAAACCTAATTTTTTTTTACATATTCACTTATTTTACATTCGGGTCATAATTTTTACATCTATGTACTATTCATTAACTACTGTATGTAGCTCTAATAGTGGCAGAGAAAGTTTATACCAGACGGACATGAAAAAATTATAAAGGTTCCATTTTTTGTCATTTTGGTTCCGGAACCTTAAATAACTAAATGTATGCGAAACTTGTGCAATATTTTTTATTTATTTTTATTCACATCAATTGGTAACCCCTTGGCATCATCTCACCTGATGGTTAGTGACGATGATGCCGAAGGTGGAAGCGGGCTTACTAAGATTCCCTAATGCAATGGAGAACTGGCTATCTTATTTTCAAGCCGAAACACATCAATGTTGTTAACACTGATATTTGGCGGCGCGACTTAGATAAGATGGTGGTAGCTGGACAGGCGGGCTTAGGAAATGCCCTCACCAATCAAACTGACTCTTACAAGTTGACCCCACAGGGAATTGAACCCGCGACCTCCTGGTGTGAAGCGAATGGACTGACCATTACGCCACGAATGCGGTTAACTAATTCATTATACTTATTACCTTAGCTAAAGTTCTTAATAAAAATTGATAACGAGTAGAAATGGGTCTAATGAAATTTCTTATTTTCGCTAGCCTTTGAGTATGAATGTAATATAGGTGCTTACATTCATGATCAAAGGCTCTCTCACCCAACGGCGTAATAACCTAATATCTGACCCACTATCCTATTCCACCTGAACATAACAACGCTGTTACCGTAAGGTATAGGATACATAAATAAGTATTCAGCTTGTATAATACCTACAAAATATGCCTATCAAACTACGTATGAATTGCTATTGCTATTGTCTATCAATTTAATGTCTATCAAATGTAAAAGTACAAGAAGGTACAGTCAAAGTGAAAAATATGTATACGTTTAAAGAATCAAAAATATGTATCCACGACTTTACATATCGTATATATGTTGCAGTCATCTATCTATCTTAAATAGCCATTCAATAAACTGTCTATCTTTTTAACTAAATGGTACCGTTAAACTAACTGCCTGAATAATAATTGAGCCATTCAATTAAACGCCTAGGCAAATGGCTTAGATCGATAACGTTCAACTTCTGCTAGCCAGGTAGTTCAAATTCACACCTCAGGGGGAGAAGTGCTTAAGGGGAGATGTGGGAGGAAGAAGGGGACATTTCTCACTCTACGGCTAGTTCTATACGTTCTAGTCTAGACGGCAAGCTTGCCTCATCCTCACAGTCTCCGAACTTAACCAAATGAGTCGGGGGTTCTCTGAAAGTCCGAGCTCGCTTCGCTCGCTCCCGCTTCAGTTTCGATTGTTCCATTTCTCAGCCGACAGTTCCCACTTCTGTATTCGCTTCGCTTGTTTTATGAATGGCCTGTGCATCAGCCAGCCAAGTCATTAAATGTATTATCTATCATTCAGCCAGTTAGTTGAATGCCGCCATTTAATGAACCGGCTAAGTAGTTAACTAAATGGCTAATTTAACCAGTTAGCTGCGACATATACTTAAGGTCGTGGATACATATTTTTGATGCTTTATACGTGTCTTATATGTTTTTGACCTTGACTACTTATATTATTATTGTATATCTTGAGATCCTCTACATAAAAAGTTCATCTATAGGATCGATCGAATTGAAAAGTAACTTAATTTAACTATCTTCAGTTTTAAATGTGTAAAATGTTTCTCTCGCTTTCCTGCAATCTGTGGGAGTGATTTCGTGAAAAATAACGGAAGTGTGTAACAGGAAATGCGTTTTTTTTCAGTCACGAAACCTAAGGAAACATGCCCATGCTGCCTAATGCGAGGAATGTTACACAACGTATGCGACTACTGTAAGTTTCGCTCGTTTTAGGGTTCCGTACTTCAAAAGGTAAAAACGAAAACTTTATAGGGTCACTCGTGTGTCTGTCCGTCCGTCTGTCACAGGCATTTTTCTTGGAAAGTACTTGACTGATTGACTTGAAATTTGGTACACCTATGTAAGTCGGTGACTTAAAGACGGGCGTGTAACGTAAATAAATGAATTTTAAACATTGACCCTTATCTCCGAAACTACTTTGCCTAAAATCGTGAAAAAATCATAGTATATGAGATTGGAAAAAGGAAAATCTATGAGAAAATCTAAAGTCCTTCCGTTTCCACAGGAAAAATAAAATGTCTATAGTTTACGAAGTAACTATTTAGTAATCTGTGCTATAGTCAGGAATAAGAGGACCCCTATTTACCTAGAGCCAAGTATGTACTGAGGGGTCATGTTCTGTTGGTACTAACAGTTTTTGTGCGAAACCCTGTTTGTGTAACCCCAAGTAACACATGGTCGGTTTTAGGGTTCCGAAGTCAACAATGAACCCTTATAGTTTCGCCATATCTGTCTGTCCATCTGTTCGTTTGACCGCGGCTTAACTCAGAGACTATTAATACTAGAAAGTTGTAATTTGGCATGGTTATACACATTGATCACGCCGACAAAGCTGTTAAATAAAATTATTAAAAAAAAAATATGGTAGGTACCACCCCTACATGTAAATAGGGGGTGATTTTTTAAGTGAAAACTTCTTTAGGTGCGTTAGGCATTTTTTGAGATGGGAAAAAACCATTAAACTCGCGACACTGTAACCTGTAATGTAACCGACACCGCCAGGAACACTCTAAGGGTCAAAATTTATAAAAAATTATTTGAGATGAGAAAAAACCATTGAACTCGCGACATTGCAACCAGTAATGTAACCGCCACCGTACCAGGAACACTCGCAGGGTCAAAACTTAAGTTTTCACTTCTGTGGGCACTCCCGGAATAAGAAGAAGAATAAGAGTCAAGGGGGGGCCCCTCCCCTTTCAGCTAAACAGCTGTTTAAAGACATCTGAAAAAAAATTTATAGTAGGAAATACGCTAGTTGCAAACAAAACGGGTCGGTTATAAAAAATGCGATAGCTTTTAAAGTATTTGAGAAATCATTTCTAAATAAAAACTAAATTAAAGTTTATTTTATTACGGATAAATTAAGGATTAAAACTTTTATTTCTTTTAGGTGATTGTATTAAAAACCAATAATAAAAAAAAATTCAAAATTTTCACATCAAATTTTGAACCATTTAAATTTTGAACCATTTGTTTTACTTTTTTTACGCGAAGTGAATGACAATAAATAAATAAGCAAGCGAAGCGAGCGATGTTAGGATCGGTCAAGTTTAATTGATTAAACAGTCAAAGAGCCTTCGCAGAAGAAGACATCATAGGTTTTATTCGGAGATACTAGTACAAGAATAGGCCTTGAAATTGTAAGCCGATTGTCAATTTACCGTGATATTATAATCTCACAAAATTTAGGGTAGTAAAATTGTAAATCACGATTTTTACGATATGCCGGCGACATATAATATATGAGATACATTAGATTTTAGATACACACCGACTCCAAGGTTATATTGAGACGAAGGCAAGGACCAGCTGCGGTATGTCTTATTGCCAAGACTCTTGTCCTGGCACTCTGCAAGGCGAGTGCCTCGTGGAAGAAACAACTACGTACTCTCTGGGTAGTTAAGGAACCTGTAGGCATGCTCACCTCCCGCGTCTTTCCCTGCTTGTGGTTCGATCTCCGCTCGGGGGGCCTGAGAAGCTGGATCCCACTGGCTACAGCAACACTAGTTTTGCACGGGGAGTATGACAGGTCGCCATGAGCTTTCCAGTTAACAGACATTGCCCAACTCCTGCAACTAACCACATACCATTAAGAGTCCAATAGTCCATGACCCAGTCGAGGGATCGACAAACCTACCGAAGGTAAACAGATCCATCAGCAAGCAAGCAGTGGGCTATGGCCGACCTGATAGTACCTTAGTCCAAACGCCGAACCCGTATGACTGAAATCCAGCTACAAATTCGCAGTTTGGATCTCCTAGTAAGTTGCGCTTTCACTGCATCCAAAACAGCATTGAATTTGCAGCTGGAATGTAGTCCGTGTGTCTGGATCCGTAGTTCCGGCTGCGAACTCTACCTAGCCGGGTAGCTCTAGGCAGAGTTAAAGGGTTCCGATCTTGAAGGAAAAAGAAGTTTATAGTAAGGTTATGTGAAAGTTATATTTTTATCCACTCGAGCGCTAGTAGAGGTAGTTTGTCCTAAAATGTTCAACCTCCCAAACTAAAATGTTTCAAAATCGACTAAGTGCGTGTGAGACCACGCATAGTGTGTAGTGTGCATGCTAACAAAAACAAAAAAACTAGCTGTTTCCCGCGGTTTAGCCCGCGTGGACAACGTTTTATGACTGTTCGAGGGTGCGCAGTGCGCGAGCCGCAAGCGTGGAAAAAGTAACCTTTGTGTTAATTCAGGTCCTAATCTGTCTACCTACCAAATTTCAGCCACATCCGTTTAGTGGTTTTTGTGTGAAAGAGTAACAAACATACATCCATGCATTCTTAGAGACTTTTTGCGTTTATAATATTAGTAGGAAGGATTAATCAAAACGATCTTTAGGTATGAAACATAAAATTAATGTGAATATGAATCTTGAAGTATAGTTTAATCACTTTATTCTGTAGCCTGAATAAGGTTAGTCCTCAAAGTGATAGACGTGTCATCAAATTGATAAATCTGTCATCAAATAAAATTTGGGTCAAGATAGAGGTCATCGCTCCAGGTAAGAGCATAAAATAAATATCCACAAGTATTCACAACACAAAGTTGTAAATTCAAATTCTCCTCTGTCCACTGACGAAGTTCTTGGTTTTCAAAAAACACAAAGGGTAGTTTCGTCACCGCTCAAAGAATAGAGAAATAGAATTATGGAATGTCGCGGTGAAAAGACGTGACTTTTTATTATAGGATAGATATGAGATTTCCTCGAGATTTCGTATCTGGAAACGATTTAGTTCATAGCTTTTTTTACCTTACTGCCTCAGAAGAAGGGTTATGTTTTTACCCGACTGCCTTAGAAGAAGGGTTACGTTTTTACCCGACTGCCTTAGAAGAAGGGTTATGTTTTTACCCGACTGCCTTAGAAGAAGGGTTACGTTTTTACCCGACTGCCTTAGAAGAAGGGTTATGTTTTTACCCGATAGCATCAGAAGGGGGGTATGTTTGACCCGACTGCCTTAGAAGAAGGTTTCTGTTTTTACCCGACTGCCTCAGAAGGGGGGTATGCCTTAGAAGAAGGGTTATGTCTTTACCTGACTGCCTCAGAAGAGGGGTTGTGATTGTTGTTGTTGAGTTGTAGATATCTATTTTCCCTGCTACAACCTAACGGCTTAAAGGATTTTAACTTACGAGGTATCGTAAGATTAGTCTTGATCTTGTAAGTGACATAGGATACATTTTTACCCGACTGGCCAACAAGAGGGGTTAAAGGTTTTACGTAGTCGGGTTTTTAATTTTTAAAGTGTTACTTTTATTACTTCGTCTCAAATTTTTTCGTCTGTGTGTTGCATGTCGCGTGACGGTCGCTTTCGTCTGACGGTATGATTGTTTCGTCCTCTGTACCATAGCGAGAGCAGCCATGATCGTTTCGTCCTCTGTAAAGTTTCACTTTTACCGTGGTTTCATAAAATCACACACTTACTTTTTAATGAATTTCTTAAGTTATTTAAAAGCTTTTATTTAACTGGCAATGTTTATGTTTGTTAGTTTGTTTAGGTCAAATCTAGCAAACGATTTTATGGCGAATTCTAGAAATCCGAAATTTGGTAATGAAACCGTATTCCCCGTGACAATAGATCCTTTTAGTATTGTGAAGCTGATGATGAACTTTGGAGGTGGAATGATGGTCCCAGGATCGTCTAATATGTGGAAAAGTAGGAAAAACTGTGCTTGCCTTTTTTACATTTGGAAACTTCGTTTACTAATTCACATATGACACACTGATCAATTGGCTTATTCAGCATAAAAACTCTTTTCAAATAAAAGTTTGAACTAAAAAGTTTTAAGCTTTTTCGTAAATTATGTTATTGTCTGTACGTAAAAGGTTGGGGGATCCTTGGGAGAGGCCTTTGTCCAGCAGTGTAAGTCTTACGGCTGATATGATGATGATGATGATGATGACGTAAAAATCATCTGATAAAAGTGGCTACTACCGCTTAAAGATGACCGTGATAGAGCACAGTTTTCAACTGACTTCCAAAAAGGAGGAGGTTCTCATTTCGACTGTATTTTTTTTTGTATGTTTATTACGCGATATCTTCGCAGATTGTGAACCGATTTTCATGGTTCTTTTTTTTATTATTCAATAGGATATTATCCCGAGTTGGTCCTGTATAAATTTTATGAAAATCGGTGTAGTACTTTATTAGAAAATTAACAAAAAACCAAAAATAATAATGCAAAACTGTATTAAATTGTTGCGACGGAAGTCGCTTTTTAAACGTTTTTAGCGTTTTTAATTATTATTATTAGTAATACAATTACCTATACCAAGTTATATTATGTGAAAATTTCAACCAGCAACCTATCACGGTACAAAAGATACGACCTTTTAACAGTCGAACAGGAAGACAAACAGACAGACAGGCAGCGTAGGCTTAGTAATAAGACCACGTTA
This sequence comes from Coleophora flavipennella, assembly GCA_947284805.1. Classification (NCBI taxonomy): domain Eukaryota; kingdom Metazoa; phylum Arthropoda; class Insecta; order Lepidoptera; family Coleophoridae; genus Coleophora; species Coleophora flavipennella. The sequence goes on along the minus strand of OX369281.1, from coordinate 10,814,696 downwards.
GCTGATACAGAACCCTAAAAATGCATTTAAATTGTTCGGACCTTTTGTAATACATTCGGATATTTTATGAAGTATCCACCACTACATATACGTCTTTTTATAACTGTCTCTGAAGGAATTTAAAGTAGTTGCATACCGCATAGCATTTCGCAAGCAACAACGAAGACTTTATATTATATTTTCAAGCGACTTCCAAAAAGGAGGAGGTTCTCAATTCGTCTGTATGTTTTTTTTTTTAATGTTCGTTACCGCATAACTTTTGACTGGGTGAACCGATTTTTATGATTCTTTTTTTATTTGAAAGCTAGTGCTTCCCGTGTGGTCACATATAAATTTTATCAAAATTGGTGTATTACTTTATTAGAAAATTAACAAAAACCAAAAATAATAATGCAAAAATGTACTAAGTTGTTGCAATGGTAGTCGGTTTTTTAACGTGTTTAGCGTTTTCAATTATTTTGTTGGATTCCCCAATGGTGAAGCACATTTAATTTTTATAATACCGCTTAATTTATCAACCGACCTCAAAAAAGAGGAAGTTCTTAACCCTTTCACGATTAACGCCACTGCGACGAAAAATAGTCAATTGAACCTTATTTGAGGTCAATACAGATGAATGATGACACAAGATCCCTGGAAAACATATTGCCTATGCTCGTGAAAGGGTTAATTCGACTCTTGTTTTTTGCTACTCGATTTCTTTGTTTTATTTGGAAAACAAACCGTTATTACATAACAATTAGTGACCACATAAACCACTAATATGTTTTCGCATATGTTTTTACCGGTCTTTGCCGGTTATGAACCAAATTTGATATTATTTTATCTATATAGATAAGTTGTGACTTCAGGTTGATATCACATACATTTTATCAAATTTTGCGTTCGAACATGAGCTATCGAAGTATTTTTCATTAATTAAAAGGGTGATACATTCAAACAGTCGATTTACATGCTATTTGTCTTATCGAGCGCCGCTGGGGCACGAAAGGACAAGCTTGTTGTTAGCCGTGGGTGGGGGGTGGGGGGGTTTACAACTTCACCGGACAGAGGAGACGAGTGCGGAGGGCACTCAACCTAAATTCAAAAATATGCAACTGCATAAGGGCGCCCAGGTGGGCATGGACCTTGGCTTAGGAGGGGGGAGAATCGGATAACAGCGGCCATGTATATGCCGGTAGCGCTGGTAAGCGCCAGAAGCGGGGGGACGCGGCTCTCGTCGGCGAGGGCAGTTGGTGTGGTGTTTCTCTGCGTGTAAGAGGGCAGTCTTAAGGCGGCTACGGCTAGCGTTATTGGATCATCGGGATCCGTGAGGACATGTCGGGGGCGTCGGAATGGGGTTCGTGGTTATCTCGTAAGCGGCGGCGTTTACATGTAGGGGGTTGGGGTCGTGTTCGACAGATTTTAAGTTAAGGATGGAGGCTTGCTTCAGGTATTAAATCGTGATGGAGATTTTCATACCGTAGAAACTACGGAGCACCCAATCCAAAGTTTCCCCAACGCTTGGGAACATTGATGTTTAGCGGCAAGACTTAGTTAAGATGGTGGTGGCTAGCCAATCGGGATTAGAAAATGCCCTTCCAACAACTAAACCAAGTCTTACAAAGTAAGACTCCGCCGGGAATCGAACCCGCGACCTTCTGATGTGAAGCTAATGGACTTAACCATTACGCCACGGAGGTGGTTAATAGAGTCAGGAAAGCCTGACACTGGCAAGGACTTCCACTCCCTTGCTTTATAAACGAGGACGCGTAACGCTTCAGAACCATTTCGGTTAGTCTAGCTTTCAAATAAATAAAAATAAATATTGAAATCGATTCACCCTTTCAGGAGTTCCGATGACATTTACAGACACACATACAACATCAAACTAATAACACCCCGTTTTGTGTCGGGCTTCAAAAAATCTTTTCATAATATATCTAAGACCACCTAACTGAGCGTAGCCGACAATCGTTAAACACTGCTTGAATCTCGCAAAAAGAACCTCTATTAAAAATGTATATGTGTTACAAAGCGCCCTGTGTGTGAGCATGGGCAGACAAAGGCGGGGGCGATCACAATGCGACATGTGTAGCCCATGGCAGGGATAAAGGCACTATTAAGATAGTACCGTTACATTCGCTAGTCGCCTTGGTTGGGTTTATTGCATCTTTGTTTGCTCACTGGCGATGATGTTGGAGCTGAGTAAGGCTAGATGGGCTTTCTTTTAAATGAATGGGCACTTATTATACTTTTAATGAACTCCACAATCACTTGATGAAATCATGGAGTTTGAGTACAACAAGAAATCACACTAATATTATAAAGGCGAAAGTTTGTGAGTGTGTATGTTTGTTACCTCTTCACGCAAAAACTACTAAACGGATATGGCTGAAATAGGGTAGGTAGACAGATTAGGACCTGTATTAACACTTAGGCTACTATTTTTTACGCTCACAAGCCGCTTGCGGCTCGCGCACTGCGCACCCTCCAAAAGTCATAGAAACGTTGCCCACGCGGGTGAAGCCGGGGGAAACAGCTAGTAATGTAAATATTTGTCCAAGTCTAGCTGTGGACAGTTTTTTTTACAAATCATTGAGTCGGACTATTTGTAACAAAGTAAAGGCGGTCCTTTTCTAAATTAAATTAGCTATTTTTAATACGTATAGGTGCATCCCAGTACTCGTAAGTTAAACAAAAGCTGACCCCCACTGAGCGTTTTCTGCTTGATAGAAAAACAGATCAAGGACAACAAAGACGGCTTTTTTTCTGGTTTATTTGCTTACAACTGCAGAGTGGTTAAAACGAGTTTTTTTATTTCTTGTTATTCACAATTGGTGAGCCCTTGATAATGCCGAAGATGGAAGCGGGCCTACCAAGAGTCCTCAACGCAATGGGGAACTGGCTATCTTGTCTTCAAGCCGGAACTTATCAATGATGTTAACATTGATGCTGGCGGCAAGATTTAGATAAGATGATGGTAGCTAGCCAGACGACTTTAGAAAATGTCCTTCCACCAACCAAACCCAGTCATAAAAAGTAAGACTCCCCGCGACCTCCTTATGTGAAGCTAATGGACTTGACCATTACGCCACGGAGGATGTTAAAAGTATATAGATTGATGACAAAGTACGTTTTAATAATCCGTAACATTAAAATCAAGCTAATAGTAGCTCGAGAATACTTCTCCGACATCAAAGGTGACCGTAAAAGTGTAAAGTAAATAAAACTGTAAAGGAGCCGTGTCTGCAATTTTTTTTTGTTAAAAAATAACTGTGGTGAAAAATACTAACGATATAGAGGCCAAAACAACAACTTTTGTTTTTTTTTTCTATCTGTCTATCTGTCTGTATGTTTGCGCATCACCCAAAAACTATCAAGCCGATTCTAATATCTTTTTTTATGGTGGTTCCTTATAGCCCAGGTCAAAATATAGGATACTTTTTGTCCCGGAAAATTCAAGAGTTCCCGTGCGAAAAATGAAAACCTCCACACGGACAGAGTCGCGGCCTTAACTAGTGCGATCTATAGTAGAGCTTTTTAATGGAATATTGCAGCTATTATTTCAACAAGACATTGACAAACGTGCTTCTCTCAGGGTGGTATCTGTCTTTACTGACATGACCTTTTTCTTTTTATAACATGTCGAAACTACCTAACAGGTTTTACCCATCTATCCCATTCGCTAACAAGGAAGTAGCACCAACATCATAGCCCGGAAGGCAATAGGGGCGCCCGCCCAAGTAATTCTACGAGTACCCGCTTCCGATTGCTATTACCGAGGAGGTTCTACTTGCAAGAGATATATGCTGAAGTTTCGGCTGCGATTTGGTCTCTTTATTTTATTTATCCTATGACATGTGGACTTAGATGTTTGTAATTGCAGTAAGTTTCTTGTTTGGAACCGAGGAAGAAAATAGGTCCTGAGGCGATCACGGTGGGAACGAATATTTAGTGATGAACGCAAAGAAAATTCACCTATCTATTTTGCGACATTGCTCGTAGAACAGATGGCCGTTGGGGTAGTAAAGTTCTCGAGTGGCGACCACGCACCGGAAAGCGTAGTGTAGACAGGCCTCCTACTCGGTGGATGCTGGCAGCGCGGAACCGGTCGTCGTGGAGATCCTTGGGGGAGGCCTATGTCCAGCAGTGGACGTCCTTCGGCTGATATGATGATGATGATTTTGCTACGTGCGCAAGCTTTGAAATGAGTTTCCGCAGATCACTCGGGAACTAAATCAGGCTATGCTTATTAGTAGTTTAGTCATTTCCCACCCCTCAACCATCTTTTTGCGAAAAATCACAGCAATCCGTTGCTCCGTTGCGATCGACCAAAGAGATTATTTTTTTTACTTCCCTCAGAAACTGTATCGGACTATGCTATTCCCACGCGATAAAAAGTAGTCTATGTCCTTTCCCGTGATACAGGTTACCTCCATGCCAAAATATTTCGTCAAGATTGGTTGAGGTGTTGAAGCGTGAAAAGATAACAATGAAAAAACACATTTTCACATTTATAATTAATGTGAGGATTGTATTTTTTTGTTTGTTCTTATATCGCGCAACAGAAATATACGTTGTGAATGTGTGAATGAAATGCAGCCTGCTGAGAGCGGACAGCGGACAGCGAAGGTTTAGTAATAGGGTCCCATCAGCACCCTTTGCTCACACCCTGGACACTGCATACATTGGGGCAGAAATGACATTTAATAAAACAAATGACGGAACAAACAAAATGCCGGCGAAATCCTATACGTTCGACAACCAAACTGTAACCAATCTGTATCAATCTGGGTGACGAGGGGGTGAGGTCGCAATCTAGAGCGCGGCAGGGAGTGTTGTATGTTAGTACTAATATATATATATGGAACCATAATAATAGAAATGACAGAGGAATACTGTTTCACACTGTTACCTAAGTATGCTCTTCACCCAGAGTTTACTTTGTCCAGCAATTACCATTAAATTTGCCCAGCCCTTTCAGCTTATTCCGTAATCTGATCCACAGGTAAGATAATTTAATAAAAAAATGGCCCTGAATTGGGTCTTCACGGTACAACAAGTATTATATCCGATAACTGAGGCTTGTGTACTCGTCATACTGAACAACTTTATTCAATAGCAAATTCGCAAAAAAAATTACATGAGTTTTTAGACGACTGCCCACAAAAAAATAATGTATTATCTGGTCAGCGGTTCGTGTACGCCCCCACCGAGGGACTTAAGCCTACCCTGAATTAGGGAGATCGGACCTTGTTCGGGCTGGTCCCCGAACGATGTATGTGGATTGTATGAGTGCAGGACGGCAGGAGAGTTTGTATGTAAAACGTGTGTGCTCTTGTCAAGCGTCTTTATTGCACTAAGTGAATGACGGCGGGCGATGTATGAGTTCGCAATGTCAGCTAAAATACTTATTATAAAATTTGCGGAAAATAATCCTTAATGTGCGTGCTCGTACAGACCTTATTTGAACACGCAAGCCCTGTGCGGGTTGGTCAAATTCACACACAACCTTCGAGTTTCTTCGCAGGCGTGTGCAAGTTTCCTCGCGATGTTTTCCTTCACCGTAAAAGAGTCGGATAAACCTATATATGAAATCGAAATTTGAAAACACATTGACACGTGACAGGATTCGAACCACGACCTCCCGGATAGGTAGTAGCGGCCCTTGTTATTACGCCACCGACGCTCTTACGTACTATGTATTTATGTGTACTTAGTCCACGATGTCTCTAAACGACTTAATAAATTTTAGAGTGTGAGTAGATTCATCTTGATTCCGTAAGTGACATAGTATTCATTTTACCCAACTTACCAAAAAAGAGGGTTAATTTTTATGCAGACATGTTTTTATTATTATTATTTTTGCGTTTTGAATTTTGCTGGGATGAGTTTATCAGTGGAAATCCTTGGAGGAGGCCTATGTCCAGCAGTGGACGTCCTTCGGCTGATATGATGATGAAGTTTTTCAGTAACTATAATGAGTATGATCCCCAACTAACTAGTCTGACATCAATTTAGTTACACGCTGTAAAATTTTCTATACACATAAGTAACTAGTGGGTGCCCGCAGCTTCGCCCACGCAGATCCCGTTTTTTGCCGTTCCCGTGGTAATTTCCCGAAATCCTTAGCGGATGCCCGTGTCCTAATTGCTATCTGTATGCCAAATATCAACCTTATCTGTTGAGTGGTTTCGGCTGTGGGTTGATATACGAGTCAGTCAGTCAGTTTAATCGCCTCCGTGGCGTTAATAGTTAGTCCAATCGCTTCACACCAGGAGGTCGCGGGTTCGATTCTCGGTGAGGTCAACTTGTAAGACTCGGTTTGGTTGGTGGTAGGGCATTTTCTAAGCCCGCCTGGCTAGCTACCACCATCTTATCTAAGTCTTGCCGCCAAACATCAATGTTAATAACATTGATGTGTTACGGCATGAAGATAAGATAACCAGTTCTAAATTGCGTTGGGGAATCTTGGTAATCCCGCTTCCATCTTCGACATCATCATCACTTATCATTAGGTGAGATGATGCCAATTGTAAATAAAAAAGTCACCTTTTCCTTAACAAAATTGGTGTAGGTGCCGTTAACTGGGGCTTCTACTCATCATAATAAACAACTTTTGTTCTACGACTTCGCTGAATTCGCAAAAAAAAATGATTTTCTTCATACAAATCGATCAGCTGATCGACCAATTTTGTGCATTTTAGTATGGAGGGTCCACAATTTTTTTTTTGAGAATTGACTATGGGTTTTTTAGGGAAAGTTGGTCACTATGATGAGTAGAATCCCCAGTTAACGGAACCAACACCAAATTTTGTTACACCCTGTATATAAAGATATAAAAAATGTAATGTATTGAAGTATGGTAGGCAAATAAATTTATTCCCGTATCTACATGCAAGCAATTGCAACGGACATTTTCTTATTTTCTTATTCATAAGCGAAAGCGGACGGAAGCTACTCGCAAACGTGACTTCGTACCTATAAATAGTTTAAGACTGGCGTGAACACTGAATAGTGTGAGATCTAGGCCACATTTAGATCTAAATTTATTCTACGTACGGTAGGAGTATAAATAGTCGTATGTACATCACCCTAAGACCTATTTTGGCTTGCCTTATAATATAATTTAAAATGCCCAAACACCAACCAAACCGAGTCTTATAAAGTTGACCCCGCCGGGAATCGAACCCGCGACCTCTAGGTGTGATCCGAATGGACTAACCATTACGCGACGGCGGCGGTTATAGTTTTTTTTTTTTTTTTTTATATTTACTCTTTTTCTGGGACAAATCACACATGGTCATCTGGCCCCAAAGTAGGATTCCCTGTGTTATGGAAACCAGAGACTGATATACATACTTATATACGTTTAAATACATACATATTATATAGATATAATTTAACACCCAGACACAGAGCAAACAAATCTGCTCATCACACAAATGCTTGCCCTGGGTGGGGATCGAACCCACGACTCTCGGATCAGTAGTCAAGGGCACTAACCACTGAGCCACAGAGTCAGTCAAGTTTTGATATAACGAACTTATTGTAACCCTAACTGTATCCATTTTTGGATCACTGGCGCATACAAACCAAAAGTATTTTGAGGCTCATTTGTAGAGGATGTCTATAAATAGTGGAGGAATATTATTTATCCAAAAACATAAAACTTTCTGTTATACAAACACTTTGCGACACTTGATGATTTCTATTGATATTGAATATTGATTTGTTGAAAAACTAACAACTTTCTGTTATACAAATAATTTGCGACACTTCCTGATATCTATAAATAGTGGAGGAATATTAATTTGTTCAAAAACAAAGAACTTTCTTTATACAAACACTTTGCGACTTCCTGATGTCTATAAATACTGGAGGAATATTGATTTGTACAAAAACAAAGAAACAAACTCTTTGCGACACTTCCTGAAACGTTCAGTACGAATACAAGTTTTGTGTGGTAGGAACTTTGTATTAGACCGGAAATAGGAGCAAACAAAATTTGATTTTAAATAAGTTTTGAAAACACCATCACTTATAAATAAATTGTGTTGTTAAATAAAGCATAAAAATAGTTAAAATTAACAGATCACTAAGAAAACTCACAAACACTGAGACAAATAGATGCTGTTTGCTGACACGACGTCGTCGCCGCCATGCCGAAGACTACGACTCGTAGTACATTGCTACGTTTACTACTACAACAATTACTACGCTTTGCGTCGTAGCCGTACAAAATAAAGTCATCAATTAAACAGAGTTCAGGAATACCCTGGACACTTCATACAACGGGCCAGCAATGAAATTTCCAAAAAGGAATGACGGAACAAACAAAATGGCGGTGAAATCCTGTACATACGACAACCAAACTGTAACCAGTCTGTATCGATCTAGGTGACGAGGGGGGGTCGGAATCTACATAGCGACAGGGAGTGTCTATACTGTATGTTAGTACTAACATATATACTTTGGTTCAGGCTGTTGGGTTTTTTTTTCCATGATAGGGATCGGACTGCTGGTCATTTGGGTTACTTTTTATGATCTGTCAAAAACTAAATTTTGTTCTAAAAACGTTTGAAATACCCACAATTGACGCCATAGATTATTAGCGTCATTAATGAACTTATTTTATTTACTTTATTTATTTACATATTTAACGACTCGGTACATCTAACCAGAGGTACCGGGTTCAAATCTGGACGGCCAATGTACCAATGAGTTTTTCAAAAACTTACGTACATACTTACCGATTGCTTTAACGGGGAAGGAAAACATCGTGAGGAAACCTGCACACGCCTGCGAAGAAACTCGAAGGTTGTGTGTGAAGTCGACCAACCCGCACTGGGCCTGCGTGGTCGACTAAGGCCTAATCGCCCTGATTCAGGGTAGGCTCGAGCCCCTCGGTGGGGACGTATATGAGCTGTAATGATGATTTACATATTTATTGTACACACACAGTTGAGGTAAACAGTTGCTTACAAACTAAATATACAAATGGCATGAATAACTCTGTAAGAATTTTCTTCCTTCATACTTATTTGGTGAATTTGATCAATTAAAAATTGAAGATCACATGGAAAACTAAAACAAGTAAGGTTTTTTGAAACTTCAAGAGGAGAGCACTTTAGGAAATCATATTTCAGAATTTATTTTTGATGCACTCCGATCCCCTATTGATAAGCCCTGGCATCATTCCACCTGATGATAAGTGCCGATGATGCCAAAGGTGGAAGCGGACTTACCAAGAATCCGCCAACGTAATGGGGGGACTAGCTATCTTATCTTCATTCCAAAATACATCAACACTGTTAAATTTTATGTTCAGCGGCAAGAATTAGATAAGATGGCCAGACTGGCTTACCATTCACTTGGACTTGGCTCTATAATTGATCTCATAACTTTTCATCGAATCGTTAGAGCACTTTTTTATGATTCTTGCATTTTTTACAACTTAGCCTGGAGCTGCTCATAATCCATTAATTTATCCGATAAAAAAAGCGTAACGGACAAACGGATGGACTGACCGAGGCGATCGGACGAACTTTTTTGACACATATGATTTTTGTTAATATTAGTTTTACAGACCATTTATAATGTATAAAATAATTGAAAACGCTGAACAAGTTAAAAAACCAACTTCCATCGCTACATAAATTTTCGGTTTTTGTAAATTTTCTAATAAAGTACTACGCCGATTTTGAAAAAAAATATATTGGAACACACGGGAAGCACTTGCTTTGAAATAAATAAATAGAGTTTAAAAAAACTAAAAAAACACGCTTTTAAAGTAAATGAGACTAAAAAGTAAAAAAAATAATTCTTAAAATAAGTTGAAAATAATAATTAACAAACTACTAGTATTATTAAAAAAAGCGTGGGGCGCTCTGTGCCATATTTTTCAATAGACGAAAAGCAATTTTTTACCTATTAGTCTGATGTACTTTAAAAGCGTGTTTTTTAGTTTTTTTTAAACTCTTTTTATTTTTTAGTTCAAACTTATGAAATTATTATATTACTAGCTGTTTCCCGCGGCTTCACCCGCGTAGACCACGTTTCTATGACTTTTCGAGGGTGTGCAGAGCGTGGTAAAAAGTAGCCTATGTCTTAATCCAGGTCCTAATCTGTCTACCTACCAAATTTCAGCCAAATCCGTTCAGTAGTTTTTGCGGGAAAGCGTAACAGACAGACAGAGTTACTTTCGCATTTATAATATTAGTAGGGATTATTAGATTCTTAATAAGTCTACAAAGTTTGAATTAAATCTGTCCGTTTAAAGTGGGTCAAAATCGAGTCCAAAGGAGTCGGTTACATACAAACATACAGGTGAAGCTAATAAAAGCGTGATAAAAAATAATCATAAAAATCGGTTCACCCAGTCAAAAGTTCTGAGATAATACTCATAAAAAAAACATACAGTCGAATTGAGAACCTCCTCCTTTTTGGAAGTCAGTTGAAAAACACTACAACAAATACTCCATTCATCATCATCATCATATCAGCCGAAGGACGTCCACTGCTGGACAAAGGCCTATCCCAATGATCTCCACGACGACCGGTTCTCCATTTAAATACTCGTAATTAATTAATTGAAACTTCCAGGAGCAATACTTTCACAACCTGGAGTATCAAAAATAATACATAGTTTAAAAACCAAAAAAAATTATGTTTAAATTTTGTTTTTTATTTAATTTTTCTCGATGTTCAATCATTAAATTCGCAAGCTACATTCTACCTAAAGACATGATAAATTAACAGGACCGTTTTCAATATCGACGGTCATTTCGAAAGCACATTGTATTTTATTGCGATTGAAAATAAATTGAGTGATGGATGGCAGAAGTTGCGAAACATGAAAATGTAAATTATTTGTACCTCGGAAAACGTTGCGATATCGCCTTTGTAATGCACTGGGGCAGATATTATTGTTGGGGCTGTATTTGTTACCTTTTTGAGCCAAATACGTATATATTATAGTTCGTTCGCTGAATTAACTGCACCTTGGAAACCGCCATTTTTTTATTCACCATTGGTAAGCCCTTGGCATCATCTCACCTGATGGTAAGTGACGATGATGCTGAAGATGGAAGATATTATTGTTGGGGCTGTATTTGTTATCTTTTTGAGCCAAATACATATATTATAGTTCGTTCGCTGAATTAACTGCACCTTGGATACCGACTTTTTTTTATTCACCATTGGTAAGCCCTTAATTAGCATCATCTCACCTGATGATAAGTGACGATGATGCCGAAGATAGAATAAGATGGTGGTAGATTTCAGGCGGGCTATGAAAATGCCCTACCACCAACCAAACCGAGTTTTACAAAGTTGAACTCGACGGGAATCGAACGCGCGGCCTCCTGGTTTGAAGCGAATGTACTAACGATTACGTCACGGAGGCGGTTTCTACTTACACCTCCGTCAAAGGGGACGTCCTGAGTTTATTCGCGGCGCTCGACATGTATGAAAGGTTGCAGCTAATTCAGCGAACGAACTATACTGCAGTGTGAGGTAGGCTATATTTTTTTTTCTAACAATAGAAAGCCTTTATTATTTAAACCTGTAAATAACACGGTAGATAACTGCATCAATTTTTAATTATAAAAATGTTATTCACTCTCATCGAAATTTCAGAAAATCTCATTTTGTTTTGCACTGTGTTTTAATTTCAAAAGTTTTTTTAATAATAAATGTTTGTATGTTAGTTTGTTTGTTTTATTTATTTATTATTCATTTATTATCAGGTAACTTAGTACAAAAAGTACAGACCCATAGACGTGATTCTACTTACAGATAACCGCTTCCATCTTCGGCATTATCGTTACCATCAGGTGAGATGAAGCCAGGGACTTACCAATTAGGAATTTCAAAAATCCTGGTGACAATAGACCCTTTTTGTATTTTGAAGTTTATCTGATGATGTTTTTGGAGGTAAAATCAAGGTCCTAACATCATCTTTTATTTTCAGTAGAATCGTAAGAAATACTGTCCAGTTGTTTGAAAATGGCAAAAAATATGTAAAAAAAATATGTAAAAAAGTGTTTATTAAAAAAAAGTCTGAAATGAATTATCAAAGATTAAATTAATGGTATGCTAGTAAGAACATGCCCCATGTTCAAAATGTTATGTGATTAAGATACAATTTTAATAAAATCCTAATAGGCAGATAGTTGAAATTTTCACAGAGCGTGTATTTATCTTTCCGCTATAACAATAAGTAGCAAAAATTAGAGAAACGTGTTTTTTTTTAAATCATGTAAATTAAATCTGGTATGATGGTACGGAACCCTTCGTGTGTGAGCCCAATTTGCACTTGGCCGGTTTTTTATTAGATAGATTATGCCTTCGGGTGTTCCTTTACATAGGTTTTGGTTGGTGGTAGGGCATTTTCTAAGCCCGCCTGGCTAGCTACCACCATCTTATCTAAGTCTTGCCGCCAAATATCAATGTTGATATCATTGGTGTGTTCCGGCATGAAGATAAGATAGCCAGTTCCCCATTGCGTTGGGGAATCTTGGTAAGCCCGCTTTCATCTTAGGCAACATCGTCACTTACCACCAGGTGAGAAGTTGTCAAGGGTTTACCAATTGTTAATAAATAAAAAAAAAAAAAAAAAAAGGTTCCCAAAATCGAGTAAGTATTTTTTTAACAAACGAACGAAGAAGTATTGAAACGAGTAAACGAAAATGGGAACATAATTTAGATCATTAGGAACAGAAGAGGAAAGTTGATAGGACACCCAATTAGACTATATCTCTCTCCTACACTCTCTCCTTCGTTCCTCTATACGTTTCCACCTTAACTTTCTTCTTAACTTGGTCTATATAAGCAATTCTAGCCTATAGGTCTTCCTCTTCCGCGCTTTCCTTCGATATTTCCTTCTGTTAAGTTATTTATAAAATTATCGTGTCTAATCATCTTTCCTCTTCTGTTCTCAATTGTCTCAATAATGTTCCTCTTTTAGTTTTTTTTTATTCTGGGACAAATCACACATGGTCATCTGGCCCCAAAGTAGGATTCCCTGTCTTATGGGTACCAGAGACTGATATACATACTTATATACGTTTAAATACATACATATATAGATATAATTTAACACCCAGACACGGAGCAAACAAATCTGCTCATCACACAAATGCTTGCCCTGGGTGGGGATCGAACCCACGACTCTCGGATCAGTAGTCAAGGGCACTAACCACTGAGCCACAGAGTCAGTCAAAAAAAAGTTTACTCGTTTCAATACTTCTTCGTTCCTTACTCTTTGTTAGTTTGTTAAAAAATTACTCACTCGATTTTGGATACCTATGTAAAGGACCACCCTGAAGGCATAATCTATCTAATAAAAAAGCGGCCAAGTGCGAATCGGACTCGCACAATCAGGGTTCTGTACCATCATACAAGATTTAATTTTCACATTTAAAAAAAAACACTTTTCTCTAATTTTTTATACGGAAAGAGAAATATACACGCTCTGTAAAAGAGCTACACCAACAAGAGCACGGCCCCTAAAATTATGATGATGATGAACAAAAAATATAGCAAAATTTCACATCGTCGTTTTAACGCATTTAGCGTTGTCAATTATTTAGTGTAAACTCCATCTTGTTACGAATTATGGACTCCTAAAATACCACTCCCGTGGTAGTGCTGCCTGTCGGGTCACTTTTTCTGTCTGTATATTAATGTACTTGTATTTACACAATCTCAGGCGATATCTAAATAATTTATAGCTAGACCAGGTGTCGCCAGAAGACGAATTTACATAGCCAGGGCCGGCGTAAGGAAGAGCGGTAATTTATCAAGTGTTTTATGCCTGAAGCGATGAACTGTGATAAAAGTATAGATTGGTTAAAAATAATTGTTAAATTTATGAATGACGTGATAATAGCATTCTGGAAAAACTTGCCAAGGTACGCAACGTAGATGGCAAGAAGTATTTTTTTGTTTGTTTGCCCTTTTTAGGGCAGGCTTATGCTCAGTGGCCATACTGCCTTGTCTTCAGTACTTATAGTCTTTTCAGTAGTATTAGTTTACGCCTTCAGTAATTTTTCCTTCACAGTTTTCAGTATTTTTCAGCATTATTTTTTTTACTGGCACTATATAATTATCTAACTCTCTGCGTGATCGAATCAGAAACGAGGAGATCTGTAGGAGAACCAAAGTAACCGACATAGCTCTCAGAAATTTAAATGGCAGTAGGCGGGGCAGATAGCTCGTAGAACAGATGGTCGTGGGGCAGTAAAGTTCTCGAGTGGCGACCACGCACCGAAAAGCGTAGTGTAGGCAGGCCTCCCACTCGGTGGACCGATGACCTGGTGAAGGTCGCGGGAAGCCGCTGGATGCGGGCAGCGCAGGACCGGTCGTCGTGGAAATACTTGGGGGAGGCCTTTGTCCAGCAGTGGACGTTTTTCGGCAGATATGATGATAACTAACTTAACCTACACACTCCAGCAAAATGATAGCACTTTTGCTGAAGCTTTGGCGGACTTCTTGTGGAAACTCGAAACACAGGCATACACACTTTTATTTCATTATCCTACACAGTAAACACAAATGGTTCTTTGTAAAACAATACACTATCAATATTTTGGCCTTATTCGACCACGCGGGCCCAGTGCGGGTTGGTCGACTCCACACACAAACTGCGAGTTTCTTCGCAGGCGTGTGCAGGTTTCCTCACGATGTTTTTTTTTCACCGTAAGAGCGTCGGATAAACGTACATATGAAATCTAAATTCGTAATCACATTGGTAAGAGGCAGGCCCTAGCCGTTACGCCACCGACACTGTTATATGTATATTTTGATATCGCAAGTAAATGAAGGACTTATATTTCCGTTGAAATAAATAATAATAAATAATAAATATTCTGGGACAAATCACACATGTTCATCTGGCCCCAAAGTAGGATTCCCTGTGTTATGGGAACCAGAGACTGATATACATACTTATATACATTTAAATACATACATATATATATCGGAGTGAGGTCGCTTTGACCCAAGGATTGGTGACTTGGGGCTATGGTCTTCTTCACCTGGGCCATCATTGTCTCCCATTTTGAGATCAATTAGGAATAATCAGGTTGTAATTTATAACGATTTAATCAAAATATTAATAATTACAAATCACAAGTAATTTGTTTGAAACAGAAACTATGATTCAGGCTCGGTCCGTATCGCACAGAGGTGTGACCGGGGCGGCTGCCAGAGTCAAAGAGACTCGTTCCCATCCGAGCGCTGCTTAAATACCAGCCGCCCGACCGCTTCTTCGCCTGATTCATGGAGTGGGGCACGCAGGTGTTGTTTACGTCTACCGTTGCACGTGTTGCGCGCATCGGATGATCTCACGCATCGAATGATCTCGCGCCGACACGGCCATTCTGCAAAACATGGTCGCCCACGACCAAAACATTCTTTAAAGTAACAAAGCACTAGGGAGGCCTCTGGCCTCTGCACAAAAATGTTATCGCCATTATAATCGTTCTTCATCAACCAAAGAAACACTCTTTACACATCACAAGAGAAAGGAGGCCCCTGTCCTCAATCATTCTCTGGATGTCATAGGAAAACTTTTGGGAGGCCCCTGTCCTCAACCACTTCAAAGAAAGGAGGCCCCTGTCCTCTATCAGTCTTTGCAAATCATAGAAAAACTAATGGGAGGCCCCTGTCCTCAACCACTTTAAAGAAAGGAGGCCCCTGTCCTCAATCAGTCTTTAACGCCTAAAAACTAACTACACTTTTGAAGAAACTTTGTCTTCAACCTACGATAAGATTGTAATTAGAAAACATACTCACATTTTTGTAGAAGCTAGTCATTGTTAGTCATTTCATCTATTGGAATGTCTTCCAGCTCAATTTCGTGAGAGATAGTCTTGTCTATCGGAAGAGTACCGTTGTTGGTTGCCAATTCATCATCCGCCGACACGGAATTCTGTTCACCTGGTTTTGGGGCAAGGCGCAGTTGTTCATGGGCTACTTTCTTAGGCCTTCCTCTTCCCATTACTTTTTTAATTTGGTAGCGATCGTTGGGCAAGACTTTCCAGATTTCATATGCATCCGGGTATTTAAGATCGAGTCCGATCTGACTTCTTGGATTCGTCTTAAACAAGACGAGTTCTCCTTTTTGGAATCTTTTTACTTTAGCTTTTCCATTGTCAAATCTTTCTTTGTCTTCTTTTCCTCTTTTCTCGATTTTCTTTTGTATGTAGTTCTCGAGCTGATTGCGGTCAACAGTTCCTTCTGTCTCATCAACGAGAGAAATCAGTTCTGCTGGAACAGCACATTGTTTTCCTGTTAGAGCTTTTATAGGACTCACATTCGTTGTTTTACTTTTTGTGCATTTGCATTTAAGCCCTCCTTCCAGTTACTTGTCTCGTAGTTTCTAATGATAGTCAACCCATTTTTGACTATGGTCATTATCCTCTCAACTTGTCCGTTAGTGCGACTAACACCGGGTGCAATGAAATGCTGATGAATTCCATGCTCTTTACAGTATTCTTCAAATTCAGCCTTGAAGGCTGTATCTTGGTCGCTAATAATTTGTCGTGGAGCGCCGAATAGAGACACAAGATTCTTGAGAGCTTGAAGCATTGAAACCGATGTTTTGTTGGTGGCATAAGTCAGGGTAACAAACTTTGTGTAGGCATCGATGATGACAACAACGTATTCATGCTTGTCATTGCGTTTAGTTAAGTGACCAGTGATATCAATATGTATCGTGTCAAATGGTACTGGTTCTTTTTTTATTGGGTACATTTGTGCTTGCTTGGCTCCCGATGCTCCTTTGCTAGTTTTGCAGATAATGCAATTTTCGATGAATCGTCGTGTAGTGGTCGACATTTCAGGAAACCAATAAGTTTCTCGTATCTTTGCCAGTGTCTTCTCCCACCCGAAATGTTTGAGAGCAGTATGGTATGCATTAATGATACTCCACTGGTAGGATTTTGGGATCACTCTTTTCCATTTCTTGCTGACAGGTTCATCGTCAGTACACAAGCGTTCCAGAACGGAATCACATAAGCGGTAATCCTTAACTTGTTCCCCGTGTTCAATGCTCTTTATGATTTGTGCCAATTCTGAATCCCGACGTTGTTCGATCTTTAACCAAGCGTCTATATTTTGAGCCAAATTAATGCAAGCCATGGGGTTGCGACTAAAGAAGTCAGCATGTTTCATCCTGAACCCCTGGCGGTACTCAATATTGAAGTCGTAATGCTGGAGGTAAGACCACCACCTGTGAATGCGGGGCAGCAACTCGAGTTTGTGTGCTGAAGACTTGATAGCATTGCAATCAGTGACAATGGTAAATTTTCTACCATAGAGGTATTGTCTAAAATGCTTTATTGCACGCACGATAGCTAGCGTTTCTAGCTCGTATGAGTGATAATGACTTTCTGGTTCCGTTGTCCTCATACTCATATAAGCCACCACATGCTGTCGGCCATTCTTTACTTGAACAAGAACTGCCCCTAGTCCTGTGCTACTGGCATCGGTGTGGAGTTCTATTGGTTCTCCCTCTTGGAAAATTGTAAGTACCGGTGCTGAAGTCAACCGTCTCACCATGTCTACTCGGGTGCTTTCACATTCTGGAGTCCATTCGAATTTGGCGTCTTTTTTTGTCAAATTGTACAGAGGTATCATACGCTCTGAAAAAGATGCTATAAATCTTCTGAAGTACCCAGCCAAGCCACAGAACTGGCGAACTTGTTTCGCATTGCGAGGTACTGGTGACTTCGCCAAGGCTTCCACTTTTCTTGGGCTTGGTTTTACCGTTCCGTTGGAGATGATATTTCCGAGATACTCAACGGATTTTTTGAAGAAGGTGCATTTCTTGACATTTACCGTAAATCCAGATGTTGTCAAGGCAGCTAGTACTTTGTCCAGCATTTGCAGTCCTTCGTCGAATGTCTCACTTTTTATAAGAACATCGTCCATATATATAAGGATGTGATCTAATAGGGGACGCAACGCTGTCATTATGGCGCGTTGGAACACCGCTGGAGCATTCATCAAGCCAAAAGGCATGCGTGTATATTCGAAAAGCCCATCGGGCGTTATAAAAGCAGTTTTCGGTATGGACTCTTTGTTTATAGGGATTTGATAAAATCCTTGTGCCATATCTAGGCAAATAAAGAACTTCGAGTTAGACAGTCTGTCGATTTGGTCAGATATTATTGGAAGAGGAAACTTTATAGGAACGGTATTTTTATTCAACTCCCTATAATCAGTGCACATTCTATCATCCCCGTTTTTCTTTTTTACAAGAAGAACGGGACTCGCAAACTCTGAAGTACTCTCGCGCACTATTCCGTTCTTAATCAATTCGTCCACAATAGACTTTACCTTCTGTCTTTCAACTGGAGCCATTCTAAATGGTCGTCTAGACACGACTTTAGACGGATCTTTTAAATGTATATCTAGACTTGCAGTTGTAACCTTTGCTTTAGGCATCCCAGAAGCAAAAGAATCTTTATATTTTACTAGCAGGGATTTCAACTTACTAATTTCCTCTTCATTTGTTAAATCAGTGTCTAAACTCCCAAAGGGATCATCTACTGCATTGAACGTCAAGACCTCAGCAGATGTCCTGATGACAGTGGCTCCTTGTTTAGTAATATTGACCGCTAGTCCAGGAATTTGCACCAATTCTCTTCCAACAAGAAGCTCGCATGGGATCTCATGATCCTCAACGACATGAAAAGTTATCTCGACAAAAACGGTATTTATTTCGCACAGAACGGTGACTTGTTGGCATGATATGACTGGGATGCTATTGCCCAATCCCTTCAACATTAGAGCGCATTCTTCTCGTTTTCCAGGTAATGATAAGCTTAATGTTCGTCTCACTAGAGAACGGTCTGCACCACTATCAAATAGGGCAGTGAAATTTTGGCCATTAATAGTAATAGTCATTGGTGTAGAAATTGTCCCATGTTCACCAGCCAGGTTAATCTTTTGAGACTCATCAGACATTTTCTTAAAGCAGGTTGATTCCAGATGCCCAATTTTTTCGCAGTATGTGCATACGTTCTTCTGACGTTCTTGCTTATTGGAAATACTCTGTTCGCTATTGTTTTTAACGGTTAGTAATGGTTTAGGGTCACCGACTTTACTGCCTGCGTACAGTGAACAATTAAACTGCACGTGTCCCATTTTTCCGCATCTGTAGCATTTCACAGACTCATCACGAGCACGGGGTCTCAAACGTTTTGCGGGTGGTTCACCAGGCTTGGAATCACGAGGCTTTATAGTTGCCACTACAGAAATCAATTCTGGAATAGTTGAACACTTACTTGACAGTAGACGTAAGCGAAAATCTTCTTTGTCTATGCACCCAACCACAGCTTCTACAGCATCCGTTTCTTCATTGCCCCTCATTACTCGCTTCCATATGTTCCAGGCTTTGGTGATAGATTCAGCCGGATTCGATATGTCGAACTTGAAACCTCTTAGTTTAAGAATGTCATTAGAATAGCGTGCCTCGGGTTCAAACGTTTGGATGAGCGCTTCACGCATGTCACTCCATATTGCTGATTTTATGAGCCACGTATCTCCAATACTCTTTGCCCGGCCCTGTAACAATCCTGCTATTTTGTTACATACCTCGTAATCAGTCAATCCCCAGTGAGTTTTAGCTTGATCCACATGTGTACACCAGTCTCTTATTGGGATATCTCCATCGGGATTGAATGAGGCAATATAGACATCATTTAATCTGGGCCTTTTCGGTTCTGA
Source organism: Coleophora flavipennella (assembly GCA_947284805.1). NCBI lineage: Eukaryota > Metazoa > Arthropoda > Insecta > Lepidoptera > Coleophoridae > Coleophora > Coleophora flavipennella. The sequence continues at coordinate 10,794,974 of OX369281.1, read as the reverse complement.
CGCTGTTTTTGTCAATAATCCTGAAAGAAACTCGTGATTATGTTGCATGTTGAGCTGCTGCTGCTGGGTCAATGTTTCCAACATAAGTGCTAGAGCAGTCAGCGTTTGATTCGACCCATCATTATTCTTATTATCAAGATCGGCAGATGAACGCGAGGATGAACCTCGGTCCATCCCACTTCTGATATCGGAGTGAGGTCGCTTTGACCCAAGGATTGGTGACTTGGGGCTATGGTCTTCTTCACCTGGGCCATCATTGTCTCCCATTTTGAGATCAATTAGGAATAATCAGGTTGTAATTTATAACGATTTAATCAAAATATTAATAATTACAAATCACAAGTAATTTGTTTGAAACAGAAACTATGATTCAGGCTCGGTCCGTATCGCACAGAGGTGTGACCGGGGCGGCTGCCAGAGTCAAAGAGACTCGTTCCCATCCGAGCGCTGCTTAAATACCAGCCGGCCGACCGCTTCTTCGCCTGATTCATGGAGTGGGGCACGCAGGTGTTGTTTACGTCTACCGTTGCACGTGTTGCGCGCATCGGATGATCTCACGCATCGAATGATCTCGCGCCGACATATAGATATTTAACACCCAGACACAGAGCAAACAAATCTGCTCATCAAACAAATGTTTGCCCTGGGTGGGGATCGAACCCACAACTCTCGGATCAGTAGTCAAGAGCACTAACCACTGAGCCACCGAGTCAGTCAATTGTACAAAAAAAATATAAAATTAAAATTAAATATATAATTATAAAATTTTGTTGTACAAAAAAATATCCAAAATTGTGCTAAGGTGTTTTTGAATTTCCAACGACACTTATTAACACGTGAAAATGTGTCTATGTGACATGTTTAGGAGAACTGTTGTTTTTTATCAATAATTTTATTGACATTATGAACTGACGATTGTTTGTTTTTATTTTTTTACAATCTGACATTATTTAATCTAATTACTATCTTATAAACATCAGAAATAGTGTAACATGCACATATTTTGAATCTTTGAACTCTAAAAATGGTCCCAAAAAAATTATATCCTCCAAAAGAATTAAGGATATTTTATCAAAGGAGATTGGCTTGGCTACTGCCCCAAGCATGTATGAAAATTATGAATTATCATGTATATAAACTTCTCACTAACACATAGTATTCAAATATTCATTGATTAATTACTATGTACTTATTAATCTCATAGAACTTTTTTTTTTTACAATTGGTAAGCCCTTGGCATCATCTCACCTGATGGTAAGTGACGATAATGCCGAAGATGGAATCGGGCTTACCAAGATTCCCCAACGCAATGGAGAACTGGCTATCTTATCTTCATGCCGGAACACACCAATGTTGTTAACACTGATGTTTGGCGGCAAGACTTAGATAAGATGGTGGTAGCTAGCCAGGCGGGCTTAGAAAATGCCCTACCACCAACCAAACCGAGTCTTACATGTTGACCTCACCGGGAATCGAACCCGCGACTTTCAGAAAACAACTAATTAAAAGTTTTTTTTGTTTCTTTTGTTTAAGCACGTATTATTAGAAGTTCCAATATTTCTTTTTCAGAATTATTAAATAACGAAAAGTTCCTGAACGTATTTTCCAGCTGACTACTGATATTTAGCTATTCAGCGTCATGTTAGTAGGTACATTATTTATAGATTGCTGGGGCAGTCGTCCATACTTCATCAAGCCATGTTATTTACGCAATCAATTAAACTTACTAAATAATCATATGTTACAAATAAAATATACATTAAAATACTTAAAATGGAACCTACAAAATAAATGAGAAATATTAGTCGGTCTTGCGAGATGTTTTTTTCTATGGGGAATTCAGCTTATTTTCATAGAGTTTGAATCTACAACGTTAAAACTTTTTATGATCTTTAAATTTAAAAAAAAACGGTTTAATGGCACGAATCCAAAGGCAAAATATTTGTCAAGATCTGATAATTGTTTTAGGAAATACGAGGGAACAGATGAAGAAACAAACATACATAGAGTGTCAAAAACATAACCATCTTTTAACGTATTGAGGTAAAAATAACGAGTGATAAAAACAATATTCTTTATACTAATTATATAGCACATTACTGCAGCGGCCACCAAGAGAGTTGTGGCCAAGGCTTATAGTACTTTTCTCAAATAATGCACGGAAATTAAAACTAAGTAGAACCTAGGAAGAACTTTTTATTTATAAATGACGAACAACAAACTACAATAATTTTTCACACGCCAGAGTGTTGATTTGTTTTTTTTTTTCAAATAAATAGCCAATTCGAAATTTAAATAAAAATCTTTGATAAGTTACCTCCTTGGTTGCCATCTTTCGGAGAAATCATCGTTCCATTTTTAAATTACACGACAGATATGAGTTTACATAGTAATTTATTTGGCCGCTAAAATGCGACAAATATGGATTTTCATACAACTTTTGCCGGCCGCTGCTCGCATATATTTGGCCAGTACAGCATTTTCGAATTATCTCGAAGAAGGTTGTCAAAATAATGCTCGAATTTCCAAGCATGTTTGAAAATAAAATTTTTTTTTAAATGCCAATAATGAATTTAATCAGCGATCGTTATATTAAAAAAAATCGGTGCACCTGATTGGATATCAAGCAAATATTTAAAGATAAATGTAGGTAATTAATTGTACCTCTCTGTAAAAGATACATGGCTAGATGTAGATGGAAAAGATGGTAAGAAGATACCCAGCTTCACTATCCCCTCGGTAATTAAGTTGAAGAGAGAACATTTCAGTGGGAAATGAAACGATAACACTCCGGCTACGTTCCGTTTTACGGTTAGAAACTTACGGTTTCTAGAAAAATTTGTTACACCATAAACTGGGATAATCTTTTTATATTGCAGACAAGTTATGAGAGAAAATGTGAAATTTTAATTAAATGTTTGTAAAAATGTAACTCTGTTTTTGGGTTTCGTTTACAAATGGTGCGCGGGGGCACTTCCTATATTATAAATAAGTATATCTTGTATAGTCTATCCGTCGGTTACACGGTGCAATTAAGTTTTAGCCAGTTGAAATATTCACAGACTAGCAGAGCTGTTGCCCGCGGCTTCGCTCCCATGGATATAGTTATTATGACTGTACAGTACAGTATAGTATCGTGAAGTGTAGTGTGGTGTTATGTAATGTAGCGTAGTGTAGGGTAGCGTAGCGTAGTATAACTTAGCATAGTGTAGTGTAGTGTGGTGTGGTGTAGTGTAGTACAGTTAGGCAAAGTATATTATAGTACAGTAAAGTACAGTACAGTACAGCCCAGCCCAGCCCAGTACTGTACAGTACAGTAAAGTACTGTACTATGTACTAAGGAGTATTAATATCAACTTTGAAGAAAATCACCCCGAAAATAACTTTCTACCCCTTTTTTTAACCCCGTTAGGGAATGAATTTCAATATAACACAAAACACTTATTCCGTAAATTCTGTTAAAGAATGTTTATGCAAAATTTTAAGTAGATTGGACCAAAGAATGACGTTGTCCCATACAAACTTTGCCCCCCTTTTTTACCCCCTATGAATTTCTAAAAATCCTTTCTTACCTACGTCATACAAAGAACACACTCTACAAGTTTCAGGTCTCAACAATCAGTGCGGTTTAGGCTGTGCGTTTATCCTTCTCTTCGGCAAAAAGACTTTATGGATTTAGTAGTTTGAAGTGTAATAAGATTCGTCTTAAGGAGCTACACTCAGGTAACTAGCTCCGCAATCAGTTGAAAATGATTACTCGCCGAGTAAACACTTTAAACGATGAAAATCAATAACAGGTACTGTAGTTCATTTAAAATGTATAGTTCAATGTAGTTAAACATAGTATTTAACCGCCTCCGTGGCGTAATGGTTAGTCTATTCGCATTACACCAGGAGGTCGCGGTTTCGATTCCCGGTGGGGTCAACTTTGTAAGACTCGGTTTGGTTGGTGGTCGGGTATTTTCATAGCCCGCCTGGCTAGCTACCACCATCTTATCTAAGTCTTGCCGCCAAACATCAGTGTTAATAGCATTGACGTGTTCCGGCTTAAAGATAATATAGCCAGATTCCCATTGCGTTGGGCAATCTTGGTAAGCCCGCTTCCATCTTCGGCATCATCGTCACTTACCATCAGACGAGATGATGCCAAGGGCTTATCAAATGTGAATAAAAAAAACATAATTGCTAAAAGTGTATACTTTTGTTGATAGTTTATAGATATTATAGCTCAGTAAAATTCATTGTTTAAAATTTTTGTTAAAATATGTACTCGGCGAGTAATTGTTTTTTTTACTGATGGTGGCGTTGTAATTAGGTAGGGGGATTCCCTTAATCCCTGAATGACATTAGATACATTTAAAATCAGTCGGGTTTTTTTATTTTTAGGGTTCCGTAACCAAAGGTTAAAAACGAGACCCTATTACTAAGACTCCACTGTCCGTCGATCTGTTCGTCTGTCACCAGGCTGTATTTCATAAACCGTAATAGCTAGACAGTTGAAATTTTCACATATGATGTATTTCTGTTGCCGCTATAACAAGTAATACTAAAAATTAGAAAAAATTAAAGTCTGCATACAAAAAACGTGTTTTTTTTAAACGTGAAGAAACTACCGCCATCTAGTATGATGTTACGGAACTCTTTGTGTGCGGTTCTGACTCGCACTTTACTAGTTTTTAAATTGGTTAAGTTATCACGTTATAGTATAAAATAAAATAATTGATTTCTATTTACCTTTTTTATGAAAATATATTTAAAGATAATTCGCGTATAACTTGTGTTATATATGTCGCAGCCATATAATAATACGAGTAAGTTTAACACGTTTAATAAGTTTTTTGAAGCGTCGGTGGCTCAACCGGTAACGACTCGGTCCTCCTAACCAGAGGTGCCGGGTTCAAATTCGGACGGTCAATGTACCAATGAGTTTTTCGAAACCTCCGTACATATACTCACCGATTGCTTTAATTGTGAAGGAAATCATCGTGAGGAAACCTGCACACACCTGCGAAGTAACTCGAAGGTTGTGTGTGAAGTTGACCAACCCGCACTGGGCTCACGTGGTCGACTAAGTCCCGATGGCCCTAATTCAGGGTAGGCTCGAACCCCTCGGTGGGGACGTATATGAGCTGTTATGATAAAGTTTAACACCCCTGTTACAAGTTATAATTTCAGATTACGTGGAATAAATTATTTTTGTTATTCTAATGTTTATGAATCAGATAAAGGAGTTGGTATTATTATTATATGTATTATAGAAACGATAGGAATATTAACCACACAAAATAATAAATAATACAGACAAACCTTGAGTTTTATCAGAACCTAATCAAAAATTAGAAAATCTGAATTAATAAGTAGCTTTCTAGGTAGCCTATCTATTTTAACATACGTTACTAATGCCTGTGTGTTCTGTTCAGTAGAATAACCCACTCAAATAACTGTTATTATCTAACATCAAATATTCTGTGTTATAAATGGAAAATTATTTAATTATAAGGACATAAATTCACCGCAACATTATGAGGCTGACAGAGGCTTTGGAGGACCTGAATCTGGTATTTCATTAAACAACAATGAATTACGTGGCGCACGTTATAAGATTTAATATTCGGCCGAGAAAATATTGTTGAATATATTTATTTATTTTCAAGAAGTATTACAGAGAAAATTATGTCACTTCGTTTTGTACATAACTTTATATTAAATTCTCTTCAAATGTGCTTATACGGTAACAATATTCAAGTTCTATTTATGAAACGAATGATAAAAAACCGACCAAAAACGTTTCAGAATCACACACATAGGGGTCTGTGGCGTTATGGTTAATCCAATCGCTTCGCACCAGGTGTTCGCGGGTTCGATTCCCGGCGGGGTCAACTTTGTAAGACTCTGTTTGGTTGGTGGTAGGGCATTTTCTAAGCCCACCTGGCTAACTACCATCAACTCACCATCTTATCTAGGTCTTACCGCTAAACATCAGTGTTAACAACATTAATGTGTTCCAGTTTGAAAATAGGATGCTTCCAACTTTGGCATCATCTTCACTTAGGTACCATCAGGTGAAATGATGCCATGGGTAAAGACTAGTCAACTTTGTCTAAGAAGATGAGTGGGCTCGTGTGTTGTGTTCTGATGAATCCAGGGTCAGTTTCCACCCTGATTCAATGAGAGTAAGCGTGTGGCGAGCTTCTGGACGTCAGGAACGGCTTCGTTGTCCTCAGGAATCCCTATCAGGGGGGCACAATAATGGTCTGGGCTAGAATTCGTATTGGCGGAAGAACTGACCTCGTTTTTATACAGGGCAATATGAATGCAGAAAGATAATTGTTCCGCAACGAATTCAAATGGGAGAGAATTTCATATTCCTGCAAGATAATGCTCGCGCGCACACTGCACGCCCTGTTTTAAATGTTTTCCGTGAACATGATATCACGCTCTTAGACTGACCTCCACATTCCTGTGAAATGAATCTGATTGAGCGTGCTTTGGATTTACTAGGAATAATAGCATTTCAACAGCTTCATAAGAACTTACGAACAGAACAAGATCTTTTCTTACATCTTTCGCGGAGGTGAAGCACGAAACTCCAGGTCACTACTGACAACCTGTAACTGAGCATACCAAGGAGATGTAGAGCCTTAGCAATTTCTATGCGGGGTCCGACTGACTATTAATTTTATCCACAGATACTTTTTTTGTTTTTCGTACTAAACCCAGCTCTAATCTGATTGTTTTTAACTCTTAACTAAATATTGTACTGTTACTTTTACTTCACATCTTTTTTTTTTTTTTGTATTGATGTAAGTTTTTTTAGTAACTGTTAAACCAGGCATTCAATTCTGCTTTTAATCATATAACAATGTTTATTTAAAAATCTCAAGAATTACAAATATCTTAGAATGAAGGTCTTATAAAAAGTTGACTAGTGTATATTAGTACTAACATACAGTATGGACACTTCCTGCCGCTCTCTAGATTCCGACCTCACCCCCTCGATACCCAGATTGATACAGAGTGGTTATAGTTTGGTTCTCGAACGTCCTTACGTTAGCAAACAAAATCACGGCGAAATCATTATTTCGCCGTGATTTTGTTTGCTCCGTCATTTGTTTTTAGAAATTTCATTTTATGACTGTTGTATGCAGTGTGCGGGGTGTGCCATGGGCTTAACAATTGTGAATAAAAAAGATCTAGATGTCGCTAGTTACTTCACATTTCTTAGTTTAAAATTTTCATCTTTTGAACACTGTGAAAATATCAGTTGGCTACCTATTACGGTTCATGCAATAAAGCCCACTGACAGACAGACAGACGGAAAGACAGCGGAGGTTTAGTAATACGGTCCCGTTGGTCAACCTTTGGGTGTAGGAAACCCTAAAAAAAAACACAATGTCTCATGGAATCCCCAAAGGAGATGAAACAGATAAATATATGAAGGAATATGATATTATAATCCCGAGTAACAATTTTAAAATTACCTTATTGCATAAAACTGATTTTAATACTTAGTTAGTGACAGCTGTTGGTTATAATCTAATCCAAATCAAATTCAATTAAATTCTAATACACTTAAACTACATACCGAATAAAATATTCAGCAATAAATATTCTACATTCCGAAAAAAAAAGATCTGCTTTTTAAAAATTCAGTGAGCATTAAGGTGGGAGGTTAAGTTGGGGGTGGTTAAGTAGCGAGGAACAAATCGACAAAGGTTTAACATGACAGACTTTCAGTGTTTTCAACCGACTTCCAAAAAGGAGGAGGTTCTCAATTTGACTGTATTTTTTAAATGTTTGTTACCGTAGAACTATTGACTGGGTGAACCGATTTTGATGATTATATTTTTATTTGAAAGCTAGTGCTTTCCGAGTAGTTCCATATAATAAAAATTGGTTTTGTACTTTATTATAAAATTAACAAAAACCAAAAATAATAATGCAAAATTGTATTTAGTTGTTGCAATAGAAGTCGGTTTTTAATGTTTTTAGCATTTTATTCGGTACGGACAAAGCTCACAGAATCGCTAAACTGAAGTGGCAGTGGGCAGGGCACATAGCTCGTAGAACAGATGGCTTTTGGGGTAGTAAAGTTCTCGAGTGGTGACCGCGCACCGGAAAACGTAGCGTAGGCAGGCCTCCCACGCGGTGGACCGATGACCTGGTGAAGATCACTAGAAACCAATGGGTGCGGGCAGCGCAAGACCGGTCGTCGTGGAAATCCTTGGAGGAGACCGTTGTACTGCAGTGGACTTTTTTCGGCTTATATTATAATGATATTTTTTTTTAAATTTACGCCTTGATTGCTGAGCGGCTTCACTATTTAAACCTGCCAAGTAACACGAGTAGCACAGAACTTAATTTTTTTTAAAGCAACTGAAAACCGTTGTAAATTGTCTAATATTTGGAAAAGTCTAAGATAAATATTTCAATTTGAAGTCTCATAGCTATGATATTTTAAGAAAACCCTATAGAATTTGGTACCTACCCATTTAAATCTCTGTATTTTTTTTGTATCGAACTTGGCTCCCTTTTACTTTTATTTTTTGATAGGGTTCACCTAACTCAGTTTTGCACATTATATAGGCTTACCAGGGGTCATCTTCCGATGATTTCTTCTGCTGCGAAGTATTTTGGTACCCAGGGTGGGGAGCCTAGCTACGCGAGGCTCTTTGACTGTTAAATCAATCAAACCTGACCAAACCTAACATCGCTCGCTTCGCTCGTTCATTTATTTATTGTTACATAGATCTGGTAATTTGCGAAACAAAATCTGGTCATCTGCGTATCTGGTAATTAACGAAATGCACATCTGGTCATCCGCGTATAAGGTAATTTGCGTTTCTGCCACTATGCGTCAACCGCCTCCGTAGCTCAGAGGCAAAGTTCACTGGCTTTACACAGGAGGTCGCGGGTTCGATTCCCGGCGGGTTCAATTGTAAGACTCGGTTTGGTTGGTGGTAGGGCATTTTCTAAGCCCGTCTGGCTAGCTACCACCATCTTATCTAAGTCTTGCCGCCAAATATCAATGTTAACAATATTGATGTGTTCCGGCTTGAAGATAAGATAGCCAGTTTCCCATTGCGTTGGGAAATATTGGTAAGCCCGCTTCCATCTTCGGCAACATCGTCACTTACCACCAGGTGAGATGTTGTCAAGGGTTTACCAATTGTGAATAAAAAAAAATAAAAAAACATTTTATTAGCATTTCTTACGTAGAAATTATGCCTTTCACTAGTTTTTGGAAATAAAATATGCAAATTCTTAAGTACGATTTTATATATGAACTGACTTCCAACAGTCCTCCTCGGAAGGTAGCCACATACGCATACTAAGGCTATAAACCAATAAAACCGGTTAACGAGACGCAGGGATGGGTTGCATCCCTTTGTTGTTGATGTTCCACCTATTCACACGAAGCGTTTCGCTTCCTTATTTATTATGCGGACAGCGAAGGAGTGGATCTCTTTGCCTGCGTCAGTGTTTCCCGATTCCTTTAATTTGGAGATCTTCAAGGCAAGAGTAAATAGGCACTATTTGAGTTTGCGTGTAAGTACCTTCCTCGCTTACATCATCACTACCTTATGGGTGAGTTACAGTGAAACGTACTCAAATTTTTAATATACAAAAAAGTAAAATTAGATCAGTCGTAGCTCAGTGTAACGTTGCGTCGATCACGCAGGTTAATTGACCTGAAGCACTATCATTACTTGGATGGGTTGTAACGCGGCACGGTGTTATGCGTTCTTCTTTCATTCGATCTTTTTTCATTCCATCTATTTCTTTTTCAAGCGTGCGCTGACATTTCTTTCAAAAATCAAAACTATTTTCCACAATTCAACATATTTTGAAAACGAAACTTGGAAATATCTATAATATAAAAATGAATCGCAAAATGTGTTGGTAAGCGCATAACTCGAGAACGGCTGGACCGATTTCGCTAATTCTTTTTTTGTCGAGTTCGTTATTGTCAGGAGAAGGTTCTTATGTAGGGTAGGGTAGGGTAGTGTAGTGTAGGGTAGGGTAGGGAAGTGTAGGGTAGGGTAGGGTAGTGTAGGGTAGGGTAGGGTAGTGTAGGGTAGTGTAGTGTAGGGTAGTGTAGGGTAGTGTAGTGTATGTAGGGTAGGGTAGGGTAGTGTAGGGTAGGGTAGAGTAGTGTAGTTTAGGGTAGGAAAGTATAGGGTAGGGTAGTGTAGGGTAGGGTAGTGTAAGGTAGGGTAGTGTAGGGTAGGGTAGTGTAGGGTAGGGTTGGGTAGTGTAGTGTAGTGTAGTGTATGTAGGGTAGAGTAGTGTAGGGTAGGGTAGTGTAGGGTAGTGTAGGGTAGTGTAGGGTAGTGTAGTGTAGTGTAGGGTAGGGTAGTGTAGTGTAGTGTAGGGTAGGGTAGGGTAGGGCAGTGTAATGTAATGTAAGGCGGTACGTAGTTCGCCGGGACAGCTAGTTATAATATAATTATTTTAACCTGCTGCTTCCTTTTAAGTCCCATCTCGGGTCTTTATTACATATTTAATAGGACATTACTTCCGCAGTATATAACGACTACTTTGCTGGTCGCGCTGATGATGGCTGACAGCGCAGCTCCAGGCCGACACAGCGCGGTCAGCGTGCAGCACTTGATGGACGAGCTGAGATAAAGGCCGAGACTGGTAGGTCAAGGCAAAAGTAGTCATTATATACTGCGGCAGTAATGTCCTATTAAATATTTAATAAAGACCCGAGAAGGCCTAGAGCGTAGCTAGGCTAGCTCGAGGCAATCATAGCGTGACCAGCGAAGCAGTCATTGTGGGCCAAGGCTTGTATAGTGCTTTACTCCAAACTGCAAGTACCTAATCTAAATAAAACCAGAAAGTAATTTAAATAAAAAACATAATAATTAACTAGAAATTTAATTAAAATGACAATTATGAAAAGTACAGTTAATAAAATTCAACACCGGCTTTCCCAGTTTGATATTACTAATAGTTTGCGATAATTCTATTGCGGTGTTTGACTGCTGTATTATTTCTTCATTTATTACTTCTTTGTTTTTTTTAAGCAATGGTAGTTGGAACTATACAGTCAAATATAGAATAAAATCTTTTTGTACCTATCTCTATAAATACAAACAGCTGTGTTTGAAATAAAATTTTCTTGCATTTGATTTTTTGAAACGTCGAAACGTCAAAATAGCGGCTGGAAATGTTTTGCCGGCCTGTTAGAAACTGTTAGAACTTTTCCGGCCGCTCCGAAAAACAGAACGGCAAGGTCGACTTTGCTCAAACAAGGTTGTAAAAATAATGACCACATTACATGCATTTTTGAGTAAATCATCTTATTCAACTGTAAATAAATCGAAATACCTGTGAACACGTCATTACCTACCCACGCCCACCTCTGTACCTACACCTATGACGACGTGTCACAGGTTTTGGCTAACAGGGCATTTTACATGAAGCCGTTTGTGCTGGTTACTTTTACTAAATGACAGTTTTTAAGCCGTGTCAGATGCCTTATAGACAGTTTGTAAAATTTCTGACTGTAAAGTTTGTTACTAGCCTTACAACCTTGACCGACCCAGACCCAGTCCCCGTGTGTGGGGTATGGCCTAACCTTTCCGAGTTTGGAAGGAGAACCGTGTGGGGACCAGCAGTAGGGACATTTATGGGTTACTAGCTGTTTTCCGCGGCTTCACCCGCGTGGACAACGTTTCTATGACTTTTCGAGGGTGCGCAGTGTGTGAAAAAAAGTAGCCTATGTGTTAATCCAGGTCCTAATCTGTCTACCTACCAAATTTCAGTAAGATCCGTTCAGTAGTTTTTGCGTGAAAAAGTAACAAACATACACCCTTACAAACTTTCGCCTTTATAATATTACTAGCTGATTCCCGCGGCTTCACCCGCGTGGACCACATTTCTATGACTTTTCGAGGGTGCGCAGTGTGTGAAAAAAAGTAGCCTATGTGTTAACCCAGGTCCTAATCTGTCTACCTACCAAATTTCAGCCAAATCCGTTCAGTAGTTTTTGCGGGAAAGCGTAACAGACAGACAGAGTTACTTTCGCATTTATAATATTAGTAGGGATAGTGTGATGTGATTAACGAAGCGTATCAGTATTAATCATCATCATCATAGCAGCTCATATATATCCCCACTGCAGGGCTCGAGCCTACCCTGAATTAGGGCGATCGGGCCTTAGTCAACCACACGCGCCTAGTGCGGTCGGTTGCTCGACTTCACACAGATCCTTCTAGTTTCTTCTTAGGTGTGTGCAGGTTTCCTCACGATGTTTTTTTTTATCCACAATTGATACGCCTTTGAAAACATCTCACCGATAGTAAGTGACGATGATGCCGAAGACGGAAGCGGGCTTACCAAGATTCCCCAACGTAATGGGGATCTGTCTATCTTATCTTCAAGCCGGAACACATCAATGTCGTTAACACTGATGTTTGGCGGCAGTTAGATAAGATGGTGTTAGCTAGCCAGGAGGGCTATGAAAATGCCCTACCACCAGCCAAACCGAGTCTTACAAAGTTGACCCCGCCGGGAATCGAACCCGCGACCTCCTAGTGTGAAGCGAATAGACTAACCTTTACGCCACGGAGGCGCTTAAAATCGTCGAGCGTCGAATAAACGTATTTGCTTATAAGTAGTCTCCGGTTTCGTGTCTGGTTATGCTACGTAGTAATGTAATATTGTAGATAGTATTATTTGCTTATATCAACACTACTTTACATAACTTAGTCGGAGTTATTTTCCTTTACAATAAAAGTATGAGTCTCATTCAATTACCTTGGAGTGCCATTTCTCGGAATATGAAACATTCACTGTCAGTTTTAGTTGGCTTATTTTTTTACGTCTAATGGAGTTACATAAACATAGGTATTGTTTTCCCTTTAAAATGGGTTTTATGCCTCAGACGAAAATTACAGGATCCAGGCAATGATATTAAAGATAATGTCACACATCACAAATCAGCTCATGTACGTCCCCACCGAGAGGCTTGAGCCTACCCTGAATAAGGGCGATCGGGCCTTAGTCGAAGAGGTAGAAAATATTAAATTCTTGGGAATAATATTAGATAAACATCTTAGTTATGAAATGCACATTGATAAAGTCTGTAAAAAAATTAATCAATTTGTTTATGCTCTTCGTAGACTGACACGCATTGCTTCACAACACTTGTCTTTGTCTGCGTATCATGGATATGTGAGTTCAGCTCTACGATATGGTTTGCTAATCTGGGGAAACGGCTCCTACGTACAGAGAGCTTTTATTGCTCAGAAGAAATGTGTCCGAGCTATATCCGGAGCTGGTCCCTATGACAGCTGTAAACCGCTCTTTAAAACTTTAAGAATACTGACACTGCCCTCCATGTATGTCTTGGAAGTATGTAAGTTTGTGAAGCAGCATCCATTTCTTTTTAAAACTGTGTCAGAAGTCAACCCAAGGGCAGTGAGGCACCCATTAAAATTAGCTCTATGCCATTATCCAAGGACATCACTTTATCTAAAGAACAGTTATAGTATGTGTGTTAAAATATATAACAAGGTACCAGACCAATTCAAAACAATGAATCTTAATCAAATGTGTAATAAATTATTTAAGTGGCTTCTAGATATGAATTTTTATAGTATTAATGAATTTTTTGTGTACAATCAATTTAAACTTTAATCAATTTTCAGCTTATTAATCGATATTTATTTTTTTTACTGTTTATTTAGTCATTATTTAATGACATCCTTAGCTTAGACAAAATTGTGCCAATATTGTCTTAATTTTTAATTTTTATATTTTTATTATTTTGATTTGTATGCTGTACTCAGCTAGACATGAGAGCTCCTATGTTATTAACATCTAAAATCACCATGTTTACCACGAATAAAGATTTTTGAATTTGAATTTTGAATTTTGACCACGCGGGTCCAGAGCGGGTTGGTCGGCTTCACACACAACCATTGCGTTTCTTCGCAGGCGTATGCAGTTTTCTTTACGATATTTTCCTTCACCGTACAAGAGCGTCGTATAAAACGTACATATGAAATCGAAATTCGAAAACACATTGGTATGTGGCAGGATCAAACCACGACCTTCCGGACAGGAGGTAGCGGCCCTTGCCATTACGCCACCGACGCTAATGAATCAAAGATAATGTAATCAAATTGAATATTCAATAAAAAGCTGCATTTTAATAACTAATATACAAAAAAGGAAAAGATAAAATAACTTACGAGTATCATATCAGCCGAAAGACGTCCACTACTGGACAAAGGCCTACCCTAAGGATTTTCACAACGACTGGTCCTGCGCTGCCCGAATACAGTGGCTTCCCGTGACTTTCATCAGGTCGTCGGTCCACTTAGTGGAAGGCCTTCCTATTCTACGTATCCCGGTGTGCCTTCGCCATTCGAGAACTTCTGCCCCAACGGCCACTCGTTCTACCAGCTATGTGCTCCGCCCACTGCCACTAGGAGAACCAAAGTAACCGACATAGTTTAACTTAAATGGCAGTGGGCGGGTCACATATTTATTAATAACTTCTTCATCTTATCAGCTCATATACGTCCCCACCGAGGGGCTCGAGCCTACCCTGAATTAGGGCGATCAGGCCTCAGTCGACCACGTGGGCCCAGTGCGGGTTGGTCGTCTTCACACACAACCTTCGAGTTTCTTCGCAGGCGTGTGCAGGTTTCCTCACGATGTTTTCCTTCACCGTAAGAGCGTCGGATAAACGTACATATGAAATCGAAATTCGAAAACAAATTGGTACGTGGCAGGATTCGAACCATGGCCTCCTGGACAGGACGCCACCGACGCTTTATTTATATACTTACATCTAATTTAGTACTTACCAATTTTAGTTTAACAGAATAGCTAATAGAGAATAAATATAGATATGTTTTTCTTCCTCTTCTTTTGTTTCGACGACAATAACAATACGTTTAAAAAAAAGTTTAATAACGTTGAAAGTATCCGTAGCAAATTCTTTGATTTTCTCTAAATAGGACTTTCCGGGACTTTCTACGGTTCTGTAGTTAAACTGTAAAAGAACTATTTAGTATTTTGTGTAAAAAAGCTCAAGTTTGTCGTATTTTCGTTGTTTAAGAATAGCAACATTAAAATTGTCAAATCGGAATGTAGTCGCAGATTCGCGAGAAGCAAAACGTTATTCGAATAGAATAGAATGGAATGGAACGGAGTGGAGTGGAATGAAGTGGAGTGGAGTGAAGTGGAGTGGAATAGAGTAGAGTAGAGTAGAGTAGGCTAGGCCAGGACATACTAGACCAGACCAGACCAGACTAGACTAGACTATACTAGACTAGAACAGACCAGAATAGAATAGAACACAACAAAACGGCATTCTATAGAATTCTTTTCGGAGAGTGTGCACAAGAACTGCGCGACCTCATTCCCCCAGCTTCATTCCACCTTCGGTCAACAAGACGCAGGCAGTTTGCTTGTACCATTCTGGACTGCATCGTCACTTACCATCAGCTGAGATGTAGCCAAACGCACCCAAATTTTTAATAAAAAAGTCATTATCCAAATTTTTTCGCCCGATAATGTGTTACAAGGCACGCTAAGCTGTTGTTGTTGCCGAGTGTTGCTACAAACTACAAATCCCATTTTCTTAATATAGCTACAGAACCCTTAGTCGTTACATGACCCGCTTTTTTCCTCTTTCACTCATTCCGCCCCTGTCACTTCCCGGGGACAAAGGAAGCGGGGTTTTTTGTTCACGTACACACAACTGTAGGTTCGCTCTCCGGAAACACTAAAATCCAGATCCTTCTTCTATTCTACTTCAAGATTTATGCGATGCTTGTGACAATAAGGTTAATCATCATTACAGCTCATATACGTCCCCACCGAGGGGCTCGAGCCTACCCTGAATCAGGGCGATTAGGCCTTAGTCGACCACGCGGGCCCAGTGCGGGTTGGTCGACTTCACACACAACCTTCGATTTTCCTCGCAGGCGTGTGCAGGTTTCCTCACGATGTTTTCCTTCACCGTTAAAGCAATCGGTAAGTATGTACGTAAGTTTTTGAAAAACTCATTGGTACATTGGCCGTCCAGATTTGAACCCAGTGCCTCTGGTAAGATGGACCGAGTCGTTACCGGTTGAGCCACCGACGCTTAAGGTAATAAGGTTAATAAATAATTATTATTTAAATGTCAGTTCGTAATACATAAGTCGACACGCAGTATATGCTGAGTTGGAGCCTGTATAAGTTGAGTTATATGTATCTACTCCTACAGATAAAATATTTTTAAAGTTCCGTACCCAAAGGATAAAAACGGGACCCTATTATTAAAAATTCACTGTCCGTCCGTCCGTCTGTCTGTCTGTATGTCACCAAGCTGTATTTCATGAACCGTGATAGCTAGACAGTTGATCACAGATGATGTATTTCTGTTGCCGCTATAACAACAAACACTAAAAATTTAAAAAAGTAATAGTCTCCATACAAAACACGTGTTTTTTTTAAACGCGAAGAAACTAGCGCCATCTAGTATGATGGTACGGAACGTTTTGTGCGCGGGTCTGACCTCAAACCGGTTTTTCCTTTTAATTTATGTTTGTAAATTGTGACGTAGCTTCGAATAAAATTAAATGTTTTGTCTGTCTATCCATTTATTCTACAGAATACCTACATAATTGATTAAATTGGTTTGTTTGAAAGGTGCAGATATGTAATTGTTGAGGTGGTCCATTTTACATCTTTCTAGGGGTTTTATTGGATTATAAAGTGATGAATTCTATTTTTGAACTAAAATACTAGAAAATGAGAAATTTACAAGCTTTAAAAATCACAAAAATAACCAGTGATATTTTTTTTTCAAATGCCTTATATATTAGAACTTCACGACCTCATTCCCCCCGCTCCATTCCACCGTCGGTCAACGAGACGCAGGGAGGGGTTGCACCCCTTTGTTGTTGATGTTCCACCTTTTCGCACGGATCGTTGCGCTTCTTCATTTATTATGCGTACAGCGCAGGAGTGGAACTTCTTGCCTGCGTCAGTGTTTCCCGATTCCTATAATTTGGGGATCTTCAAGGCAAGAGTGAATAGGCATTATTTGAGTTTGCGTGTACCGTCCTCGACTGCATCATTACTTACCATCAGGTGAGTTGCAGTCAAACGCACTCAAATTTTTAATAAAAAAAAACAATGTCATTTACCCAATTGGTATGACGCCCGTCTTTCGGTAGGGGAAGAGTGGCATGATTGAGCCATTTTTTTTATTTTTTATTTTATTTTATTAAGCCATGTTTTGAAAGAGCCGTTTTCATTTGCACGACAACTACCGCCTAAATGTTGTGCAATATTTCTGAAGTTTATTCTCTATCCCGTGAGAATTTCAAAAAATTCTGCTTTATTCCCTGAAGTCCTGACTCACTCGCTCACTCACGCATTTATTTATACACCCAGACCCATCAACGCCTGCCTTAGACCTAGCAGGTCTACATTATAAAGGAAACCAAAACCTCCAAGGTTTTGGGCTGGAGGTGAGTCAGTGAGTGAACGAGTGAGTGAGTGAATCATGACTTTTATACCCGACTGCCTAAAAAGAAGGGTAATATCTTTTGGGTATATGTATGTACGTTTGTTTCTTTGGTTAAGTCTATAGCTTAAACGGCTTGATGGATTTTGTATTGCGTGGTGTAGTTAGATTCGCTTTGATCCCGCGAGTGACAAATGGATATATTTTATCCGACGGCCCAAATAAGAGAGATAATGTTTTAATGCAAAGTTTTCAATTTTAAATGAAATTGGTTTAGTTATTATATATTCAATAAATTGACTGTGCTTTTTTACTTATTACACCATTCATCAATCATCATATCAGCTCATGAACGTCCCCACCGAGGGGCTCGATCCTATCCTGAATTAGGGCGATTAGGCTTTAGTCGACCACGCGGGCCCAGTGCGGGTTGTTTACACTATTAATCTTAGCGAAAACTTTTAGCGATGAATACATAAGATAAATGATATTATGTTTCTAAATACATTATGAAACTTTAGGATTATCTGTGGGACTTATTCAAGTGAACAAAACAATTTATCATTTATAAATGTATGTAAAATGATTCTGCTTGGATAGTGTTTATGTCGGCGGCAGATAGCGATCTGCCCAGGAATCCAAGCCAGATCATGAAAAACCCAGGTATTTCATCGCAGGGCTCTGAAAAATACTAAAGGTTAGGTTCGTTTGGCATATGTGGTGCTACCGCAGAAATGAGCGTTGCTCCATCGACTCTATTTTTTCGGAGCTCCACGATAAAATGCTTGGACTTTTCAGGATCTGTCGGGTAATATCAAGGTTGACTGGAAGAGATCCCGAAAGGGATAAGTCCGCCTTTGCTAAATGTATTTTCTTTTGTCTAAATATTTAATGTATTTGTTTTAAAGCAATAAAGAATTTACAAACAAACAAACAAACAATATCTGGGCAGCTATCGATCTGCCGCCAACCTATTATATAGGTGCAGGGTAACTCGGACTGTTACATAACTGCACACCTCTTAGCTCGTAATTCGGTTCATGAAACTGAACAACTTATCCTAAGAGAACAACACCAAATTCACAAAAAAGACTTAAAAAAATGTGTGTGTCAGCTCCGTCGCACGACTGGAGTTAACTCCTTACTAACGATTATAAATTTGCTGGGGGACGGTGGCCAATTTTTTCAATTCTGACAACGGATTCGTTATTATGACTTCAAGGACTCTCAGATTTCGATTTTGGCAGCAATCGGTCCAGTAACTAAGAAGTCCAAAATGGCAGCCACTTTTTTCAATTCTGACAACGTATTCGTTATAAGGGACCTCAGGCCCCTCAGATATCGATTTTAGAAGCAATCGGTCCAGTAACTTTAAAAATCAAAATATCGGCCATTTTTTTTCATTTCTGACAACGGATTCGTTGTAAGGGACTATCTGAGGGTGGGTCCCCTCAGATATCGATTTTGGAAGCATTCCGTCCAGTAACTAAAAAGTAAAAAATGACGGCCCCTTTTTTTTATTCTGGCAATAGTTTCGTGATAAGGAACCTCAGGAACCCTCAGATATCGATTTTGGAAGCAAGCGGTTCAGTAACTAAAAAGTTCAAAATGTCGGTTACTTTTTTCAATTCTGACAAGACAAATCTATTGACATCTCACACATCTCCAAAATTCATCAAGCCGTTTAGGCTACAGGACAGGAAATAAAAATACATACATACACCCAATTAAGTTGCGCACAAAATTAATAACTATACTATACAACTAACACATAACTTAGCGCATAACGTCTGATTTTACTCCTCATAAATTTTCATACCACGGGCTTATATTTGAAAATCGATTCATAAGGAGTAAAAGGTATGTGGCCGTGCGTGGAAAGTGGCCCTAAGTGACCGGATCCGTAAACTCCAATAAACTCCAAAAATAGTGAATCAGTTATTTCATTCTATAAACGCGAAAGTTTGTATGTATAGATGTATGGATGTTTGTTACTCTATTACACAAAAACTACTAAACGTATCTAGCTTAAAATTTGGTAGGTAGACAGATTAGGACCTGGATTAATATATAGGCTACTTTTTTCTACTCTCGCGAGCCACTTGCGGCACGCGCACTGCGTACCCTCGGAGACTGTCATAGAAACTATGTTCACGCGAGCGAAGACGCTGGCAAAATCTGTAGATAGTACCTATGAGAAGTCAATTTTTAGGGTTCTATACCTAAAGGGTAATACGGAACCCTATCACTAAGAATTCGCTGTTCGTCCGTCTCTCTGTCCATCTGTCACCAGGCTGTATTTCATAAACCGTGATAGCTAGACAGTTGATATTTTCACAGATGATGTATTTCTATTGCCGCTATAATAAAAAATACTAAAAATTAGAAAAAGTTAAAAAATAAGGGAGACTCCATACAAAAAAAGCGCCATCTAGTATGATGGGACGGAACCCTTTATGTGCGGTTCCGACTCGCACTTGGCCGGTTTTTTGAGTACACAGTCCGTGTGGAAAGTAGTCCAGTCCCATTGTGATGGTTCCTGCGCGACGCCATACGGAACCCTCATAATAATAACTTTTGTAACAGAACTACTGCGTAACACCACATGGAACCCTAATAATAATATTGAGTTGCTGAACTGTTTTTTTGAAGGTTCGGTCTGACACCGAATTCCTTAGCTCACCAAAATTCGATACCAAAATTTTCACTAAGACACAGGGGTTCAGTCTTAGTGGGAAAGGTGGGACCTGTTCACCATGAGCTGAATAACCAGCTATAAACACATTTGTAACCATTCGGGTACTGGGTACTGTTTTCCTTCTTCCAGTTACAATGTAAATTCAATAAAAAATACCTTCATTTGCACGAAAATATCAAAGTGACGTTTATCGAATTGAAAAACTTTACGTTTATTCTTGCAGGAGTGTCGACGTAAGTTTGTAAGCCTGATGTCCTACCCCGAACTTCCCGCGCAAAGTAATCTAAAACAAATAAAGATGAGCGGGACCTCCTCGGGGTTTATTCTACTTCTCTCTTTGAATTTGTTTCATGGCGACATATACTTTAATTCGCTCGATAAGTAATCGACATCCAACAATCGGCTTTGACCCACAAGTTTCTCTTTATGATAAGTTGGTAATGATAAAAAATGCACATTTAGATTCTGGTTAAATTGAATTTAAATTTTTATTCAAAATTGGTAAGCCCTTATCAATTTTTGTGTAAGATAGCAAAAATTCCGGCAGCATAATATCTGATAAGAAGTGACTCATTTTCTGATAAAGGTTAAGGAGTGTATCCTTAAGTAATCTAATCAATTCTTAGAATTGTTTTTCTATTGAAATCATCATTTTTATTTATTTATTTATTTGATGCAAAAATACAGATAAAACACAGCACAAAAAATATACAAAAATTACTACAAATATCTACAACTGTATTTCTGTGTATTTGTGTGTGCTTATGTGAGTTTATTGAATTATTCACAATCGTTTAGGCCTTGGCATTATCTCACTTGATGGTAAGTGACCATGATGCCGAAGATGGAAGCGAGCTTACCAAGATTCTCCAACGTAATGGTAAACTGAATATCTTATCCTCAAGCCCGAACACGCTACTAACATGCACATGACCATGAACATGCAACAATGCTAACAGCATTGGTGTTTGGCGGCAAAAATAAGATGAGAGTCAGCTAGCCAGGCGGGCTTAGAAAACGCACTTCCACTTACCTTAGCGAGTCTCACAAAGTTAGATTCCGTCGGGAATCAAACCCGCGAATTAGTGAGGTAAAGCTAATAAACGTAACTATTAACACGGCGACAATGACACTGGGTCATATTGACCCGAATGATTTTCAATTGGGGAAATTTCGAAAAAACATCTCTATGCAAGACACTATCGACTCTCGGCAGGAAATAACTTCGAAGGCTGCATATCTCGCGGTTGTGCATTTGTTTGTCACTTAAAAGGCCACGTCAGACACTCTTCCGTGGGATATACAGCCTCATCACTGACGACCTTGGATGATGCATCCTATGGAGTGTCATAGTAGTGTGTGTCATGTCATATTATAATCGTTATTGGTTTTCTCAGTAGCTGAAGATACGACCTCAATTCATATGATTCGTACCATAGTGTAGTGAGAAAGCGCCAGTAAAGAATGGGGAAATATCTTTTCCTGAATAAAACGGCTACAGCCAGAGATATGCTATATATAAGGGGAGGTAGATAGGTTACATGCGTCTAAAAAGTGAAGCAAAAAAAAGATGCCAATTGGAATATCTTTTCTTAGTAACATTCGGTGCAATAGAAGGGAACTACCTATAACATTGTGTGTGTAAATGGCTTCGATTTTCAAATGTTGTTTGTTAGTGCATAACCCATCTATGGTAACAAATCTCTGGCTACAGCTCTATATATTTTTAGTTCTAAAAGAGAAAATATTTTTGTTGCCCTTTTGAGGTTATTGTATTGAAACCAAATCATAATTTGATATCTAAATTAACTTAAACATCTAGGATAAACAATGACTTCATGGTCATGCAATAGTTCTTATTTTCGATTAAATTTGTTATAATTTAGCAGATAACCAGATATAATTAAGAAAAAAAACATTCGGGTCATATTAACCCCGCGTCATCGTCCGCGTTATCTTTTACACGTCATTAGGGTTAAGTTAGTATGTATATGTGCGCACGCGTGTGGATAAAGGGATAACGTAAGCGTAAAGTGCTTATAAATAACATTAATCTAATATTTACTTATAACATTAGCCGTGGTGCAGAGTGGAACAAGCCCGAAATAGAACCCTTCAGACGTCTCACGCATATAGAATCCCCCTTAACGGCCGCATGAATATAAAGAATATACCTTTTTTATATTCCAGTGGATAACCCACTCAAAAGTTTCCGTAATGTAATATTTTATTTTATCCACTTCTTGTAATGGTTAATGTATCTTTAGATAGATAGAAAATATTTAATATTTGCCGCAACACAAATACAGAACGGTCATCACATCACATTAATAATTATCACACCGAGGGGCTCGAGCCTACCCTGAATTAGAGCGATCGAGCCTTAGTCGGCCAGGCGGGCCCAATGCGGGTTGGTCAACTACACACACAACCTTAACAGAACGGTAAACTAACATAAAATAAACTAAAATAACGGTAAAAAATTAAGTAAGAATAACAGTCTAAGAATAATACGCAAGAATACACATCATATAATAGTGATGCGAATTTTAACGTGAAACGTCATTAAAATAAACACGCTTGGGACTGTGTCGGGGCACACTGCGTTTGGTGAAAGTATATATATTAGTACTAACACAAAATAACATACACCTCGTACGTCAACCAACAAGGTCAAACCAAGTCAAAAACCTGGACCGTAACGAAAGAGACTTAGATCTGTTTACTTTTCACGACAAGGCTAAGGCTCCATAGCCATACTGCCTGACTAGGCTAAGAGTCCATACCGCCTAATTACATACAACCTGGTAACAAAACACGAAGCCGCCGGCCCAGCTCCGCGTAGGGTGAAGCCCGGAGCGCTCCTTGCGAGGCTGGAGGCCAAGTTCCGCGTAGAGAGGGGAGGCCGGAGATTCCCTTCTGTAAAGTCAGGGACGTCAAAACATTTCACGTTAAACCAAAGCACACCCTAGACACTGCATACAACGGGCCAGAAATTACATTTCAAAAAAGGTATGACGGAACAAACCAAATGGCGGCGAAATCCTATACGTTCGACAACCAAACTGTAACCAATCTGTATCAATCTGGGTAACGAGGGGGTGAGGTCGCCATCTAGGGAGCGGCAAGGAGTGTCCATACTGTATGTAAGTACTAATATATGTACTTTGACCAAAGGCAATGTGCCCAGACACAGCCCCGAACGATTTTTAGGCTTCATTGTGCCATAGTATGGAAAAGGCTCCAACTCAACAAAAGCTGCGGCAATCCACAGTTTGACATAATATTTTGATCACAATGCATATTTTATAATAAAAAAAAAACCGGCCAAGAGCGAGTCGGACTCAAGCACGAAGGGTTTCGTACCATTATCTATAAAAATTACGTTTGTTGTATGGGAGCCCCCCTTAAATATTTCTTTTATTTTGATTTAATTATTTATTTTTAAAGTCAATAATTCAACTTAATATTCTATGAATATTTCAAGCGTCTACCTAATGCCTTTATCAATATCGAGCAAAAACGAGCAATAAAATCACGTTTGTTGTATGGGAGCCCCCCTTAAATATTTGTTTTATTTTAATTTAATTCTTTATTTTTAAATTGAATATATAACTAAATATAATGTGAATATTTTAAGCATCTACCCGTTGCTGTTATCAATATCGAGCAAAAACGAGCAAAAAAAAACACGTTTGTTGTATGGGAGCCCCCTTCAATATTTATTTTATTCTATTTTTTAGTATTTTTTGAAATAGCGGCAACAGAAATGCATCATCTGTGAAAATTTCAGCCTGGTGACAGATGGACAGACGGAGAGCGAAGTGTCAGTAACAGGGTCCCGTTTTTACCCTTTGGATACAGAGCCCTAAAAATATTTTTTTTTCTATAAATACATCTATTATTGTTATTGTGTAGCTTTATTAAAGAAAGTCTCGAAAGTAGGGGTACATTTTTTAAGTTTACGTGAGAACAATCCACTGGTTTCTTTTATATCAACGAGAACATAATTATCCTCTTTATAATTCCGACGACATATTTGTTGCCAGAATTACTGTAAAATGCACCCCTTAATTACCGTACATTTACCGTATTCGTTGGTTGTATGACAAGTCGCTATATTGTGCTTTTTCAACCTATAGACTTTATTGTGTTTGGCATCATTAGTCATTGAAGGCATAAGATCACCGTACTCTTGGTTGATCGTTCCTTGCACCCCTGCACCTCGTTGCAGCACGGTCATCTTCCATCTTCTATAGGTGGCCAAGCCACCGAAGATGAGCTGACGGCAATTAAAAAACTATAAAATAAAAAATGTATGTTTGTCTTGCATTCAGGTTTCATGGTGCTATATGATTGATTGTTTTGTATTTGATAGATGAATAACATAACCCTCCCATTGCGTAGTCGGGTTTTTACTCCTTTTGGAGAATTGAGGAATTTTCCCATATAAACCTATTCGTTTTAAAACAAAAAACTTAATTATTAATATTACAATACAATTAAATAAATAAATATTCTGGGACAAATTACACATGGTCATCTGGCCCCAAAGTAGGATTCCCTGTGTTATGGGTTACCAGAGACTGATATACATACTTATATACGTTTAAATACATACATATATAGATATTTAACACCCAGACACAGAGCAAACAAATCTGCTCATCACACAAATGCTTGCCCTGGGTGGGGATCGAACCCACAACCCTCGGATCAGTAGTCAAGGGCACTAACCACTGAGCCACCGAGTCAGTCAAATTATCATCATTACAGCTCATATACGTCCCCACCGAGGGGCTCGAGCCTACCCTGAATCAGGGCGATTAGGCCTTAGTCGACCACGCGGGCCCAGTGCGGGTTGGTCGACTTCACACACAACCTTCGAGTTTCTTCGCAGGCGTGTGCAGGTTTCTTCACGATGTTTTCCTTCACTGTTAAAGCAATCGGTAAGTATGTACGTAAGTTTTTGAAAAACTCATTGATACATTGGCCGTCCAGATTTGAACCCGGTACCTCTGGTTAGATGGACCGAGTCGTTACCGGTTGAGCCACCGACGCTTATTACAATACAATATTCTTTATTGCATCACAGCATAAAAAAAGAAATCAATAATAAATAAGAAAGCCTATACAATAGGCTAATATTAACTACTTAAACTTAACATTAATTACTTTTTACTGTTAGTCGTATTTACTATGCTCGGAATTTCCTTACGCGATCGAATCAGAAATGAAAAGATCCGCAGGAGAACCAAAATAACCGACGTAGCTCACAGAATCGCTAAACTGAAGTGGCAGTGGGCAGGGCACATAGCTCGTAGAAAATATAGCCGTCGGAGGAGTAAAGTTCTCGAGTGGCGACCGCGCACCGGAAAACGTAGCATAGGAAATCCTCCCACGCGGTGGGCCTAAGACTTGGTGATGATCGCGGGAAGCTGCAAGATGCGGGCAGCGCAGGACCGTTCGTTGGGGAAATCCTTTAGGGAGGCCATTGTCCAGCAGTGGACGTTTTGTTTTCGACTGATATGATGATGATAATTTAATGAAAAGTTTCAAACTTTTTGCTCCGAGTATAGGTTGCTTGAAGAAATTTGTTAATTTTTATGTATCTACTTTATGCAGCTTTTGGTGGAATTTAAGGTCACCTGTACCACACCCTGGACACTTCATACAACGGGCCAGAAATGACATTTCAAAAAAGGAATGACGGAACAAACAAAACGGCGGTGACAATCAAACTGTAACCAATCTGCATCGATCTGGGTGACGCGGGGGTAAGATCGCAATCGAAGGGCGGCAGGGAGTGTCTATACTCTATGTTAGTACTAATATAATATATACTATGCCTGTACATTTTGTTTTATCTAAAGGTTATTGAACTCTACCTAAATATCAAGTAACGACTGAATATAGTATACTAAGTCAGATACGCCAGAGTTTAGTGTCAACTGTTACCTATTATAATTTTGATAGTATTAATCGCATTGTTTAAACTATCAGACTACCGAGAATTAGTTAGGACTGGATCTTTGTATTAATCCCTTGAAATGCTGGAACAATAAATCCATCTAATATAAATACAACACTACTATTTGCTGCCAGTTACCCCTAGAGACGGCTCTCAGACCCAGTTAGGTCTCTGAAGACGTTCAAATTCCTGCTTATTATAACAGGGGCAAGTTATGCCGCAATCTCTATGCAATAAACAGTCAGCTGAAGGCACGTGCAGATGTAGACGACTTGAGATCAAGGAGTTAGAGCCTGCAAGAATGAACATCCTTACTTTCTCACTTATGAAATCAATATTCACCAATCTTGATGGAATTTGGCATGTTAGTAGCCTACGTCACTGGAAAGGACGTAAGCTACTTTTTATCCTGTGGAAATAGCATAGTCTGATGTAACTGAAAATATACCTGTGGCCCTTTGCTAAAAAAGATTGCATTTCACAAATTTTATACTTCCGTCGTTTTTATACTTCAACAAATTATATTTCGACATTTTTATTTCTCGACCTTAGAAATTATTTATACTTTGTCATTTTTCCATATCGTCATTTTTATAAAGCATTTCCCGACATTTTTATACCCCGTCATTTTTCCATGCCGACATTAGTAGCCTAAACCCATTAACATCGCAACAAACCAATGGATTGTTGTGTTTTTTGCACAGAGATAGTTGAGTAAGTGGGTAATTTCTAAATTTACTAATTAGTAAATCCTCACATAGTTCCCGTAGGGCTCTGGAGATCTCACGTCCATGATCCTTCAAAAGCAGTCATAAAAACGATGTCCACGCGGGTGAAGCCACGGGCAAAAGCTAGTTAAGTATAATACTGCTAGCATGTTTTTTTCCTAAGATTCTATCCGTACTTTGCAGTGCACATTTAACCGTTGTTTTCAATACGATGGGATTAATTATGTTTGTTTACCGGGCTACGCGTAACTTGCGAATAACCTACAAACATCCCTACTGCTGGGGCAAGAATCTCTTTTCAAGTTCTGGAATTTTAGGCCATACTGAACGTGACCATTTATTTTTTTCGTCAAAGCGACCAGCGGAGTCATGTAAAAAAAAATCTTTTTTATATTTTACTAGCGTTAACTTTTGAAAGTAATATTTTTTAATCTTTGCTAGCGTTTTTAGAAAATGAATTAAACTGAATTGGTTGAACAACCCGCACTGGGCCCGCGTGGTCGACTAAGGCTTGATCGCCCTAATTAAGGGTAGACTTGAGCCCCTTGGTGGGGACGTATAATATGATGAACACTGAATAATAAGTAGGATTTTTTGGTAAATAATATAATAGGTATATACTTAAATTAATTTATCTTTTGGTCTGTTTGCGAAATCGGAACGTTTTTGCCCTCGCTGGCGACAGCGGGACAAAGAGTCTGAAAGTGGGACTTTCTCGCCCCAAAAAGGGACGTATAGTCACGTTAGTCATACTCCACACATGGAGACCAAGTCCAGGCTGGTGGAGTTTGTAGGGCTAGTCGAAAACTCCACACAGTAGTATTTTAAGCCGCGTTTAAGGCATCTGACATGGGGCTTAACGACTGCTATGTAGTGAAAGTAACTAGCACCAACGGCTAATTGATTTTTGAATTGACTCAGTAAAATTAATTCATATCAGCCACAAATCGTCCACTGCTGGACAAAGGCCATATTAATTACCATAGCATTATTTTTATAATTATTATTAATTATTAAAAAAATGATTACTAACTTAGGCTAAGTCTTACTAATAAGATATGGATCACTGTTGTCTGAAAATAAATAATTGAATTGATATTGTTATGGCGATAGACGGGACAATGCGACAATAACATTTTGTCGTGCTGCAGGTAACTTTCACTGTTTAGAAGTGTCATTTTCCCGACGGTTTCGGAGTCTCACAAGTCACGCCAAATTATAATACTAGTTTTTAAATTGCTCGTATGATATAAAAGTTGTATCTGAAGGTAACTTGAAAGCTCTATCAGTAAAGTAGGCAAATAGAAATTCAAAAAATGACTTATTGGCTTGCGCCACCATCGATACTTACCTCAATCGATGGACAGACTGTATCACCACCAATCTAAAATAAGGACTTATAATATTAAAAGAACTTTCCGCCAGTGAACAAAACTTCGTGTAGTATGGAGATTATCATAAGAGTGGGAAACAGGTAAAAGTTATTTCCCAAAACCGGTGTGCATCGAGTTTTTTTTTACAAAATAACGTACCTACAGGATTTCCTGATTTCATCATATCAACTCATATACGTTTCCACCAAGGGGCTCCAGCCTACCCTGAATTAGGGCAAAAGGGCCTTAGTCGACCACGCGGGCCCAGTGCGGGTTAGTCGACTTCACACACAACCTCCGAGTTTCTCCGCAGGCGTGTGCAGGTATTCTCACGATGTTTTCCTTTACCATAAGAGCGTCGGATAAATTTCTTGATTTATCCAATCAAAATTATTTAAGACGGTATAATCTCAATGTATAAACGATTTTTTCCTTTGAAATAACGTATAAAAACGAACCTTTAGTCAGCGAAATTGGAAGAAATAAAATTATGGAGATGAGCACGACAAAAGTGAAGATCTTTTATCGAATAAATATGTCACTGATTTCAATGTTCGGTTCCGTACAGGCAATCCGGGGAAAAAATAGGAAAAATAAATTGTACAGATAAACGTGCCAATATAAATCAAAGCATGGCCTACCTTTATAACTTCCATGCGATAACCCTCTCCTTTTCAGGGTTCTGTGCCCAAAGGGTGACAAATGGGACCTTATTACTAAGCCTACGCCGTTTGTCCCTCCGTCGATCACAGATCTATATCTTTTTAACCGTAATAGGTAGCCAATTGAAATTTTAACACAATTTTTTTACTTCTTCTTTTTCTTATCTTGTGGCACTTAGCATCACCTGCGGTCACGTGTAGGGTATTTTAGATTAACACCTACGGACGTGTACAACGCGACCTTCGTACACATATGGAATCAGATGTGTAGGTTTCCTCACTATATTTTCCTTCACCGCTAAAGCAATCGGTAAGTATATGTACGTAAGTTCGGAAAAACTCATTGGTACATTGACCGTCCGGATTTGAACCCGGGACCTCTGGTAAGCAGTGAGTATATTTTGGCAGTTTTGATTTTGTGGTTCACGTAGAAAGCCAGGGTTCAAATGCAGGTTAAGAATACATATATTTTTGTATGGAACTTTACAGTCGGTAGGCTGCCCCTAGGCATAAGGATCCTAAAACATTCAGTGCTGGTACATGGTTATTCTATGCTGGTCGGCTCAACACTTTTGTGTCGAAAGATTAACCCCAGACTTTCAATATCTCGAAAGCTAGGTACAACGCTCGAAATAGGGTTATGTTGGATAAACGCCGCCGTCAGTAGATTCTATCCAAATCTCAGATCACTCAACTCAAATCTTACCGTAGATACCGCCATACTGCCGTTCACAACATTGCCTTTCTTTATGTACACAGGTTATCATCATATCAGCTCGTGTACGTCCCCACCGAGGGGCTTGAGCCTACCCTGAATTAGGGCGATCGGGCCTTAGTCGATCACGCGGGCCCAGTGCGGGTTGGTCGACTTCACACACAAACTGCGAGTTTCTTCGCAGGCGTGTGCAGGTTTCCTCACGATGTTTCCTTCACCGTAAGAGCGGCGGATAAACGTACATATGAAATCTAAATTCGAAATTATATTGGTACATGGCGGGATTCGAACCACGACCTCCCGGACAGGAGGCGGCGGCCCTAGCCTAGGTTATCCTACTAATATTATAAATGTGAAAGTTTGTATGTATGGATGTTTGTTACTCTTTCGCGCTTTAACCACTAGACGGATCGGTATGAAACTTGGCACGCATATAGATTAGGTCCTGAATTAGGACATAGGCTACTTTTTACCCCGGGAAACATCTTATTTTCACGGGAAAATCGAAAACAACGCGGGCGTAGCCGTGGTCGGACGGCTAGTTCATATTAAACGGAACCCATAGTGCACGGGTCTGATTCACCGCTTGCCCATAGTCTATTTGTTATTTTTATTTTCAACCATTAATTTCACGCTAAAACTTACGACCACCAGTATATCAACCTAAGAACGGACATCGTGCTATTTAAAAACGCGATAAAGCCCGCCGGTGTCCATGCCAGCCGTTAATAATTTGTTTTGAAATAAAATATGACGACCTGAGCTCGGGAAATTTCATTACCAGTACGCCTCGGGCTGGATTAGTCCGCAGAATATATTTTTACTATAATAGAGTGAGCTCGACAAAAAATTCATCTGCTGAAATCCAATTTAATAAATAGGTTGATCACTCTACCACACCCTGGACACTTCAAACAACGGGCCAGAAATGACATTTCAAAAAAGGAAAGATGGAACAAACAAAATGGCGGCGTAATCCTAAACGTTCGACAACCAAACTGTAACTAATCTGTATCAATCTGGTTTCCCGACTCCTACAATTTGGGGATCTTCAAGGCGAGAGTGAATAGGCATTATTTGAGTTTGCGTATACTATCCTCGACTATATCGTCACTTACCATCAGGTGAGTAGTCAAACGCACTCAAAAAATTTATAACCAATCTATATCAATCTGGGTGACGAGGGGGTGAGGTCGCAATCTAGAAAGCGGCAGGGAGTGTCCATACTGTATGTTAGTACTAATATAATCTACATCTTCACTAATATTATAAAGAGAAAAGATTTGTATTTTTGTGTGTTTGTATATTTTGAAACGCAAACTATCGTTTCGAGCCGATCTCATTTCGTGCGTTTCATAATTAAATTCTCTTTTGATTTTGTTCCTCTATGGAAATTTAATTTGAAAATATTGGTGACTTTTTTGACAAGAGGAAAAGAAAAGGTTGACCGTGATCTCTTTGACAGTGATGAGTATTTAAATTTTTATATTAATGTTTCGTTGAGGCCCACTATTTTATTCAGTGGTAAGTAATTTGTATAAGGAAACCGCTTTGCGTGTATTTTTGGTACTGCTGCGAACTAGATCTATATATGTCCGTAGGGTTCTTCCACTCCCCTTGCGAAGTTGACATCCCCGAAGGTTCATCCGACTAAGGATTGATCCTGGGATGGAGCTGTGCTGACCACCAGCCAGTCCTTTGCACTGCCCGCCCAGCTGCTTGCCAAAAGGGAAGTGAATGCTTAATTTATCTTTTATCCCGAGCGACTCTCTGGCCATTGGTCCTAGAAGATTTCCTGCCTCCAGTTTCTAACGATTTAGTTATTTGTTTTAAATTTTAAAAATGTTTTGTACCTAATACGTGTTTTTTTTTAGAACGATAGGGTAATTCAGACCAAAGTGAAATTTAATTATTTTAGGACTTAGTAACTTATTTAAGTACCAAAGGGACGGCGACGATCGTTGCCTACCGGCATTCTATAAAATAAGCTTTTTATATTCAAATAAAATTGTCACTTTAGATTTATTTCAGGAAATTGTCCAAAAATATATTAGGTTATTGTTTTATATCAACACGGTCATCCAATGTACATCACATCTTTTTCTAGTACTTATATTGTTCCTTCTTTTTTAGAAAAATTATAAAATACATATATTCTAATTTACCCCATAATATTTTTCTTAAAACTCCGTTTAGGCCCGAACCTCTAAATCTTACGTATTATATGTGGCAAATTCCGTAAGGGTTTTTATCCCCAGTATCCATTATTTTTGTCACATATTTATGGCGCCCGAACTAATGTTTTTACCCCCTTTTCTGCCGAACTAATGTTTTTACCCCCTTTTCTGCCTTTAATCTTTCCCTAACGTACCCGTTTTTTTTGTCGTTCGTGGGTGTATCCGTTTTACGGATAATATGGTTCAAGTTTTAATACCTCAAGACCCTTACTTAATTTAATCGTGCAGTTTTCTTTGAAACGTAAGGTTTTTTTGTTTGTATGCACGGTATTTTTTTGCTTCTCTTAACACGGGTCGTTTTTTTCCCGGCTTATTGGCATTATACCTCTTTCGGATAATTGCTTACGTGTTGATGAGTTGTTTTTGCCTGTGTATTCCCTTACGATTCCAAGAGAATTTTTAATATAAGTAGTCAATGGCCAGACTCTAGATTTCTTTCAATCGAAAGTCGGGACAGACTTACTTTTAGTTCACGATTATTTAACGTTGTTTTAAGGGAAAAATCTTTAAGGGTTACTGTTTGGAATATTTTTACGCGTTGCTTTGCGAGGTACTCCTTAAATTTTTGGCGTACCCTGTTCACTTTTATGTGACAACGTTTCTGTATTCCGCAGTATTGTTTAGATTTCTTGAGGTCTTATAACAATTTTCCATTTTTCAAATTTCTTTCATTAATCTTGCCCTTGTCTTACCTCAAATGGCCTATTTTTCGGTAGAGTTGTCCCTTTAGACTCTTGCGTATCGCGTTTCAGACTTCCGGTGTTTATTTTATCCGTGAGTCGGATTTTCACGCATCCGCCTTTACCGCTTTTGTCCACATTTTCGCTGGGGTAACCGACAATGTTTTGCAAGTTTTTTTCAGTTTTTATCAACCCTATTGGTCTTTAATGTTTTACTAGTTGTTTGGTTTCTCCTGTTTTATTAAGTGACTAGTTTTAGGCTCAATACACAGTGATCCTCTAACACTAGTGTGTTGTTGGGGTTATTAAGTTTGTTCACTTTTAGATGGAGTTTTTGCCGTTTGTATGTGTAGCTTCGTGTATAAATGTCAATTTCTACCAGCTTCAAGTAAACGTTTGTAGTTAACTAGTTACTTAGAGAGTTTTTATTTTTTGTTCTTCAGGGCTGTCCAACGTCCATAGGGTTGTCCAAATTTAAAAAATTTTTGGACTTCTCGCCTTTTTTTTGTGAGTTTGTGGGTATTTTGAAACGCAAACTATCGTTTCGAGCCGATCTCATTTCGTGCGTTTCATAATTAAATTCTCTTTTGATTTTGTTCCTCTATGGAAATTTAATTTGAAAATATTGGTGACTTTTTTGACAAGAGGAAAAGAAAAGGTTGACCGTGATCTCTTTGACAGTGATGAGTATTTAAATTTTTAGTTTTATATTAATGTTGCGTTGAGGCCCACTATTTTATTCAGTGGTAAGTAATTTGTATAAGGAAACCGCTTTGCGTGTATTTTTGGTACTGCTGCGAACTAGATCTATATATGTCCGTAGGGTTCTTCCGCTCCCCTTGCGAAGTTGACATCCCCGAAGGTTCATCCGACTAAGGATTGATCCTGGGATGGAGCTGTGCTGACCACCAGCCAGTCCTTTGCACTGCCCGCCCAGCTGCTTGCCAAAAGGGAAGTGAATGCTTAATTTATCTTTTATCCCGAGCGACTCTCTGGCCATTGGTCCTAGAAGATTTCCTGCCTCCAGTTTCTAACGATTTAGTTATTTGTTTTAAATTTTAAAAATGTTTTGTACCTAATACGTGTTTTTTTTTAGAACGATAGGGTAATTCAGACCAAAGTGAAATTTAATTATTTTAGGACTTAGTAACTTATTTAAGTACCAAAGGGACGGCGACGATCGTTGCCTACCGGCATTCTATAAAATAAGCTTTTTATATTCAAATAAAATTGTCACTTTAGATTTATTTCAGGAAATTGTCCAAAAATATATTAGGTTATTGTTTTATATCAACACGGTCATCCAATGTACATCACATCTTTTTCTAGTACTTATATTGTTCCTTCTTTTTTAGAAAAATTATAAAATACATATATTCTAATTTACCCCACAATATTTTTCTTAAAACTCCGTTTAGGCCCGAACCTCTAAATCTTACGTATTATATGTGGCAAATTCCGTAAGGGTTTTTATCCCCAGTATCCATTATTTTTGTCACAGTTTGTAATGGATAAACTCAAAAACTACTAAACCGATTTTAAAAACTCTTTGACTATTAGAATGCTACATTGTCGCTGAGTAACACAGGCTATATTTATTATATAATATTGTCATTTGATCCATCTTAAGGCTTTAAATTTAACACTTTTAAAATTGATATGTCCCAAGTAGCACTCCTCAAGCCTGTATCGCATATCGGCAAAAATCCGCTGGCAGAGCTCTGGCGGAATTTCTTGAACTTCTTGTCGTATATTTTTTTAAAGAGTTTGAATGGATTTTGGGGAGTTATTGTACACTCTAGCCTTTAGATATCCCCACAAGAAAAAGTCACATGGAGTTAGATCAGGTGATCTTGGGGGCCAGGATATGTCTCCAAACCTACTGATCACTTTTCCCGGGACTATGCTCGTAACTTTGCACATAGACGCTCTAGCAAAATGCGCAGTGGCGCCATCTTGTTGAAAATGGGTTTTGGTATTGTACCCATCAGAATTTTGCAGGGCTGGGACAAAAGCCAAAGAAAAAAAAGTGCTGCCTTGCTCTAAGTAGAGAATCACCACTCTTAAAGTACGCTTCCACAGCGAACGCGCAATGCGGTCCATGCCACTGACTCATCATTACTAAAACGTCCGCAATGCTCACGCACCATTTGGTACCGTCCTCATGCGTTTCGTTCATGCATATGGAGAGTTTAAAGCAGAAAATTTCCCAGCGGACACCCTTTAATAATATAAAAATAATAATGATATATTGATATGAGCATCGGTAGCGTAACGGTTAGGGCCGCTACCTCCCTGTGGTTCGAATCCTGCCACGTACCAATGTGTTTTCGAATTTCGATTTCATATACGTACGTTTATCCGACGCTCTTATGTTGAAGGAAAACATCGTGAGGAAGCCTGCACACATGTGCGAGAAACTCGAAGGTTGTGTGTGAAGTCGACCAACCCGCACTGGGCCTGCATGGTCGACTGAGGCCCGATCGCCCTAATTCAGGGTAGGCTCGACCCCCTGAATGATATAATAAGTGTATTATTAATACATATTATTTTTGGATATATTAAATTTATAATCATTCAAGGAATAAATTATTAAACATTATGTTTCTCTGTCAACTCTAAATTGTGACTCTAACATAATTATCGCTAGCGTTAAAAAGAACCGTATTTAATTTGTTTATGATATTTTAATAGCATCATTTAAGGATTTGATAATAAAAAAAATTAAATCTACAATTGGGAAGCCCTTGGCATTATCTAACCGAGAACAAGGATGTCATAGATGGAAGCGGGCTTACCAAAATTTCTCAACGCAACGGGGAATTGGCTATCTTATCCATAAGCCGGAACACAGTAATGCTGTGGATATTGGTGTTTGGTAGCATGACTTAAATAAGATAGCTAGGCGGGCTTAGAAAATGCCCTATCATAGAGTAAAACGAGTTTTACGAAGATGGACCCCGCCGGGAACCGAACCCGTGATGCAAATATGACGACCACGCTGTGGCGTCACACAATTATTCATTGATGTTTGTGTTGGAACTTACGTAAACATTAGATGTCTTGATTATAATTTATCTTTAATGTGATATAATAAAATTGGTGTAGGTCTCGTTAACGCGGCTTCTACACATCATCTGAACAATTTTTGTTCTATGACTTTGCTGAAATCGCAAAAAAAACTCAACTATTCATACAAAATCGATCAGCTGATCGACCAATTTTGTGCATTTTTTGTATGGTGAATCGATTTTTTAGAATTGACTATCCTTGGTGAAAATTGTTTAGTATGATGAGTATAACCTCCAGTTTACGGGTCTAACACGTTTTTTTTATCTGTGCGGGAACACAAAACTTTGTCCTTCTTTATCACGCTTTGTCCCTTGTATATAACGCTTTGTCCCTCTGTATATAACAGGCTCCCGACTGATGTCACTAGCGCTCCCAGTTTACCATCGTTCAAAAAAAAACTGAAAAAATGTCTTATCGAGAAGGCATTTTATTCCTGTGATGAATTTTTAAAATTGAATGTTGTTTAATATTTACATTATTTTTAATTATTTTGTTTTACAACTTAATTATTTTTTACTTTGTAATCTCAATGACGTAAGTTTTATTTTTCATGATAATTATACATATAATCTTTTGACCTGTAACTTACCATTACCAATAAATTTGTCTATGTCTATGTCTATCTTGATTCTTTATTTTATTCTGATTTTATTTTCTTGATTTTTTTAAAGCACTTATAAATGTTTGTTTTGACCACTGACACGAGCTTTAAACTAATACTCGACCAGCAATTGCTTCATTTCTTCCTTCTGCTTTTAACGCTACCTTCATCATCATCATCATCATAATATCAGCCGAAAAACGTCCACTGCTGGACAAAGGCCTCCCCCGACGACCAGTCCCCCTCCCGTACTGCCATGCCGTAACGCTACCTCATCTAGTAAAAAAAACTAATTCCTGGAATGCAATATCGGTGAGGCTTCCATTCTATGTTCTCTGCCGGCTTTTGAGGTAGCGCGGCGGCTACGTGACTTATTATGTCGGCTGCTGCGGTGCACCCCACAACTATGTGTTGGTGTTAATGAACGACAAAACAACAGTACTATACTTGGAAAAACACGTATTATAAGGTTTTGAAAAATACTTACAATACTGAGCGAAATTCCCAAGACTACTTATTACCAAAAGAATTGTTATTGGATGGGTCACTTCATTTATAACAAAATACCGCAGTCGTTTAAAGATCTGCCTTTCAATAGATTTAAGAAAACCCTACGTGAATGGCTTCTTCATAATAATATGTTCTATTCTCTTGATGAGTTTTTGGGTCACAAATTATGATGTATTGTTAAGGATTAAATATGAAGTTTTTTTTTGTTTTGTTTCTATCTATTTGTTACTGTAATGACATTTGCATGCTGTTGTTCTATATGGCTAAACAAGTGATTCCTACTTTAACAACGAACATCATTTCACTTACTGTACCTTGTTTAAAAGCAAATAAATACTTACTTACTTACTAAAAATATTCTCCCTATGACTCGCATCAATGGCTCCCAAATCAAACTTGACTGTAAAAAGCCAACGAATTGTGAAGGTTTAAAATTAAAATATTATTCATAAAGTAGCCTTTGCCTTTGGCTGCAACCGCGTTGATGTCGTTTTTATGAATGTATATCTTATGTGTTAATTTCAAAAATCCAGCTTTATTCCTTATTATGTGAATACCTTCTAAACTTCGTAAAATATAGAAATAGAAAATTTTCATTGAAATCCGTCAAGCCGTTCCGGAGCATAATCGAGACAAACTTTCAGCCAGACAGTAAAAAATTCAAAAAATGATCTTTTATGATTAGGCATTGTTAAAGTAGCAATTTTCACTTAAATCTTGGCATTTATTACGAAATCACACACACATTACTTACTTATACAGGGTGTAACAAAATCGGTGTAGGTTCCGTTAACTGGGGCTTCTCCTCATTATACTGAACAACTTTTGCTCTACAAATTTGCTGAAATCGCAATAAAAAAAAATACTCTTCATAGAAATTATTCTTCATAGAATAGAAGGATCGAAATTTGTTTTTGAGAATTGACTATGGGTCCCTTGGGGAAAAATGTTCAGTATGATGAGTAGAACCCCCAGTTAACGGGTCCTACAGCAATTTTTTTAAACCCTGTACTGATTAAAATTTTCAAACAACGTTTCAAATATCATCAATCGTTAAATTTCCGTTGCAGCTGTCAATGATTGTTGCCAGAAAAATTATTCTAATATTTTCAGGAACGGTCCAAGTTTGAGTCTTCTCGATAACGATATTTTGTTGTTTGTAATTAGTACACCCTCTGTGTACTGATTACAAACAACAAATTATCGTAAACTGTCTAAACTGTAAAACTGGATCCAAAATCTTGATACTAATTTGTAGTTTATATTGCAGAATAAATCGTCGTTGGTGTAATGGCCAGGGTCGCTACCTCCTGTCCGGGAGGTCGTGGTTCGATCCTGCCACGAAACAATGTGTTTTCGAATTTCGATTTCCTATGTACGTTTATCCGACGCCCTTATACGGGGAAGGAATACATCGTGAGGAAACCTGCATCCGCCTGCCTAACTCGAAGGTTGTGTGTGAAGTCGACCAACACGCACTGGGCCCGCGACTAGGGCCCGATCTCCCTAATTCAGGGTAGGCTCGAGTCCCTCGGTAGGTACGTCTATGAGCTAATGTGATTGATTGATTATATTGGCCTTTTTGCATCTGAAACTTTATATATAAAAAAACTTTTAGTTTCTTTTTTATTATGACATGGCCCTTTTAAAGCCAAAAATTATACTTTTTTGTTTATTTTAATTTTGACATTTTATCTTTAAAAAGGATTTTTTTTATTATTACTTAAGTATTATTGTCTTGTAACATTATTTTATTCTAAGACATAGCCCTTTTTTAGCTGAAATAATTACAATTTTACTTATTTTTATTGTAATCTATGTCACTTCTCACCCCTTCAACGACTTATGTGCATGTAATCACGTCAACCCGTTGCTCCGTTCTCCAAATACCTCGGGTACTAAATGTCAGGTCTATGTCACTTTCCACTCCCTCAACTCTATCTCTGTGCAAACAATAACGTCGATCCGTCATTCCGTTGCAATTTTTTAAGAAATCACGCAAAGTTTCTTTAATTTAAATAATAAATTCATCATTACAGCTCATATACGTCCCCACCGAGGGGCTCGAGCCTACCCTGAATCAGGGCGATTAGGCCTTAGTCGACCACGCGGGCCCAGTGCGGGTTGGTCGACTTCACACACAACCTTCGAGTTTCTTCGCAGGCGTGTGCAGGTTTCCTCACGATGTTTTCCTTCACCGTTAAAGCAATCGGTAATGATATTATGTACGTAAGTTTTTGAAAAACTCATTGGTACATTGGCCGTCCAGATTTGAACCCGAAAATAATAAATTAAATAAAAATAACTTTTTTGCAGAGAATTATTTTAAAAATCTTTAAATCTTCATTTTATCTTTAAATTTTAAAGATAAAATGAAGGTAAGCTGTTTATTTGTAAAAAGGAAATTGAATTTTAAAGTTATAGAAATACGAAATACTCGGATTTGGATTTATAATTTGTTGGTGTTAACTCTTATCGAGAACAATACGTAAAGCGAGTAACAATATGGCTCTAAGTCATTAACAGGCAAACTTTCTCGCTTTACGCTACAACTGACTTCAAACTCGGAACAACTCACTTCAAACAAGAGCTTCTCCAAGTCTGCTTCTTCTTATCGTGATATGGTTGTTAGATTCCAAGCAATCCGGTATTTGTGATACTAGTTATTTCAGTTACTTTTCATCATGTCAGCTCATATACGTCCCCACCGAGGGGCTCGAGCCTACCCTGAATTAGGGCGATCGGGCCTTAGTCGACCACGCGGGCCCAGTGCGGGTTGGTCGACTTCACACACAACCTTCGAGTTTCTTCGCAGGTGTGTTGTGCAGGTTTCCTCACGATGTTTTCCTTCACCGTTAAAGCAATCGGAGAGTATATATGTACGTAAGTTACGAAAAACTCATTGGTACATTGGCCGTCCGGATTTGAACCCGGCACCTCTGGTTAGGACGACCGAGTCGTTACCGGTTCAGCCACCGACGCTTTTATCAGATACTTTTATCAACTATCAAAAACGACATTTTGTTATGAAACTGTATGTGCTACAAGCATATGACGTCATTGTCTTTAACGAATCAATTTAATCATTTTAAAAAGTATTGTATTTTAAACAGAATGCATAAGTTTTTGTGCCTTGGTAGGAGAAGGGCTATTTAGCAAATAATATAAATAAATATGAATAAAAGAAAGTCGTGTCAGTTACACCATTTATAACTCAAGGACGGCTGGACCGATTTTGCTAATTCTTTTTTTGTTGAGTTCGTTATTTTAAGGTGAAGGATTTAGGTTGAGTAGGATAGTGTAGTGTAAGATAAGGTAGGGTAGTGGATGGTAGTGTAGGGTGGGGTATGGTAGGGTAGGGTAGTGTTGGGTAGGATAGGGTAGTGTAGTGTAGTGTAAGGTGGAACGAAGTTTCCCGGGACAGGTAGTTACTTTATAATTTATGTATGATGATACTGTCAAATAATCTTGATGAAGCAACTATCGGGGTCTAGTGTTGTCTCGATCGGGGTCACGTGAAGAGTAGTGCTGTGCTTTACAAATAAACATTTCAACAATAACTAGTATCTCATCTGTGCTGTTAGTGCCTAACCAGTAAATGAAATGTGAAGGTCTTGTCACTAAGTTTTCTGTTTTTGATGTGTAACATCTTTGCTCTCGCTTTCCTGCAATTTGTGGGAGTGATTTCGTGAAATGGGACGAAAATGTGTAACATGGGACGGAAATGTGTAACAGGAAGTCGCGAAAGCGCGGAATTCTACTTTACGAGAGTCCGACTCGCACTTGGTCGGTTTTTTTCGTTACTGTCAGATCCGCCACCCAGGTACAATATCGTCATCAAATCTAACTAACCTAAAGTATTTTGTCACAATGTTACACATCATATGCGAGTACTGTAGGTCTCGCTCGAATTTATTTTTTTTCATTACACCGTATTGGGGTAATATCGAGATACACTCCGCCCACAAGGTGCGCCACTTGTACAAATCATTGACCCAAAACATCCAGCTACCGTCACTTATCTTGGTCTAATTTACCCGGCGTCCCAAGCTACTTATTTTTATCGCTTGACTCTCTTGATTTAAATCATCTAATACTCCTTCACTTCCTTCCTTAAAACCTTTATAATTGGTAACATTCCGATCACGTATTAAAAGTCATGTCGCTGGCAGACACGGGACGATAAAGAGGAATTTCGAGAGTTGATTCATATTCTCGAAGTATATTTGTTAACTCGCCCAAATTTAAATACTTACCATTCTTTGTACATGACAGGTCTTCTTTTGACAATTGGTGAGGACGATTGTATTGTAGGTATTATGTTGTAAAAGTAGCTCTTGTGTTTATTTAGGATTCGATTCAATTTTGTTTGGTTGCCTCTTATGCTGTTCTGATTCCTCTTTTTAAATACGTTTAGTGTACCATAAGTATTTCTACAGTTTGCGTAAATTTTCAAAACTGTTTCTTATAGCTTTAGTTATTAGGGTTTTGTACCAGGTACGGGGTATATAGCTCGTAGAACAGATGGCCGTTGGGGCAGTAAAGTTCTCGAGTGGCGACCGCGCACCGGAAAACGTAGCGTAGGTAGGCCTCCCACTCGGTGGAAAGATGACCTGGTAAAGGTCGCGGGAACCCGCTGGATGCGGGCAGCGCAGAACCAGTCGTCGTGGAAATCCTTGGGTTAGGCCTACGGTCCAGCAGTGGACGTCCTTCGGCTGATATGATGATGATGATGAACGGGATCCTATTAGTAAGCCTACGCTGTATGTCCGTCCGTCTGTTTTTCTGCCTGTCAGACCGACCTTTAAATAGGTGGTAAATGTATCGGCGGAGACATATTATATAGCGCTGTATTTATTTATAAGTTTTATATACTATCAATAATTTGCTGTTAGTCTTCCTAAAATAAATAAATAAATAATAATAAATGTATTAATAGAGAGAATTAACTAGCAATAAATAAATAAATAAATATAAATATTCTGGGACAAATCACACATGGTTATCTGGCCCCAAAGTAGGATTCCCTGTGTTATGGGAACCAGAGACTGATATACATACTTACATACGTTTAAATACATACATAATACATATATAGATATTTAACACCCAGACAAAAAGCAAACAAATCTGCACATCACACAAAAGTTTGTCCTGGGTGGGGATCGAACCCACAACCCTTGGATCAGTAGTCAAGAGCACTAACCACTGAGCCAACGAGTCAGACAAAGGGTAAATAATACAGTAAAGGGGGTTGGGTTGCCATACAAGAAACGTGTTTGTTCTATGGATTTTTTGTTTATGTTCTATCGTTTTTTTTTTTTTTTATTACAATTGGTAAACCCTTGACAACATCTCACCTCGTGGTAAGTGACGATGTTGCCGAAGATGGAAGCGGGCTTACCAAGTTAATGTAATTAAAGTATTAACTTTAAAGTAAAACATAAAAAATTGGCCACGTGTGAGTTTCAATCAAGCTAAAGAATCCGTACTAAACAAAGACAATTTTTTGTAGCTCGCGTTGATGTCTTTTAGTTAAAATGAACCGAACCCTTGGTAAGGGAGTTTGACTGGCACTTGGCTTTTTTAATTATTATTTAAATTTAAATTACCTTTACTAATTTATAAATATTTTGTAAATTTTTAAAGAAGAATCTAACTGAAAACAAGCTTGTAAAAAAAAAGCTTAAGATTATCTCAGCGCTGTGTTCAACTTGACTGGTAAATATACAGGATGAAACAAAATTGGTGTAGGTCCCGTTAAGTGGGGCTTCTACTTAAGATACTGAACAACTTTGGTTCTAAGACTATGCTGAAATTGTAAAAAATAATATTTACTCTTCATACAAATCGATTAGCTGATCAACCAAATTTGTGCATTTTAATGGAGGGACAATTTTTTTTTTCAGGAATTGAGTATGGGTTCCTTGGGGAAAGTGGTTCAGTATGATGAGTAGAACCCCCAGTTAACGGGTACTAC
This sequence comes from Coleophora flavipennella, assembly GCA_947284805.1. NCBI lineage: Eukaryota > Metazoa > Arthropoda > Insecta > Lepidoptera > Coleophoridae > Coleophora > Coleophora flavipennella. The sequence continues at coordinate 10,752,262 of OX369281.1, read as the reverse complement.
ACCAATTTTTTACACCCTGTACAACGCTCATCACCTCCACATTTGAATTACAAACCTAACAGTTTATTGCAGCGCAATTATAAATTAACATTTGTTATTCGCCTTCTAAAAATACTTGCAAATAGCGAAGAATTTGAATATCCCCCGCTTCCTAAGAGGCAGAGACGGCAAAAGGGAACATTTATGTAAATAGCCACAGACCGCATCTAGGTCGGGCAAAGCCAGGGGTCCCGCTTAATCTTGCAAATTTATGCGAATCGAGGACAGCACGTCAAACTGTCTTCGCTCGGAGAACGTGATCCAAATCCGATTCACGGCGTCATTCGAGCCGTAAAACGCTTAGCAGCTGGCACATTTGTAGCATAATTCCGGGCGCTCCTCAGGGGCCTATTCTGGGGCGCTTATTATTCAAAGCCTTTACAACCTTCGATATGCAACGCGTAAGGTTGTCTGTTAATGTTTGATGATTTCCTTTAGCAGTTACTTAGTTACATTATATAAGTAAACGCTATTGTGTGTGTAATGTACGCAAAACATGTTTATTCATAATAGGAAGCTATAACATAACACTGATAATCTTACCTACTGTAGTTATCTGGAGACACGGTAGTGCCACCGCCAAGACGAGCTAAGTGAAGCGCAAGGCAACTTTCTACCTTTTCTCGAAGCGCTTTGTCGTTTTTTTGTAACCTCATAACTTGGGTTTGGATTATACCAGATAAACAAAGTTCTTGTGATATGATTTCAATGGTAGATTCATTAAAAATATGAAGTTTCAATTGCATAACTCTTATACTTTGGATTTTATTGATATCTAAAAAACCCCGATTTCGTCACTGACTCACAAAACTCTAAGGATACTTCCTGAAGTTCTAGAAAGCTGAAATTTGGTATGTAAGCTAGTATGAGTACACAAACAACAAAAACTATCTAAAACTTGGAACTTTTATTCCACAAACTCTTAAACTAGGGGATGGATGTTTGTATGAGACTTCTGCAAATTTTTATGCTATGGGTCTGAAAATTGATATAGGGACTCCATGTTCAAGTGAAAACTTCTTAAGGCACGTTGTTTATTTTTTGAGATGGAAAAAACCATCGAACTTGCGATACTGTTACTTTTACCGACACCTTAACAGAAACACTCTCAGGGTCAAAACTTTGTCAACCTAGTCGTTTTCTAGGAAAACTTGTTTTTTTTATAAATAATAAAAAACATATTTCAGAGTTTTTTGGTAAATCACCCCACATCCTTTAAATTAGGGGATTGAATTAAGAGCGCGCAAAACTCCTAATGTGTACCCGCTGTGATTGATGATGAATAGCTTGTCGTCTGAACATAAACTATTGTTGCGAATGTTGCAGATTACGCCCAAAATCATTATCAGACAGTGTACAACCCGAACGGACACACACGTGTGGGTACACGTCGTTGCTAGTCATGGGAAAGCGCATTACTTTAAAGAGCAGAGCGATTTGAATCATCTACCTAGAGGGAGTTGAATCACTCATTTAGTTTAGTAGTTCATTGAATTCATTATATAAAAAAAATTGTCATAAGCAACTTAAAAAAAGAAGTGAATTCCACCAAAAATATTTTCATGTAAAATGTTGCCAAGACGGGACCATAATTGCCTCGCACTGTCTAAAAATTATCAGATCTCATGTAGAGCCAAGCTTATAACTTTCCACACACTAATTCTATAAGCACTACTTCACAGCTTGGCCGTTTTGCTACCGTCACATGAGCGTAAGGGAAAAAAATATTTCCTGTTCATTATTTTCTCTTAGTGCTTGTACAATTAGGGCGTGTAGAGTTAGAAGCTTGGCTCTACATGAGATCTGATAACTTTTTGACAATTCGAGCCATATGCTCTCGTCTTGGTAACATTTTACATAAAAATGTTTTTGGTTGAATATTGTTGATCAAGACATTGTAATTTGATGTAAATTTCATTTTATTACCCGACTGCGGCAGAAGGAGGGTTATGTTTTTGAGTGTACGTATGTATTTTCATATGTATGTATATCTATTTATTTCTTTGGCATGCTCTGTAGCCTAAACTAAACGGCTTGATGGATTTTGAAGTGCGAGGTGTCGTTACATTCGTCTTGATCCCGTGAGTGACATAGGATACATTTTTACCCGAATGACCAAAAAAAAGTGGTTTTATGCAGTCGGGATTTTAACTTTTAATTTATTCGTGTAGTTATTTAATTGCAATACATGCCCAAAGGACTTATGGTGTAGCCTAAGGTGTGACCTTACCCCATCTCTTCCCGAGGATACTGTAAGAGGCGACTAAGTGAAAAAATCGGCCAAGTGCAAGTCGGACTCGAGCAAAGTAAGGTTCCGTACAACAAAATTAAATTTGTATTTGGTAGTAGAATATTTTATAAGGAAGATCTATGAACTTTTTGAAAATCTAACTGCACACCTTAAGTTGGTCGACAATTGCTCCTAAACTAAGAAAGTCTACTTAGCCGTGATAGTTTTCCTTTTAAATTAATTATATAATTAATATATTATAAAACATAACCCTCCTTCTGGCGCAGTCGAGTAATTATATGACATATGTCTTAATATTTACTTTTTTATTTCATCATATCAGCCACAAATCGTCCACTGCTGGACAAATGCCTCCCCCAAGGATTTCCACGACGACCGGTCCTGCGCTGCCCGCATCCATCGGCTTCCCGCGACCTTCACCAGGTCATCGGTCTACCGCGTGGGAGGTCTGCCTACGCTACGTTTTCCGGTGCGCGGTCGCCACTCGAGAACTTTACTGCCCCATCGGCCATCTGTTCTACGAGCTATATGCCCTGCCCACTGCCACTTCAGTTTGGCGATTCTGTGAGCTATGTCGGTTACTTTAGTTCTCCTGCGGATCTCCTCGTTTCTGATTCGATCACGCAGAGAAACTCCGAGCATAGCACGCTCCATTGCTCACATGTCCTTAAATAGCGGTTTAACTGGTGAAAGTGGTGTAGGCCCTCGACTCTGACTAAAATAAGCATTTTAAAGCTTAATATTTCACAAACCGATAACTGAATTTAAAAATAGTTTTAACAAACACTTAGTAGTATAGAAATACCTATTCAACGATACCCCACACGACACTTCAATGAAAAAAAATTCACGCTCTCTCTACTAGTAAAAAAAAATAGTTATACGATTTTATTGTACCACTTTTTCGGCGTAATTAATATGTGTACCCGTGCCAAATTACAGCTTTCTAGTACAAATAGTATCTGAGCTAAGCCGCGGACAGATGGACGGACAGACAGACATAGCGAAACTATAAGGGTTCCTTGTTGACTTCGGAACCCTAAAGAGAGGCTAAGAACGTTTTGCACCACGCGTAAAGAAGGGATAGTCTCTAAAAAAATATTTACATTTTGAAAATCAACGTTACTATTTTAGTTGATAAAGGTCATTTTGTATGAGAAATCTATGAAATTTTTACAATTTCAACTGCAAATTGTAAGTTGGTCCACTATTATTCCTAAACTAAAAAAGGCTGTATGGCCGTGATAATTTACTTTTTTTTTATAATTTTCAGATTTCCTGTTAAAGAGGTTTTGCTGTCCCCGACATGTAATTGCGGCGGGCGACGCGCCCTCCGTCTGCGCCGTCGCACGCACTATGTGAATAGTAGATTAATGGAGGGTCAAACCTAACCTTAAATTAGGGTGGAATTCTCTATTTGTTTAAAAAAAAGAACCCCCTTTTTAAAAAAAAATATATAGAGGAATTGGAAGCCAGCAGTGGAACTATTGTGACTGATGTGATTATTATCATAACCATATGCCAAGCGAGCTGATTAGCCTAATGAATCATCATCATCATTATCATGATCATATCAGCCGAAAAACGTCCACTGCTGGACAAAGGCGGGAGGATTTCTACGACGATCGGTCCCGCGCTGCCAACATCCATCGGCTTCCCGCGATCTTCACGAGGTCGTCGGTCCACCGCGTGGGAGGCCAGCCTACGCTACGTTTTGCCAACGGCCATCTGTTCTACGAGGAATAAGAGAATAAGTAGTTACTTTTAGTTATGATTGGATTGCAAAAATTTTCACGTAGGTTTTTGCATACTAGATTGTGCCGATAGTCCAGTTGGTACAGTGCCAATTTTCATAGCGATGTTTTAGTGGATTCAATGCTTTGTTTTATTCTGTATATCTGGTATAAAGCGATTTACCACCTCGGGGGGTGACTGGGAAGGGATTTTGATCCTGTTTTATCTGTCTTGAAGTATTGTCATAGATATTTTAATTGGATTAAAAATGCCATCGCTAGATAGGTCACCTTGATTTAAATTGAAAGCAGCTATAAAAGCTGGTTTAAAAGTTTATTAATTTAATTTCAGTTTAGTAAAATTTTTAAGTTAAATGACAATTTTATACGGTGACTCTTAAATAAAATTTGTTTTTTATGTCATAAAGCACCCTCTATTTATAGCTTACCGGCGGCGCGGCGGCTAGTTTTTAGTGTCGTTAAGGCTTAGAAAAGAATTGCCAATTTAAATTTTAAAGTTTTCATCATATCCTGGACAGTCATGGACAAATACTTTGCATCGGGTCAGTTCTATTTGGTCATAGTTTTAATTGTGATCTACGAGTCAAACGCACAAGAGTAGCTGTGACCTGCAGAATCTTCGTACTGTTTTATTTGTCAATGGTCGCATAGGTCTATAAAATGTGCTATATTTTTTATAAACAACGAAAAGTTTGTTCTTTACATGTTTGCTTTATTCGACTGCCCAAAAAGAAGCGTAATGTTCTTCGTATGTATGTCTGTTTCTTTGGCTAGGCCTGTAGCCAAAACGGCTTGATGGATTTTGGATTGCGAAATGTCGTTAGATTTGTCTTGATCCCATAAGTGACAAAGGACACATTTTACCTAAAGCCTAAAAAATAAGGTTAATGTTTTTATGCAGTCGGGCTATAATTTATATTTTTTTAGGTAATTAGATATCATAATAAAACTTTATAATTTCAATTACAGTAGTATGCAATGAGTAACTAAAAAAGTCAAAACCAACAACATCTCCAAGAAATTGATTTTTTTTCTCTACAGGCTTTAAGACAACTCAATCCTATTAGGTCAATCCGTGATAATATAATATTGAACGTAAGTCTATTCATTTCAATGCGGGCTTCTACGCGGCTATCACGTTGAAACCAAACGCCCAATCCTCGATTTTTATTTATGTTTTAATTACTTTTCTTCACTTTCAAATAAGTTATAAAAAAGTGTTCAATTAAAATGAAAAGTGGTAAAGTTACAGATTTTTGTGTGTTACTTTCAGTCAACATATACGATTTTTTTTGACAAATTTTGCAGTTAATGCAAAAAACATGGTCTACAGGATATTTTTTTTACATTGAAAGTGGTATTATTTTTTAAATTGTATTCAATTAAATTGTTTTTTTTATTAAATTAAGTATATAAATATGTAGGAAGGGTTGCCTAGATTATTGAAGACCGTATGGTTCACGTCCTTAACTATCTCTGTCGTGGGTGTCTAAATAACAATGCAGCTCTATCACAGAGTATTTATCGTTCGCTAATCGAAATAGTACAGGATGCCTTGTATTACAATGGATTGCAAACGTGGTGACTCCAGCGATGGCATGACACGTCCATTTTGCTCGATGCTCCGTCCAAAAGCGCCTGCCCCAAAACTGACAGCCGAACAATATGGTTTCTCAACTCAGTAATGCCATCTGTTATCTAATTACGAACCTAAATTATAAATTTCTGACGTATGCTGATTTTAAAAACAGAGCCATCTCTTAGCGAATATAGGAACTAATTTCTTGATGCGACGGCATATGATTTTTCCATAGTGATAGCTTTATGCAGTCTTTCAATAATTTAAATTGAATATTGTGATTTGACAAATCTTAGGGCCTTAATAAGCGACCAAGCCTCAAATAAAAATGATTTTATCACCATCATCACCATTGAGCCGAAAGACGTCCACTGGTTAACAAGGGCCTCCCACAAGGATTTCCACAGTTACCGGTCCTGCGCTGTTCGCATCCAGTGGCTGCCCGCGACCCTCACCTGGTCATCGGTTTTGCGCGGTTGCTATTCGAGGACTTTACTAATTTTTTTTTCAAAATTATTAATTTGTGACTAAATCACACTGTGACCAGTTATCCGCCTAATTCCATTGAACGACGCTCTTGAGATGAGTTGAACTGCATACCCAATGCTGCACGGTGGGCAGTGCTTCAACTTTCAAACGATATTTGGTTACTTGAGTAGTTTCAGTACGATACTCTGAGCTCTAGCAACAGAATGTTACAGGAAATTGATATTCCAGAAGGCTATAAAATAATATAATAGGCCAAGAGCATTTTGGAAAGTACATATATTACGAAAGTAACGCGAAGTAACGCGTCCAGCGGTAGAGCTCCTGCTTGCTGGGCCGTAGGTCGTACGTTTGATCCTCACCCATGCTTAACAATCTTATGACACAAAGGTTTGTTTGCGCTGTGTCTAGACCCACAGCCGAAGGAAGTCCACTGCTAGACAAAGGCGTCCCCCAAGGGTTTCCACAACGACAGGTTCTACGCTGCCCTTATCCAGCGGCTTCCCGCGACCTTCACCAGGTCATCGGTCCACCGAGTGGAAGGCCTGCCTGAGCAAATTTTTTCGGTGAGCGGTCGCCACTAGAATACTTTACTGCTCCAACGGCCATCTGTTCTACGAGCTATGTGCCCTGCCCACTACCACTTAAATTTATCAATTCTGAGAGCTATGTCGGTTACTTTAGATCTTCAACGGATCTCCTCGTATCTGATTTGATCACGGAAACTCCGAGCATAGCATGCTCCATTCCATACCCATATACAGATTACCTATATAATATGTATTTGTTTTAAACGTATTTAAGTATGTAAGAACAGAAAAGACGGCCGTTGGGGCAGTAAAGGTCTTGAGTGGCGACCGCGCACCGAAATACGCAGCGAAGGCAGGCCTCCTAGACAGACGACCTAGTGAGGATTTTGGGAAGCCGCTGGATGCGGGCAGCGCAGGACCGGTCGTCGTGGAAATCCTTGGGGGTGGCCTTTGTCCAGCAGTGGACGTCTTCGGGCTGATATGATGAAATGTATATCAGTCTCTGGTTCCCATAGTATACGGCATCCTAGTCTATGGCCAGGTGGTCTATGGACGGTGTGTGATTTATCCCTCTATGTGAATATTATGATAAGATATGACAAAATATATGAAAATCAAGCATTCCCCCTCAGCCATTATCTCTAGATTTACTGGGTCTAAAATGATAAATTATTTAAATAGGTTATAATATATGGCATTTCTTATTGTTTTCAGCAAATCCTAATGTACGATTTACATACGTACAATGTACATGTTATTAATTTAAAATTATTTTACTAAGATTTGTGTTTTCAAGTTTCGATCTCATATGTACGTTTATCCGACGCTCTTACGGTAAAGGAAAGCATTGTGAGGAAACCTTCACACATCTGCGAAAAAACTCGAAGGTTGTGTGTGAAGTTGACCAACCCGCACTGGGCCCACGTAGTCGACTAAAACCCGATCGCCCGCCGAAAGCTGATGTGATGACTAAGATTTGGACGCGCTTTAAGAGTAATACAATAAAAAATTACAATAAGCAATACAAATTTCCCGCAACCATCATCACTTACCACCAGGTGAGATGTTGTCAAGGGTTTACCAATTTTTAATAAAAAAAAATTATAAAAAAAAACCTAGTTTAGATTACATTGACACACGGCAACTTAGCATCATTTATTAGTTTTTATTTTAGTGTTCAATGAGAGATCCATCTGACAAGACCATTGGTTTTTTTTTTGGACCATCTCTAGGACACTTACTGACATTTACATTTGCACATCCTGAACAAGATAATATCCTATACAATAACACATCCTATAAAATTAAAGGTCTTGAATTTCTTACGAAATTTTTTCACAATCTGACATTATGTAATGTAATTACTATCTTATGACCATCAGAAAAAGTGTAATTATCTTTTGAATCTTTGAAATACTATCAGGTGAGATGATGCCAAGGGTTTACTAATTGTGAATTTAAAAAACCCTGTTCATACTGCATTTATAAACAGGCACTGTAACGTAGCAGTGCAAAAAATAGAGGGATTGCTCGAAAATTGCATAATATGATAGTCAGGCCGCCAGTCCAGCGTGAATATTTCATAACCTAGCCACGCCGTGGGCGCAGGGTTTGAGAGGAAGCGGGATATATGAAATACTGGTGCTAATAAAGAAGTATAAGTATTAAATTCTTGACAGGTTTCTCAGCATCGACACCGACGTGGACACGTACCAATTAGTTGACTACAGGATTTGCAGCATCCTTCCTCAACCGAATGCCTGGATGGCCAGGCCAGTATCTTCTTGGATTCTCTTACTCTTCAAAGAACAAAGGGGTTTAAGTAATATGGATAAATAACCCACCATAAATAACTCAATAACTCACTCAAATAATCTTCAAAGCACCAAACCGGGGCAAAATCGACTCTCTACGATGTAAGCCCTTTTCGACCTTAACCCGACTTACTCTCTAGCTGCCCCTCCCCACCTTAGCGACACCCATTTTGCGCTCTTAAACCACTCCTATATCGTCGTATAAACCTGGATTTTGGCACGTAGCGTAGGCAGGCCTCCCACGCAGTGGACCGACGACCTGGTGAAGATCGCGGGAAGTCAATGGATGCGGGCAGCGCAGGACCAGTCATCGTGGGAATCCTTGAGGGAGGCCTTTGTCCAGCAGTGGACGTTTTTCGGCTGATATGATTATGACGATGGGCAATAATTATAAGCTTAGTTAGTCTAATATCGGTTTAATTGAATGCAGTTTGCACTTACAGTAGTCTTGTCAAAACTGATTTAAGCCGACTTAGGCTGATATCGCTCTTACGTAAGTATCTTGTAAATGTGCATAGGTTTTTCTTAGTCTAACGGTTGTACGTAAAATCAAAGTTATTAAATACTTTCGAATGCTTATTTCAAAGAAAAAGAAAAGAATTGGTAAAAAAGTGTTAATTTATATTTTTAAGGGTGTACATTTATGTTTTACTATAAGTATTCCGACGCTCTTACGGTGAAGGAAAACATCGTGAGGAAACCTGCACACGCCTGCGAAAAAAAAACTAGAAGGTTGTGTGTGAAGTCGACCAAACCGCACTGGGGCCGCGTGATTGACTAAGGCCCGATCGCCCTAATTCAAGGTAGGCTCGAGCCCCTCGGTGGGAACGGATATGAGCTGATATGATGATGATTTTTATTGGAATAAATTATTTATTGTAGAGTAGACCCTTTTTTACACTTAAAATTTCATGCGCCTTATCATATCATTCTCGTTTTATTATATTATTTGTTATTTCGTATTAAAAGTGACGCCTTTGGTATATAAATGCATTTGTCAAGCGCTAAATTTGGCTATTTAACATAGTTTACGTAATAATTCAAAATTTATTAAATGTTTTTATTTTTTGTGTATAACATTCGCAAGCAATTTACATTATTTCTGAATAATTAAAAATATTTGCTTTCGAAATAGGTACTAAAGTTTGAAATAAATAAGGGTCAAGTTTTTTCTTTTGTATTTTATGTACTTCGATCTAATATCAGTCTAATATCGACCGCTGGTGTTGATCTAATAATACTTTTGAATAAGATCAGAAAACATTGATTTTATTGAATGCCGATTTAAATGTAATATTCTTAGAATAGCATTTACAAGTCTATTATAAATTCGAACGAGCTTTAAAAATGCATATAGGAGCAAATTTTCTCAAGTGCAATTAGTCTTAGTAAATGCTGTTTTAAGAGAAAATGGCTTACAATAGCATTGTTAATGCTCATTAATGCATATATGAGACTAGTTAATAAGACCGAGCGTTCTTGAGCCAATACCTGCTTGTCTGACACTAATATAGGAGCATGGCATGGTCCAAAATAATTATAAGGGAACTATAAGCCTACCACTCTTATGAAGTGCACATTCTATGACTGTTTTGCTAGTTGGGTAAGAGCCTTCATACACAAAACAGCTTCAGACGCCGACACATTGAATGCTTAAAAGTCGATTATTTGCACGAACTAAAACACACTACGCCGATTTGGTTTAAGATATCCGCCGAATAATTTTCCCTCTTCTTGTTCGTAGGTTTTGTTTTAGAATGTTATTCAGTATACTTTGTAGCTTTAAAAAGATATCAACATGGCGATTTGTTTTACACACATTAGTTATTTTTGTATGACGTAGATGTAAATAGCGAAGGCTTTTCTTAAATAGCTTGCGTATTTTTTTAAGTAGCAAATGGAAAACGATTGGGAAATTACTAGGTAGGTACTTATATTACGTTAACACTCGATATTTCCGCTTCTTGTAGCTTAAACTGTTTGTTACTTAAACCACAGGTATGACCGGAATTCAACGTAAATTTTTGCTATGCATTTTAGAGTCAATTTCTGAATGACTTTCCCGAATTAGTAAATCATTTAATAATAACTTCAAGGTCATTCAGATTTAACATACAGTTGACACGCTAGAGGTAGGTAGGATCTTTTTAACAATTTCTATATAACTCGTAACAGTTTTAGTACCCCACGGTGCACACAATTATTAATCCAATATTCAGTATGAGTAACCAGAAGTGAGTCAGGTTTGAATCTAATCCCAATATCCAGATAAATAGGCATCGCGGCTGCTGATTCAATACAGTGGAATTTAGGGCAGTATTTGGCGAGTCACAATATGTACCTGCATCGGTTTTTTATTTATCTTTTATCCGTCGCTTTTACTATAGCCTGGACACTTCATACAACGGGCCAGAAATGACATTTCAAAAAAGGAATGATTCAATAAACAAAATAGCGGCGAAATCCTATACGTCCGACAACCAAACTGTTACCAATCTGTATCAATCTGAGTGACGAGGGGGTGAGGTTGCAATCTAGAGAGCGGCAGGGAGTGTCTATACTGTATGTTAGTACTAATATATATACTTTGCTTTTACGGTGAAGGACAACATCGTGAGGAAACCTGCACACATCTGCAAAGTGTGCGTGAAGTCGACCAACCCGCACTGAGCCCGCGTAGTCGACTAAGGTCCGATCGCCCTAATTCGGTGTAGGCTCGAGCCCATCGGTGGGGACGTGTACGAGCTGATATGATCACACTTACTTGCTGACAGAGACCTGCGAAACATTCAAATAAAAATAATTTATGACATAAGGAATTCTCCATAAAATGCAAATATATTACCGAAAGCTGCGAGAAAATTGTATTTTGAATGTATTATATTAGGTCTTTAAAACTGATCAGACTATCAATAATAAAATAATAAATAAATAAATATATAATATTCTGGGACAAATCACACATGGTCATCTGGCCCCAAAGTAGGATAACCTGTGTTATGGGAACCAGAGACTGATATACATACTTATATACGTTTTAAATACATACGTATATAGATATTTACACCCAGACACAGAGCAAACAAATCTGCTCATCACACAAATGTTTGCCCTGGGTGGGGATCGAACCCATAACCCTTGGATCAGTAATCAAGAGCACTAACCACTGAGCCACCGAGTCAGTCAAATCAATAACCTAAGTGTTCTGATTTAGCTATCACGATTAACGTTTTCACGTTCATATTTCAGAATATGCGCAGGAATTGCACGACTGATTCCACCAGCCCTCTTCAATGGAAGGTTTCAACCACTATGTGGTAGACATTTCACCTGTAAAGAAAAAGCGCTTTACTATGCGCTATCATAAATTATGCGAACTGCAAAGAAGTGAAATCCCGTGCAAATTCTGTGTTTCCCTAGTTTTTGAACCTGACAATCTTCAAGACGAAGTAAATAGGTTTTATTTTTTTTGCCTTCGACTCTATCGCCACATAACATCATCATCATCATCATTACAGCTCATATACGTCCCCACCGAGGGGCTCGAGCCTACCCTGAATCAGGGCGATTAGGCCTTAGTCGACCACGCGGGCCCAGTGCGGGTTGGTCGACTTCACACACAACCTTTGAGTTTCTTCGCAGGCGTGTGCAGGTTTCCTCACGATGTTTTCCTTCACCGTTAAAGCAATCGGTAAGTATGTACGTAAGTTTTTGAAAAACTCATTGGTACATTGGCCGTCCAGATTTGAACCCGGTACCTCTGGTTAGATGGACCGAGTCGTTACCGGTTGAGCCACCGACGCCACATAACATCAAGTGAGATTAAATAAATCATCAATCATAATCATCATCATCATATCAACCGAAAATCGTCCACCGGTTCTGCGCTGCCCACATCCATCGGTTTCCCGCGATCTTTACAGGTCGTCGGCCCACCGCGTGGGAGGCATACCTATGCTATGTTTCCCGGTGCGCGGTCGCTACTCGAGAACTTTACTGCCCCAACAGCCATCTGTTTTATAAGCTATGTGCCTTGCCCACTGCCAATTCAGTTTAACAATTTTGTGAGTTATGTCGGTTACTTTGGTTCTCCTGCAGATCTCCTCAGAAACTCCGAGCATAGCACGCTCCGTTGCCCTTTGGGTGACCATGAGCCTTCTTATGAGGCCCATAATTAGCGACCATGTCTCAGTTCCGTAATTTATGACTGGCAACACACTCTGGTTAAAGACCTTAGTCTTGAGACATTGCGGTATTTGGGACGTGAAGATAATGCTAAGCTTCCCGAACGCTACCCAGCCGAGTTGGATTCGTCGATTGATCTCTTTCTTGAAGTTGGACCTACCTAACTGGACTGTTTTTCCCAGAATACATATTCGTCAACCACTTCCAGTGTAGAGTCTCCAACCTTTTAAGGGGTGGGTGCGACACGGACATTTAACATTATTTTCGTCTGTCCATGTTCATTTTAAGACCCACTTGTTGAGAGACTTTACTGAGGCCATCGAGCATGTGGTTAGGTCTTCCATAGTCTTAACTATGACCAAGATATCTTTAGCAAATCGAAGATGGGTTATGTACTCGCCGTTACAGTTACAGGCTTGAACTGAATCTCAGAGGCTTATATAATTTTACGGAATTACCCAGCAAAGACGCAAATCAATCCTTGGTCAAGTAGTTCAAAACTATTCATTAGTTTACAGTTTCCCAATTATTTTGCCATATAACCCTTATTGATTATACTTTTCCTAGCGGAACCATTAGTTTTAGAACAGAAAATTATTACCTTGTGGTTCACAAACATTGCAGCCCAGGCGCAGTGCCACCGGCACACGCAAAGAGTCGTTGTCCAGTAGAGTTCCTAGGTGGGGTGACGGAAGCGCGTGCAGCCAAGCCCCGGACTCCAGCCGATAAACCGCCTTTAGTCGGGCCAGATCCTCATCAGTAGCACTAAACGATGCTCCAACGCCTCGGAGCCCACCTCATCCCAGGCACGCTGAGTTCCCGCAGTCACAGGAGCAGGCGTCCCAGGGTGCTGCGTGGACCAAGTGGTCAAAGCTTCGACACAAAAGGGATACTCGCCTCACCACCAACAAAAGATAAGATAAGATAAAAATTATTTACTGTACACACTAGTTAAAATAATAAATATAAAAACATTATAAAAAAATTTACACATAAAACCGGCCAAGTGCGAGAAGGACTCGCGGTATAAGGGTTCCGCACCACCACAACTGTCCACACAACTATGACAATGATGCCTATTCACATCACAAACAAAAGACACAAACGCGAGCAACAGAAAAAAACTACTAGCGCTATTGGTGGTGTTTTAGTGAACTACTTTTCGTAAGTGAACGTATTATATTGAGTTTACTACTCTATTTTCAATTAATATTTATTTTCAAATGAATAAAATCAAAACTATTTATTTTAAAATAATAACAAAAATATATTTGAGATCGTCTTAACGAGACCTTTTATTTAATATATGACATAGTAAGGTTTGCAAAACTTTTTTTTAAATTTCTTAATTTTTCCCCCGAAAATGACCTTTATTTTAAAAAAATATTTATCTTCTTTGCATATCTGTGTTTGGGTCATAGGATTCTCATAGGTCATAGGATATCCTACCAAATTTCACCTGATTTGGTCCAGTAGATTCGGAGCAAATTGACTGTGACAGACGGACGGACAAACAGACAGACGCACTAGTGATACTTTAAGTGTAAGGGTTCCGTTTTGTTTTTTTGTACTTAACCCTAGAGAAAAAGCTAATTTAAAAAAAGAAACTTATATAGGTATACTATAGCGGTACAATTTGGGCGCTCTTATCGCTCAAAGCGATTTCTTCCAAAGTATAAAAACAAGTAGTCCACGAGTATCTAACTAAAACAATACTTATTTATTTAGAGTTGAACAAGTTAAAACTGAATAATATACATTTGCAAAGTTACAATACTTAAAGATAGTATACTAGCGACGAGGTCCACAACCTCATGTGTCGAAGCCAAGTAGGCCGGCTGGCCAAAATCCCGAGCGCGCCGCACTCCAAAACCTCCATGCCGAATAGGTACTACTCCTCGCCTTAGCCATGTTTAAAAGTTCTTGAACAGCTAGCTTCAACTCATCATCAAAGCACGAGATATTTTCAGGAAACCACCCCGTTGGAGACGTCCTAAGAAGATACATTGTTTTAGGGACTGCGTAGCACATCCGTAACAACACCTTAGCCACATGAGCAGATAGGTGCTTAAGGCGCTCCCGAGCAACGACCAATATTTTTACGTGCCTGAATTGCCTCCGGGATAGCTTATCGAAATATAGGTGAGCCTAAGAGGTAGAAGGTACTAGCGCCCATTTCTCTAAGTCCGGGTAAGCGAAAATAAAAATAAAAATTAAAACTTGTAGTTTGTATATTTTCATTTTTGATTTGAAAAGAAAGTACAAATGTAAATGAAAAACTATAATTTTATGTTATGTATTTAAAAAACATTTTTTGTACAAAAAATGTAATAACAATACAATACAATATTCTTTAATGCATCGAAAAATAAAAAGGAAATGAACAATATAGAAGAAAGCCTATACAATAGCCATACAATTTAATAAGAAGAATGAATTTTTTTCACAAATTTTCTTAAGGCGAGGTATTTATTGGAACAGTTGTCTCTGTCTTTTTCTATACGTGTAAAGAGTATAGAAAATAACCACCCTTTTTCACTTTTTCAATGGTTTTTCGTTTCACTTAAAAACTACAGTGAAAGTATAAAAAATAATAACTATACTCACTTTGTGTTATCATAACAAATATTGTTGTATATTTTTCAAAATTCTTTCTTCAAAATATTTAGTCATAACTAGAGTTGAAAGTAACGGTGTAGACCTATCTTTGGGATATTTTTCTATCGAGCCAAAACTGCTCAATAGTGTTTCTAATAGCTTTTGTCTTTAAGAAACATCATCAACAAAAGGGTATTTTTTTCAATCTTGGGTTCTCTATCATTCTAACTGACGTCAAAAATAACGAAAATCTGTAATATTACCGGCTTAAAAGCACTAAAATTACGCTTGCGTGCTATTTTCGGTCGCTCTATAGGTCGGCAGGCGCGTGAAAGCAATTACGGCGCGGTTATGATTTTTTCTAGGAAAGTTTTGTTTCATTTTTATTTGGAACGCGGAACCCTTGTGGCCCTTCCACGGAACCCCAGGGTGCCGCGGACCACCATTCGGGAAACACTGCTTAGCTTAACTAAAAAAGAAAATGAAAATGAGTCCCTACTCCTGTTTTTGTTTCTTTTATTGTACTTTATTTTGATTACGTAATTGTTTGTTCTATAATGTTATTTACTATTACATATATTGTTACATTATTTCTGTTGAAGCCTACTTTGTCCATTTTCAAATTTTAATTAGTTTAATTTCATAATTTGCTTTCTAAAATGTAAAACCAACAGTTTTAATATTTATGTGAAATTTTTGACAAAAAATAAAAAAAAAATCATTATACAGAATAAAAGCCATGCGAAGTGACATACTAGCTACCAATGCCACTGCTGGCTTTCAACGCTTCCTCCGTGACACCGTTGTCACCCCACACATCCATGACATCCGAGCCACTCAGACACCCGTGCCATAAATTATATCCACGCCTGTGAACAAACACTGCCACTGCAATGGATGCACTGGCCGTAATATGTCCCGGTAATGCGACCTCTAAGGCTGAGTTATAATTGATGCTAAGCTAGGGATGCTATATCATAGCATTCATGCTTACTGTTTCGTTTGGACAGGTGGTTCTTTTTCAGGTGACCATACAATTCATCATCATCATCTCTCATCAATTTTGTTAGTTTTATAGGTAACTTTAGTCCTTCTACATACAATTTAACGATCCCCCCCTCCAAACAAAAGTTTACGCGAATCAAAATAGATCACCCTTACTTCAAACAAAAGAGGTTTTATTCAATAACTTATTATGTGTCATATATTTGTATAAACATAGCACACCTTTAATATATTTTTTAAGCATTGTAACAAATTTAATAGAGAGTTTCCAAACAAACCTTTAAGGCGATAATTAACTTGACTATGACAACCACCGCGATATCAAGAATCCTGGTCTGATAACGGAACCTTAAAAAAATCTGAAATACCGTGTGTAATTAAACATTTCTTTAATATCAATAATACTTTTTACACCTTTTTTCGTGTTTCGTCCCAGTCCTTTTAGTTTAATTCAACTGTTTTGGCATGATTACATGATAACATTCGCATTTGACAGTATAAATGGAATAACGTGTTACAATAAAAACATTTTTTTTTGACATTTAAAAGCAAAAATTTGTCAAATACACAGCCTGAATCCGTTTCTCTTAGGGGAGCAGGGGGGAATTGGAGCCTACTAAGGAAAAAGTACAATGAAAGGCATTTTATGGATACTTTAGGAACTTTTTATTATGAACTAAAACCTTACATTTTTAACCATAATTTTATCAAAGCGTCAACGTTACATTATGGCATTTGTACATTGATAAACTTTTTTCAAAAAAAAATCGATTCAATTACCCTACTTTGTGGGAAATGAGGGCCTAAAAACTCCCATATGTGTAATGCAAGCCACTAATATTAAGTTAGCCTAAAAATATATTATAAATCATACTGAAATCTCATTTATTCATACACATAATATTAATATAAACGTAACCATGTAATAACTAACTTTACGGATCCAAACAAAAAACACAAATATAATAAGCTTTAATTATCCGAATATCACTATCATGAAATTCAATAAAATGAAACATTGTATCTAGCTTGTAAAGAAATTATACTCACAGATACTTAAAATTGAGAACATTAGCTATGTAAAATAAAACAGATTTGATTGTAACAAACATATAACTTCATGCTTACCTGGCCGTTGAAATTTCGTATTTTTTACAAGCGCCGAGCAACAAATTAAGCGTCCGTGTTCGCGTAATGCGTGGCACTGGAAATGGGCGTTGATTCAACTAACCATTTTTATCAACCGTTTTTCTACTGTCAACGAGTTAAGTGTTTTCTCTTTTCGGCAAAACCATTTGAATTCGTCAATACAGTGTCCGTCGTTCGGTCGTTATTCGTCAACACTTTGGTTGATTCGTTGTCGTTTATTTAAACCATTTTAAAACGTCAACTGGTTTTTCATCTAGTTGATCGATTTCCGTTAATACTTAGACGTAAAAACCGTCAAAGACCCACCGCTACGTGATACTGGCGATCCGAGCGCGCTAGGAAAACACTAACGCAGTGTAACGAAGGCGCCCGAGTGGCAACCGAGTGAATACGAGCTATAGTTTTGTCTCTTTTCGCACCGCTCCCATTACCCACTGGCTCCCGTACTGTGTACTGTGGCCCTTAAAACACGTGCACCGGTGACGTGCTACATCCCAGTAATTACTGGTCACACTTAGATTATCGTGGTACTGACAGTCATGTTGTGTGTAAGCGACAAAATGGCAATGGTAATTACGCCACGCCCTCTTTTTATACACGTACATAATGTTTTGGTTTAACTAATCAAAGTTATTCGAAGTATGGCTGGTCAAATTATAAAAAACCGGCCAAGTGCGAGTCGGACTCGCGCAAGAAGGGTTCCGTACCATTATCTATAAAAATCACGTTCGGCCCCGTTAAATATTGATTTTATTTTTTTTTATTTTTTTTTAAAGTGAATAATACAACTCAATATTCGGTGAATATTTCAAGCATCTACATAATATTTTCGTTATTAATATCCAGCAAAAACTAGCAAAAAAATCACGTTTCTTGTATTAGAGCCCCCTAAAAAAATTATTTTATTCTGTTTTTAGTATTTTTTTTGTTATAGAGGCAACAGAAATACATCATATGTTAAAATTTTAACTGCCAATCTATCACGGTTCATGAAATACAGCCTGGTGACATACGGACAGACAGACAGACAGATGGACGGACAGCGGAGTCTTAACAATAGGGTCCCGTTTTCACCCTTTGGGTACGAAACCCTAAAAAAATACTCCAAGTTATCTTTCTCTGCTTTTGTTGAAAAGTCCGTTGAAAAAAAATTGCCAAAGTTTTCTGAATGAAAAAAGGATGTGATGTATACTTATGTGTATGTGAAAGCGTCGGTAGCGCAACGGTAAGGGCCACTACCCCCTATCCGGGAGGTCGTGGTTCGAAACCTGTCACGCACCAATGTGTTTTGGAATTTCGATCTCATATGAACGTTTATTCGACACTCATAGACGGTGAAGGAAAACATCGTGAGGAAACCTGCACACATCTGCGAAGAAACTCGAAGGTTGTGTGTGAAGTTGACCAACCCGCACTGGGCCCGCGTGGTCGACTACGGCCCGATCGCCATAATTCAGGGTAGGTTCGAGCTCCTCGGTGGGAAAGTATATATGAACTTATGTGATGATGTGTATGCAGCCTTAGTCAAAAGTAAAAAAAAAATTAACAGGTAATCTATTCCAGTGAAAATCAGGATAAAGTACGAGTACTTTTTATACAAACCCAGGATGTTTGTTATTTTTCTTAAAAATCGCTGTAATTATTTTAATAAAACTTTCTGAATAACTAGGATTTAAATAGGCCCACAACTACAGCTACACCAGATAATTCATTATTCCAAGTAAAATCTGAAAAAACTCAATTTAATTATTCATCAAATATGATAGCAAGCCAGATATTTGTTACCATTGATGGGTTCATCATATCAGCTCATTCATATACGTCCCCACCAAGGAGCTTGAGCCTACCCTACATTACGGCGATCGGGCCTTAGTCGACCACGCGGGCCCAGTGCGGGTTGGTCGACTTCACACACAACCTACGAGCTTCTTCGCAGGCGTGTGCAGGTTTCCTCACGATGTTTTCCTTAACCGTACATGTTTAAATAAAGTTTCTGTAATGATTTTACTAGTATGCAATAAAGGATATTTATTATTAACAAACATGAAATTAAAGCCTCTCTGCTCACTTGGCACGGGGCGAAGTGGCAGGTGTACCTCCAGCGGCTGGAGTTCAGTGCGACGGGGAGGGAAAGCGTCGGACTATCCGGGCATTGTCGAGGAGGACTGCTTTCTGCGTTGCCGCAATCATTGGTCTGGCTTGCCGCCTTAGGTGACGTTCAAGGTCGGCTGGAATTTGCCCGTTCACGGATAAAATTACGTGGATGATTTCGGTGAGTTCCACTTGCGACATATCAGTAACCTCGTGCGCCAGGTCCAGGTACTTGGTCCTTTTTGCGGAATATGCTGACTTTTAATTAATTTGCTTAATTAAAAAAATACATTGTATATCTCTTGAGGTAAGCCATGGCGGAAGTTTTTGTTATCTCTAAGATCTTTTTATGTACCTATGGTTTGGTTATGCAGTGAATTAATTTGCGTTTTTTCCCAGTTTTTATAGCTACTGCCTTACGAGTTAACGAACGAGCAGGCATTCACCTTTTTTACGGGATGAATTACGATGAGGTTTTGTTTTTTTTTAAAAAAATACATGGATTTTTTGTTACATATCTCCTGTATTTTATAAAAAAAACAGTTTATTTTAAGGATTCCATTCCTCAAAAGGTAAAACGAAACCCTTAAAGGATCACTCGTGTGTCTGTCCTACCGTCTGTTACAGGCAATTTTCTCGGAAACTACTGGACTGATTGAGTTGAAATGAAATTTACTACACAAGGAACTTCAAACATGGGGACCACTTTTGGGGGGTAAATAGGAAAATTAAAAAAAAAAAGATTTTCAAAATATATTTTGTGACATAACAAATGAAAAGGCTTGTTTTGAGAATCAGCAAATTATTTAGGTGAGAGGAGGATCATGTACTCACTGACCTCGACGACCCGAACACGCTAGCCGTAGCCACCCTGACCCCCCCCCCCCCCACCTACAGAGAAACACTGCACCGACATTCCACCCTCGCCGGCGAGGTTGGCGACCCCCGCTTCTGACACTTACCAGCGCTACCTTTACATACCAGTCCGCTTCTCTCCGATCCTCCCCCGTCCAAGCAACGACCTAAGCCGAGGTCCGTGCCCACATGGGCGCACATAGGCAGTTGCATCTTTTTGCTTTGCATTTAGGTTGAGTGCCCTCCGCTTTCGCCTCCCCTGCCCGGTGAAGTTGTAAAGGCCCCCCCGCCAACATCAAGCTAGTCCTTTCGAAAAAAAAAATGTGAGAGGTCTTATTCTGTTGATAGTCAAAGTTTTAGTGTCGAACCCTGTTTGTGTGACCCCGAGTCGCACTTGGCCGGTTTTTTTAATATCCGTATAGCTGGCGAAGATTTCATGCTACTATAGAAATATTTGATTAGAAAATTTACTTTGCTTTTCTGAATGATCAACTAGTTTCAAAGCTAACACTTTTCTTTTTTTTTATTTACGCCCAATCCAACTTAACTAAGGAAAGTATATATATTGGTACTAAGATACAGTATGGATACTCCCTGCCACTCTCTAGGTTGCGACCTCACCCCCTCGTCATATATTGATACAGATTGGTTACAGTTTGGTTGTCGAACATATAGGATTTCGCCGTCATTTTGTTTGTTCCGTCATTCGTTTTTTGGAATGTCATTTCTGGCCCGTTGTATGAAGTGTCCAGGGTGTGACTAAGGTCTGGTCCCATGGCAGTATGTCTTGGTTAGTGAGATTGAATGAGCATGATCATGCTGGTCCCACCATAATATTGCCGAGGGGGGGGGGGGGTCCTCTTTTTTGCATTGGAAAGAGAGAGAACACTTCAATTCAACAACAGATTGTGAATGCATATAGTTAAATCCAAGCAAGGAAGCCGGATTGAGCAACAGCTCCCAACTTCAGTGTTTGCGTAATTAACTACATTCAAAAGGGGCCCTTTGATTAAATCACGTATCGGAAGGATCCAAAACGGATCTTCGGGTAAATACAAAGTTTCTTTTATTGTTGTTTGAAACGATGAACTGGCTCTAGCTTTGTGACCCGTGAAATGAACTTGAATTTTGAGAGAGAACGCTATGTTTAATGAAATCTGCTAACTTTTGGATGAATTATTTGGAGAGCTTACATTTATTTGATAAAAATATTTTTCTTGCAATTCTTTTTAATTAAGACTTCACTACAGTCATCGTGGTTCAAGAACTAAACGGAACTGATGTTTTGACGCATGTAAATATAACATAATAGCATAGGCTGTATTATCATGGACTCAGAGTCAAGACGTGCGTAGGGGCCATCCCAATGCAAATAATATATACCTGCTTTTTAAACGACTTCAAAAAAAGGAGGAGGTTTCTCAATTCGACCGTTTATAGGGTGTTTTTTAATTAGTTCTTGATAACAAAAGATATGCATGTAATCGTGATTACAAACAACTTTTCCAAAGAAACTATATGTCATATCAGAAAAAAAATGACCCTCGGGCAAAAACGTATAAGGGACCAATAATCGGCAAAAAAAAATTTGTTGGAAAGGAGATATCTCGAGGGTATCATAATAAGAAAACCAGGATCTGATAATGGCATTCTAGAAAAATGGAAGGAAACCTTAGTTTCCTGTTTGAAGTCGGTTTTTTTTGTTCAAAATTATTTATTGAGGTTCAGTTCCTGCAAATAGCCCTTAAAATCATTTTATCCGTCCGTAGATCATGACAGTCATAGCATGATATTTGTCATAAAAATAGTACAGATATGCAACACCACTTGTTTTTTTAAAATGAAGTAGGTAGTGTCTCCTAAGAATATATTTTGCAAGATATAGGCCCCCCTAATTTGTTATTTAGGTATGCTCCTGGTTTTTCTGTTGACGTTTGTGGAATTACTCAAAAATCTGGTAATTTTAATGTAATCCTTACTTAATATTATAAATGTGAAAATGTGTTTGTTTGTTACATTTTCACACTTCAACGTCTTGATCAATCTTCATGAAATTTGGCATGCAGGTAGCCAGTGTCACGGGGAAGGACATAGGCTACTTTTTATCCCGGGAAATTAGCAAAATCTGATGCAGTTCCTGAGGGAACTAAAAAAATAATCGATTGTTGTGATTTTTTACACGGAGATGGTTGAGTAGGTGGGAAACGACATAATTTACTAATCACCCTTAAAGACAGTCATAGAAACGATGTCCACGCGGGCGAAGCCGCGGGAAAAAGCTAGTTAAGTTACAAGTGACAACGGAGCCCTACACATTGCGTGATTCGAACGCTTTCAGTTGTTTTTCGTTTCCAGAAGGCGGTCCAAAGCCTAGTCAACCTCCGGATGTAGCCGGGTTAACCCGGCTAAGTATTAAAACAAAGAAAACGAGTCACAAGATTAATAAGCGAGTAAGATATATATTTGACTGACTCGGTGGCTCAGTGGTTTGTGCTCATGACTACTGCTACTGAGGGTTGTGGGTTCGATCCCCACCCAGGGCAAACATTTCTGTGATGAGCAGATTTGTTTGCTCTGTGTCTGGGTGTTAAATATCTATATATGTATGTATTTAAACATATATAAGTATGTATATCAGTCTCTGGTTCCCATAACACAGGGAATCCTACTTTGGGGCCAGATGACCATGTGTGATTTGTCCCAGAATATTTATTATTATTATTATCTATCTATCTGATAGATAAACCGTTTATTCACTGACCAAGCACAAAAAAACAATTAGTAATAATAAAAAAATGAAGGTTACACCACTAAGAGTAACTTATAGTTACTTACTAATAAATACAATAAAATTGCAGTAAGTGCCAGGCCAGTGAAAAGGTCCTGGCTCAGCATATGTTATAGGTGAATGCCCATAACGCTGATATTCTGCCAGGGCCCTCACCAGTCTGCGTACCGCGATAGTACTCTAATAACAGTAATATTTACTCATAAAAATACCTATAAGACACCTGCAGATTAAACTACATAGTTTGCAGTTGCTTACTTCTACAGTAGGTACTTAAAAAATATACATATTCAAAAAATATAAATTACAAAGAAAAATAGGTTGAGCGCTCTCCGTGCCGAGAAGGACATAGATTAAAACAGTGTTAAAGATTTTTATAAATTAAAAAAAGCATTACTGTGGTTGCACAAACGACTATTGAATTAAGTTTACTTATAACGCGAAATATGTATGAATTTGAAAATATATCCTAAACTCTATTTTCTTTAATTCTGCACGCATTATACTATTTTTATGTGTATTTGAACATCCAAATGGAAAGATTTTTGTATAAAGAATTTAGTATTTTATTTTTTACACGTGCATGTTCCCTAATCGATCCAACCTAGCCTATAGGTAAAATTTAGGTCAGATGTAAATGAATTGCAAAGTCGGTAGCTAACGACTGGCACCACGCGGCTCCTGTGGCCACAAAATCTGAAAATGAAGGAATTCACCTTAACATAATTCACTAATTTAACAGACATTCTTAAAAGTTTATGATAGGTATCGTAATCCTCCACGATTTGCAACCGCCTCCGTGGTGGAATGGTTAGTCTATTCGCTTCACACCAGGAGGTCGCGGGTTCGATTCCTGGTGGGGTCAACTTGTAAGACTCAGTTTGGTTGGTGGTAGGGCATTTTCTCAGCCCGCTTGGCTCTAAGTCTTGCCGCCAAACATCAGTGTTAACAACATTGATGTGTTCCGGCCTGAAGATAAGATAGCCAGTTCTCCTTTGCGTTGGGGTATCTTGATCTGCTTCTATCTTCGGCATCATAGTCACTTACCATCAGGTGAGATGATGCCAAGGGATTATTATTATATTAGCCGAAGGACATCTACTGCTGGACATAGGCCTCAAGAGCTTATCAATTGTGAATAAAAATAAATAATTAAACAGCCTGTTGACAGTGACGTGAGGCCAGGGCAAAATAAAACTACAAAAAAAAATATGGTGTAAAGACGTATGATTAGACAAAGCGGAGGCAAGCCTCCCACGGGGTGGATCGACGACCTGGTGAAGGTCTCGGGATGCCGCTGGATGCAGGCAGCGCAGTACCGGTCGTGGAAATCCTTAGATGAGACTTTTGTCCAGCAGTGGACGTTTTTTGGCTGATATGATGATAGACGTATGAAAAGAAAATAGGTAAGCTTCATACTGAGCCTTCCGAAATAGAATGTAGTGCCATAGTAAAAAGAAAGAACAGTAAGTTATCTTCATACAAATGGTACATCGCGTGGTTACACTACAATAATAATAAAAACTACTTTTTTCCTTTTACTAAAGAAGTCGTTTTTATTATTGTAGTATGCGTGCGTGCCTACTAACGCGCACACATAGAAACCGCGCGATGTACCATTGTATGAAGATAACCTACTATTTTTTCTTTTTACTATGGTAGTACCTTGTACTCTTAAGTGGAATATTCTGTTCGCACGTAGCTGTCATTACTGAGTCATCACTTCTTTTAGCAGCTCGACAGCATTATAAGACATAGCCAGTTGAGAACAAACCGGCAAATTTTGGAAGAAACTCATTATTATTACAATTGTATCCATATCAACAGATTGTCTATGATTATTTCTACACAGTGTACCTTGTAATTCATAAAAATATAGCTGACAGAGCAAGCCGCTAAATAAAATACCCTCAATGTATGTAATATTGAATTAAAACAGTCGCTCACCTTACTATATTTCGAGTCCAGAAA
This sequence comes from Coleophora flavipennella, assembly GCA_947284805.1. Taxonomy (NCBI): domain Eukaryota; kingdom Metazoa; phylum Arthropoda; class Insecta; order Lepidoptera; family Coleophoridae; genus Coleophora; species Coleophora flavipennella. The sequence goes on along the minus strand of OX369281.1, from coordinate 10,727,167 downwards.
GTCATCCCAATATGCCGATTCTATTGTTACAATTTAATAAAAAATAAATTAGCATTATTATTATTATTTTTTAATTTCCTTTTTATTTATTACGATATTCAATAGAAAGCACGTTTGCTTTTAGACTTTTCTAAAAAAAGGAATAAATTATCTACCAAAGAGGCCGCTGTGGCCAACACAACCCAGTGGCCCGTAATTCACGGAGTCTCGACTTTGATTCGATACGCCGAATTGACAGAATATTCGAACATCGGACATTGTAGTAAACGATAGTTCACTATAGGAAAATAATTCTGACTAGGTAGGTATACTGTATTGTCAACAAAGTGTCTTAGAGGATAACTTTTAAAGACATGTCTGTAGAGCCGAGTCTGTAGGTAGTTTGATATAGACTGATATAGACTGATATAGACACCGGCCTATAGTTTCCAGGGTCTCCTTTGTCTCCTGATTTAAAGGAAGGAGGTAGAGGCCTTAGTTAGTGAACAGGGTAAAGTCGCTCAGATCTTTAAAGAATTTTTCACAGATATACCTACAAAAACCACAGAAAGTCTACACTCGTCATCTACGATTGCTCAGTTGCTACTAAAAAAAAAATTTATACCTTCCAAGGACGATTTAGTTTTTAAACTTTTAAATCAACTCCAAGGATGTGGTCAAGGCTTATAGGACGTTGAAACTTAAATGTACTGAGGACTTAAGGGGAATGTCCGTTCCATTAATAAACTCAGTCATAGGAATATTAGCGCCACATATGGCTTATATTTTTAACAAGTGCATTCCACATAGTGTTTCCAGCCCTTATAAAATATAGTAAGATGATTTATTTTAAAGAGATAGAATTATAGTACCAAAATTAAAAATGATGGTCAATATTAATACTTAGGTTCCCTTCATGAAACTGAAAAACGATGCCTAAAGAACCTATGCAATCGGACCAAAAAATTTAGATTTCTTATAGATCGGGCCAACATTTCACGAAAATCCCAAATTTTTGCTTCAATTGTATAGGTTCCTTGGGGAAAGATGTTCAGTTTCACTTCATTCATGAGATGTTAACTTTGAACTTTAGCCGATGGTCAAAATTCCACCCTGTACAATATTTTATAGAGTCTTTGTATTTCAATTTATTATGGTCACCCGCTGTTCGTTGAATGCTCACTAATGAAGCGATGGTACACATTCAATAGAAGGTTTTTCTATGTTCTTTCTTTCTGCGGGCGTGCGAATTTTAATGTAAGTATTCGTTTACTTTTGGTGTTATCATATCAACGAACAAGCGCTGGCTTATTGACCAATCGTTCTACAGTGTGCAAGAACAGAAGGCTCTATAGTCTTCTATAATTTTTATTATATATGTTTTATGTAGTAAATATTTTCTAATATTTTTTTTTATTAATTTTCATAAGAAGTATATAGATACTGCTGTATTATTATTTGTAATTTTCTTATTTTACTTCATTGATGACATTATTGTACCACATAATACTATTTCTCTTAGGTTTATATTGACTTGTAATTTACAAATTCCTACTAATATTATAAATGCGAAAGTAACTCTGTCTGTCTGTTACGCTTTCCCGCAAAAACTACTGAACGGATTTGGCTGAAATTTGGTAAGTAGACAGATTAGGACCTGGATTAAGACATAGGCAACTTTTTACCACGCTCGCGAGCCGCAGCCGCACTGCGCACCCTCGAAAAGTCATAGAAACGTGGTCCACGCGGGTGAAGCCGCGGGAAACAGCTAGTTATTAATAAATGGAATATGAATATGAACACAACACATGTGAGAGTAGTAAGTTGGTATAAATAGCTGTGACCAGCGACTTTCGGGACCTTATTGTAACGCGTTACAGATATTCGTTCTTCTTTCATTCGACCTCATTATATTTGCCGAAGGACTTCCACTGCTAGACATAGGCCTCCCCTAAGGATTTCCACGACGACCGGTTCTGCGCTGCCTGCATCCAGCGGCTTCCCGCGACCTTCACCAGGTCATCGGTCCAACTAGTGGGAGGCCTGCCAACACTACGTTTTACGGTGCATGGTCGCCACTCGAGAACTTTACTGCCCCAACGGCCATCTGTTCTACGAGCAATGTTTATTCGACCTATTTCATTCCATATATTTGTTCTATTACGTATGTGCTGGCACAAAACTATCCATGTGACACATATGTTTTCAAAATCAAAATTATATCATCCAACATTAAACATTCAATCATTAAACTTTCTTTACAAAATAATGATTCCTGCTGCTTTCTTAAAAGACCCTTCTCTGGTAAGACAAAATTATGTTTTTGTTATTTGTGATTAGCGTTATTTAGTTTTGGGTAGCTCGATTCCATCTTCGGCATCATCGACACTTACCATCAGGTGAGATGGTGCCAAGGGCTTACTAATTGTGAATTTTAAAAAATATGTGAAGAGCGTCGGTGGCGTAAGGGCTAGCGCCGCCGCCTCCTAACCGGGAGGTCGTGGTTCAAATCCTGCCACGTACCAATGTGATTTCGAATTTAGATTTCATACGAGTATGTACGTTTATCCGACGCTCTTACGGTAAAGAAAAAACATCGTGAGGAAACCTGCACACGCGTGCGGAGAAACTCGCAGGCTAAGTGTGAAGTCGACCAACACGCACTGGGCCCGCGTAGTCGACTAAGACCCGATCGTCCTAATTCAGAGGAGGCTCGAGCCCCTCGGTGGGGACGTATACGAGCTGATATCATCATTTATGATATAAATTTAACGTGTTCAAATCCTTTTGTAATTCTTATATTATATTTCTTTGTAGGTCTTTATTTCAAAAATAATTATATCTGTGTGCATGTACGATTCATTACCCACACCTTACCTATCCACACCTTACCTACCCACACCTACATACCGTACGTACCCGGCTTACCGCACTATATGTTACTTACACACTAAATTTTGGATTAATTTGAGTACTACATCATAATTCTAATGTAATAACCAGAAATAAATCCAAGAAAGAACAGCATCATAAAGCAAATTTTAGGTTTCTGTGTGTCTCATATCCAGCAAAAGAGAAACCAAATTTAATTCCAATCACAATGCTCCAGTTCCAATATCAGTTTCTTGGTATGTTGTTTCGTAAAGTTAGAAGTGCGGCGAGAGATTTGAGTGTTAAAAGCGTCGCGTCGGTGGCGTAATGGCAAGGGCCGCTACCTCCAGTCCGGGAGGTCGTGGTTCAAATCCTGCAATGTACCAAAGTGTGTTCGAATTTAGATCTCATGTACGTTTATCCGACGCTCTTACGGTGAAGGAAACATCGCGAGGAAACCTGCACACGCCTGCGAAGAAAATCGAAGGTTGTGTGTGAAGTCGCCCAACAGGCACTGGGCCCGCATGGTCGACAAGGGCCCGATCGCCCTAATTCAGCGTAGGCTTGGCCCCTCGGAGAGGACGTACATGAGCTAATATGATAAAGTGATAAAAACATCAACGTGACGAAGGCCTCAAAGGAACTTATTTCAATACAACACACTTCAGTAGTTTTGTGTAACAAAAAGTGACTACTATAAATATAAAGTGACTAGGATGTATGATGTAAATTATAAAAAGATTACTTGAAGGGTACATAAACTATAATTAGAAGTTTAAAATACCATTAAACACTATTAATGAGGTGTCAAATAATACTTTTTTAAACTTATAGTTATACTTCTTAAAGTTGGACCTAACTGACTGAACTTTTTGTCCCACATGTAAATACATATTCCTCAACAACTTTTAAGCAGCATCATCACTGATGTAAGTTAGGCAGTGGGGAAGTAGCGCAATGGGAAATCATTTTTCATCATCCTCACTTACTATCAGATGATGCCGATGGCTTACCAAAATTAGATAAAATAAGGGATAAGTCCGCCTGTGCTATATTTATATTCTTTTGTTAACACCTTATTTGTTTTAAATAAAATACAGAGTATACAAACAAACTAACAAACAAAAAAAGATTGCCAAACCTTCCTCGGGTGCAACACCTTAGACACACACCCGGAAACTGCATACAACGATCGTAAAATGACATTTCTAAAAAACAATTAATGACGGATCAAACAAAATTACCGCGAAATCCTATACGTTCGAGAACCAAACAATAACCAATCTGTATTAATCTAGGTGACGAGGGGGTTAGGTAGCAAACTAGAGAGCGCCAGGGAGTGTCCATACTGTTATGTTAGTACTTTATATGTTTAAGGTTCTATCTCGTCTAAGTTCAACACTAACATTTGACATAATTTTTATCATGTGTATACTCATTTAAAACGTACTTGTTAGACCTAGCCTACTGAGTCCGTCAAACATTACCTAGGTACCAGGGTATCAACCATATCCAGGATATCGTCAACGAATCAAAGGTGGAGTATGTACTCGCCGTTGATGTCGATGCCCTAGTCTCGGTGATATAAGGTCTAGATACGATATAACAGTTTAAAATTCTGATCCTGAGACTTTTAAGTTAAGGCGACGCATAATAGATCGGAACAATTGTTTTTTTTCTTTATGTGCGAAGTGTTAAGCAAATAACCAGACTTTTGCACTTTTGACGTGATAACGTCTTATAAATTGATGACACGGGCTGCATTCACGAAAAAGTGTGACGTCATTATCACGTTACGCCAGTGTAACGTCATTGTCGCGTTACGCCCATTGCCAGGTTACGCCAGTGTGACGTCATTGTCAAGTTACGCCTAAGCCGAGCGTGCAAGCGAGAGTTGTATTGTACTTGTTTCAATGTTTTTTCGTTTCAATTAAAAACTACAATTAACTTTAAAAAACCAACTGGCATATTGAAGTGTGTATTTAGAAGAATCGACCAAGAAAATTAAGAGGTTTAAATCGGTCTGGTATGACAGTAGAATGCAAATCTCTGTTTAAAAAAAGTTTCTTTGATTTATATTTTTCTGTAAAAGTTAACGAATCGCGTTTCTGCAACTGACAAAATGAAGTCATTGAAATGAAAAATGTGTTTATAAAATATCACTTTCATATGTTTCGTGATTGCTGAGAAGAAAAATCAATATCCCTGCGACCAAAGTTTCCAATGCGTCGCCTTAAGGCTTAATGGATGTTTGTACAACTCACGCTTAATTCTGAATACGATCCTTAACTATATAATGCAGCTTCCACCATATACTTATGTAGCTAAGTGTAATTAACGATGGCTGTCGCTTCATTGTTTCACTCTGCGATATTGTTTTATCCTGTTTCATTATTTTCGCAGTTAAAACAACATAACACGATTTTAATTAGGCCCTGTCGTTTTTAAAGGTAAAAACGTAAAGGAACAACAATTTATTTTGCGTAAGGTCGTGCTGTTGAGTTTTTCAAAACTTACGTACATACTTACCGATTGCTTTAACGGTGAAGGAAAACATCGTGAGGAAACCTGCACACGCCTGCGAAGAAACTCAAAGGTTGTGTGTGAAGTCGACCAACCCGCACTGGGCCCGCGTGGTCGACTAAGGCCTAATCGCCCTGATTCAGGGTAGGCTCGAGCCCCTCGGTGGGGACGTATATGAGCTGTAATGATGAAGGTCGTGCTGAAAAAGCAAACTTGAAAAAGGTTCCTTTTTCTGTACTTTAAAAAATACCCACCTGCAATTTTTGCTGATTTCCCGTTAACGGCATAACGAATAATAGTTATTTATGCCACTTCCAAATAATGAGAGCCATTGTAACATGAGTGCAAGTTTGTGCCACGAAGCGAACCTTCGCTTCGTGGCACAAACTAGCACTAGACACAATAGAATGACTAATTGCGTACAGTGGCATACAATACTTTTTCTATGACCATGAAATAAATAAAATACGGTCTAATCACACGCGATGTTTAGCCATAGTGCAGGTACGCTCGCTTTTTTAAATTAATCGCCTTGGCATCTTGCATAAAATACATTGAAATTTTGTCATAAGCATGTATTGAAATTTTGAGCCAAAGCCATAAAAATATTAAAAAAGTTTCACAACATCATTGTTAAATGGTTTGTAGGAATAAATACTTTTGTGATATGATTTGAGGTTATGTATTAAGCAAATTACCAAATGGGAGTAGAAACATATTTCTGTGTTATTTAGACTTCAGAAAGTCGAAGGTAAAATATTTTTAAGGTATTTTGTAGGTTCTCAATGTTTGTTCTCATTACACTGAAGATTGGACAAAATTCCCATGAAACGTATGGTACGTTGAATTCGCAAAAAAAAATGAACTCTTCAAACAAAATTGATAAAATATTTGCTAATTTTGTATGGAGAGTTTTTTTTAAATTAACTATAGGTTTAATAAGAAAATTAAGAGTTGATTAAAAAATTACGCACTACTTTAATCTTTTAAACCATTTTTAAAAGATTAACAAACGAACATACTGTATAGCGTGTTGGTGGCGTAATGGCTAAGACCGCCGCCTCCTGTCCGGGAGGTCGTGGGTCGAACCTGCCACGTACCAATGTGATTTTGAATTTAGATTTTATATGTACGTTTATCCGACGCTCTTACGGTTAAAAGAAAACATCGTGAGGAAACCTGCACACGCCTGCGAAGAAACTCGCAGGTTGTGTGTGAAGTCGCCAACCCGCACTGAGCCCGCGTGGTCTACTAAGGGCCGATCGCCTTAATTCAGGGTAGGCTCGAGCCCCTCAGTGGGGACGTTTATGAGCTGATATGAATCAGGGAGTCCCAAGAAGTACTATGAATCGAAAGTCCAGAGATAGAACACCTCTTGAAGTATCCGAATCACCCCCATCTACTAGTATGTTCCGCAAAAGTCTATGGTTTACGAGATATTCGCTTTTTTTTTTTTTCTAGCTTTTGCTGGCGGCTTCAACCAACTTCAACTTCACAATATCGTTTTTAAGGTTCCATACTAGCAACGGGATCCTGTTACTAAGCCTAAACTGTCCATCTGTCTGTCTGCCTGTCCGACCTTTAACAAGCTTTATCTTTGAAATCTTAATAGGTAGCTGGCTGAAATTTTCACGCAATTCGTGTTATTGTAAGGAATTTTCTAAGTTAATAAAAAAATGATAAATTGGCATACAGGAAACGATTTTTTTTGTTATTGCTCCATTTATAAAAAAATTGAAATTTTTAAGCGTAAAACTTAATGTGATCTTATTTTGAAAAAAAAATACAAACCATAAAAAAACCGACCAAGTGTGAGTCGTACTTACGCTATGAAGTCTAAAGTATATTAAAAAAAAACATTATCTGTAGCTTGCGTTGATATCTTTTGTTAGTAATGAATAGTTATCATTGTTATACTTTTGTGAAGAGGTATGGTGGTACCTAGGTGCGCGAGTCAGACTTGCACTTGGCTGTTTTTTTTTGGTATCCGATTTATGGGCTGTATTCGATGGTGGATTTTTCCAAATCTCTCGGGAACCGAGATAAAAAGTATTTTATATGTTGTTTCCTGCGCTTTATCTAAGCTCTGTGATAAGTAATATTAAAATTGGTGCAGTATTTTTAGCGTGAAAGAGCAAAGAACAGACAACATACACACTTTTGAATTAATACGTATAACATCAGTAAATATTACAAATATTCCTGATTTTAGCGAAACAGTATAGAATATTAGTTATAATATACTAGTTTTTGCCTTTAGCTTTCCCCGCGTGGATATCGTTTTTATTTACTCGCCTTTGATATGAGAACTTCCTATATAATGTTAACAGCTTTATTACCATGTTTTAAGCAAATAAATTTTTATTTCATTTCATTTGAGGGCGAGTGGTGCGTGAGCTGCAAGCGGCTCGAAAGCGTGGGCATGAGTTCTATCCAGATTCCTTAGAAACTACATCGGGCTATTCTGATTAGTAGTCTATGTCATTTCCCATCTCATACACAAAATCGCTTAGTTGCGACGCGTGGAAATAATCTTTCCACAGATCCCTCGAGAACTAATTTAGGATATGCTTTATTAAAGTACGTCATTTCCCACCCCCTAAACCATCTCTGTGCAAAAAATCACTACAATCCATTGTTCCGGTGCGGTTTTATAGAAATAAACCAAAAAAAGAGTATTTCTAAGTTCTCTCAAGAACTGCATCGGACTATGCTTATTTTACAGGATCAAAGTAGCCTATGTCCTTTTAAATGATGCTGGCTACTTGCATGCCAAATTTCATCAAAATTAGTAGAGGTGTTGAAGCGTGAAAAGGTAACAAACACATTTATACATTTACTAGCTGTCCCGGCGAACTTCGTACCGCCTTACATTACATTACACTGCCCTGCCCTACCCTACACTACCCTACTCTACACTACCCTACCCTACCCTACATACACTACACTACACTACCCTACACTACCCTACCCTACCCTACATACACTACACTACACTACCCTACCCTACACTACTCTACACTACCCTACACTACACTACCCTACCCTACCCTACACTACCCTACCCTACATACACTACACTACACTACCCTACCCTACACTACTCTACACTACCCTACACTACACTACCCTACCCTACCCTACACTACCCTACCCTACACTACCCTACCCTACCCTATCCTATCTCTCAAGTTGGATCGAACTGCACATGGTGTGCGAATTTTATTATAATCGGTTAAGTGGTTTAGGAGTCCATTGAGGACAAACATTGTGACACGAGATTTATATATATTAAGATAATATTAAGTACTAGCTGTCCCGGCGAACTACGTACCGCCTTATATTACAGTACACTGCCCTACCCTACCCTACCCTACACTACACTACCCTACCCTACACTACCCTACCCTACACTACCCTACCCTACCCTACATACACTAAACTACACTACCTTACACTACACTACACTACCCTACACTACACTACCCTACCCTACCCTACCCTACCCTACCCTACACTACCCTACCCTACCCTACATAAAAACCTTCTTCTGACAATAACGAACTCGACAAAAAAAGAATTAGCGAAATCGGTCTAGCCGTTCTCGAGTTATGCGCTTACCAACACATTTTGCGATTCATTTTTTTATAATAAATTAATAACCTTTGCCCACGGCTTCGTCCGCGTGGACATAGTTTTTTTACTGTCTTTGGGTGGTCATGACTTTTCTTAAGATCGCTCAGGAACTATATCGGGCTATTTTGATTAACAATCTATGTCACTTCCCACCCCTTCAACCAATTCTATATAAAAAAAAACACTTCGATCCGTTTCTACGTTGCGACGCCGACGTGCGCGAGCGTAGAAATGAGTTTACCGCAGAACCCTCGGGAATTATGTCAGGATATGCTTATAAGTAAATTATGTCATTACCCACCCCTTTGACTATCTCCGTACAAAATATCGCTACAATCCATTGTTCCGTTGCAGTGTTAAAGAAATTAACCAAAAAAAAGAGTATTTTTAAGTTCCCTTTTGAACTGCATCGGACTATGCTATTTTTACAGGATAAAAAAGTAGTCTATGTCCTTCCCAGTGACATGGCTACCTACATGCCAAATTTCATCAAGATTAGATGAGCTGTTGAAGAGTGAAAAGGTAAACAACAAACAAACAAACACATTTTCACATTTATGATATTAGTAAGAATTATCTACATTAAACACGTATTTGTCATTAACTCATATTTTATATACTCGTATATGTCGGATGTTTTTTAGCACAAACCTCAAGCTCTACTAATTTGGGCCCAGGTTTTTTTCTATAAAACTTAACGACCTTGACTTTCTCAACGTAATGCTCTTAAGTGGCCCTGCACACACTCGTATACATGTGTCGGTGTGAAATCGCAAAATTAGTTGTTGCGTGGAAAACCGTTACCGCAAAAAGATCACGTTAAGCTAGATAAGATAAAGCTGTTTAAAAAAAAAAGTTGATGGTGTCTTGATTACGCGATCGAATGGCGGGCGTAAACAACTTATTCGCGATGTTACGCTGATATGAATCTACTTAGTAAAAAGCTTTTTTTCTCCTGTATGCAATATTTCAACAGACATTAGAAATAAATATAGTTTTAAAAAACTAAAAAAACACGCTATTAAAACACATCAAACTAAAAAGTAAAAAATAATTCTTAATATAGGCTGAATGCAATAATGAACAAAAATAACCTAGCATTATTTGAAAAAAGCGTGGGTTGCTCGGTATACGAAAAATATGGCACAAAGCGCCCCACGCTTTTTTCACAATAAAACCACAGTCTAAGAATCCATACAGTCGTCTAACGCCTATAATAATCGCGTCATCGCCGATTTCACGGAGTCACTGATCACAGAACCAAGGGTTGTCACAACACTTGACAATTAAATGAAAGAAAATGACATTACGTAGAAAAAATACTTCAATAGTGTAAAATCGATATTTGAAGGTACCTTAGATCTCTGATCAAGAATCCGTTGTCTGAATCAAAAAGTGGCCGCCATTTTGAACTTTTTAGTTACTGAACCGATGGCTTCCAAAATCGATATCTGGGGGTCCCGCCCCTTATCACGATTCCGTTGCCCGAATTGAAAAAAGCTGCCGCCATTTTGAACTTTTTAGTTACTGGACCGATTGCTTCCAAAATCGATATCTGGGGTCCCTGAGGCCCCTTATAACGATTCCGTTGCCCGAATTGAAAAAAGCTGCCGCCATTTTTAACTTTTTAGTTACTGGACCGATTGCTTCCAAAATCGATATCTGGGGGCCCCTGAGGCCCCTTATCACGATTCCGTTGCCCGAATTGAAAAAAGCTGCCGCCATTAAATATCGATTTTGGAAGCAATCGATCCAGTAACTAAAAAGTTCAAAATGGCGGCCGCTTTTTTCAATTTGGGCAACGCATTCGTGATAAGGGACCTCAAGGACCTTAGGGACCCTGAGATATCCATTTTGGATGCAATCGGTCAAGCAACTAAAAAGTTCAAAATGGCGGTCACTTTTTTCAATTCGGGCAACGGATTCGTGGTAAGGGTCCTCAGGGTCCCTCAGATATCGATTTTGGAAGCAATCGGTCCAGTAACTAAAAAGTTCAGAATGGCGGCTACTTTTTTCAATTTGGGCAACGGATTCGTGCTAAGGGACCTCAGGGACCCTCATATATCGATTTTGGAAACAATTGGTCTAGTAACTAAAAAGTTTAAAATGGCGGCCTCTTTTCTAAACTCTGACAATGGTTTCGTAATAAGGGTTCAGGGACCCTCAGATATCGATTTTGGAAGCAATTGGTCCAATAACTAAAAAGTTCAAAATGGCGGCCACTTTTAACAATTCTAACAACGGATTATAGAATATATATCATATTCGTATAAAATACACCCCATTAATACCTATAAAATGATCCTCATGAGGATCTTTAAGGCGAGAGTGAATAGGCATTTTTTGAGTTTACGTGTATCATCCTCGAGTACATTGTCACTTACCATCAGGTGAGATGTCGTCTAACGCACACAAATTTTTATAATAATATAATATTTAATATATGAATTAAATTATTATGTTACAATTAGTTTTTTTATAATTTTAAATTTATAAAAGAAATGTAGCAAAATAAATAATTTTATATTTATTATTAAAATAACTGTAACAAAGTGTTTTTATTTTTATTTAAATTATATTTAATAACTTTTTATAATTAAAAAAAAATAACTAAACTAAATCAAAAGATGTTAATGAGCCATGCATGAATGTTTGATAATAAAAATGCGACGTGACGACCTTTATTAAATTGTTGTTTTCAGCTTACATTAAGCATTATATTTCACTTTTTAGTTTGATGTGCTTTTAAAGCGTGTTTTTTAGCTTTTTTTTACTATATTTAATTTTTAATTTTTAGAGATAACCTTATGAAATTATTGTATTGTCACTGTTTCTTGTGTACAAAGTTTGAATTAAATCAAAATCGAGTGCAAAGCAGTTGTTCAAAAACAGGTGAGATGTTGTCAAGGGTTTACTAATTGTGAATATATATCAGCTCATATACGTCCCCACCGAGGGGCTCGAGCCTACCCTGAATCAGGGCGATTAGGCCTTAGTCGACCACGCGGGCCCAGTGCGGGTTGGTCGACTTCACACACAACCTTCGAGTTTCTTCGCAGGCCTGTGCAGGTTTCCTCACGATGTTTTCCTTCACCGTTACAGCAATCGGTAAGTATGTACGTAAGTTTTTGAAAAACTCATTGGTACATTGGCCGTCCAGATTTGAACCCGGTACCTCTGGTTAGATGGACCGAGTCGTTACCGGTTGAGCCACCGACGCTATTGAATAAAAAAATAAAAAAATACTTACATACATACAGGTGAAGCTAATAAAAGCGTGATAATAAGAATAGTAAAATATACACAAGTCCCACAAAGACTGAGCTAATTTTACTCACCAGAGATTTAACGAAGCGGACAGGTACCTACCAGTACAAGGTTATTTAATGTAAAAGCATAATGCGGACCACACCATCCGCAGACTCAGTGGAAAGCAAAAACCAGTCAAGCAGACGCAAGTTGAATTCTCACTAATGATGCAAAGTTTCACTTTGACGGAAAATCCGTTTTATCTCTTTTTTTTCATTTTTTACTTGTCTTCAGAAATTGCGGAATTTATTTTAGTTACGGTTCCTTTTGAAATACCTAAGTTTATTTTTATTTTATACTTATTTTCATATTATAGTGAATGTCGTAGTTGTAACAAAAGGTAGACAACAGAAACTCGCCCAGCAGCTCCGACTGCTATTTTTTTTTCACAGGATCACCCGCTACATATACACTATACATAAGTCAATTGTGTGTATGTATGTATGGATGTTCCCATGGACACCAAAACGACGATTTTGATTTAATTTCGGGGAACCGTCAGATTAAACCAGCGGGTGATCCTGTGAAAAAAAATCGCAGGCGGAGCCGCTAGTGTTATAAATACAGTGATATATATAAATTTATATTATATTTATCATCATAACTACAGTTTATATACGTCCCCACCGAGGGGCTCGAGCCTACCCTGAATTAGGACGATCGGGCCTTAGACCATGCGGGCCCTGTGCGGGTTGGTAAACTTCACACACAACCTTCGAGTTTCTTCGCAGGCGTGTGCAGGTTTCCTCACGATGTTTTCCTTCACCGTAAGAGCGTCGGATAAACGTACATATGAAATCGAAATTCGAAAACACATTGGTGCGTGGCAGGATTCAAACCACGACCTCCCGGACAGGAGGTAGCGGCACTTAACATTACGCCACCGACGCTCATGTATTATATACATGCATCATTATATGTATACATGTATGTATATAAATTGATTACACTTTTAGGAATTTCAATATATTGTGTACTTTACAATTCTTGGGTTAAGCGATATAATAATATGCAATAATTTGTCAATTGAAATTGTAAATTTAAACCATTTTCCAAAATCAAAACTAGGGATATACCTTCTTATAAAGTCATTAAAATACTAAACTATCCACAATTTACTAAAACAACCGGTGCAAAAAAACAATATTACTTTGAGTAGCAAGCTTAGTATGGAATGTATAAATTTGTTTGCTCCGATAGTGTTGGTTTTTTTAAAGTTGTTCAGATTCATGAAACGATGCTTAATTTGAATAAGGTTAAAAAAATTTATGTAGATGAGCATGGTAAATAAATAATAAGATACTTACATAATCCGCTGGGTCAACAACCCAAAGTGTGTCATCGCCTCCGATACGAGAACTCGCCATTTGTGTCTTGTGTGATTTCTCGCAAGTCGCAATCTATCTATATCTATTCTCTATAATATAATAAAACTGTAACGGGGCCGTGTCTGTACATGAAATATTTTTGGAAAATAATAACTGCGGTGGACATTACTAATGATACAGAGGCCAAAACAACAACTTTTGGAATTTTTGTCTGTCTGTCTGTCTGTCTGTATGTTCGCGCATCACGCAAAAACTACCGGGCCGATTTTGATGAAATTTTGTATGGTGGTTCCTTATAGCCCGGGTTAACATATAGGATACTTTTTATCCCAGAAAATTCAAGAGTTCCCGTGGGAAAATCAAAAGTATTCATTTATAGAATGGCTCACCACGCAAATGTGGCTTAACCTATTACAATCAAATTTTACACGTTGATCCCTTATCGCGAACTAAAACTGGGACATTGTGAATCCCAAAAAAATTAGGTTTCCTACAGGAATGCAAAAAATTGTACCTTTAGATTGGCTCAACGTAACAATATGAAACCTTTACATTGAGATGGGGTGTTTTGACCATCATTGTATAGTCGGGTATTCTTTATCCCGGAAAACTAAAGAGGTCCCGTGGGAAATTATCTATCGATACTAACAATAATAACAATAGAGTACTTTTTTCTATTTATTAGCTACACATACCAAACATTATAATCATAGTAGCAGAATGTCAATAGATGGCGCTGCAGGGACAATAAAACGCGCATAAGTTGTATTAAAACATTAAAATATTTTTTCATACTTTTGAGTGGATTTCTCTTATGTATTTTTCAGCAAAAGCTACTTTAAACAACTCTTACTCTGGAACTATGGCACGTAGCGATGTGTTTCATAGACGAACAGAGAGGTATTTTGTTACAGATTCCAATCATCAATCAATCATGTAAATAAATAAAAACACATAAATCGAGTTCAGCATCTTTTAACAGGAGGCACAGATATGGGAACTCTTCTGACGGCGACTATTTGCGTGTGGCAGTTGCTCTCCGCCTGCAATATCAATATCTGTGAACCATGACCTCACTCGGAGGGCACTGGTCTCGGCCAGATGAAATATTCCATCTTTGATGCAGCCGCCGGCCGGGCTTTAGTCGATCTGATGGCAAAAGGCCGGAGGTTTTAAACAGGTGCTATGGCAGAGAGGAACGTGTCTGCTTTGAGAAGCCACTTATTCTGCCTCACTCCTCACCGTACGGTACTACTGCTCAATTTGCGGCGAGAAAGAAGCATAATAAGTACTCGGTCTTGGAGGCATATTACTGCTTTGTGCCGCTGGTCTGTAAGACAACCGGCTGCTGAACCCTTAGAGGCCTTTGCCTTCACAAAGGAGATTGGCCTTCGCCTTCGAGAGAGGAAATGTGACGTGAGGTCCTACCTGCTGCTAAGGTTGTCTATTGCCATCCAGCGCGGCAACGAGAAGTGCGTCTTGGGCTCCTTTGAAGCTGATACGACTCGAGGATTTGACCCATATTAATATTGTTAGGAAATTTTATTACTAGATTGATACCTATAATGATTTGAATTAGCTTTTTGATAATATAGGTAATGTGTTATTTCATCATATCAGTTTATATACGTCCCCACCAAGGGGCTTGACCTGCCCTGAGTTAGGGCGATCTGGCCTTAGACGATCACGTGGGCCCATTGCGGGTTGATTGACTTCACACATAAGCTTCGAATTTCTTCGCAGGCGTGTGCAGGTTTCCTCACGATGTTTTTCTCACCGTAAGAGCGTCGGATAAACGTACATACCAGTATGAAATCGATATTAGTATAGATATTGGTAAGTGGCAGATTCGAACCACGGCCTTTCAGACAGGAGGTAGTGGCCCTAACCGTTTTTGTTTTGTAGATTTAGAAATCCTTACTTAATATTATAAATGTGAAAATGTGTTTGTTTGTTTGTTACCTATTCACACTTCAACACCTCTACCAGTCTTGATTAAATTTGGCATGCAGGTAGCCTGTATCACTAGGAATGAAATAGTCAACCTTTTATCTGTGGAAATTATCATAGCCCGATGCAGTTCCTGAGGAAACTAAAACAATACTCTTTGTTCGCAAAAATGGATTGGTGCGATTTTTAGCACAGAGATGAGGTGGAAAATATAATTTACTAATAAGTATATCCTGACATAGTTCCCGAGGGATCTGGGGACAACTGTTTTCTACACTCGCGCACGTCAGTGGCGTCGCAACGGAGCAACGGATTAAAGTGATTTTTTGTATAGAATTTGTAGGGGGGGGGGGGGGTGGGAAGTGACAAAGACTGCTTATCCGAATAGCCCGATACAGTTCCTGAGGTATCTGGAGAAAACTCATGTCCACGCTTGCGAGCTGATTGCGGCTCGCGCACCACTCACCCTCAAGAAGAGTCATAAAAGCTATGTCCACGCGGGCGAAGCCGCGGGCAAAAGCTAGTATATAATATAATAAAACAGTAACGGGGCCGTGTCTGTACATGAAATATTTTTGGAAAATAATAACTGTGGTGGACATACTAACGATACAGAGGCCAAAACAACAACTTTGGGAATTTCTGTCTGTCTGTCTGTCTGTCTGTCTGTATGTTCGCGCATCACGCAAAAACCACCAGGCCGATTTTGATGAAATTTTGTATGGTGGTTCCTTATAGCCCGGGTTAACATATAGGATACTTTTTATCCCATAAAATTCAAGAATTCCCATGGGAAAATCAAAAGTATTCATTTATAGAATGGCTCACCACGCAAATGTGGCTTGACCTATTACAATAAAATTTTACACGTTGATACCCTTATCGCGTACTAAAACTGGGACATTGTGAATCCCAAAAAAAAAAAAAAAAGGGTTCCTACAGGAATGCAAAAAATTGTATCTTTAGAATGACTCAACGTAACAATATGAAAGCTTTACATTGGGATGGGGTGTTTTGACATTCATTGTAAAATCGGGTATTCTTTATCCCGGAAAACTAAAGAGGTCCCGTGGGAAATTATCTATGGACACTTACAATAATAACAAGAGAGAACTTTTTTCTGTATATTAGCTACACATACCAACATTATAATCATAGTAGCAGAATGTCAATAGATGGCACTACAGGGATAATAAAACGCGCTTAAGTTGTATTAAAACATTAAAATATTATTTCATACTTTTGAGTGGATTTCTTTAATGTATTTTTCAGCATACGCTACTTTAAACTCTGGAACTATGGTACGTAGCGATGTGTTTCATAGACGAACAGAGAGGTATTTTTTTACAGATTCCAATCGTGTAAAAAAATAAAAACACATAAATCGAGTTTAACATCTTTTAACAGGAGGCACAGATATGGGAACTCTTCTGACGGCGAATATTTGCGTGTGGCAGTTGCTCTCCGCCTGCAATATCAATATCTGTGAACCTCACCATTGTATTTGCGGGTCCTCTGTGGAGGCAATTGGCCATCACTCACTGAGTTGCAGTCGTGTTTGTGAAGATTACCACGTCACCAATTCCTTAATGACCTCACTCGGAGGGTACTGGTCTCGGCCAGATAGAATATTCCATCTTTGATGCAGCCGCCGACCGGGCTTTAGGCGATCTGATGGTAAAAGGCCGGAGGGTTTAAACAGGTGCTATGGCAGAGAGGAACGTGTCTGCTTTGGGAAGCCACTTTTTCTGCCTCACTCCTCACCCGTACGGTATACTGCTGCTCAATTTGCGGTGAGAAAGAAGCATAATAAGTACTCGGTCTTGGAGGAAAATTACTGCTTTGTGCCGCTGGTCTGTAAGACAACCAGCTGCTGAAGCCTCAGAGGCCTTTGCCTTCATTAAGAAGATTGGCCGTCGCCTTCGAGAGAGGAGATGTGACGCCCGCTCCAGGTCCTACTTGCTGCTAAGGTTGTCAATTGCCATCCAGCGCGGCAACGAGAAGTGCGTCTTGGGCTCCTTTGGAGCTGATACGACTCGAGGATTTGACCCATATTAATATTGTTAGGAAATTTTATTACTAGATTGATACCTATAATGATTTGAATTAGTTTTTTGATAATATTTCATCATATCAGTTTATATACGTCCCCACCAAGGGGCTCGACCTGCCCTGAGTTAGGGAGATCTGGCCTTAGACGATCACGCGGGCCCATTTGTAATATTACCACCTAAAATTTAATTTGTAATATTACCACCTAAAATTTGCTCTTTATCTTAATAAATATCTCAGTATCGTGACGCGTTAGGTCAAAATGACCATGTTGTCGGTTTATGTATTTTACATTTCCTTGAAATATTAGATTTAATAACAAAATCTGAGCGTAGTTATCTAACGAATTCAATTAATTATTATACCCTGTCCAAGTTCTCGAGTGGCGACCGTGCACCGGAAAACGTAGCGTAGGAGGCCTCCCACGCAGTGGACCGACGACCTGGTGGAGATCGCGGGAAGCCGATGGATGTGGGTAGCGAAGGACCGGTCGTCGTGGAAATCCTTGGAGGAGACCTTTGTCCAGCAGTGGACGTTTTTCGGCTGATATGATGATTGTACTTTGTAAAGCATAGAAAATTCCATCTTTAAGAGCATAAGAGACTTTTAGAGAGAACTCTTAATTTACTTAATCACACCCATGTATGTTTCTACCTATGCTTCTACTAACTCACTTTTTTATCCACTATTGGTTTACCCTTGGCATCATCATACCTGATAGTAATTGACGATGTTGCTGAAAATGGAAGCGGTCTCACTAAGATTCCCCAACGCAATGGAAAAATGAATCTTATAATGTTGTTAACACTGGTGTTTGCCGGCAAAACTTAGATAAGATGTTGGTTGCTAGCCAGGCGGATTCAGAATATGTCCTACTTAACCAAGCTAGATCCTACCGGGAATCACCCGTTACCCTACGGGAAAATTTGCCCTGAAAACGCCCCTTCAGCCTACAAAAAAAAAACGGCCAAGTGCGAGTCGGACTCGTGCAAAGGAGGGTTCCGTAGCCTTTTCAAAAAATGCAAGTATATTTTAAAAAACAATTATTTTTGCACCATTTGTTGTTTTACCATCAAACAATTTGTGTCGAAAATCAATGAACTTTTTATAAATCGAACTGCACGTCTTAAGTTTGTCGACTATTACTAACTATGAAAATCTACTTAGCCGTGATAGTTTCCCTTATAAATTGATTATTTCCAACTATTTAAAATATTTTCAGATGTCCTGAATAGTGGTTTGGCTGGCGGGGTGGACAATTGACTTTTACGAAAATTATCAAATTAAAGATAAATATTTTTCAAACGGAACCCTGAAATCGAAAAATATTATTAGAAAACCGCAGTAATTTTTAAAAATCTATTTAATAAATTCCATATTGAAAACGTAGCGTAGGCAGGCCTCCCACGCGGTGGACCGATGACCTGGTGAAGATCGCGGGAAGCCGATGGATGCGGGCAGCGCAGGACCGGTCGTCGTGGAAATCCTTGGGGGAGGCCTTTGTCCAGCAGTGTACGATTTGTGGCTGATATGATGATGATGATTTAATAATACCCCATATAATATGGTTCGTCCACAAAAAAATACTCCCTCCCTACATGTAGGGGAGGTACCCTATTTTTTTTAAAGATTTTATTTACCACTTTGTCTTCGTAATTAATATGTATACGCATGCCAAATTACAACTTTCTAGTATTAATTATATCGGAGCTAAGCTGCGGACAGATAGACAGACAGACATGGTGAAACTACAAGGGTTCCATGTTGACTACGGAACCGTAAAACAAGTTGGAAGCATTGAAACTACCAATAAACAGGTACAGCCTACATACAAATAATGTGGCGAGCCGGACTTTTTGTTGCATGCGTTGTTGGTTTGATTAAAGCTATAAATCGTGCGGCTATCTGCGCCGGCGACGGGTCCCGGGATTCACTCGTAAATCCTCGACCGCCGCCTAGAACAAGACATCTTGCGGGCTAAATACTAAATTTAAATGTAGATGTTAATTAACTAAGACAACTAAGGCCTTAAGGCATGCTTATTATACTTGGTTATGTCTAGTTTTCCAATGGGAATTGCTTTTTAGTACCTATTATATTTTTTTTAATTTATCTTTCAGGACACAAACAGTCGTATAACAAATATAGTAACAAAATTTATTATTATATACAGTTGTAAAAATGTGTAGGGTATTTTCTGCGGCTCTTCTCACCCACCATAGTGTAAATCACAAATGATTGGTTTTAAGAAGTTTTTACAGCTAGGGCAAAGACAACTCTGTGGCTAGAGCAAATATATTGGGCATTTATCCTTCGTATAAAATAAGGGTCTGGGTTTTTTTTATAATAGTAGATTCGTGATAAGTGGAGATAAACTAGTTATCTTAATTAGGAAATATATAATCATTCTTCCTCTACTTATCTCAAAAATGCCATGTAACCCAATAAATTCAGAAAGATTTAGTTATTTTATAAAGTGGGTCATCTATTCGCAGTTTACCCTACTGAACAACATCCCCGCGAAACGTTGAGCGAAATAAATAAGTCATACAACAATTTCGTTACATCCTTTGAAGGTTCCAAGAAATTGTTCAGCACGTCTTATATCAAACGATGCAGAAAATCTTGCTTTATTATTTCCCTCTGTCTTATTTCCGGCAGTTTGACGGCTAATTTCTTTCTCTGATGCGGAAATAATTAAATATGATCTTAAGCCTCTGGTGAACATCCGAAAATTAATTACCTACACAAAACCTATGAAGGACGTTGTTATGCAGTAAAAAGTTAACACACAAAAATACAAAATTTATTTTAGGTGTTGAACATCGGAGTTTGAGGTAAAAAAAAATAGAAGTACATTAATAGTAATTTTTTGCTCAATTTAGTAGAAAAATAAATCTGAAAAGTTCCTTAGCTTGTGAATATGTATTATTTATTTATTTCTTTAAATCATATATTATTATAGGAATTAATTCCCAAATTGAAAATGTTTACATATGCCATACCTCATCATCATCATCATCATATTAGCCGAACAACGTCCACTGCGGTACAAAGGCCTTCCCAAAGGATTTCTACGAAGACCGGTCCTACGCTAAACTGAAGTGACAGTGGGCAGGGCACATTGCTCGTAGAACAGATGCGCATTGGGGTAGTTAAGTTCTCGAGTGGCGACCGCCCACCGGAAAACTTCGCGTAGGCAGGCCTCCTATGTGGTGGACTGACGACCGGGTGAAGATCGAGGGAAGCCGCTGGATGCGGGCAGACCATACCTACATAAAAACAAAATAACAAATCAAAAAATTAACTAAGTTCCTCAGTTGAAATTAATACAACAACTGTTCAAGGGGTAACTAAAAATAGGTGTAGGATTTGACCCTTCTAACTGGGGTATCTTCTCATCATAATGAAAAACTTTTTCCAAAAACAAAATTTTGAACCCGCTATAAAAAAAATAACAATCAGCTGATGGGTCTGTATGAATAGTCTAAATCTGATTAGCAAATTGACTATTGTGTCTCTTGTGGAAAATATTAGACTATGATGAGTAGAAACTGCAGTTATCTGGTCCTACACCAGTTTTGTTAGATAAAAAATCTAGGTACCTATTAAGCAGGTATTTCATCATATCAGCTTATATACATCCCAACCAAGGGGCTGCCTACCCTGAGTTAAGGCAACCGGGCCTTAGTGGACCACGCGGGCCCAGTGCAGGGTTGCGGTTTCTGCGCAGGCGTGTTTAGGTTTCCTCACGATGCTTTTCTTCACCGTAAGAGCGTCGGATAAACGTACATATGAAATTGAAACTCGAAACCACTCGAAAACAGGATTCGAACCATGACCTCCCGGACAGGAGGTAGCGGCCCTTGTCATTACGCCACAGACTCTCCTAAAGTTCAAATAGGTATTTATCTGTGACAAATACTATCGTGTATTTATAGTCTCAAAAATCATCATCAGTGGCTTGTAATTTTTCAGCATAACAGCATCCGCTCAAAACACGGGTAAAATTACTCCAATCCTCCTCCTTCTTCACTTTCTAACGGTTTTCTTCAGATTTAGAATCTTCTTAATATTTATGAGAAGCCAAGATCCCCGCGTAATTAATTATTCCCTCAGGGTGCTTATTGGGAAACGAATTAATACCTACTCCAGAAATCAGTTAATAACAGAGTTGGGCGAAGAACGCTTTAGGGCTTGTGCACAAATCACTCGAGGTTTTTTCGGCTACTTTTGACCTCCTCCTCCCCCCCTGGTGATATTGAGTGGGTTTCTTGGCTACCCCCCCCCCCCCCCCCTTTCACCTCATAACCTCACGTGTATTTTTTTAATTCAACCTAATTTGAAGATTATTGTACATAGCGGGTAAGGTCAAGCGCGTTCAAGGCCACGGGCGCCAAAATTTCGTAAAATAGACTCGCTATTTTGAAGTATTTAACAAGTGAAGATTTATTTTTAATGAAACCGAAAAAAACTAGCTACTCATGAGGTAGATTTTTTTCTTTGTTCGTTCATTGTAGAAAAATACACGTGAAGTCTCCTTATACCCACCCTCCCCCAACGTGATCTGTCGTGATTTTTCGTGACCCCCCCTATCGAAACTCACGTGATTTGTGCACAAGCCCTTACCTACATCCGTAGAGATATGAAATACCCTGTAATAATCACCTCCTCTACAGTTTATTGACATTTTCGGAAAACTTTGGTTATCAATTTAACGTTGTATATAAGTTATTTTAAGCTGGACAAGTGGAGCAAGCAGGTTACCGTTTGGCACCCAAGAGCTAATGGCAAAAGAAACAGGGGTCGTCAATTCAAGAGATGGGAAGATGACTTGAAGCAGACAGCAGGTCCACTCTGATCGAGAGTGGCCAGAGACAGGGTCCACTGGAAGGAATTGGAGGAGGCCTATGCCAAAAGGCACACCGAACTTAGGGATCTTCTATAATTCTTATTCAAACCATTTCATTTCATTTCATTTATTTATCGTTTGCAATCATGTACAAAAATAAGGTCTTAAAATAAATTAAATATAGCATGGTACCAGTTACTGTTTTAATTGATTTTCTAGGTTCTGGAATAAAAGGCTTATATATTATTATAGATATATAGATATATAGGGTGACATTTAATTAGTTCTTGACAGCAAAGGATATGAATAACCTCGTGATTACAAGCAACTTTCCCAAAGAAACTGTGTCAAATACGAAAAAAAAAATTTCCTCCTTTGTACATTTTTGCTGATTCGTTTACTTATTATGTATCGAGGACCAACATTTTTTTTTTGTGATTTGACATATAGTTTTTTTGAGAAAGTTGTTTGTAATTACATGCATATCTTTTGTTATCAAGAACTAATTAAAAGTCACACTGTATATAAGTTATTTTAAGTCCATCTTTCGCTACTGCTTTCAACAACCCATAAACGTCCCCACTGTTGGGGCACAGATATCCCTTCAAACTGGGGAAGGTTAGGCCATACTCCACACACGGGGGCAAGTCCGGTTTGGTGGAGGTTGTAGGTGGAGGTTGTAGGGCTAGTAGTGGACCTCACTGTCACTGTCAGAAGTTTTTCAAGCCGATAAGACATCGAAAGGAAAAAAAGAAATAAGTTTAGGATCACTTCTTCGTCCGCCTGTCTGTCTGTCAAGATCCTTTTTCTCTGGAATTCGTTAAGCTTTAAAGTTGATATTAATATCAAATACTTTAGATCTACGATCCCTTGGAGCTGTAAATAAATCAAGCTTGTATGTCAACGGAATCAAATAAAATAGACATTTATGTCGCATATTTTAACACTAGCAAGTTAATCAAAACCTTTAATTTTTTTTATCCATAATTGATAAGCCCTTGGAATCATCTCACCCGATACTCACTTAAGGATTATGCTGAAGATAGAAGCGAGCTTACCAAGATCCTCAACGCAATGTGGATCTGGCTATCTTATCTTTAAGCCGGAACACATCAATGCTGTTAACACTGATGTTTGGCGGCAAGTCTTAGATAAGATGGTGGTAGCTAGCCAGCCAGGCCATCAAAATGCCCTATCACCAACCAAACCGAGCCTTACGCCGAGAATCAAACCCGCGACCTTCTGGTGCGAAGCGGATGGACTGACCATTACGCCATAGAGGCAGTTAAAAAGGCGGTACTTTTTGTTGACCTAGAATCATTAAATTGAAGCAAAGTCTCCCAGCTAAAGTAAATTAAAACATCCGAAAATTGCTCATTTAAAGTGTTATCATGTTGAAAAATGCTTTTCCAAATTTTCATTTGCAGTTGTAAAATTGACCGTGACGTATATCTATGTATGGCAGAATATTTTTCCTACTAAAGAGATATTTTTTTTCTTTCAATCTCACTTATTATTTGTAATTATTATAATAATAAAACCGATTTATTTCTGATCTACATTTATTCCACATGCATTTTAATAAGGTATATTAAAATTTTATAAATATATATCAGTATGAATACGACATGTAGTGATTTAAAACATATTATAGTGTAAATATGTTTGTTTTAATCTCTGTAGTTACTGCCTTCATCATCATGGATCGGAACCCCTTCAAGGGTATAGGCCTCCTTCAGCTTGTTGTAAATATACAACACAAAATGTGTCGTGATAAGGAAACTTCTGTGCACGAGTCCAAAATGCAGTTGGCCGGTTTTTTTAGGTAATTCATGTAATCAAATCAATTAATAAAAGGTCCGCTTTTCGTACTAGCTCAACTCCCCAACTTAGACATCTTTACAATAAAATTACTTTCCTTGGGTATAAATCATCTGTTGCATTATAAATAAATTAGGTATATATGGTATTTACACAAAACTGTGAATAATTAATGTTTTTATATAAAACAGTTTAAATATTCTTCTTATAAAAATTGTTTTATAAAATGTCCAAATTTTGCTTTTTAGAATATGTAATAGCATGTAATAGATAATATTGTATTCTATTAATTTACAGTTACTTAGGTCTTATAATTGAAGCACTTAAGCCCTCACACATTGCTATGCCCTCACGGGGCGTCATAATTAATTAAAAAACACCTACCTACTATTACACATATTATTATGTTTGTACATCATTAGTTGTGACACTGCAATGAATAAATGAAATGAAATGAAATGAAATATTACCAGATTATTTCTCCTATGCCGGAATAAATGGTCGCTTTTTATTATCCGTATTCCAGACCCCTCTTAGCGGCGGAAGTCACATCGCGCTGTATTTTCCTCCCCACTCTGAATAAGCACTCACGCTTTTTTCCAAGGTGCGTTTCTGTATCCCACAAACGTAGCCTAGTCAAAGTATATATGTCGCCGTCATTAAGTCATTAGCCAAGTTGTTAAATGGGATATTTCGAATAAAAACCGTAGATTTATTCTTCTGAGAAGCATTCTGCGCGAGTTTGACTGTATAATGTATCAAACCTGACTGACCCTAATATCGCTGGCTTCGCTCGATCATTTACAGTTTTTTTTAGAAAAATCTAATTTTTGCCTACTCCCATGGAATGGAATTTTACGTTCACAATGTGAACAAGAACACTAAGTTACAAAGCCCTAATTCTCACAAATAAACTAAACAATAACTATGAACTAAATTTCAATCACCTGACTGATTTTACGTCCCCTCTGTTCAAAGGGCTATGTTACAATCCGCTAACTAGTTGGACGTTGAGTGACGCTTGTTCAATCAACGTTCGGCCTAGTCATTCAATTGATTGTCGTCATTTAATGAACGCGCTAGTCATTCAATCAAATAGCAGAATCAACCAGATGACTGCGACATATATAAATATTAGTACTAATATACAGTATGGACACTCCGCTGTCTAGATTGCCACCTCACTCCCTCGTCACCCAGATGGATACAGAGTGGTTACGGTTTGGTTTTCGAACGTATAGGATTTCGCCGCCATTTTGTTTGGTCCGTCATTCGTTTTTTGAAATGTCATTTCTGGCCCGTTGTATGAAGTGTCCAGGGTGTGGCCTAGTGATAAACAAACAATGAGATTTCTGAATGTTGGTTCATAAAACCTAGTTTAAAAAATAACATTAGTTGAAAGATCCAATATATTTAGGGTTCCGTACCCGAATGGTAAAAACGGGACCCTATTACAAGGCTCCGCTGTCCGTCCATCTGTCTGTCTGTCCGTCTGTCACCAGGCTGTATTTCATGATAGCTATACAGTTGAAATTTTCACATTTCCTAGGTTCTGTGTCCTACAAACATAGCCTAGTGATAAACAATGAGATTTCTGAACGCTTGTTCATCAAACCTAGTTTAAAAAAAAATAGTTGAAAGATCCAATATTTTTATGGTTCCGTAACCAAAAAGACAGTTAAAGATTTTTTGATTCTTTAAAAAAAATAAAGTACTATAATAACGTCGAAATGCTATATAACATTTAATTAGGTTAAAAATTATAACTAACTTGTGACTAATCTTATGTTTAAAATGACTTGTAATATGCTTTAAATTATTAATAAATATTAAAATTCAAATTGAAAAAAACTCCGCTAAGTTTGTCTGTTCGTCTGTCACCAGGCTGTATTTCGTAAACCGTGATAGCTATATAGTTGAAATTTTCACAGATGATGTATTTCTCTTGCCGCTAAGAGAACAAATACTGAAAATTAAAAAACTGAAAAAATAAGGGATCTCATTACAAAAACGTGCTTTTCTTAAACGTGAACAAAATAGCGCCATCTAGTATGATGGTACGGAACCCTTTGTACTGGCGCCATCTAGTATGATGGTACGGAACCCTTTGTACTGGCGCCATCTAGTATGATGGTACGGAACCCTTTGTGTGCGGTTCTGACTCGCACTTGGCCGGTATTTTTATAATCCAACAAAATCCAATAGCTCACTACCTGTTTTATTAACACTAGAGGACTCGCGCGTCAAAATACTCCTAGGGTACTCGCGCGGGGCACATGTGTCACCCATTATGACATAGGTTTTTTATTACCACTTAAATTAAATAAGGTATTATATTACAAATTAACTTTATTTTTTACTAAATACTTTAGTAAAAGACAAGAATTGCTTAACTTATATGTATTATAAAACAAATGGGTAACTTCTCTTAAAATTAACACATTTTGTACTTATTGAGATCAAACATTTTTTTTTCTTTGAAACACATAAATTTGGAAAAGAAATCATTTTATTATAAAGTTCACGAACGTACTTTACTTATTCAATAGTAGATTGTTAATCAAGGGAAGAAAGTGACTCATTTCACCCGAGATATTTCTGGCGCTCGAACGAAGTGAGAGCGCCAATACTTCGAGGGTGGAATGGGTAATTTCACCCGAGTTAAACACTCTACTTTTCATTTCGACTATGAGGAAATGTATTTATTGTAATTTAATTGTATAAAATATTAATTAGATATCAATAAATTAGTTTTACCTATATCCAACCTCCAACCTTTTCGCAATGGCCGCTTGCCACGGCCGTCTAGATTGAAACTAAACGAGTTGGTCACGACGTGCATCTAGGTGGCCATGCCGAAAATTGAAAAACAAGTGTCATGTTATAATGACATTATGGCGCGCAGCAGAATAGAGGAATGATTTTAAATTTTAATCTTCTGTAATTGTGAAAAATATAGACCAACTATAAAATGATTTAATATCAATCTGTAGATCGTAATAAACCCGTCGTTTAATGTATAGCTGAGTTTAGTTAGATATATGAAAACCTCTAAGTTCGACTCGGTGGCTGGCAATAAAAAAAAATTACTTTCCACCCTAGGGATGACAATACTTTCCACTCTAGGGATGGAATTACTTTCTACCCTAGGGATGGAAAAGCAATGTTCCACCCGGCTATCTACTCATGAAAATTAAACTTTCCGAACAGGAGAGATGAAAAAGCATTTTCGTTACAGCTAGGGCATATAGTATGATTTGGTGATCCGGACAAATAAATACGCGCGGGTGACATACGTCACCCACGTACTTTATAAATGCACTGCGAACACGTCGATGCGCCTAGCAAGATGGCGCACTACCTAATTAGTAATCTGTGGCACTACTGATGTGTGGGACATTCCCTACTCGAGGATTACCTGAGAGGGCAGCACTGTAGCGCGATCTGTTCAAAAAATATTTGTCAATCTTACACCCTGGGTGACATATGTCACCCGCGCGAGCCCTCTAGTGTTAAAGACAAGCTTTTGACAGCGGCTTCGCTCGCGTGGATATCATTTATTATGACTGTATTTCGAACTGTAACCGAAATGTATGACTTATTTCGAAATTTGTATACCAAATTTTATTTCAATCGGTTCAGTAGTTTTCAAAGCACGACATATAGACAGACAGAGTTATAATTATTATAAAGAAAGGATTTAAAATAACTAGGTACGTATACGATCACACATAACTTTTTACATAGTAGTTTGATTTTAAAAATTATGTTTAATTAGATATACAGGGTTTTAACAAAGGTATGCACTTATTTTGAACTAGAGCTTGTACTCATGAAAATGAACAACTTTCCGCAAGAAACCCATGGTCAATTCGCAAAAAAATTTTTGGACTTTCCATGCAAATCGATCAGCTGGCGGGCAAAAATGGAAGTCCAAAAGTTGTTTAGCGATTTTTCCATGGGTTTTTTAGGGAAAGTTGTTTAGTTTCATGAGTACAAGCTCCAGTTAAAAATAAGTGCAGACCTTTGTTAAGACCCTATATATTCAAAGTAATTCTCATACAAAGTATATCAAAATTGGTTTAGTATTTTAGTATTCTAGTTGCTGTTGTTGAATTCGTTTATTTTACCGTGTTGAGTGTGGTCAATTATTACTTCAGTTCTACGCCAAATTTCTGCGAAATCGATCCAAGAGGCATATTATGTCGAAAGAGTAACTAACAGACACACTTTCGGATAAATAATATTAGTAAGGATAGTAAGTATTTTAGAATATACTCAGCAAAACCAAAACTGTAAAATCCATCCATATCGTTTAAGGCTTTAAGATGAGTCAATCTGAGCAGGTTGATACGTGTTAAAATAATATCGAACGTAAGTCTATTTATTTTAAATGCGAGCTTCGATGCGGAGCTGTTACGTTGAAACCGAACGCCCAATTCTGGATTTTTTCATGTTTTTTTTTTCTTTTCTTCACTTTCAAATAAGTTTAAAAAAATGTCTTTAATAAAAATGAAAGGTCTTAAAGTCACCGATTTTTGTGTGTTGTTTTGATTCAAGGTTAATGTTGAATCAAAACAACACACTTTTTTTCAGAAAGTTTGCAATTAATACCAAAAACAGGGTCTACAGTATATTTTTTGACATCTAAAGTGGTAATATTTTTAAAATTATATAAACTTAAATCAATCTTATAATACTTTAATTATATTATATATTTTCTCCGTAGTGATAGCTTTACACAGTCTTTTAAGAATTTGAATTGAATATTGTCATTTGACCCATCTTAAGGCCTTAAGTTTTTTATCTTTAGCTAGTATATTTAACGATTTTTTCTCGCTCTTCTATTTCTCTACTCTGCTGAACAGACGTGAACTTAATTAAGCTGAGTTTATGGGCAATGTCGTTGACTGCAAAGCACAGTTTAATATTAAACCAATAGGATTGTGATTGCGTTATAAACTCAACATCACTCCATTCAGTTTTAATTTTTCCGACAAAAAGTGCAGTTTCCACTGGAAGCTAAGCGAAGTCTGCACAGATTGCTGGATCGCTTTGTTTAGAACTTTACATTTAAAAGCACAATATAATAAAGAGTACTCTCAAAAGTAAGGGAGCCAGTACATTGAAATAACCTTTACAATGATTTTTCATTTGTGTAAGTGGACACAGTTAGCAAAGTATATCGGGATATTGTGAAAACTACGATATTACAATCTCCCTAGTTAAATTATGATACAACGGTAAATTGTGAATCTGATCACAATTTCACGGCATATTCTTGCACCTCCGAATAAAACCGATGATTTCTTCTGCTGCGAAGCATTCTGCTACCCAAGGTGGGGACTTTGTTAACTCAATCAAACCTGGCCAAACCTAACATCGCTTCGCTTAGTGTTATTGTAATGTCACTAATGAGTTTACAATGTCACTAGTGAAATTGTAAACAATATGTTACAGTTCACAATCTTTCGACAGTTCACAAACTCGCGAAATAAATCCCGTTAGATTATAATCTAACGGAATTTACAATCTTACAGTGACATATATATTAGTACTAACATACAGTTTGGACACTTGCTGCCGCTCTCTAGATTTCGACCTCACCCCCTCGTCATCCATATTGATACAATGTCACCAAGATTGATACAGAATGGTGCTAGTTTAGTTCTCGAACGTACATTATGGCGTGATTTCGTTTGCTTTTCCGTCCTTTTTTTTTAGAAACGTTGTCGTTTCTCGCCCGTTGTATGCAGTGTTAGTGTAAAACGCAACCGTTTTGCCGCACGTGCCGTGGTAACTTACCACTAGCCCTATCTGTGACCACGGCCCCGTAATTTTCGTATTTTACCACTGTTCCAGAAAGTTAGACTCTACTTTAAAGTCAGAGTCAGGTACACACAGAACAACGATAGATGGTTTTCGCATTTGTGTGAGTGCTGTAAAGTTGTTGAGTAGCGACCGCGCATCAAGGTGGTGGATAGCTGATGGATGTGGGTAGAGCAGGACAAGTCGTTGTGGAAATCCTTGGCAGGCCTATGGTCAGCGTTTGACGTCTTCCGGCTGATACGATGATGATGACGACTCACTGACATATCACGGTCCAAACCACATCAATACCTGTAGTCTGTTAAATTTAGCTAAGCTTGCTTATCTACCAGTAAAATCCATGCCTTATTTGATGATATCCGCTGAAAGACGTCCACTGCTGGGCAAAGGCCTTCCCCAAGGATTTCCACTATGACTGGTCCTGCGCTGCCCGAATCTAGCGGCTTCCCGTGAACGCTACGTCTTTCAGAGTGCGGTCGCCACTTGAGAACTTTACTGCTCTAAGGGCCTCCTTACTTCGGTTCTCCTACGGATCTCCTCTTTTCTGATTAGATCGCGTAGGGAAATTCCGAGCATGTCTAAAACTTGTATTTTTCCTATTTTCCGACTGTACCAAGGTGACGACACCTTCTGTTATCTAGTTGTCCCCAAAATTAACGGTTCCTAGAGTGGTCTTAGCCGCGGTCGCGATAAATTACGAGTTACGACTCAGCTGTTGATCCCACAGATAAATCAAGTGGCGAGGTCAAAATGGGAATCCGATGATGCCTGTTTACTCCCAAGGGACCCTTTTCGACGCCCTTTTGTTAGAAAACGCTTTGGCGGAATACTCGCTTACGCGGATTTCGTGTACATTTTGTGTGATTTATATTTTTGAAGTGAAAACTTCTTTAGGCGCATTGGGCGATTTTTGACATGGGAAAAAAATATTGAACTCGCGATACTGTTTCCGTTACCGTAACCGACACCAATGTAACTGTTACCACCAGGAACACTCAGAGGGACAAAACTTATAAAACCGCGTTGGGCATTTTTTGAAAGTGGAAAAAAAACATTTCACTCGCGACACCGTTGCCGCAGCTGACACCGATGTAACTGTTACCACCAGGAACACTCGTAGGGTCAAAACTTATAAAACTGTGAAAAGTTTTCACTTCTGTCGGCACTCCAGGAGTGGTTAGGTTTTATTCTTCTCTAATGAAATGTGTGAAGATTTGATTTTCAAGGTTATCTGGGATTCTCATAAAGTGCTTTTAAAATGCTAGTGGTTCTGTGAGATGTAGACATCGCGAGTCTTCCGAAATGGCTTAAATATGATTATTCAACCCCCATGGCTCCACCATTAAGAAAAAATAATTTCCAAACCTGCCCACAAAATTTCACGAGAATCAGTTGCGAAATGCGACCTGCAGAGGAGAACAGCTAGACATCCACCGGACAGAAGAAATAATTTTTGTCCAAGCTCCCCCCTCGCGCTCAGTCAAAAAGGTGTTATTTTTTAACCGACTACAAAAAACGAGGAGGTTCTCAGCTCGACTATATTTTTTTGCGTTTGTGTTACGCGATATTTTTTGCAGATTGTGACCGGCTTTTCATAATTATTTTTTGTTCGAAAGAGTATACTCCTGAGATGGTCCCATAGGGATGACGACGGCATCAGAAATAAATTATGAACTCTTCATCACTAAATTGCCCTCCTCCTTAAACTTCGGAAAACCTTGCTCGTTTTGTTTTCCATCAAGTCTTCATATACATAAATGACGCTGCAAAACTATGACGTCACGCCTAGGTATTTCAAAAATTTTTAGAGCAAAATGTCGTTTTTGACAGATGATAAAAAGTAAATCAGATGACTAGCATTCGTCATCCCTATTGTCACTAAGTCAGGATCTAATTATGGGATCCCAGGGAAATCGAGGGCAACCTATCGAGTTTATAGGGACGTAATAAGTGTTTCATATATTTCCTAAAGCTACTCAAGTATTTGCGTCTTCCGTTTGATTTGCGTCTTTGATTTCGTGATTGTTCGTTAATTTTATATATATATGGCAGGCAAATTGTATGATTAGTCATTTTACATACGGTCAGGCAAATTGTATAATTCGTCCATATATAAACGGTCCGGTAAAATGTAAAATGCTGTACGCCGATTCAGGCAATTTGTAATAATTGGTCCGTATGAAAACGGTCAGGCAAAATGTAAAATTCTGTACGCAGATTGTAAAATGCCGAGTCAGGCAAATTGTCAAAATGCCGTAATGCAGATTGTAAATGAGCTTGCTAAGCGCGCGATGTTAGGTTCGGTCAGGTTTGATCGCCCGTTGCCCGCCCTCTTCATTATATAATTTGCCTGAAATTTGCCTGACCCTATGTATAATGACTAATTATTATTATATATTATTAGGGCTTCTATACTCATGATAATGAACAACTTTTGTTCTACGACTTTTCTGAAAACGTAAAAAAATATTTTCACTTTTCATAAAAATCGATCAGCAGATCCAACGATTCTGTGCAGTTTAGAATGGAGGGTCCAATTTTTTTTTTTGAGAATTAACTATATTAGGATCCGTACTCAGAGGGTGTCAACTGGACCCTACTAATAAGTCTACGCCGCCACCGACCGTCTGTGCGTCTGTCCTTCCTTAAGAGGACTTTAATAGGTAGCTAGTTGAATATTTTAGTCCGTAATAGGGATAAAATATCAGCTCATATACGTCCCCACTGAGGGGCTCGAGCCTACCCTGAATTAGGGCGGTCGGGTATGCACACACCTGCGAAGAAACTCAAAGGTTGTGTGTGAAGTCGACCAACACGCACTGTGCCCTCATGGTCGACTAAGGCCCGAACGCCCTAATTCAGGGTAGGCTCGAGCACCTCGGTGGGGACGTATATGAGCTGATATGATGATTGTAACCTTTATAATATTAGTATAGATTTATTGAAACGCGTTGGATTTCAAATATGTTTATCTTAAGGTTTTCGGTTGTAAGTGTCTTGTACGTATCTAAGTATTTGTTGGATCTTTCGATATTATTAAATAATGGATAATTAATTTTATATTCTTACATTATTAACGCAGATACGGCTACCAGCTGTTATAACACCGGTTTTTTTTTGGTTTTTTTCTCAACTAGACAACTAGTAGAACAGTTATCAATTACAGATAAATAAGTAGAATGGTAAATATATAAACAACTAGCTGTTTCCCGCGGCTTCACCCGCGTGGACCACGTTTCTATGACTTTTCGAGGGTGCGCAGTGCGCGAGCCGCAAGCGGCTCGCGAGCGTGGTAAAAAATAGCCTATGTCTTAATCCAGGTCCTAATCTGTCTACCTACCAAATTTCAGCCAAATCCGTTCAGTAGTTTTTGCGGGAAAGCGTAACAGACAGACAGAGTTACTTTCGCATTTATAATATTAGTAGGGATGTGCAATTTAATACTTTCCTACTGAAATAATTAAATAAATATTATGTTATGGTTCGCATAATATATTTACTTGTTTCAGTAGGTACTAAAGGTACGACTCGCACTTGACCGGCTCTTGTTGGTTTTAATGTATAAGTGATTACCAAAACACCTAAACTTTTGACTACAGCGATGTCGACATCCCATTCAAAAGTTGTCCGATTATTCACATTTACTTCCGACATCGTGGTCACACCGTCGGGATTAAGCTGTTACACTATACTGCACGAAAATAAACTCGGACGCAGATACAATACGACATATCGCACGGTTGGCACCACCGAAACTTTTCACATAAATCAGTTGGCTAACTTTATTCAAACGACTCTCGGGCGACACTCGTTCTGAATCCGCCTGAAGAGGAACTTCTTCGTTCCGAGTAGCTCTTTTGTAAAAGTGGCGAAAGTGCAGAGTAGGTAGGTACTCGTAGGTACTGAAGTTACTTCGTCTCTTTCAAAGTTGGTCTCTTTTGAGTACGTATCACGTGTAAATACACGTGGAACGTGTCACAAAGCTGACTGGATTTGTAATGAGTTCTTTGTAAGTTATATTAATTATTCTCGCTTTAATGTTCGTGCAGATGGTGGCGTATTGGAAGCGGGGTCGTTCCTTTCTCTCTAATATGCTTGAGGAAAGCGATGGCTGACTATAGCGTTGTACTCGTGACTGGGTGCTGTCCGTGTGAATGGGCCTACACTTGTCAAAAGCATTAATGACAAATTTTTGATTTCATGTCCTAATGTCATTTTTTTATTACTGATTTTATTTTGACATTTTTAATGTAATTATTCTATGTCAGCAAGTTAATGTGATCATCATATCAGCTCATACACGTCCCCACCGATGGGCTCGAGCCTACCTTGAATTAGGGCGATCGGGTCTTAGTCGACCACACGGGCGACAGTCGAGTTTCTTCGCAGGCGTGTGCAGGTTTCCTCGCGATGTTTTCCTTCAACGTAAGAGCGTCGGGACGTACATATGAAATCTAAATTAGAAATCACATTGTTACGTGGCAGGATAGGTGATAGGATAGGAACCACGACCTCACGGATAGGAGGCGGCGGCCCTAGCTTAAAGGTTACAATATGTCATAAAAAACCAATTTAAAACCTAATAATTAATAACATTAATGATAAAAATATCAGTGTAGATCAAATCCCCGAGTCGTATCAGCCGCAAAGGAGCCCATGACACACAGCGCGTAGCCGCGCTTTTTTTTCCTTCGGACTGCAGAGGAGCGGAGGAGGAGAATGCTTTTATGCATACCAATAACAGCCGGCTGTACTGGTTATGTGTGACTCACAGCCCTGCGCCTATATGCATACATACCCATTATATACATAAGGTATATATAAATAAATATGCACAGGCCCAAGACCACACTACTCACTAAACTCCCCCTAAGCTTTGGCAGCTAATCTACTTTAAAATCTAATCGGAGCGACGCCCCCCCCCCCTAGAGAGGGGTGCGGGGAGGGGGTGCGAATTTTCACCCTAAGGTGACAGTGCGGAGAGCTTCTGATGGGAGCGGTCGCTTGGTGATTCACATTAGGTGTGCTAGTGAGAGGGGCTGTGTCATTCAAGAAGTGACACTATCTGTTCTTCCCTGAGCTACCAGGAGGCAGTTCAGGTTGGCTGAAATTTGATCGGGAGGATCAGATAGTACGTGTCTTGGTCTACGGACCATATTACCAGTTAGTTCGAGAGGCGGGGAATCTCGAATTAACGAATTGGGATGCGTCTCCAAGGACTTGAAGAAGTTCTCAAGTTAATGAATTTTGGGTAGTAGGTATGCCTATGTCTCTATGTAAGTCTGCGTTCCTGATGCACCATTGAGCCTTAAGCGCTCTATGGCAGAAAATGCTTCGGACAACTTGGATCGATTCCATGTTTCTTGAGGGCGCGTGTGCAATAACGGGGTCGCTTATGTCATTACCGGTCGGATGCAAACCTTATAGTGTTCGCTTATTGGTGGGCGACATTTTGCTATGCCTACCTATCATGTTGTTTATCCTGCCCAGGTAGAAGCGGGCATTCCGGGTCACATTTTTGATGTGAGGTCCAAAAGTGAGTCTGGGGTCGAGGGTGACTCCTTATTTGACTGTGGGTTGCCAGGGGATAGGGGTGCCTAGCATGCGTATTGAAACTTCGGGTTGACGGATCCTACAATGGTAATCGAAGCGGACTGCGGAGCTTTTGCTCGGGTTCACTTCGATTCTCCATTTCCTGAACCATTTACCTAGTTCGTCAACTGAGGTTTGTCGTTTGGCTATTTGTGGTGATAGGGACTGGGCTGGCCCCCTTACGTAGAGAGCAGTGTTGTCCGCAAAGAGGGAAAGTACTGTTTGCCCTGCTTTGCTTTGCTGAGGGATGGAATGTCGTTTGTGTACAGAGTTGGGGAGAGTATGGAACCTTGAGGGACCCCGGCTTTAATGGGACATGGAGAGGAAAGCACCCCTTCGTGTCTAAAGCGGAAGATACGATCACGGAGATAGCACTCCACTATACGTACAAGAGGATCTGGTAGGTCCAGGTTGTAGAGTTTGTATACAAGTCCCGCATGCCAGACCTTGTCGAAGGCCTTTGCAACGTCGAAGAAGACCGCTACTGTCCTCTCGCGTCTGGGGTGAAATCCGTTCAGTATGTATTCAACAATGCGGTGGACTTGTTGTGGGCACGAGTGTGTGGCTCGAAACCCAAACTGGTGGTTAATTATTAGGGGAGGTTTGTCGGGTGGGAAGATATTCCTCTTAATTCGATTGAGTATGACTCTTTTGAATGGTTTCCCCATGGGGTTGAGGTGTGTGAAGTCGACCAACTCGCACTAGGCCCGATCTCTCTAATTCAGGGTTGGCTCGAGCCCCTCTGTGGGGACGTATATGAGCTGATATGATGAAGTCAAGGTTTTTATTCGACACAAATTTTATGATTGTTTTTCTTTCGTGTGTAGTAGGTACTAACATAAACTAGGACTATTGTTTTTCACAAATATAATAATTATTCTTCTTTTGAGTGTACTTTGAGAGAAACTGGGACTTTTGTTAAACCTGAATACTTTATTTCATACAAATTATGATTTTCTTCTTTCGAGTATACTATTTTAGTACCAATACATACAAAATTTATGTCAATTAAAAAACTCGACTTCATCATATCAGCTCATATACGTCAGCACCGAGAGGCTCGAGCCAACCCTGAATTAGGCCCAGTGCGGGTTGGTCGACTTCACACACAATCTTCGAGTTTCTTCGTAAGCGTGTTCAGGTTTGCTCACGATGTCTTCCTTCACCGAAAGAGCGTCGTATAAACTTACATATGGAATATAAATTCAAAAAACACATTGGTATGTAGCAGGACTCGAACCACGACCACCACGACAAGAGATAGCAGCCCTAGCCGTTACGCCACCAACGCAAAATTCGACTTAATTCGCCCTAATTGAGAGTAGGCTCGACCCCCTGGGCGGGAACACGTATGAGCTGATATGATGATGATGATAAAAAACTTCGATCGTCGTTTAAATAAACATAACCATTCAAACCTCGTTATCGATAATTCGATTCCGATCGATTTGAGCTCACCGCAAATAACGAAAATTACCTTTGAAACGCGACCCGTGTTCATAAATTATGTAATTGGGGAAATAGAATGTCGGTGCGGCGTGCTCCCTACCAATCGCTGGCACTGAACCTGCAATACCTGCATGCACATTGCAATATGAAATCGGCAGTGAAGCTAGATAAATTTTAATTGAACATGTGCAGTTTCCCACAGTTCTGCGGCCTAACGTTCAGATTAGGCGGCCTGATCAAACGGAGATCAGACTCCAACTTGCAAAAGTTAGGAGCCAAATTGACAGAAATTGGGAATGTGTTTGCTAAACTCTAGTCTAGACAGTTCGTTATCCAGTTAACTCGTCAAACAAAGTGCAGATTATATAAAAGCAAATCTATAGAAGGATCAATTAAAAATCATTCAATCAAAACTGAAATACCTCTAGTTATTTTGTCAGAAAACCAATAAAACGAAAACAAATACACAGTTAATTTATTCAATGTTTTAGTATAGTCAATTAACGGAGCTACCTTATTACGAATAATAAATGAAATGTCATTTTTAGGGTTCCGTTACCATATTATAATATTTTTAACTTTTGGGGGAAGGTCGGAGGGGGGGGGGGGGGGAAATTATAAAATTAAATGTTTTTAAACTATATCGTGTGGCATATGCAATAAAAAGGCATGTTGTAAAAAAATCTAATACAATTACAGAAACTGGAACCATATTAAAATAACTAAGCTATTCCTCTGCAAGTATATTTTTTATCAGATTGCCATTGGAACTTGCTACACAATTTAAAAACATTTGTGTAGGTATTGTGTAATTATATCAAAATATTATGAATAAAGCCGTTTTTTATTAATATCTATATTTAGTAAATAACGATGATGCACAACATGGAAGCGAGCTTTCCAAGATTTCTCAACCCAACGAGGAACTATTAAAGTTGATGCCTTGGAATTCAAATTTAAATTACTTATTTCATTTAGTCAATCCATTATGTGTTTTTAACAGACATCTTATAAAACTAGGTTAGTATCAATAGCAATATAAAAATTTCAATCATTATAATGTCAAAATACAATAATATTCCAATTTAATAATATTCAATGTCAAATAGTATTCCAATGTCATTACAAAATGTCAGGTCACATGTAGTGAGTTCCAGTGCCTAATGATTGGGCACTCGTACTTATCCCCGAACACCTTCAAAGTACTGTTAGTACTCCCGAGCACTCTGGACATTAATGAGACAACTTTTCTTCTCATAATCGCGGGAAAACCGTCGGTGCGCGCCTCCGCAAACATGCCGGACGCGCTGTAGGAGCGCGGCAGTCTCAACAGCATCCTGAAGGCATTATTGTACTGGACTCGTAAGGCGCTGTAGGTCTTCTGCGTATATGTCACCCACAGGCTACTCGTGTAAAAAGATTGACAAAAAGCTTTAGACAAGGTGATCTTATTGGCAACAAAAAAATTAGTGGTAAAGAATTAAGTGGTAGATTCCACTGGCCTTCCAAAATGCCCTTCCACACACCAAACAAGTAACTATTTAGTAATCTGTGACCAAACTTAGTCTTACTTTGCTGGAAATCGAACCCGCGACCTCCAGGTTTGAAGCGAATGGACTAACCATTACTCTCCGGATGCAGTTAGAACTTTAACATTTAACAAACTGATTAAACATTATTATTAAAATTCTAATTTCAAAATGTTTCTTCATTTTAGATGAATACCGCAGCAGGGCCATGCTGCCCATTGTGACGAATAAAAACCTTGACTTCATCATATCAGCTCATAAACGTCCCCACAGAGGGGCTCGAGCCAACCCTGAATTAGAGAGATGGGGCCTAGTGCAAATTGGTCGACTTCAAACACAAACTTCGAGTTATTTCGTAGGCGTGTGCAGGTTTCCTCACGATATTTTTGTTCACCGTAAGATCGGCGGATAAACGTACCTCATATGAAATCGAAATTCGAAAACACATAGGTACGTGGCAGGATTTGAACCACGACTTCCCGGAGAGGAGGTTCCCAGACTGGCCCTGCCACCGACGGACGCTCTTTAATTGGAGGTGACCATCTTAAAAATTGGTATAATTAAAAAACGCAATGACCATCCCAAAGCGCAAAAAAAATTGTCGTCGTGAAAAAAAACCTAAAATGTGTGTATTTATAATACAAATTTATAAAAGCCAATTTTGAAATAAATTGTTGTCTATGGATTTTGAGCAGCTTAGGCTGGGTTGACATATATCAGCTGAAGAACGACCACTGCTGGACATAGGCCTTCCCCAAGGATTCCACGACGACGACCGGTTCTGCGCTATCCGCATTACTACAAAAAATTAAAACTGAAAAATGTTAAAAACGGCTTTATTAATTTATATGAAACTTTGTATGTTATAACAATTATTAATGTTTTATTAAGTGGCAGTTACGGTCATTCTGCTAATATTTGTTAAGGGTAGACGTCCATACAACGGCCATTTTGTGTTTGCAATTTTCATTATGGAACGTTAAGTTCCGAAACTTCCCTTTCTTTATATATTAGAAGTAAAAAAATACATTAGAAAAACCATCAATAACTCCCTACGCATACGCATGGGTATTACCATAGCTTTATCACCAGAGGTTCGCAGGTTCGATTCCCGGCGGAGTAAACTCGGTTTGTTTGGTGGTAGGGAATTTTCACAGCCCGCCTGGATAGCTACCAAAATCTTATCTAAGTCTTGCCGCCAAACATCAGTGTTACCAGCGTTGTTGTGTTCCGGCATGAAGATAAGATAGCCAGATCCTCATTGCATCGGGAAATCTTGATAAGCCCGCTTCAATCTTCGGCATCATACCATCAGATGTAATGATGCCAAGGGCTTATCAATAGGCAACATGCAATATTTTTATTTTTGCTTTCATTTTAAAGAACTCCATGCAGAATAAACCAGGAGTATATTAAAAAAATAAAAAACTTATTTTTTTTAATTTTAAATGCGGTTTTAAAGTAACCGTTTAAATTTGCGCGCGCAAACGGACGTATAGTTCCGATGACGTCACTCCTGTCTGTTGCTCAGACCAAAGAGAATATAATACATTACAATTACAATAAATTACAATGTATTATATTCTCTTTGGTCTGAGTGACAGACAGGAGTGACGTCATCGGAACTATACGTCCGTTTGCGCGCGCAAATTTAAACGGTTACTTTAAAACCGCATTTAAAATTAAAAAAGAAAATTAAAACAAGTTTTTTTTATTTTTTTTATATACTCCTGGTTTATTCTGCATGGAGTTCTTTAAAATGAAAGCAAAAATAAAAATATTGCATGTTGCCTATTGTGTGGCATCCAATATCCGGAAATGACTCAGCTACGACTTTTTTGTAAGAAATAATAAAAATATTCTCATATCACACAGTCACACTATTACAATAAACCGCTATATTGTAATACTGTGACACAGTAGACGACTTTAAGCCCATAGTTTTGTATAGGAAGGTAAATAATTTTGTACAAAAAAAACCGACTTTAAACAGAAAACAAAGGTTCCCCTCGATTTCTCTGGTATGCCATCATCAGATCCTTATTTACTTATCATGGTACTATCCTTGGGATATCTCCTTTTGAAAAAAAAAAGAATCATCAAAATCGGTTCATATATGACGATTTTTTGAAGTCGGTTAAAAAGCCTAGCGATTTTTTAATTGTTTTTTAACAGCGAATCCATTCAAGTTTTCATTTGCCTGAGATGCAGCGACGCTCGTCCAAATGTACCCCTTCCGTTTCCAACGAACAACTTTTCAAATAAATCACTAAGCAACAGACCTACCAACCCACTCTTTGTTATCTGTTGGACAAACTTTTAACGGACTTATTTAAAATTCCATATGTTTCGGCTACATCTTTGTAAGAAAGCGCAAAGTTTGTTTTCTAACCATTGTTTTCTGATAATTGTGTTGGAATTTAAGTTTAATTTTTAATGTTATTAAATATATTACTGCGTTTGGCTGTACCTCACCTGTTGGTAAGTGCCGATGCAGCTCAGATAATGCATATTCACTCTTGTCTTGAAGATTCCTAAATTAAACGAATCGGGGAATACAGACGCCGCCCGGCAAGGAAATTCCACTCCTTGGCCGTTCGCATAATGAACGAAGCAGCAAAACGCTTCGTGCGTAAAGGTAACGACAAACGACATTAACAACAAAGGGGTGGAATCGCCTTTTGCGTCTGGTCGTCTGATGATGAAATGGAGAGGGAGGGGGGGACAATAAGGTCATGAAGCTCCAGGGCACACTCTCCGAAAAAAAATCAGTAGAATACCGATAGACAGGCGACTTTGCGACCCTTTGCATTCGTCATTTTAAAGATCAAGTTTTATAGGCATTTGTGTAAAAGAAATCGCTTTCAAAGATAATATCCCCAAATTGTATGTCTGTTAGTTTCACTTTTTGTTTCGTGCACTGATTTGTATCTTTTTTATGTGCAATAAATATTATTTGAATTCAAATTTGAAAGCATCACGACCTTGGCAACTTCTTTCAAAAACTGACTTATTATTTTTTATGACAATCACC
Source organism: Coleophora flavipennella (assembly GCA_947284805.1). Classification (NCBI taxonomy): domain Eukaryota; kingdom Metazoa; phylum Arthropoda; class Insecta; order Lepidoptera; family Coleophoridae; genus Coleophora; species Coleophora flavipennella. Next base: position 10,685,413 of record OX369281.1, on the reverse strand, counting down.
ACCAGTTCTGTGAAACAAGTAGCAAGAGGACCAGGAGCTCCGTACCTTGAATAATACGGATACTGAAATCATAATATTATTTATTTTGATCATGACTTACATAGACATTTTTTTCCTACTTTTTTTGTCAAAACGTCGCTGTAATATGCTAAGAGTTGACTCAAGTTTAAGTTCATTTATTCAAAAAACAATATATGTCCCCATTGAGGTGCTCGAGCCTACCCTGAGTTAGGGCGATCGGACCTTAGTCGACCATGCGGTCCCAGTGCGGGTTGGTCAACTTCACACACAACCTTCGAGTTTCTTCGCAGGCGTGTGCAGGTTTCCTCGCGATATTTTCCTTCGCCGTGAGAGCATCGGACAAACAGTGTTTTATTTTGTGTGTCCACAACGTAATCCACATATTTAAGTAGGTCCCAGACACCAGCATATTCAAGATATTGTCGAGTTAAAGTATTGTATAGAAGAATGTACTGTAGAGGCCTATGCTGGTCTCTCTAACATGGGGTGAAAAGAAATACAACTAATATCTTCACTTTTAATTTTTTTTCTTTAGATTTTTATATTATTTTTGACTCTGATTTGAGCTGATTACTAGGTTTGTGTTAAACTAATGTGTAGGCGTTCCACCAAATGATTGAGAGGTCCTGAGGAACTACTACTTCTACTCAGTCCTCAAGCTAAACGATGAATGCCTCTAGAAAGAATCCTGAAGGAGTTCCAAACGCGTGCCATCATAATCAGAATTTTTGGCTTTTAGGCGAAGCATTGATTGGAACATTATTCACTGCAATGACTTCTATATTACTGGCGTAATTCACTGTCTTTTACTTTACGTGTAAAGAGTAAATAAAATAACCACACTTTTGCACTTTTTCAATGTTTTTTTTGTTTGAATTAAAAACTACATTTTTTTTTTAAATCAACTGTGTGTATTTAGACTAATCGACTAAGAAAATTTATAGCTACTTAAGGGTTAACTGGAGGGACGAAATCCCATACAAACGTACTTTCGTTTTAATTTCGAAACCATAAAACTCATCGTATTCAAATTTTTTACAAGAATTAAGATGATAAATATCTAGATCTGTAATTAGTTTTGGTTCGAAAATAATAAACAAAAAAAAAGTTATAGCAACTTAAAAAATTTGCCCTTTTTATCGACGAAATCGAGTAATATAAGTAACTTTTTTTTTGTTTATTATTTTCGAATCAAAACTAATTACAGATCTAGATATTTATCATCTTAATGCTTGTAAAAAATTTAAATACGATGAGTTTTATGGTTTCGAAATTAAAACGAAAGTACGTTTGTATGGGATTTCGTCCCTCCAGTTAACCCTTAATTAACAAGACCGGTTTGCCTGAAGAATGTAAATCTCTATTTCAAAAGAGGTTTCTTTGATAAAAAAATATGTTTTTAAAGTTAACGAACAGTGTTTCGGCAAATGACAAAATGAAGTCATTAAAATGAAGAATGAAGGGAGATTAAAAAATGTCCCTTTGGTATGTGTTTTGTAATTGCTGAGAAAAATCAAGATCCCTGCGACCAAAGTTTCCAACAGCCAGTACGCTTACCAAGGAGATGGGATGGTTGGATAAAACGAGCAATGGGATTATTACAGTACGTTGAGGGTTGCTTAAAATCTTAAGAAGATCACATACCAAAACCATACATTTGATAATCATTGTTATTACTTTTATCTTGGTGTGTGTCAAAATGAAGCTGTTAATCCAAAAGAACACCGAGGTCACGAACAATCCGAGAACTAGAAAGATCAGCACCACCAGCTGGATACAGCTGGACACCTTGGACGCCATCGACCGACGCGCACGAAGACTCATTGGTGACGACGAGCTAGTCAATGACAGGCTCCAAAGCCTTGAGCATCGCCGCAAAGTCGCCTGTCTGTCGGTATTCTATCGAATTCATTTCGGAGAGTGTGCGCAAGAACTTCACGACCTCATTCCCCCGGCTCCATTCCACCGTCGGTCAACGAGACGCAGGGAGGGGTTGCACCCCTTTGTTGTTGATGTTCCACCTTTTCGCATGAATCGTTACGCTTCTTCATTTATTATGCGTACAGCGCAGGAGTGGAACTCCTTGCCTGCGTCAGTGTTTCCCGATTCCTATAACTTGGGGATCTTCAAGGCAAGAGTGAATAGGCATTATTTGAGTCTGCGTGTACCATCCTCGTCTGCATCATCACTTACCATCAGGTGAGTTGCAGTCAAACGCACTCAATTTTTTTTTATAAAAAAAACGAAATTATACGTAAAATAAAAAAAATAATTTTCTTAGTAAAAGTTATTTTCCTTTTTTGAGTAGGTTGAAAGTTGATACCAAATACCCATAGTCATAATCTTACTAGATATAACACATAAAGGTAATTTTCTTTAATTTTACTTACTTTTTCGTCTATTTTTACTATATATCTTATAGGAGCAGCGTATTAAGTCAAGGTATCTCATTTGCAGTTATGGTCCACGATGTCAAACAAAACAAGAAAAACGCCAGTGCAACAAGCAGTAAACACTGCTCTTAACCCGGAGAGGTTGAGCTCTGTAGGGCTGTCAAATTTTGCAGAGTATATTCTTTTTCATTTAATCATGGTTATGATATACCTTTAATTTTTAAGTTATACTCTTTAAAAACTGTTATTTTGCCAACAAATAGATAAAAATACTTAATAAAAAATATTTGCCCAACAAAGACATGAGAATATTTTGTAAATAAACCTTAAAAACTGTCTTATTTCTGGTTGCCTATAGTTTTAGTAAAATTTAACGCTTATATATCTCGCATCCTATATTTCACATTATAAAACTTTCACAAAGAAGTAGGCCTAGTACATTTTTATTCAGCGCTTCTAGTTTAAAAAATAAAGTGTTTGAGCCACCCCTGACTGACGCGCGACTGGCTCGCAATGGCTCTGATTTTCCGCCAGTTTTAACATCTTTACATTTCGTTTCTTATACATTACAAAACGCATAAGAATGAATAGGCAAAATTAAAAAGTTGACTACATAAAAACTTAATCCCTCCTCTTGTCTAGTCGAATAAAAATGAACCCTTGTCACTTACCGGATCAAGAAGAATGTAATGACATCTCGCACTCCAAAATCCATCAAGCATGAGAATAGGCATTATTTGAGTTTGCGTGTACCATCCTCGACTCCATCATCACTTACCATCAGGTGAGTTGCAGTCAAACGCACTCAAATTTTTAATAAAAAAAAAAAAAAAGCCGTTTAGGCTACAGAGCGTGCCAAAGAAATATATATACATACATGTATTCACACATATATATACCTACTAAAATACATACATACATACATACTAAATATATACTTACACACACTCGAAAAACATAACCCTCCTTCTGGCGCAGTCGGGTAATTAAATCAGTGTTGGAGCGAAGTCAACATTCGGCTGTGAAATGAGTAAACTTTATGGTAGGTACCCCATAATTCAGCCCACATATTAACAGCAATTTAGTACTAATGCACTGATCACATCAGCTCATATACAACCCCACCGAGGGGCTCGAGCCTACCCGGAATTAAGGCGATCGGGCCTAAGTCGGCTTCGAGTTTCTTCGCAGGAGTATGCAATGTAGGTTTCCTAACGATGTTTTTCCTTCACGATGTTTTGTTTTGTATAAACGTACATATTAAATCGAAATTTGAAAACACATTCGTACGTGGCAGGATCAAACCACGACCTCCAGGACAGGGGGTAGCGGCCCTTGCCATTACGCTCGACGACTAATGCACTGACAATTAAAGTAAACACATGTAAAGAAAAAAAAACGAGACCTAAAGTACTCGCGATGTGTAACATGTGACAAAATACTTATGAAATTAATTAATTATCGGGTCGTACATTCACGGGCCGACCCTTCGAATAGTAGTATGTCATCTTTGCCTTTGCCACCACACTAGGCGGCATGGCTATGACAACCTTAGTTTTCGAAAATTAAAAAAACGTTCGCATTTCCTGTTACACATTTCCGTCCCATTTCACGAAATCACTCCCACAAATTGCAGGAAAGCGAGAGCAAAGATGTTACACATCAAAAAGGTGGAACCCTAAAAACTATGTTTGTAGACCAACTGAAACCCAATGCGACGTCCATCGTACTGTACGTCGCATCGGGTCCCGGTTTATTTAGTTTTCATTGTTACACACTGGTATATTTTGCAACGACGACTAATCCAATGACAATTAAAGTAAACATATGTAAAGAATAAAAGTAAAATTAAAAATTTTAAAAACCCACCGACACAAAAAATGAATTCTAAAAACTAACAAATAATATTTTAAACCTATTATAATTACTATCGTCACATATATTATGTAAGTTCAAATATTTTATTTTCCAAGCGTCGACGCGTCGGGGGACCGCTAAAGTTTATAAAGTATTTTTCCAACAACAGATAATTAATCATTTCTAATTACATTTAGGTACGATACGAGCGATCTTAAATTTCATAGTTTCATAATATAATATAGTCTACGCTCTGCGCGCGAGCTCGGTGTGCGGTATGCGGCGCGGGGGTGGGCATTACCAAGAGCGGCGACCCGAACGGGCAGACACGTGAGGGCAGACGACGTTGACGGTGGTGTCGATTTTGCGAATTTTTCGGAGTAAATTCTTTTGTTGCAATCTGCGACTACACCTGTTTTTCTCACTTAGCGGTCCCCCGACGCGACAACGCTTGGAAAATAAAATATTTGAACTTACATAATATATGTGACGATAGTAATTATAATAGGTTTAAAATATTATTTGTTAGTTTTTAGAATTCATTTTTTGTGTCGGTGGGTTTTTAAAATTTTTAATTTTACTTTTATTTTGTCCTTTTTAAAGTAGGTATAAATATTAGGAAGGTATTTATAGTGATTAGTTAGTTGAGTTAGTAACTATTATTGAACTGGACCAGAGAAAGCTCTTCAATAATCCGCATGACAGATCAGCTTTAGCAGAATGTATAAGACTAAGAAGTAATAATACACATACATAAGGCTCAATTCCCTGTGGGGCAGAGTCGAAGCGACGCAGCGACGTCAGATCATCAACTATTAAAGAGCTGATGATCTTCAAACGGCTGATCAGGTCATGGTTACCTTACCATATACTTTCAATACCATTGAAGTAACCCGGTACTAAATTTCGAATCGATCGGACATAAGGAAGTTAGTCAGATCCCCTCATCAACTAGAAAGGAGCTGATGATCTTCAAACGGCTGATCAGGTCATGGTTACCTTACCATATACTTTCAATACCATTGAAGTAACCCGGTACTAAATTTCGAATCGATCGGACATAAGGAAGTTAGTCAGATCCCCTCATCAACTAGAAAGGAGCTGATGATCTTCAAACGGCTGATCAGGTCATGGTTACCTAACCATATACTTTCAATATCATTGAAGTAACACGGTACTAAATTTCGAATCGATCGGACATAAGGAAGTTAGTCAGATCCCCTCATCAACTAGAAAGGAGCTGATGATGTTCAAACGGCTGAACAGATTTTCATGAAACATGGCTAAGAACACTCGGGATAAAATTATCTATGACACAAAAAAAACTAAACGGAAATCGGTTCATCCGTTTGGGAGCTACGATACCACAGACAGATACACAGATACACAGATACACAGACAGACAGACACGTCAAACTTATAACACCCCTCTTTTTTGCGTCGGGGGTTAAAAAAAAGGTGGAACCCTAAAAACTATGTCTGTAGACCAACAGAAACCCAATGCGACGTCCATCGTACTGTACGTCGCATCGGGTCCCGGTTTATTTAGTTTTCATTGTTACACACTGGTATATTTTGCAACGACGACTAATCCACTGACAATTAAAGTAAACATATGTAAAGAAAAAAAAGGTGGAACCCTAAAAACTATGACTGTAGACCAACTGAAACCCAATGCGACGTCCATCGTACTGTACGTCGCATCGGGTCCCGGTTTATTTAGTTTTCATTGTTACACACTGGTATATTTTGCAACGACGACTAATCCACTGACAATTAAAGTAAACATATGTAAAGAAAAAAAAGGTGGAACCCTAAAAACTATGTCTGTAGACCAACTGAAACCCAATGCGACGTCCATCGTACTGTACGTCGCATCGGGTCCCGGTTTATTTAGTTTTCATTGTTACACACTGGTATATTTTGCAACGACGACTAATCCACTGACAATTAAAGTAAACATATGTAAAGAAAAAAAAGGTGGAACCCTAAAAACTATGTCTGCAGACCAACTGAAACCCAATGCGACGTCCATCGTACTGTACGTCGCATCGGGTCCCGGTTTATTTAGTTTTCATTGTTACACACTGGTATATTTTGCAACGACGACTAATCCACTGACAATTAAAGTAAACATATGTAAAGAAAAAAAAGGTGGAACCCTAAAAACTATGTCTGCAGACCAACTGAAACCCAATGCGACGTCCATCGTACTGTACGTCGCATCGGGTCCCGGTTTATTTAGTTTTCATTGTTACACACTGGTATATTTTGCAACGACGACTAATCCACTGACAATTAAAGTAAACATATGTAAAGAAAAAAAAGGTGGAACCCTAAAAACTATGTCTGTAGACCAACTGAAACCCAATGCGACGTCCATCGTACTGTACGCCGCATCGGGTCCCGGTTTATTTAGTTTTCATTGTTACACACTGGTATATTATGCAACTTATCAATAATCTCCAGAAGTTATTGGAGATTTTGCTGTTTGCTGAAGAAAGAAAGATTTGAAAAATTGGCAGCCCTGAGCTTAGCTCGAGCGCTGAAGCATGCATTGTTACGAGTTTTGATAAGTATCATTTTCATAATACTCCTCTCTATCCTCAACAGTACCCTCAACCTACTCCCCTACTCAAGAGGCGTGCATTTAGTACTGCTCTCAAAAGCGTGACGACAAAAGTATAAAGTACATAATTATAATATGACATTTTGCAGCAAAATTCTTAAGACAGTTATAAAAGATCTGCATAACTACCGCACACTTATATGTGTTGGATTTCTTGTTATTTTTAGGGTTCCGTACAACCAACGGGTGACCAACGGTTACCCTATTGCTAAACCTCCGCTGTCGGTCTATCTGTCCATCCGTTCGCGGGCTGTATTACATTAACCGTAATAGGTAGACAGTTGAAATTTTCAAAAAAAGTGTATTTCTGTTGCCGCTATTACAACAAATAATAAAAATTAGAAAAATTGAAAAAATAAGGGGGATATCAATACAAAAAAAAACGTGTTTTTTATAGGTCTTTAGAAGGATTTTTAATTAAGCTCTATCGTGAAAACGTAATACGTACAGGCGTGAAACCTCGTCTGCTTATAGCACTAATACTGAAGTAAAACAAAAAATAATAAAAAATTGCCAAGTGTGCGTCGTACTCGCGCTAAGGAGTCCGAACTTGATGACAAAAAACATATTTTTGTCGCTCGCGTTGATGTCTTTTGTTTGTAATGTGAAAATCTCACGTATTGTGAAATTCGCTTGAAGAGCTTACTATAGAAATGATCCTATGATTGTAATGTGAATAGGTATCATTGTTCTCATGCTATGTAGTTGTGTGGTGATGTGTGGTGGTACGGAACCCTTGGAGTGCTAGTCCGACTCGCACTTGGCCGATTTTATTCTCGTTATCTTTTACTTACCTCGTAGAAAGTTATGTCCGGGAATTCGAATTTGAGATTTTGATGAAATTTAACTCTTTATATCAGTTGACACCAAAAAAAATGGCTGAGGAAAACATGTGTGTATGTGTGTACAGATTTAACACTATGTACTTTTAAAATACTTTTCAAGTTTAAAAAAAAAACCTTTCTTGTATGGGCCCTTTTATATTTAATTTAATTTAATTTTAATCATTTGTTGTTATATCGTCAGTAGAAATACACACTCTGTGAAAATTTCAACTGTCTACCTATTTCATTTCATATCAGCTCATTCACGTCCCCATAGAGGGGCTCTGAATTAGGGCGATTAGTTGATCACGCAGGCCAAGTGCGGGTTGGTCGACTTCGCACATAACCTTCGAGTTTATTCGTAGCACGTGTGCAGGTTTCCCGACGATGTTTTCCTTCACCATAGTCTACCTATTACGATCCATGAAAAAAAGCCCGCTGACTGACAGACGGAATGGACGGACAGCGAAAGATTAGTAATAGCACACCCCGGACACTGCATACAACGGTCGTGAAATGGTATTTCAAAAAACAAATGACGGAGCGAACAAAATCACGGCTAAACCCTTTACGTTCGAGCACCAAACTATGATCAATCTATATCAATCGGTCGGAGGTCGGAATCTAGAGAGTGGCAGGGAGTGTCCATTCTATAAGATAGTACTAGTATACATATATACTTTGATAATAGGGCTCCGTAGTACCCTTTGGGTACGAAACCCTAAAAAATATAGTTTAAAAAAACTTACATTATTTTTGATTTTTTTTTATCACATCAAACTAAAAAGTGAAAAATAATTCTTATAATAAGCGAGTTATTTTGTTCGTAGATATAGGCTGAAAACAATATGAAAGAAAAATATTAGTACATATTATTGTGAAAAAAGCGTGGGGCGCTTTGTGCCATATTTTTCGTATATCGAGCAACCCACGCTTTTTTCACAATAATAGTAGTTATTTTTCGTTCATTATTGTTTTCAGCTTATATTATGAATTATTTTTCACTTTTTAGTGAGATGTGATAAAAAGCGTGTCTTTTAAATATATATTTATTTTTAAGTTATTAGTTCAGGATAATGAGATAAACTTAAGAAATTATTGTATTGTCACTGATTATTTATAAATGTACAAAGTTTGAATAAAATCTGTCCGTTTAAAGTGGGTCAAAATCGAGTGCAAAGGAGTCGTTCACAAACATACATACTTACAGGTGAAGCTAATATAAGCGAGTTAAAAAGGTTAAAAGTGTTATTGAGGTAATTAAAAAGTTCGATTTATGTTTTCGTCTGTACCTAGTTTAGTTACCTACCACATATAAAAAGTCACTGGAGTAATTGCTGTAACATTTTTAGCCACAGGCCACAGGTATCGACCAGCTACATCAACGGGCTTCTTGTTTACTCCCTCGAGGCAAGTATTAATACTCTGTTGAATAAGGGCCTTAATCGTTCCGCCTTTTGTTGGATCACTTCTTTTACTAAAACCAAATTTTTCCGAGAACAGGCCTCTCCACTTTTTGAAGTACGCTTTTAAGGGCACTCCAACATGGGTGCTTTAGACAAAAATGTTTTTATTGAAGTAGACTTTTCTAGAACACTGTTAGTTCGTTGGTTACCTAGTAAAGTTAAATTATTACAAGCTTTTCTATTTTGATCACAATTTGATTGGTTGATTTTTAGCTGAAATTTTGTTAATATATCATTTTTCCGGTAATCATAGCTCTTTTTATTTTACTTGACTAGGATTGTCAAGTTTATTGATGTGTAACATCTTTGCTCTCGCTTTCCTGAAATTTGTGGGAGTGATTTCGTGAAATGGGACGGAAATGTGTAAAAGGAAATGCGAACGTTTTTTAATTCTCGAAAACTAAGGTTGTCATAGCCATTCCGCCTAGTGTGATGGCAAAGGCAAAGATGACATACTACTATTCTAAGGGTCGGCCCGTGAATGTACGACCCGCTAATTAATTAATTTCATAAGTATTTTGTCACATGTTACACATCATATGCGAGTACTGTAGGTCTCGTTTTTTTTATTTTTTTTTATTGGGCATGTAAATAAAAAAATAAAGATCTAATCAAATAAGATGTAATCTGTAGACTTCAAATTATTCTGCATTATTTCAAACTAGAATCATTTATCTGTTGCGCTTACCTTGTAGTCTGTAACATTTTGAAATTAAATAAGTTATTATTTATCTATTTATAGTATTCACTTATTTATAATTTTTTTTTGTTATTTTTGGTAGATTTTTTTTTTAATATTGTCGAGAAAGTTAAGTGCAGGCTTCCCTACAGTTTACTTTTTTCATAATCTATATTTCATCATCAGGTGTTATAATAGGTGATAATATTACAATGAAGGGTTACTCTATGAGATGTGTTACAATAGCATATGAATTTTGTATAGTAATAATTTATTTGCAATAAGTAATCTTACACACTACAAATCAGTCTTGGTTAATATATCCGCTTACATTGAGATTTCTTATCGTGCGTAAGCAAAAAAAAAAAAACCCGCCCCGTATATTTATCGTTTCGTGTACATTCCCCGGAATAAATCACGAGAGAATAGAGCACAGGCCCAATTTCAAAAGTTCCTGATTTATCATAATCCGTATTTCCATTTGGTGAAAGGGTGGTCCATTTTTCTACGTCAGAGACACGAAAGAGTGCGTGTATAGGAAAAAGCTGGTCGATTTAAGGAAGTAAGCGGTAGGTACGTTGAAATAGATATTCCTTAAAGCCCTAAGAGTTGAAACGTGTTTAAATAATATCGAACATAAGCCTATTCATTTTAACTTCAAATCAGAGCGAGCTTCAACACGGCTGTTACGTAGAAACTGAACGCCCAATTCTCGATTTTTACATGTTTTTATTACTTTTCATCACTGTCAAATAAGTCTAAAAAATGTGTTCAATTAAAATGAAAGATCTTAAAGTCACCAATTTTTGTGTGTTGGATTCATTACATAAAATATTTGTTTTCGAGAAATTTTGCAATTAATGCCAAAAACAGGGTCTAAAATATATTTTTTTACATTAAAAGTGGTAATATTTTTAAAATTGTATTCAATTAAATAAATTTTTATTACTTTAAGTATATTATATATTTTTTCCATTGTGATAGCTTTACACTCTTTCAATAATTTGAGTTGAATATTGTCATTGACCCATCTTAGGGCCTTAAGAGCCCACTGGAGTTCATAAGTCCCATACAAACGTAGTCTTTGATAAATTTGTTAACCAATGAACCGATGTTGAAATTATTTTACATCGATAATCGGATGAACTATATCTGTTTTGGAATCGCATTACTTTTTTGAAAAACGAAACAGGAATCCATTTAATACCAATAAACTTGTTTTCCGTTTTCAACCGACTTTAAAAAGGAGGAGGTTCTCAATTCGACTGTATGTTTTTTTTGTATGTTTGTTACGCGATATCTCCGCCGATTGTGAACTTATTTTCAATTTTTTTATTTTATTTGAAAGAGTATACTCCCGAAGGGGTTCCATTGTCACCAAGTCAGGATCTGATGATGATATCCCAGGTAAATCGAGAACAACCCCCAAATTTTATAGGCACATATTACGTGTTTCATGTATTTTCTAAAACTATTTAAGTTTTGGCGTCTGGTAGTCATAATCTCATCATCATCATCAGATGAGCTGATGAAGGAAGGTACAACTCCTTAATAATTAGGAGTTGGAGGATAATTCTTTAAAAATTTTACGTAGACCGATTGTTGTATTCTTTCGGATTATTCAGATGAGCTGATGATGGAAGATTTAACTCCTTAACTTTCACGCTGTTGAGATGATGGAAGCCCCAGGAATCTGTATCTGTTAATGAAACACATGCTTTATGAATTATGATTTGATGGTTCCTATTGGCGAGTGGGTGATTAGGTATAACGTTGTTAGATAGATAGCATTATCACTAAAAATAAATAAAATAAAAATAAAAGTTTAAAAAACTTAAAAACCGACTTCAAAATGAATTTCACTCAAAATAATGAAATAATATTATTATACTTAGATACACGACATTAACCAACAATGACGAAATCAATGGTGGGTACGAATAAAATTAGGGGCCTAAAATTTTTTTTGAAGTCGATGTCAGCAATGCCATCGAATCTAAAACATTTCATACGTAAGTAGCTATCCTGATATCGTCCTCAAAAATAAATTTATGGCCCTAATTTAATTCGAACCTACCTTTGATTTCGTTATTTTTGGTTAATGTCGTGTATCTAAGTTTATATTATTTCATTCTTTTGAGTGTAATTCATTTTGAAGTCGGTTTTTAAGTTTTTTAAACTTTTAATTTTTTTTACCTTAAAAACAAGTTTTTTGATTAATAATGGATTCCTGTTTTGTTTTTCAAAATAGTAATGTGGTGCAGACACAGTATACTCCATCCAATTATCAATATAAAATTGTTTCAAAATCGGTTGCTTGGTTAACAAATGAATCAAAGACTACCTTTGTATGGGATTTATGAACTCCAGCGGGCTCTTGGTTGCAAGTTATTAAAAATAATGTACACAGGCAAGCACATCGAGCTATACAGTCTGGACTTTGTACCGTTCTTATGCCGAATGCGTATGGCTTAGAATCGCACTATGAGTGTATAGCTTGATGTGCTGGCCTCTGTACTCGTACATCTAACATAAGACATTGCTTCATGCTTTGTCAATGTTTTTTTAGGGGTTAAGGCAAAAAATGTAACCCTTAGACGGTCGGTATGAACCCCCTCGTGTAGGGTATGGGTCTTTCTAGGGTTCCGTATCGAAAGTGTAAAAACGGTACCCTATTACTAAGAATCCGCTGTCCGTCTGTCACCAGGGTGTATTTCATGAACCGCGATAGATAGACAATTGAAATTTTCACAGATGATGTATTCCTGTTGCCGCTATAACAATAAATAATAAAAATTAGAAAAAGTGAAAGTCTCCATAGAAAATAAACGCGTTTTTTTAATCGTGAAGAAACTAGCGCCATATAGTATGATGGTACGGAACCCTTTGTGCGCGGTTCTGAATCGCACTTTACCGGTTTTAGAAAGTAGTGTTAGTAGTAAGCGAGGAGATCCGCAGGAGAACCAAAGTAACCGACATAGCTCTCAGAATTGCTAAACTTAATTGACAGTGGGCGGGGCACGTAGAACGGATGTCCGTTGGGGCAGTAAAGTTCTCGAGTGGCGACCGTGCATCGGCAAACGTAGCGTAGGCAGACCCCCCACTACGTGAACCGATGACCTGGTGAAGGTCGCGGTAAGCCGCTGGATGCGGGTAGCACAGAACCGGTCGTCGTGAAATGGTCAATGATCGATGCACAAATCACCAGTAAACACCTATGAAGCTCTCGAAACTCTCGAATACAATACCACACACAGGCACAAATACACCCCCCCCCCCCCACCCCGCAAACACACACACACACACACACCACATCACACCCACAACTTTCACACGTAGTTTTTGTTTTAATAAATGTAACTTACTTTGAATGCATGCGACTTTTCATAGGGTATAAATACTTTTATTTCTTTAAGGATGTACAAATATTTAATACTTACATGATCGCGGAGCTGTTTAACTGTCTTTGACCCTCCGCGACAGGCTTTGCCTAGTTTGGGGGTTGCAAGTAAATTAATCTTATGTATCTTATGCGCCTGACTGACAGCCACGGGTACCAACAGAATACCAGCGCTTCCGAGCCTAGCATATGCTTAGTTGGTATTTGGGGCTCTGTGGTTGCAGTGGCACCTCATGAATATATGTAATTATTATTATTATTTTATATTTACCTCAACTTTTGTTACGTATTATATATTTTGGTGTGGTGATACTGAAACCAATAAACGTATTTCTTTCTTCTTTCTTCCTATCTATTTTTGGCAAATAAACGCTTTTATTCTTTACTAGCTTTTGTCCACGGCTTCGCCCGCGTGGACATCGTTTTTATGACTGGCTTTTAGGGTGAGTGGTGCGCGAGCCGCAAGCGGCTCGCGAGCGCGGACATGAGTTTTCCTCAGATCTCTCAGGAATGATATCGGGCTATTCTGATTAGAAGTCTATGTCACTTCCCACCCCTTCAACCAATTATATACAAAAATCCACTTCAGTCCGTAGCTCCGTTGCGACGCTGACGTGCGCGAGCGCGGGAATGAGTTTTCCCCAGATCCCTCGGGAACCATGTCAGGCTATGCTAATTAGTAAATCATGTCATTTCCCACCCTCTCAGCCATCTCTGTGCAGAAAATCACATCAATCCATCGTTCCGTTGCAATGTTAAAGAAACTAACCAAAAAAAGAGTATATTTTCAGTTTCCTCAGGAACTACATCGGACTATGCTATTTTCATGCGATAAAAAGTAGCCTATGTCCTTCCCAGTGACACAGGCTACCAGCATGCCAAATTGCATCAAGATTGATCGAGGTGTTGAAGCGTAAAAAGGTAACAAACAAACACATTTTCACATTTATAATATTAAGTAAGGATTGCTAGATTTAGTAGGAAGGCTAGCAGTGAGTGCACTTCCGTTTCTCAATGCCAAACAAAACAACCACTTAAATAATAAACGCGGATGTGGTATAAAATATGCGTTACCTCCGGGAAATCTTCTCACTGCTGTACCGTGCGGCATGTAGGTTAGTCATAAACCCATCTTAGTGGGCATCCCCGGGGAATGCTGCTTGTTTTTTGTTCCTGACAAGAGTGACATTTTTATGTGCTCCCTTTGTTTTCAATAGCCTTTACATACTGAATACAGTGTGTTACAATATTGGTGTAGGTCCCGTTAACTGGGACTTCCACTCATCATACTTAACAACTTTCCCTAAAGAATCCATAGTCAATTTAAAAAAAATGCACAATCCCCATAAAAAAATGCACAAACTTGGTCATTCAGCTGATCGATTTGTATAGAGAGTTTTTTTTTGTGATTTCAGCAAAGTCATAGAACAAAAGTTGTTTAGTATAGTGAGTAGAAGTCCCAGTTAACGCGACCTACACCAATTTTGTTAAGCTCTGTATAAAGCGCTTGTAGCTCAGTTGGGTCGATCACGCACGTTAATTGACCTAAAGTACGGCCATTACCTGGATGAGGTTGACGGTTGATGGCATATTTCTCGACCTTTTCCGTGCTTCGCATTGGTGCCGAACCGCGTCTATCCCTTGGATGGAAAGAAAGAAAATGAATGGCAGTTGTTGTCGTATCAGATGCCTTAACGACAGCTTGAATAACTTCTGACAGGGGCTTGTCACTAGCCCTAAAACCTCCAACAACCCGGACTTAACTTGGTGCGGAGTTTGCGCTAACTGTCTTGAGCTTGATAGAGACTGGGAGAGCATGGTTATTAACGACGGTACGTAGTTTTAAATTATCTAGTTACTTTTTCGTTAGCGTGACTCAAAAACATTATATTGTTATTCATCTTATCATCATATCAGCACATATACGTCCCAACCAAAGGACTTGAGCCTACCCCTGAATTAGGGCGAACGGGCCTTAGTCGACCACGCGGGCCCAGTGCGCGTTGGTCGACTTCACACATAACCTTCGAGTTTCTTCGCTGGCGTGTGCAGGTTTCCTAGCGATGTTTTCCTTCACCGTAAGAGCGTCGGATTAACGTACATTTAAAATCAAAATTCGAAAACACATTGGTACGTGGCAGGAACGGTGAAGGAAAACATCGTAAGGAAACCTGCACACGCCTGCTAAGAAACTCGAAGGTTGTGTGTTAAGTCGACCAACCCGCAAGGGGCCACGTGGTCGACTAAGGCCTAATCGCCCTGATTCAGGGTAGGCTCGAGCCCCTCGGTGGGGACGTATAAGAGCTGTTATAATAATAATAATAACGTGGCAGGATTCGAACCACGACCTCCCGGACGGCCCTAGCCCTCACGCCATCGACGCTCTATTAATATTATCCTGCCTGCCTGGCTAGCTACCACCATCTTATCTAAGTCTTGCCGCCAAACATCAGTGTTATCAACATTCATGTGTTCCCGCTTGAAGATAAGATAGCCAGTTCTCCATTGCGGTGGGGAATCTTGGTAAGCCCGCTTCCATCTTCGGCATCATCGTCACACTTACCATCAGGTGAGATGATGCCAAGGGCTTACCAATTATGAATAAAATAAAAAAATATTGTATACCCGGTTCCTTAAATTATCCTATTTTTTAAGTTAAGGCTTCCAAAGAGAGACATAAGGTGCCCTTGAGATAAGAAGTGTCACAGCAGTAATTCAGTTAGTAACAACTAAGTATAAAGTTAACAAAAGTTTAGACTCTAATTCTATTTGGCGCAGCTTTAATTTCCTTGTGACTGGTGCACTTAAAATATTATTATAACAGCTCCTATACGTCCCCACCGAGGGGCTCGAGCCTACCCTGAATCAGGGCGGTTAGGCCTTAGTCGACCACGCGGGCCCAGTGCAGGTTGGTCGACTTCACACACAACCTTCGAATTTCTTCGCAGGCGTGTGCAGGTTTCCTCACGATGTTTTTCCTTCACCGTTAAAGCAATCGGTAAGTATGTACGTAAGTTTTTGAAAAACTCATTGGTACATTGGCCGTCCAGATTTGAACCCGGTACCTCTGGTTAGATGGACCGAGTCGTTACCGGTTGAGCCATTGACGCTTTTACTTAAAATCTACATTTTAAACAATTAACAATGTTATTAATTGCAACATTAACTTATTTGACTACTCCATTCATCCCTGTAGCCGGCAGCACAATTAGCAAATCAATCAACAGCCTTGACCGTAATTTGTCAGAGGTGCTAACTGCTGATTCAACTTCAGATTGCTCGCAAAATGTAGATAAAGAATAACAAAGGCAAGACTTGAAGAAAAGCGAGAAAAAAAAAGGGGAAAACGAGAAAAACCCAGGAGAAAGTTTAAAGTGCAAGCAATTCTTCAGCGCTAACAAACAAAAATCCGGCCAAGTGCAAGTCGCTCTTGCGCAACTGGTGTCCGTAGTAGTAGGGGCAGGAACTGCGACTAATACATTTTTCTAAGAATTTATATACAACAAGTAGAAACAGTGTCACCTGTAAAATGTGTCCAAGAAACTTAATAGAGATGACGAATGCTAGTCATCTGACTTACTTTTTATCATCTGTCAAAAGCGACATTTGGTTCTAAAAATTTTTGATATATACCTAAGAGTGACGTCGTAGTTTTGCAGAGTCATTTATGTACTCATTTTGTGATTTTGGTGAATTAAAAATCGTAGACTTGATGGAAAACAAAACGAGTAAGGTTTTCCGAAGTTTAAGTAGGAGGGCAATTTAGTGATCAAGAGTTCATAATTAATTTCTGATGCTATCGTCATCCCTATTATATATGAACTCATTCTAAAGAGTTGAAAAAAGATTTTCCAACTGTAACTTCAAATGTGAATATAAGGCGGATAGTTTGATTTTGTATGATCCGTAATCTACTTGATATAACCATTATAATATAATATCAATGGATATCATCATCATCAAATCAGCCGAAGGACGTCCACTGCTGGACATAGGCCTCCCCTAAGGATTTCTACGACGATCGGTTCTGCGCTGCCGATCCAGCTTCTTTCCGTGATCCTCACCAGGTCACCGGTCCACCGTACGCTACGTTTTCCGGTACACGGTCGCCACTCGATAACTTTACTGCCCCAACGGCTACGAGCTATGTGCCCCGCCCACTACTATTTAAGTTCAGCAATTCTGAGTGCTATGTCGGTTACTTTGGTTTTACTATGGATCTCCTCGTTTCTGATTCGATTACGCAGAGAAACTCCGAGCATAGCACGCTCCATTGCCCTTTGGGTGACCTTGAGCCTTTTTATGAGGCCCATAGTAAGCGACCATGTCTCAGTACTGTATATCTATCAATGTATATACTACACTATATTGTAGATTCTAATGTATGAGAAAGAATGAATGATTGAAACGAATTAATGATGAAGTTGTAGGGATACATACTACATACATTATATGCTCTGCGTCAGCTTGCTGATGCCTTGGGCTCGACTCACCAGTCGTTACCCGCCCGCGTCTAGCTATAGACTCAACGCTAAAGAAATAACTTTTTTTTTGTGTAAAACAGTTTTCTTAATTCGAAATAAATTCGGACTTTCGTGAACTGCCAACTCAGTCACTTTTCATTATTTCCACGCAGTTTTCAACTATCGTACAACCGCCCATGTGAGGTTCTTATACAAAATATTCATTTTGCGAGAAATGCGGTACAATAGATTTAACTAATATTAAATTCTTTGTTTCAGCACATTTTAGCCTGTAACAACATGCGAAATTAATACATTATAGTACATTACTGCAGCGGCCAGCAAAAGAGGCATTGATGGACGAACATGTATAGGCGAATCCGAGGTATACATACGTAAGTCCATTAATGCTTAGTTGTGGCCAAGGTTTGTATACTACTTTTCTCAAATAATGCGCGGAAATTAAAACTTCAATACGTAATTACTATTCTAAATCAAAGACGAACAAAAATAATTTTTCACGCGCCAAAGTGTTTTTTTTTTTTTTTAATAAACAGCGTTCTATTTGCAAGTCAGTTCGAAATTTAAATAAAACCTTTGTTAAGTTACCTCTTTGGTTGCCATGTTTCGAAGTGAAATATAGTTCGATTTTTAAATTACATGACAGATATGAGTTTACTTAGCAATTTATTTAGCCGCTAAACACGACAGATATGGGTTTTCATACAACTTTTGCTGCCCGCTGCTTGAATGTATTTGGCCAGTGCAGCAATTTCGATTTATCTCAAAGAAGGTTGTCAAAATAATGGTCAGATTTCCAAGCATGTTTGAGAAAAAAACTTTTAAATGGTAAGCTCAAAAAGACAAATTTTTACTAAACATATTGGTATATATATACGAGTATCTACACTAATTCCACATAAAAGAAATAAAACTGCTAATTAGTCAGCGACCGGTTTCGAACACCATCAGTCCATCATTAATAATAAAAAAATGATTTTCATAGGACTACAAGGTATTCCGTTCTGTAGATATCAGTGCAGTACCCTAAAAAACCAGGAAAACTTTTTAATCAACTAATTATAAAAGGTATAGCCATTAACAAACTTAACAGCCGTCGTGAATAATATCACCGGCTGTTTACCGCCTGAATTTATCGCCGAACTTTCGGCATCCCGAACTCTTAACTGAAATCATAAACAAGGGATTATTAGCTAAAATAAAATTATTAATTCGACTTTTGTTCGTAATTTTACACTTCACCGCTTCTGAGTGTCTGTGAGAGGCTATTCGGCCGTTAGGGGATGGTGAATTATTACTTAATTTTGTTATTATTCACACATAAAAGGCAGCTTTTGTATAAAGAATTTACATAAAGAGTAGATTTAGCTTAATCCATGTATCTGCCGTTATTCCTACCTCGTTGTGTTTTATTTGCATTTTTGTTAATTGTCTAACAATTGTTTTGTAATTGACATGGGTATTGAAGCTGCTGGATGCGG
Organism: Coleophora flavipennella; assembly: GCA_947284805.1. Taxonomy (NCBI): domain Eukaryota; kingdom Metazoa; phylum Arthropoda; class Insecta; order Lepidoptera; family Coleophoridae; genus Coleophora; species Coleophora flavipennella. The sequence goes on along the minus strand of OX369281.1, from coordinate 10,666,179 downwards.
GCAGCGCAGAACCATTCGTCGTGGAAATCCTTGGGGGAGGCCTTTTTCTAGCAGTGTACGTCTTTCGGCTGATATGATGATGATACAGGTAGCCGTTGACATGTACAAGTTGACAGCCTGCCGTAATTAAGTTAATTTATTGTTAAAGTACAATAGGACAAGGTTCGATGTAATAAGAAATAGAATAATACTTTTAGAAAAAGAATGTTCCTAAAATATTACGTAATTACCTGTTGTAAACTTGCAAAAAAAGAAGTTTTGATAAATATGACTTCCCATTTTTCTAGTCCAAAAACTACATTTTAAACAAATAATAGAAAAAAACACGCGTGTAAAGGGGTTATTTAGTATCTATGAAACAATAAAAAAAATGTCCTAAAAACAGATCAGACCGCCCCTAGGAACAGTTTGTCAGCTGGCATTAGGATGTCTTCTACCATAGCCGCCTTCAAGGCCTGTCTAAAGGGCAATGTATGAGATCTTGCCACCGTGTCATAGTATATTATGTGTGTATGTATATGTGGCAGGAAAATTGTATAATTCGTCCGTATGTAAACGGTCAGATAAAATGTAAAATTCTGCACGCAGATTGTAAAATGCCAAGCCAGGTAACTTGTAATAATTCGTCCGTATATAAACGGGCAATGCTGAGTCAGGCAAATTGTCAGAATGCCGTAAGGCTGATTGTAAATAAGCTCGCAAAGCGAGTGATGTATGTTCGATCAGGTTTGATTGATTTAACTGTTATGGCGCGGCATTTGTAAAACAGTTGTCTCTGTTTTTTTCTTTACGTGTAAAGAGTCAAGACGATAACCACAATTTTGCACTTTTTTAATGTTTTACGTTTTTATTTCTCTTAAGACTTCAATTTTTAAACTAAAATTTTGCAGATTATCTGTAGTACTTAAAAAGAAATATCTCCCTATATAAACTATGTGCAAATTTAGAAATTTTATTAATAAACAATTTGTTTTAATTTTTTTTTAGACGTTTTATACCTGTTTCTGGGTGTTTTAATGATCGAGCAAAGTACACACTATTGTGTAACATATAAGCACATTCCTCACACAACATCCTTAAGTATGTCCAATATTTTTTACAAGACCGATATTTGGTAGTAATTACCCAAAAATTTGATCTAGCAAAAGGGTTTCTCCGCTTCTCCACTGTTGCCTCGCCTTACGCCATTATAAATTTGTCTGACATTTGCCTGACCGTATGTATAATGACGAATTATACAGTACGCCTACGACATATATATTATATATATTTATTATGTGTCATATTTATGTATATGTTAGATTTATTCAATTGAGTTTGTATTTATTAAAATTAGGTTACTTAAGTTTAAATGAAATATTAGTTATTTTACTCTCTTGTACTCAATCACGTGTTTCTTTGCCTTAGTTAAGTCCTCTGTATACTATTGTAAAGGTTGACTGGAAGAGAGCCTGCTTTTGTACATACGTTTTTTTAATGTTTTAAGTGTATATTTTGTACAATAAAAAAAAACACTTTTCCATTCAACCGCCTCCATGGTGTGTTGGTTAAGTTTATTAGCTTTACATCAGGAGGTCGCGTGTTCGATTCCCAGCAGAATATCTACATCCAAATTTGTAAGACTCGGTTTGGTTGGTGGAAGGGCATTTTCTAAGCCCGCCTGGCTAGCTATGAACAGGCATTCATCTGTTAGATCACGATGAATATTTGTATGAGAAGTGGATATTTTTAAGGACAGATTGTATTTTAGATTTTTAAGACATAAGACATGTATTTATTCCTTGATACCAAACAAGTATTTTATACTACTTTTTATCATCCTAACGGTTAGGATCTAACCTAACCTAACCTAACTGCGTCAAAAAGATCTATTTTCTCTTCGGTCGCTATGGAAACTGTGTTTATTAATTCTTCTTTCTTTAAGCCACTTTTGCTATTTTATTACACAAAAAATTAAATCAATAACATGTCATGTTCTTACGAAGGCATGAAACTTTCCTACGATTACACCATTAAATCAAATCAATATAATTTATTTTAAATAGGTGTTTTGGAAGCTTACGTACATATAGACACCGATTGCTTTAACGGTGAAGGAAAACATCGTGAGGAAACCTGCACACACCTGCGAAAAAACTCGAAGGTTGTGTGTGAAGTCGACCAACCCGCACTGTGCCCGCGTGGTCGACTAAGGCCCGATCGCCCTAATTCAGGGTAGGCTCGAGCCCCTCGGTGGGGACGATATGAGATGATATGATGAGGTGTTTACACACAATTTTAAATAGTCAAAACAAAACTTATTGTCTATTACATAATGTCATGATTCGGATTACAGTCTCAGGTAATGGTATTTGTAATAGAATCAACATAATATTTATCTTTCTCATTTACATATTCTATTATTTTATAATATCCTCTAGAACACAAACATTATGATATGAGTCTTGAATTTATTCTCTGACAAACTAGTTAGATGTTCTGGAATTCTATTGTAGAATCTACACTGCCCCACAAATGACTTTTTAACCTTATAACCTGTATATAACCGCGTCAATAAGATATATTTTTTCTTCATATGGCAACTAAGTTTTCTGTTTAATAATTCTTCTTTCTCTAAGCCGCTTTTGCTTTTTATTACACAAAAAATTTAATCAATAACATTTCATCTTCTAAAGAAGGCATGCAACTTCCCTATGATTACACCATTAAACCTCTATTACCAGGCGGTCACAATCACAATACGTCTGTTATGAATAGAGCCTCCGGCGGTATTCCGCTCTATTTCCGTTACACGAAATGGCCGGATATGAATTCACAACACCCTGTAGTTGCATCCGATGTCTTCTGAATACTATCGGTTATTAGAGCGAAAATACACAGAAGGTCAGAATTTGTGTAAGAGCACACCCTGGACACTTCATACAACGGGCTAGAAATGACATTTCAAAAAAGGAATGACGGAACAAACAAAATGGGGGCGTAATCCTATACGTTCTACAACCAATCTGTCCCCAATCTGTATCAATCTGGGTGACGAGGGGGTGAGGTCGCAATCTAGAGAGCGGCAGGAAGTGTCCAAACTGTATGTTAGTATACTAATATATATATATATACTTTGGTAAGGGCTCAGAATTTGAGTAAAAATAAAAGACTGTCTGCCTAAGGGCTGATTTAAGGAGAAAAGACGATTGCTTATTATTTCCTTATATAAAAAAAACCGGCCAAGTCCGACTCGGGGTCAGTCGCACAAACAGGGTTCGGCAATAAAACTTTAACTTCCAACATAACAAGACCTTTTAGTACATACTTTGCTCTGGTTAAATAGCGGTCTACTTATTTTGGACTTGGAAACTTCATTTTTCCTGTGGGAACGGAAAGACTAGGTTTTCTCATAGATTTTCCTGTAATCCATGCTTTTCACCTAAATTACTGTGATTTTTCCATGATTTTAGGGTCAGTAGTTTCGGAGATAAGGGATTAAGTTTTTGCCTATATTCTTAAATAACTTCAAAACTATTTATCTTAAAATTTAATATTAAATTAATGTTTAATATTATTATGTAAAACTATTTTTTTCAATTTTCTAATTTAGCCCCCAAAGAATAAAATATTAAAAATAAAAAAAATACAATATTATCAATAAATATTTACGTTACAAGTTCATCTTTGGGTCATCAACTTACATAATATGTGCACCAAATTTCAACTTCATCGGTCCAGTAGTTTCCGAGCAAATTGGCTGTGACAGACGGACGGACGAATAGAAAGACAAACGAGTGATCCTATAATAGTTCCGTTTTTACCTTTTCATGTACAGAACCCTAAAAATCACGAAGTTGTTTTTAAAATTACACTAATATCAATTGTAATAGATTATCTCTGTGTATACTCATATAATGACGACTCATATAAACCATGACCTGGTGAAGGTTGCGGAAAGCTGCTGGATGCGGGCAGCGCAGAACCGGTCGTCGTGGAAATGCTTGGGGGAAACCTATGTCCAGCAGTTGACGTCCTTCGGCTGATATGATGATGATTGATGGAAGACACATAATATAAACATAAAACCCGAAAAATTCAATACATTTGGAGGTGATCGAGGAAGAAAAAAATATAGTTTTTCTTGAATATTTTTAAAATGAAAAATTTCAAACATAAATTGCCATATTATTTAAAAAAAATTGACCCTCCATACTAAAATGCACAATATCGGTCGATTTCAAAATGACCATACTAAATTTTGTCTCATTTCTAACTTGAAAAATTTCAAACAAAAATTTCTATATTATCCCTCGATCACCTTCAAATGTGTTTAATTTTTCGGGTTTTATGTTTATTATATGAGTCATCCATCATCATATCAGCCGAAGGATGTCCACTGTTGGAAGTTAAGCGGGATGGCGTATTTAAAATATTGCGAGAGCGATGAGGACAATAAGCGTTTTGCTTTAAACGCCCTCTTAAACGTATAATAAACTATTAATATAGACGGAGGATAACGTATCTTTAATATTGATAGATAGATATAGTAGTAATATCAGATTAAATGTCTTCTTAGCTGTAATCCTCTATAAGCTCGTGTAATATCAGTTAAGCAGTTCCTTCGAGCTGTATTGTGTATAAACGGAAATGGGATTATATCAGGAATTACCTACCGACTTGTACAGGGTGTGAGCGGTTGTAGCTCATTATAATTTGCGTGGTTGGGTTGATCAAGCAGGTTAACCGACCTAAAGCACGGTCATTACCTAGATGGGTTTGACTGTCAATGGAATTTTTCGCGATCGTTTACGTGCACGTTAACCCGTTGGTGCCGGTTGCTATTACTAGAGATTTCAGTCATCGAGCTGTGTCACATGCCTTGTAAGCGGCTTGTAAAACTTCTAACAGTGTGTTTGCCACTAGTCAAACAACCCAGACTTGGACCCCGTGTGTGGAGTATTGTCACACCATGGACACTTCATACAACAGGCCAGAAATGACATTTCAAAAAAGGAATGACGGAACCAACAAAATGGCGACGAAATCCTATACGTTCGACAACCAAACTACAACCAATCTGTATCAATCTGGGTGACGAGGGGGTGAGGCCGCAGTCTAGGGAGCGGAAGGGAGTGTCCATACTGTATGTTAGTACTAATATGTATACTTTGGTATGGTATAACCTTCCCGAGGTTGGGAGAGACCCGTGCCCCAGCAGTGGGGACGTTATAGGTTGGTAACGATGAACGACAGGGTGTAATTAAAAAAAAGTGATCTTTCTCAAATCAAATCAAATTATTTATTCGCAGGAAACATGGTGGTTAAATATGAAATAATATATGTCGGAGCGCAAGGACGTGGCGCCACCTATGCATGCGTCGAAGCACCGTGTGTTATACTCGTATCTTGAAACGTCAAGCGGTTAGCTAGGGTAGTAATAATAGTCATCTTTGGCCAAGACGTGGTCGGTGCGAGACGGTGGCTAACAAACAAGTACCAACTAAACCCAGTTTTAGTTGGTACTTGTTTGTTAGTCAATCAGAATCGTTGTGATTATCGAACCATTAAATGACAATGCAGCCAACCTACAGAGGCTACGACAGAGGCGCCAATTATTTTACGAGCACTTTTGATCGAGCAGCTGAACTGTCAACTTGGGAAGCCAGCCCCGTGCCGAACTCATCGCAGTCTTTATAATAATCGGTTTTCATCGGAATCATCGTGAAGCCTCGTGTTGCAAACGTGTGTGAATATTGATTTTACACTCCAAATTTTCTCAAACACGAGTTTATTTCATAGATCCGGCCAAAACCCTTCTGATGATCCGAAATCAGAATTGGGATAGGACATGGACGCCCCACGTGTTCCAGATAGTGATGTGAGCAACAGAAAATAGTAAGTGCTTCTGGAACAACGAAATCATAATTTTCTGACGCTGATACTAGCCACGCGGACGCCATCATCGTCCCATGAACTGAGGTTACCCGATTTCAACACCGATAGATCGGATGTGAATGCACGTGCATGGATTGCTACTACGGATCTGTGTATCTACGACCCACATCGGCAAGGGGCAGGGCCACTATATACAGTCATGTCTAGCTGCTTGAAGCGATGCAGCCAAGAGGGAAGCACCTGCGAAGCTGTCCCAGTGATGGAGAAGAGAGTCGACATTTGCGTGGTTGATGCACAGTAAGTACTGTTCCACTGTAGGAATGAATTTTTTTCTCCTTAAATTGTGGACAGATTTTCAAAATTCTTTTTTATTCGAAGGAGCAAGTTTCTTTTGTATGATGAAAAGAATTCTTAGTTAACAGACCTTGATATGAACCAGTTTTAACCGACTTCAAAAAAGAAGGAGGATCTATTTTCCACTGTATTTATTTTTTTTCTTCTTCAATTGTGGACCGATTTTCAAAATTATTTTTTTATTTGAAAGACTATATTCCTGTGGTGAAAATCGAGGGCAACTAAATTTTTTTAAGGCACGTATTACGTGTTTCATATATTTTCTAAAGCTATCCAAAAATTTGCGTCTGGGCATCATCTCATGTTAATGAGCTGCTAATAGAAGGTATAACTCCTTAACAATTATTTTCCGAAATAAAGAAAACTGAAAAAATAAAGTTGTATAATTATTACAATTTTGACAAACAATTTGCAGATCCTCAGGAACTCAGTAGACTGCTGAAAGCAAAGAACATGATTTTTGTATGCAAAATTAATGGAAAAGTCATTTTACCGTAGGCTCTCTTCTGAGCAGTATACTGAGTTCCCGTGGTTCTGCAGAATGTTATGCTCTAAAGCAAATTTGTAGACCGGACCATATTTTTTTAAAGAAAGTAGTAGTCCTCATTTGCTGCACCCTTTTTTATGAAAATGTACAAAAAAAAGGTGTGATTTTTTTTGACGACGAGTGTATTTCTATATATATTTTTTTTTAATTAAAAATTTGAGTGCGTTTGACTGCAACTCACCTGATGGTAAGTGATGATGCAGTCGAGGATATAGCCGGACACTGATAATTCCTGGTTGGAAATTAGTTATTTGTAGTTTTTTTTATTTGTACAACTAATCTATGTGCATTGATTTGTACAACTAAATCGGTGTAAGTCTCGTTAACTGGGGCTTCTGCTCATCATACTACATTACTTTCCCAAAGGAATCCATAGCCGATTCTGAAAAAAAATTTGAACTTCCATACAAAAATGCCCGGAATTGGTCACAAAATGAATCGATTAGCTAATCGATTTGTTTGAAGAGTTAATATTTTTTTTGCGTTTATAGCAAAGTTGAGAACAAAATGTTGTTCAGTATGTTAAGTAGAAGCCCCAATTAACGGGACCTACACCAATTTTGTTACACCTGTATATGTGTACCAAAATTCACTAAGACTACAAGACCTTTCAAGACATTAGACTTGATTAAACATTCCCTGTCTCCGGTTGATCTCACCACTGAAGATTCAGATACTAGATGCGCTTGATTGACGCCGAAATTGGCTCGAACTAGAACTCCAATATCGAAACCCGGAGGGCAGACCCAGCAATATTGCACCGTTTGGTAGCTAATTTAATTCACGGCTAAAGACGCCATTGACGTCTAGTAATTGTGTTCCGGCTCGTTAGCACCCCTTGCCGCGGCTGCCCCGTAATCCGATTTCATTGGTAGTTCCGACAAATTTGCGGTCCGACGTTCCAGAGCGCCTCTCCATCCATCCTTAGCAGCCCACAAGAAAGTCTTTACTTATTCTAAGAAACACGATATTAGATTTTCAGACGGAATGCTTTCTGCGAAAGTGGTTAGTTACCTTTTCAAACCAAGTAAGTTGCTAGCTTTCACAGCCAGTCATCACACCAGTCTGACGAGTGGTATTTTTTCCCCGTGGTAACATGGCTTTACCATTGCTAAAGTCAAATGGGGGAGGCCCTGGATCTCTAAAATGTTAAGGAATAACACCAGTTTAGATAAAAAAAATTACCCCTAGTTTTTTGGAGGTCGGATTAAAATGAGTCCTATGTCATTTTCGGGATCAAGATGAATCTAACGACACCTCGCACTTCAAAATGTATCAAGCTGTTTAAGATACAGGTTCAGCCAAAGAAACATATATACATACATATTCGTATATCCGAAAAACATTACCCACCTTTTTGTGCAGTTGAGTTAAAAGACTGTTACTTCGCACGCTTTATCAATGCTTTGACGTAACTATACTTTGGTCTGAAAGTAATTGAAATACATTTTTATACCTTTTTAGGGTTCCGTACCCAAAGGGTAAAAACGGGACCCCATTACTAAGACTTCACCGTCCGTCCGTCCGACTGTCCATCCGTCCATCTGTCTGTCTGTCACTAGGCTGTATTTCATGAACCGTAATAGGTAGACAGTTGAAATTTTCACAGACGTTATATTTCTGTTGCCGCTATAACAACAAATACCAAAACCAGGATAAAATAAATATTTAAGGGTGTCTCCCATATAACAAACGTGATTTCGTGAAGACACTAGTGACATCTAGTACGATGGTACGGAACCCTTTTGTGCGATAGTGACTCGCATTTAGCCGGTTTTTCAACCGACTTCAAAAAGGAGGAGGTTCTCAATTAGAATGTATGTCGTTTTTTTTTCTAAAGCTGGCAACAAATAATTTCAAATGAAATCTTGGGGATAAAAAATTAGGTTCACACATGCAAATTTTATTTTATACTGATCATAGCAATTTAGATATAGGATAAAATTGCATCCTAAAGCGGAAAGTAAAGCAATTATTTCAAATGAAATCTAGTGGTGGTAATTAAGGTTCACACATGCAGGTTTTATTTTACACTGATCCTAAAGCGGAAAAAATATCAATTCGGAGACTTAGGATAAAACTGCACCTAGCATGCCGTCTTCTTCACACGACACTGACGTATACCAGACGAGAACAATGATTAAAGAATTTGATTCTGACACGTTGCGAAAATCTGTTGGGTCCTGTAAACAGGTCCATAATCAGCTTATACGTGGTTAACACCCGAAACTAGGACGGACGTGGATTTAAAAAGGTTTTTTTTATAACAGATTATGAGTGTGAGACTTTCGTAATTTAGTGATGGCAGATTATGATATTTTATTCGTAAATCGTTCTGTCGCCACCACTGGGGCACAATTTTGTTTACTTGCAAAGATTGAATTCGACCTGGTATATCATTTTGTCGTCGTTTCATGTCGTTACCTTTCCAGCTCTCCGAATTTCTAAACTTTAGTAGCAGTGGGTGGGGCACATGTCAAACGTCCGTGTCATACCTAGTCCTCTGAAGGTTGGAGGCTCTACACTCGACGTTGTTACCGAATATGTGTACCTGGGACAAACAGTCCAGTTAGGTAGTTCCAGCTTCGAGAACGAGATTAATCATCGAATCCAACTCGGCTGGACAGCGTTCGGGAAGCTTCGCAATAACTTTACGTCCCAGATACCGCAGTGTCTTAAGACCAAGGTCTTCGACCAGTGTGTGTTACCAGTGATGTTATACGGAACTGAGACATGGTCGCTTACTATGGGCCTCATAAGAAGGCTCAAGGTCACCTAAAGGGCAATGGAGCGCGCTATGCTCGGAGTTTCTCTGCGTGATCGAATCAGAAACGAGGAGATCCGCAGGAGAACTAAAGTAACCGACATAGCTCACAGAATCGCTAAACTGAAGTGGCAGTGGGCAGGGCACATAGCTCGTAGAACAGATGGCCGATGGGGCAGTAAAGTTCTCGAGTGGCGACCGCGCACCGGAACACGTAGCGTAGGCAGGCCTCCCATGCGGTGGACCGATGACCTGGTGGAGATCGCGGGAAGCCGATGGATGCGGGCAGCGCAGGACCGGTTGTCGTGGAAATCCTTAGGGGAGGCCTTTGTCCAGCAGTGGACGATTTGTGGATGATATGATGATGATGATGATGATCGTAGGAAGGCCTTCCAATCAGTGGAACGATGACCTTTTGAAGGTTGCCAAAAGCTGCTGAATGTGGGCAGCGCAGAACGAGTCGTTGTGGAAATCCTTGAAGGAAGCCTTTGTCCAGCAGTGGACATCTTCCGTCTGATCATTGTATCAGCATAAGGATGTCCACTGCTGGACGTAGACCTTCCCCAAGCATTTCCAACGACCATATCTGTCTGATATGATGATGACGTTTGTAAAAATTAAAGAGAAACCTTCATTGCGTGAAAACTTGAGATGAGTACGAGTATAAGAAAAAAATATCTTATCGCTTAGAATATTGGAAATTCCATAAGTGGCCTTAATTGTCCAGCTGAACTCACATCCTTCTGGACTGCAGAGAGGTGGCGGCGTACATGGCCGAGCATCTCGGAGACCTGAGGACACTCCCGGAAGTCGTCGGCAACCTGCGGGGGCTACTGGGCTTCCTGGAGAAGCTGGGCTAGCAGTGATGCCGGCCAACCACGTAAAATGGGCACATCAGACGCCTGGTTGCGGAAATCAGCCCGTCCTTACAATTACAATCAATAAACAGCGTTCTTTGCAAGTCAGTTCTTTGAAGTCGGGTAAGATAAGTACCTTTGATAAGTTACCTCGCTGGTTGCCATGTTTCGGAGTCAAATATAGTTCCATTTTTAAATTAAACGATAGATATGAGTTTACATAGTAGTTTCTTAAGCCGCTAAACACGACAGATATGGATTTTCATATAACGTTTGCAGGCCGCTGCTCGCATGTATTTGGCCAGTATAGTATTTTTGAGAAAATTACAATCAGATGCTTTACTAAAAATAAAAATTTATTAAAACAAACTTTCTATTTATAATTTTAATTATTTATTACAACTAAGTAATAAAAGTCACTTGGGAAAGTTTTTTAAGCCGAGTGCGTCTTTCACTGAGATTGCGCCTGCTTTTGAAAAGACTGTCTCAGAAGGAACCGAGGTGGCAGTAACATTCAGCCATTTTAAAATGTAAGAGTACAGATCTGTATAGAGCACCAAGCAAGTGAAACTTCCTTCCTCATCATAATGGGCTCTTGAAGAAACTTGTCAATTTCCATAATACCAGCTGCCGTCTTGTTATAACGTTATCATTGTCACATTACCCGCGCAGCACGCATGCGTTTGGCCTCAGTTTACTAAATAGTTACTTGTTTGGCGGCCAAATTGTCTCGCTTGCACACGAATAACTTACGCACATTCCTTCTTTCTTCCACGAACGGATTACCCGAACCCCTTTAGCTCAACATGAGTGTGATGCGTAATGCCTAATTCAGTCGAGTGATGTGTGATCAGTGACTTATATATTACTTCTGTGTGTGTGATGCTACAGTACGCGGTCGGATAATATTACGCGTAATGCATAAATCGCATTACTTATTTATTACACATGTGTCGGTGGCGTAACGGCTAGGGCCGCCGCCTCCTGTCCGGGAGGTCGTGGTTTGAACCGTGCCACGTACCAATGTGATTTCTAATTTAGATTTTATATGTACGTTTATCGCTAAGAACCACTGCGATCACGTTAGCTTTCAAACAAAAAAAAACCGCATCAAAATCGGTTCATTCATTTAAAAACTACGATGCCACAGTAGACAGACACACAGATACACACGTTAAACTTATATCACTCCTCTTTTTGCGTCGGGGGTGTGACAAACGGACAGACGGACAGACATGGCGTTACTATAAAGGTTCCTTTTGACTACAGAACCCCAAAAACCGGTAAAGTGCGAGTCTGAATCGCACACAAAAAGTTCCGTACTATTTTACTAGATGGCGCTAGTTTATTCAGGTTTAAAATAAATACGTTTTTTGTATGGAGACTTTCATTTTTTTCAAATTTTTAGTATTTGTTGTTGTAGCGGCAACATAAATATATCATGTGTGATTGGTATCACGGTTCATGAAATACAGCCTGGTGACAGACGGACGGACGGAGAGCAGAGTATTAGTAATAAGATCCCGTTTTTACCCTTTAGGCACGGAACCCTAAAAAGGGAGCTTCCATACAAGATCAAAGGCTTTTTTCGGTTATATGTAAATAATCATCATATCCCCTTATATATACGTCCCCACCGAAGGGCTTGAGCCTACCCTTGATAAGGGTGATCGGGCCTTATTTGACCACGCGGGCCCAGTGCGCGTTGATCAACTCACACACAACCTTCAAATTTCTTCGCAGGCATGTGCAGGTTTCCATCACCGTAAGAGCGTCGGATAAACGTAAATATGCAATCGAAATTCGAGGACACACTTTTACGTGGCAGGATTCGAACCACGACCTCCCGGACAGAAGGTAGCGGCCCTAGCCGTTACGCCACTGACGCTCATGACTTTATGTACATACAAGTGTGAAACTTGGTGTGGTTATTGTACTTTTCAATAAGAATAAGAATAATTAATAAAATCTGACCAATAGTGAGCCCTGGTCGCACTAAGGAGTCCAAACTGAATGAGAAGAGGGTTTTTTGGAGGGATTTGTGGTCGACGCATTCGTAGTTTTATTTTGTTGTTTTTTCATTGTTTTCTGCTGGGATTTTGTTCAAGAAGTGGTGCATTTTGGAGAAAATCGTCTAGTGCACGTGAGCAATGTGGAGAACAAAAAAATAAAACGAAGGAGGACGTGAGAACCCAACTTGCTCTGGGTGCAGTTTTATAGACGCCCAACAGCAACTGGGTGTTCCACCTCAGAATGCAGCTGCTGCAAATGCTGTAAAGAACTTCAGAGAAGATTTGTAATGCACCGGCACTAGCATTACAAATCCAAAAACAAATGAAGAAAGTGAAAATTATTTACGAATCCGGCTGAAGGACTAGTTTCCATGGCCAAGAAAAATTCACAACAACAAAACAACAAACTGAATGAGGTATCACTGTTATAGTTATGTAGAGAGGTGTGGTGGTACGGAACCCTCGTAGAGTGAGTCCGACTCGTACTTGCCCGGTTTCTATTATTTAAAAAAATATTTGCTAGTTTATTTCTTTTATTTTTTATTTTGGAATTATTAAAAATACTTTTAAACATCTAATTGCAAAATTTCATACGATTCGGTTCAGCAGGTTCTTCGCTTTGAGATATAGAGGCACATACACACATTTTTGTTAGACACTTTTTTAGGGTTCCGTACCCAAAGGGTAAAAATGAGACCCTATTACTAAGACTTCGCTGTTCGTCCGTCTGTCACCAGGCTGTATTTCATAAACGTGATAGCTAGACAGTTGAAATTTTCACACATGATGTATATCTGTCCGCTATGACAACAAATACTAAAAATTAGAAAAAGTGAAAAAATAGGGGGGGGGGTCTACGTACAAAAAAGTTGTTTTTTTAAACGTGAAGAAACTAGCGCCATCTAGTATGATTGTACGGAAACCTTTGTACTACCGCCATCTAGTGTGATGGTAAGGAACCCTATGTGTGCGGTTCAAACTCGCACTTGGCCGGTGTTTTTGGTAGGTATACAGAGTGCATTTTGCGAGACTAGTGTATTTTAGTTACTTTCATACTTAAGACATCTTACTGTAGGGCATGCGGCTAACATAGAAACTATTTTCATCTTGCAGAAAAGAGCAACCCGCGCAATCTATCAGAGGCGATCACGTGAGTCGTTACAGTATAAGCTCAAAGAAATCAATATTTTAACTGTTGCTAGTCGATTTATATATGAAAACATCATGTACGTTCGTAAGAATTTACATTTATTTCCTAAAAACAGTGACAGGCATAATTTGAATTAAAGAAATGTAAATTAAATAGATATAGCCTTTTCGAGACTGAGTAAGGTTAAAAAGTCATTTGTGGGGCAGTGTATAAGATTCTATAATAAAATTCCAGAAAATCTAATTAGTTTGTCAGAGAATAAATTCAAGACTCATGTCAAAAAATGCTGATACAGGATATTATAAAATAATAGATTTTGTAAATAACAAAGTTCGATATTATGTTGATTCTTTAACAAATACCATTACCTGAGACTGTAATCTGAATCATGACATTATTTTTAATATACAGTAAGGTTTTTTTGACTATTTAAAAGTGTGTGTAAACACCTATTTAAAATAAATTATTTTGGTTTGTTTTGTCAGAATATGGTAGTCGGATTTTTGGACGATCACATAACCACCTAACATACTCCTTCGCTCTTTTTTACAGATATTCAATATTTTAAATAAAAATTGTAATTTCATTGAGTTTCCTAGGTAAACAAAATAATTTACCGTTTTGTAGTCTTATAACTAGATTTGACGAGGGTTGTAAATCAGCCGTTTGCGTGACCGTCCATCCTGACACTTCAATTAGCAAAATAGGCAATCCCAGCGAAGTGACAAACATAATATTTCACCATTAACGAATCCCGCAGTCAACGTTCAAAAGTATAATATGCAATATAACACTTGTACAAGGTGATTAAAAATATCCAGCAAAATTTTAACTATGGCTTTTACTCATAAAAGTGAACAACTTTCCCCTATAGACACACAGCTAAATTGAAAAAAACAATTGTACAGCCACGCTGCGCATACTTTCTCGCAAAGACTTCACAGTCTGTTTTAGTCGGGCATATCATCATCATCATATCAGCCACAAATCGTCCACTGCTGGGCAAAGGCCTCCCCCAAGGATCTCCACGACGACCGGTCCTGCGCTGCCTGCATCCATCGGCTTCCCGCGATCTTCACCAGGTCATCGGTCCAACGCGTGGGAGGCCTGCCTACGCTACGTTTTCCGGTGCGCGGTCGCCACTCGAGAACTTTACTGTCCCATCGGCCATCTGTTCTACGATATACAAATACAAATCAACAATAAACATTACACTTACTTGGTAGGAAATAATACAAGACTGTGGCGGCAACCGCAGTAACCCGCCACTGAACCGACAAGAAAACAAAAGAAATACGACATCTAGAACGCGCTATTAAATAAAAAGTGAGTTTTTTCAAGGGTCAGTATGGGGAAATTCTAAACTATTAGAGATAGAGAACCGTGAACTCTTTGGAATCGTGGTCTCTAATTTATAGAAAATAAAAATGGTGTTTTAAAAAATTAAATAAATCTTGATAGGTTCGAAAATATGTTTTTCTTAAAACGAAAAAAATTGTTATCCATTGGATACCTATCATTATAAAAACCAAAAATTGTATGAAGACCGTTGGTCTAAAGTTGCTACAAGTTGTTAAAATTACTTGAAGTTAACATTTTATTAAAGATACATTTTATTATCTAATAATTGATAGGATAGAAAATTGAAATGAAACAACACCAAAAATCTGCCACTTGCCTTAGCCCCACAAAACGAAATTTATCTTAAAAATTGTTCTAAATGTCCTCCACTTTCGCATAAGCACAGTCGACTTTGGCGAAGCACTCCCCGAGTTGCATTTCTAAATTAATTGTATGATATTGTGTTTAACATTTGACGGACTGAATCTTTTAAATCATCAACAGTGTCAAAGCGATTTCTGTACACTTCATTTTTTAAGCGACCCCATAGAAAAAAATCCATAAGCGTTAGATCAGGTCACCGCGCTGGCCACTAGACTTCGCCATAAGTACCTATCCACGTGTTCCAAAACCTTTCGTTAAGGTAATTTTGTGCAAGGCGACTATTGTGTGCAGGGGTTCCATCTTGTTGGAACCTCTTGTTCCGTATTGCTGCTAAAGGCAAATCATCGAAATCATCATTAAGATTTCTGAGAATATCCAGGTATGTTGGACCTCGAAGGGTCCCACCGTAAAACTGAATCGACACGACTTTATTGTTCAAAATCCCGCACCTACAATGAAATGAAAATCTAATACGGACCAGTAATGGTTGTTGCGCAAGTTATACATCCCTGAAATGATACGTGGCATTATAAGTTTACGTTATAAAAACGTTTAAAAAAAGAAATGAATAAATCGGAGAAGTAATCTCAGTTTACCATTATTTGAAAATTTTGTCTCATCCGTCCAAAGAATTCGACTCAAAAAATTTGTGTCCCGTGTCCCGTGAATAACCCAATTACAGAATGTTCTCGCATGATCGCTTTCCAGAAGTTTCTGAACAATACATCCTTGTCGATACGGTTTGTATTTATACTTTTAAGTATCCTCATTACAGTACGCTGTACAATTGCCATTTCCGTAGCGATATCTCTCTACGAAAAATCCGGAAAACTCTCGGCAAATCAGAAAACATTTATTTCGACATCTCCATTGATAATGCAGAGATGTTTTTTGTGAGGCTTCGTGAAGCTTCCATACCTCAGGAAATTATTCAACATTGTGGTCAAAGTATGGCGATTTTGCGTTTCTTTCAGGCGGAATTCATTATGATACCAGTCAATTGCCAATGTTCGGCTCTCAGGGGGAATTCATTACGATACCAATCAATTGCCAATGATTGGTTGCTGTAATGTTATGGACCGATGACTTGGTGAAGGTCGCGGGAAGCCGCTGGATGCGGGCAGCGCAGAACCGATCGTCGTGGAAATCCTTAGGGGAGGCCTATGTCCAGCAGTAGACTACCTTCTGCTGATATGATGATATGTCTGCAAAGATTCATAAACATAATGAAAATGGAATGAAATTTATTTTTAACAACATTTGTTGCAAATCTACTACTACACTCAATGCAGTCAATACTACACAAAATACACATAAATGCTAATGCAAGAACTATAAAAATAAATGTCAGGAATTTGACACAATAAATGAGAGTTGATATGATAAGTAAAACTTATTAATAACGTACTAAAATAACTGCAGACCCTACGTTAGCTGGAGCTTTGTCTGCAAGAATTATTTTATGTCATAAAACAGTTTTTTAGAAGCCACTGCTTAAGTCTCTTCTCATAACAGCGGGTAGAGGGTGTATCCCTGATTTCGTCTGGTAAGTAGCTAATGGGACACGGCTGGTCCCATAACATACACCGACCTTTCGCTCTTTTTAGTGTGTGCGGCACAGACGCAAGACGGCTGCTATGTTTATTACTCCTAAAGTTAAAATTTTGATTAATTTTACGTGTTTTTAATAATTCAATGTTTGTGTATGTAAACGCAGCCACCTGCTGAATAAGAATGCAGGGCAATGTTAATATTTTAAATTGTCTAAAATACCCGTGGACGGACTCGCCGTCAGGAATTCCGGCCATATACCCAGCTACGATTTAAAATTAAGGTTGCTTCTTCTTCTTGGGGTGCGATATCCTAATGGATGTCGGCGACCACCACACGGAATTCTTCTCTTTTCTGTGCCAGTCTGCTAAGACTGGCAGCGTCTTTGATGTGTGTTCATTTCCTGATATTGTCACTCCATGTCATTTGCCTTCTCCCTCTTCTCCGCTTTCCTTCCATTTTGCCTTCTATTATGTTTTTCAGAACGTTATATCTTTCATGTCTGTATATATGTCCAAAGTATGCTATATTACGTTTTTTGATCGTTACTAATAATTCTAATTTTTTCTTCATTCTGTTGAGAACTTCTACGTTTGTTACTCTATCTCTCCATGAAATTTTTAACACACGTCTGTATAACCACATTTCGAACGCGTTAATTTTTGATTCAATGTTTCTATTTAGGGTCCAACCCTAGGCACCATACAGAAGCACTGATAGAACGCAACACTTTACCATTCTCCATCTCAGTTTGAGTTCGATATACTTGTTAGTAAAGAGTTTATTCATTTTCATGAACGTACTCCTGGCGATTTCAATTCTGATACGGATTTCCTTTTCAGGATCCCAAACTACATTCAACCAGCTTCCCAAGTATCTATACTGTTGAACTCTCTCTATGTTCTTATCACCAATCCTCAAAGCATCTGGCATCATCTCATTCTTGCTAATGATCATATATTTGGTTATTGATATGTTCATATTTAGTCCTTATTCTAGTATTTCTGTTCAATCGATCAAGTAGATATTGTAGGTCTTCGAGTAGGTGAGCAAGAAGGACAGTGTCGTCTGCATATCTAAGGTTGTTTATTACTGCACCGTTTATCTTAATTCCTGTTTCTATATCCTCAAATGCTTCTTGAAATATGTTTTATGAGTATAGATTGAACAATAATGGTGACAAGATACATCCCTGTCTTACCCCTTTCAGAATTTGAAAATCCCCTGTTGTATAATCCCCTACTTTAATGTGTGCTGTCTGATTCCAATATAAGTTACGGATTAATCGCAAATCCTTACTATCAACTTCGATTTTATTTAATACTTCCATTTGTTTGTCGTGTTTAACGTTGTCGAAAGCTTTATCAAAGTCTATAAAGCATGGATATACATGTTTGTTGAATTCTAAGCAATTCTGTATCAGCTTCTGTATCAGCAACTGTATGGCAACAAGGGCTTCTCTGGTTCCCATACCATTGCGAAATCCAAGTTGCGTATTTCATATATTTTTTTAAATTTTTCTGTAGATTCTAAGGTGAAGTATTTTAAGAAACACCTTAAGGGCATGACTCATTAAACTTATCAGTCTGTGATCACCGCACTTTTTTGCGTTAGCCTTTGTTGGAATAGGCAGGAACGAAGATTGTAGCCAGTCTTTCGGAAATTGACCTGTGTCATAGATATTATTGTACAGTTGTAACAATATTGAAAAAAAATACGAGTGTGCTTTAGACAGAAGTAAAACTTCTTTAGCTCCATCTAAATGTATGAAAGTAAATACTTATTCTTCAGAAAATAATCATTTTTTTTGTCATATGGAGGTATAGACAGTTTATGAAAAGAGTTTAATTATCCTCTGAAAATGATCAAATCTTATATCTAATATGTTTGTTTATTTTATATGTTTGTTTTGACAACCGATACTGTTGCCTTGGCAACCGATATTGCAAAAATAAATTGTACCTCTCTTTCTATCTTCACTAATTTATATATCCCTCTCAACTTCAACGCTCTCGTCACGCATTCACCAGCTTACTCCCCAAATCAAGCGTGCGTAAAGAAGTTTTACTTCAATAATAGATTTTACTGTTTTACTTTTAATATGTAAGGTATCCAGATTTAAAAACCTGTCCGTTTTTAGTGGTTTTTGTGTGAGAAATAGTCGTATTTGATACAGAAAAGTTAATACTGGTAAAACATATTCCAAAATTTGAGTGTTGACACAGTCACAGCTATTTTTTACCAAAATTGTCAGATATTCGCCTTTGATTCTATACAACTCATTATACACTAGACAGCAAAGAAAACTGGTCGGTTACAAAGTTATAAAATCAACAAGTTACAAAATATTGTATTAGCTTTATGATATAGATAAGATTAGATTTATTTATCACACGACACAAATTCATAAAATATACATGTCAAATTATAAAATATGTCAATGGTGAGGTGATTCAAACTTACAAATTCACAAAAACAAAATTTCAAATTACAATAATAAAAACGACAAAAAGTAATCTGAACAATGAGTAAATAAATATAAATTAATACATTGAAGTATGTCACTATTTCATTAAAAAAATTCGTCAATTGAATAATACGTTAACTAACAAGAAGTTTTTCAAATGGCGCCTAAATGTTTTGTCATTTGACATTTCCCGCAGTGAGGCGGGAAGTCGTTCATAAAATGATGGCCCAATTACGCGCGGATTGTTCATGGATAGTGTAGTGCGCCGGGGCACAGCTTGCAACCTGCCAGTATTCCTCAATACGCGATTCCCTGCGCGTACTTTAAATTGAGACATTTTTTGCCTCACGTACAAAATTACTTCAAATAGGTATTGTGACCTCAAAGTCAGGATTCGATTTTTGGAGAAAAGAGAACGAAACGTGGTTCGTGGTTCAGTGCCAGTTAACTGTCTTATTGCTCGTTTTTGTTAAACAAAAACTCGATTAGCGTCTGTGGAGTTTCCCCAAAGTATAATACCTTAAGAGATCATCGAATGAAAATAGGCAAAATATGTTTGACGCAGCACGTCTATTGAAACCAGTGGGCGCAGTTTCCGGAGTGCGTATGCAGCTCCGCTCAGATATTCGCATAATTGGTCGATATAAATTTTCCAGTTGAGGTTTTGATCAAGACAGAGGCCAAGGAATCTATAACTATTGACCAGCGGCATCGGACAATTTAAACAAAGGGGTTCTGGGGATTGTTTTGCCTGTGAAGAGTATAATGTTAGACTTGGTCACACTATCTGTGGTATCGTCAGCGAACAGCACGATAAGACCTTCGGCTATGTGAGAGGGTAGGTCATTAATGAACGTTAAAAACATAGTATTCCCTAGCGCTGATCCCTGTGGTATTGCTACATTTACATTACCTGGTTGAGATCTATGTTTGCGACCATCTACTGAAACTTCATCTGTTTGCTTACGGTCCGATATAAATGATTTAAGAAGTTGGTGAGCATTATTTCTTACACCATAACATGTTAATCACTCCAGCAGTAATTTTTTTTCGATAACGTCAAAAAACTTCGTTAGGTCGCAGAAAACACCTGCAACCAGTGACTTATCTATTAGTGCCTGCAACCTTGTACCTGTCGTCCAGGCCCGTAATTATACAATCTACTACCTTCTGAGCTGCCTGAGATGAGACCCTTCTTTACTATACGCAAACTGCCGATCACTTATAAATGGGATCTGTCCTCTTACCTCACAAAATAATACTTCCCATAAAAATTCAAACTATTTCTTTTCATACTATTGTTTTTTCAACAAGTATGGTACAATTTTATAAATGGGATCTGTCCTCTTACCCACAAAATAATACCTCCCATACAAATTCAAACTTTTTTTTTTCAAACTGTTGTTATTTCATCATGTGTTGTACACTTTTATAAATGGAACCGTACTCTTACCGCACAAATTAATAACTCCCATATAAATTCAAACTATTTGTTTTCAAACTATTGTTATTTTATCAAGTGTGGTACACTTTTTTAAATGGGATCTGTTCTCTTACCTCACAAAATAATACCTCCCATACAAATTCAATCAGTTTTCAAACTATTGTTATTTCATCACGTGTTGTACACTTTTATAAATGGGACCGTACTCTAACCTCACAAATTAATACCTTCCATATAAATTTAAAACTATTTTTTTTCAAACTATTGTTATTTTATCAAGTGTGGTAAACTTATTTAAATGGGATCTGTCCTCTTAGCTCACAAAATGATACCTCCCATACAAATTCAAACTATTTGTTTTCAAACTACTTTTATTTTATCAAGTGTGGTACACTTTTTTAAATGGGATATTTCCTATTACCTCACAAAATGATACCTCCCATACAAATTCAAACTATTGTTATCATCAAGTGTGATACACTTTTATAAATGGGGTCTATCCTCTTACCTCACAAAATATGAATGATATTTCAACACAGCGAATAAGATAAGGCTGAAAATAAATCTGTCCTTAAACCTTGGCATTGGACCAAAAAGATTTTCACCAACACGGATTTATACGCTTAAGCCCCCGTTCTCACGAGCGATTTTAATCGTGCGTTGAGGAGTCGTCCATATAATACGTGAAGCGAAAATGGGGTACGGATTTAGTACTGTACTGGTGAAACTTAGTCACGGAACATTTGCTCAGATCCCTTTTCTCTCTTTGTAACCCTAAGTAACACCATGAAAAATCCTTAACTCCCTTTTTTCACATCCAGTAATATGGAAGTCCCCTCAACTACGCCCGTTAGAGAGGCGCCTGATAATTTTAAAATTTTATTTTGAAAATCTGCAACCCCACCCAATTAATTTAAGAGGCAAGACGCTGCTTGGAATAAAGATGTTAACCTTGATGAAATTTCAATTCCATGGACCGCCATCTTAGTTCTCGTGTGTGTGTCGTGTTAAGCCCTTGGCATCATATCACCTGATAGAAAGTGACGATAATGCCGAAGATGGAAGCGGGCTTACCAAAGTTCCTCAACGCAATGGGGAACTGGCTATCTTATTTTCAATGCTGTTAACATCAATAATTTGGTAACAAAATTTAGAAAATATGGTGGTAAGCCCGCGGTTTGGTTGGTGATAGGGCATGGCTAGCTTCCACCATCTTATCTAAGTCTTGCCTCCAAACATCAGTGTTAACAGCATTGATGTGTTCCGGCTTGAAGATAAGAAAGCCAGATCCCCATTGCGTTGGGAAATCTTGGTAAGCCCGCTTCCATCTTCGCCATCATCGTCACTTACCGAGATGATGCCAACAGCTTATCAATTGTGTATAAAAAAAAGAAACTAGCTTGGCAAGCTTAGAAAATGCATTTTTACTAATTGAACCGAGTCTCACAAAATCAAGCCCCCCGGGAATCGAACCCCCAACCTCCTAGTGTGAAGAAATTGGACTAACAATTGCACAATGGAGGCGGACATCTTATAAAAACTCCCGAAACAATAAAATATTTTTTATACCTATATGCAAAATATTATATTTCCACGAAAAATATTTTAAGTTTAAAGCTCAAAAAACACCTCCTGCCATTTTACACAATGCACGAGTCAACATGACTGCGAAAAGTGTACTCGTGTAACGAATTAGCGCATTCGACCGGCCACCCAAAGCTATAGTGTTGTTACTTGTACGTTATGGATACGAGATATCCGATCTAGATCGTTAATAAGCCATAACTGTTCCACTGCTCAGATCAAACGCATGTGCTTGCGGGGTAATTTCGCCAGATTAGCGGGGTTGAGCCACGCTGCGGATTTCCGAGGATTTCTCAGTATTTTTGTATAAAAACCTGAAAAACTAATTAGTGATCTAGTTATGTTATTAAATCTTCTTTCCATTTTTATCAATTTAAACACGATTCCTTTGTTTTTTTTGCAATTTTTTGCAAATAACGATGTAATGTTTCAACATGTGTAAGAAACGTGACACGGAAAGAGTTTAGTAACCTTCAACCTGGTATAAAATTCTATGGAATGACTAAAATAAACGATACACATTCATGGTTCAATCTCTCCACAATATAATGGTGTATTTTGTCATAGATAAGAACAGTATAGGTACACTTATTACGTCAAACGCGCCGTCATTTGTTATGGATGACGGAGCAGTCAAGCGAAGAAAGATTCGTCATCCGTTACGGATGTCGTACCAGTCAAGCGAATAAATATACTTCATCCGTTACGGATGACGGAGCAGTCAAGCGAAGAGATTCATCATCCTTTAAGGATGACATAGTAGTCATGAGAAGAAAGATTCATCATCCGTTACGGATGACGGAGCAGTCAAGCGAAGAAAGATTGTCATCCGTTACCGATGACGGAGCAGTCAAGCAAAGAAAGATTCGACATCCCTTACGAATGACGGAGCAGTCAAGCGAAGAAAGATTGTCATCCGTTACCGATGACGGAGCAGTCAAGCGAATAACGATTGTCATCCGTTACCGATGACGGAGCAGTCAACCAAAAAACGATTCGACATCCCTTACGGATGACGGAGCAGTCAACCAAAGAAAGATTGTCATCCGTTACGGATGACGGGACAGTTGAAGCGATAAACGTACCAACTGCTGGTGCACATGTCTCTCCTTAAACTCAGGAAGTTTAGGCCATACTCCACATATTGAGGCCAAGTCCGAATTAGTGGAGGTTGTAAGACTTATAAGGAAATCCACTATCACAAGACTTTCAAGTCGCCTCTAAGGCATTTACATTTGCTTTATCACTCCCATCTATTGATAGCAACCGACACCAACGGCTAGAGTTGCCTTGTGAAACAAGGAAACGGTCGAGACAAATGCTAGTAACAGTTAAATCCATCCAGGCGATGATCGTCTATCACGTCAGTTAACTTGCTTGATCGACCCAGATACCTAAATTTCGTTCTATTTCCTACACTGGTGAGGCATAGACGAAGCTGTTTGTCGCACCCAACGAGAGAAAACAGTTTTCTTGTTTCTTTCCTAAGCTCGATGGTAAATGGTAAGAATGTGCGCTTTCTCCACTAGCCCGCTCGACGGCCAACGAAAGCGTGAAGAAGGTATGTGATAGAATTAAACTCGAAGATGAGATATTGATGGAGATCGATTGTCTTACAATAATAGTCTAAAAATAAAAACATTAATATGTGTGTGTCTGTGTTTCTGTGCGTCCGTCACCAGGCTGTATTTCATGAACTGCGATAGTTAGACAGTTGAAATTTTCACAAATGATGTATTTCTGTTGCCGCTATAACAAAAAATGAAAAAAATTAGAAAAAGTGAAAAATTAAATCAATACAAAAAACTTGATTTTTAAAATGTGAAGAAACTAGCGCCATCTAGTATAGTTATGATAGTTCGGAACCATTTGTACTAGCATCATCTAATATGATGGTACGGAACCCTATGTGTGCGGTTTTGACTCTCACTTGGCCGGTTTTTTCGAATATCCGTAAGTTTCGGTTCTAAATCCATAGCTCTGTAACTTCTCTTTATTCTAACCCGAAACCCGGCTGTCCGTCCGTCCGCTTGCCACACCATTTCCTGCAGCGATTCACCGCATAGAGCTGAATTTCGTTCATTTATCAGCTTTTCGCGTTAACCGCTGTAAGCAAACAACTCTAATTGCATATTTTGTTTCTAAACCTAATTGGGAATATGTGGTTTGGCTTTAAACGCTGTTAATAGTATGAAAAGGTGGTTAATGAGTGTGAGCGATGGGGGCGTGTAAATAAACCTTTCAAATCAATTTTGTAAACTTCAAAGAGACTGACAAAAGAGCTTTGATAGGAAAATGTTTCTTTCTATAATTGTCAAATTTTAATATTACCTTTCTAAATGCACTTCTTACCATAGAAGTAGCATGGAACACACCTAACTTCATCATATCAGCTCATATAGGTCCCAACCGAGTAACTCGGACCTACCCTGAATTAGGGCAAACCACCTAATTTTTTTTTCATTCATATCTAAATATAAAAATAAGTCGGGTTTTCCTTCCTGACGCTATAACTCCAGAACGCACGAATATTCGCTAATTCTTTTTTTGTCGAGTTCGTTATTGTCAGGAGAAGGTTCTTATGTAGGGTAGGGTAGGGTAGGGTAGGGTAGGGTAGGGTAGTGTAGTGTAGTGTAGGGTAGGGTAGTGTAGGGTAGGGTAGTGTAGGGTAGGGTAGGGTAGGGTAGGGTAGGGTAGTGTAGGGTAGGGTAGGGTAGTGTAGGGTAGTGTAGTGTATGTAGGGTAGGGTAGGGTAGTGTAGGGTAGGGTAGGGTAGTGTAGTGTAGGGTAGTGTAGAGTAGTGTAGGGTAGTGTAGGGTAGGGTAGTGTAGTGTAGTGTATGTAGGGTAGGGTAGGGTAGTGTAGGGTAGGGTAGTGTAGTGTAGGGTAGTGTAGAGTAGTGTAGTGTAGGGTAGTGTAGTGTAGGGTAGGGTAGTGTAGTGTAGTGTAGGGTAGGGTAGGGCAGTGTAATGTAATGTAAGGCGGTACGAAGTTCGCCGGGACAGCTAGTCAGCTCATATACGTTCACATTGAGGGTCTCGAGCCTACACTGAATTAGGGCGATCGGGCCTTAGTTGACTGCGAGTGTCTTCGCAGGCGTGTGCAGCTTTCCTCACGATGTTTTTCTTTACCGTAAGAGTACGTTAGTACTAATATATATACTGTGGTAAGAGCGTCAGAAAAATGTACATATAAAATCTTAATTCATCTAAATTTACCTTTCATTAAATGAAACTTCATTACAAAGATCTACATTTTGTTTTATGATAGGCCAGGCATATATAGATGAATAAAAGGTATATATATAGCCAGGCATATAAAAATATAGTTGAAAATTACGTTTTTTTTTCAGAAATATAAGTCTCAAACTGTGCTTTCAGATGAAATCTTGTACAATTTTGTACGTCCAGTCAAAAATAGGGTACGAAATAGCAAAAATCTAGTGTATCCACAATCAATGTAAGTGCACTTTTGAGCAGGATTTCCTATAGAAGAAATCTTCTCTCGAGTTTACTGCGTTCAGAGCTCTCCGGACAAATTAATGTTGCAACATTTTTCTATTGAAAACTTTACCAACTTTCTTTGTAGCCTCAAATTCTTTTTCCTAACACACGTTACAAACTCGACAGAAATTACTTTAAATCGTCATTCGTCATGTTGTTTTTTTTAATTTTAATCTCTGGATTTATTTCCAATCTATCTACTGGGATAAATCTAGTGATGAACATCAGTATTTAAAAAAGGCTTATGTTTAACTTTACACCAGTTGTAGTAAAATGTAACATAAAAAAAACACTTTTGATTGCCAAAAATAGTAAATGCGCACCAAAATTAAAACTTCACTTTATTGTGAAATTATAACCAAAATTTCTACATCTTTCTATTTTAATTTTAAACATATTTTTGCCAACTTATTTTTCGTTGTATGGGATTTGTAGTGCATAGCGTGTAGCCTTTCTTCTTCTGCGCAGCATTCTGCTACCCACGGGGAGGAGCCTCACTTCGCGAGGCTCTTTGACTGTACAATCAATCAAACCTGACCGAACCTTTGCATATTATTATATATTTTGCTAGTTAATATGTTTTAATTTCTGTATATTTGGTGTGCAATAAAGGATATTTATCTTATCTTAGCTTATATTAACTTATCTTTTTCGTTGTATGGGATTTGTAGCGCATAGCGTATAGCGTTTCTTCTTCTGCGCAGCATTCTGTTACCCATGGGTGGGAGCCTCGCCTCGCGGGGCTCTTTGATTGTGTAATTAATCAAACTTGTTTGAAACCAATATCGCTCGCTTCGCTCGCAATTTTTTTTTAAAAGCTTATTTTTGACAACTTCTTTTTCGTTGTATGGGATTTGTCGCGCATAGAAGCGTCCCGTGGGAATTATACACCTAAACCTTCCTTATGGTCACACTGTCTATAGATGAAAACCTTGTGCAAATCCGTTTGGTAGTTTTTGAGTTTAAGTCCCCCACTTTGTTTTATACAATGTATAGATAGATTCGATGGCGGCTAACATACTAAATAACTTACACGTGAGCAAATATGAGAAAACTATAGGTAAACTATTACTACATACAAGGTAGGTATAGTATCCTACTATCGGGTGCAATAGTGGCTGAACAATTGAACATGATCATGAAACTGAATAACATTTTTTATACTTTGGGGATCAGTTAAAATGTTTCCCTGTTTCCTGCCTCCCATCACTCTTTATATTGGGTAAAATGATGCAAAAAAAACAGTTTCATATAGTTTTTGCATCATTTTACCCAATATAAAGGATTTACAGTGGATAAATTGTATTATTGGCTTATCTACAAGACTGTCATAAGTCCGGTGCTACTTTATGGAAGTGAGTGTTGGGCGCTGAAAGCCACCGACGAAAAGCGAATGCACGTGGCTGAAAGGAGGATGTTACGATGGATGGTAGGGGTAACCAGAATGGACAAGATCAGGAATGAATATATAAGAGGTAGTCTTAAAATAGCACCGGTAACAGAGAAGATTCAAAGCCACCGACTGACTTGGTTTGGCCACGTTTGCAGAAGAGAAAAGGAGCATGTGACACGTAGAGTGATGGATATGAGGGTGGAAGGATACAGAAGCAGAGGAAGACCGAAGAAACGATGGTTGGATGGAGTGAAGAAAAATATGGAGGAGTGTGGAGTGACGCAGGAGTTGACCAGTATGAGGCCGGAATGGCGACAAAAAACATTTAAAGCCGACCGCAAATAGTTGGGATTAATAAGGCTCGGAAGATGATGATGATGACAGTGGATAAATTGTGTAACTGTCTACTACACTAATACCGAATCCAGAATAGATGTGTGAGTTACCACGTGTCCTGTTTACTTCTGTGTCTGAACCTATCATATACAGGCTGTTACAAAAATTGACATAGATGACGTTAACTTATGTTGTTACACAGCACATTGAATACCTTTCCCGAAGGAAAATGTAGTCAATCGTCCAAAAAAATCAGATCATAAAATCGATCAGCTGATAGACTAATTCTGTACAGATAATCCGAAAATTTCCTTGTGAATTAACTGAAAGTTTTTCAGTGTGACGAGTAAATTCCCCGTGAATGCCACCAAGATACTACACCAATTATACTACATCCTGTATATGCGCAAACCGTCTATCGCCGGTTCATATCGTTACGGCTGCGGTCTTGAACCGACCACTCGGAAACAGTTAGGTTCTATGGGAAGTAATGTTTTGTTGTTACGATTTAGTGGTAGGTACAGTTAAATCAGCCTCACATGGATATTGAACACCAATAAGTAAATCATTTTGCCAAATTAGCTAATAAATAATAGTAACTTCGTGTGTGTTCGACCGTCGGTGGCGTAATGGCTAGGGCCGCCACCTCCTGTCCGGTAGGTCGTGGTTCCAACCTGCCACATACCAATGTGATTTCGAATTTAGATTTCATATGTACGTTTATCCGACGCTCTTACGGTACAGGAAAACTTCGCGAGGAAACCTGCACACGCCTGCGAAGAAACTCGCAGGTTTTGTGTGAAGTCGACCAACCCGCACTGGGCCCGCGTGCTCGACTAAGGCCCGATCGCTTTAATTCAGGGTAGGCTCGAGCCCCTCGGTGGGGCGTATATGAGCTGATATGAATAATAGTAACTTAGTTGAACGAGCGAAGTAAGTTGTCAGAGTCTACTAGAGTCTAGACAATCCGGCGTTTATATGGATGTATATTTTTTTTTCAACCATAACTCGATGGTCGGAACGTCGTAAAATTTGGTAGGCGAGCTAACGACACAAAAAAAAATTTGAATTCGAACATGAGTAAAATCGGTCAAGAAGTTGCTGATTTAAAGGGAGGGAGAAAGGACGTAACAAGTTATTAGTCATCGCATACAAGTGACTTTAAAAAAAATTCTTTGTAATATAATTTCAAAGGCAGATAATTTTGTTAAATATTGTGCTACAGTTGTAAATGAGGTATCGTTGTAAAGTGCATAAAATTTTTAATCTATAGTAATAATAAATTTTAAAACCGCCTCTTGGACTTTGGAAACTATGAGCCGTTGAAGTTTTGAAAATAGCCATGGCGCGTCTAAAATCGCATAATACTTAAAGAAATGCATCAAAAAACCAAGCTGAAAAAATGTTCTCCCATTCGTCGATACATGATCATCATTGCAGCTCATATACGTCCCCACCGAGGGGCTCGATAATGATAATTATGATTAATTTTACAACTGCAAATAAAACTTTGTAATCGTAAAAAAATATGTTCGAGAACTCGTAAACAAATAAAAACTCACTATCACCGTTTTAATATTGCTTTACGATGCTATTAGAAGATTTTTTTTGTATTCCATTTTTATCACAAACAAATAATAATTATTCCCAAACTTAAGTAGGTAAGTACGTACATAGTACAAACATAATAGTAGTTTATTTTCATACTCGCGCGGTTTGTTTGTGTCCGCGCCATTTTGCACGCATAGTACTCACGCACACTATGGGAATATAGTATTTGACAGTGTTTAAAATAAATAAAAAAATATTATTCATAAATAGCATTTCTCCCAAAAAAAGTAAGTGTGTGGTTTTATGAAACCACGGTAAAAGTGATACTTTACAGAGGACGAAACGATCATGGCTGTTCTCGCTACGGTAGAGAGGACGAAACGATCATACCGTCGGACGAAAGCGACCGTCGCGCGACATGCAACATACAGACGAAAAAAATTGAGACGATGTAATAAAAGTTTCACTTTAAAAAGCATAAAAACATATTCATTTCACATTTTATTCTAATTTCAATATTATATTTATAAAAATCACTAAAATAGTTCGTCAAAGACAATGACGTCACAAGTTTGTAACACGAACAATTTCAGAACAAAATGTCGTTTTGGACAGTTGATAAAAAGTAACTCAAATGACTAGCAGTCAAATACCAGATTCTAGTAGGGGCCGCCTCTCTGCGCCTAGATACTATTTCGCACTGCACGTGTTTATATCGGCCAATTGTACAACAACCTCATTTCTTGAAACAAAA
This sequence comes from Coleophora flavipennella, assembly GCA_947284805.1. Classification (NCBI taxonomy): domain Eukaryota; kingdom Metazoa; phylum Arthropoda; class Insecta; order Lepidoptera; family Coleophoridae; genus Coleophora; species Coleophora flavipennella. The sequence continues at coordinate 10,636,310 of OX369281.1, read as the reverse complement.
AAACCTCATTAGTTATCCACTCACGGAGGAAAAATTAAATTGTTTCACGTTCAACCAACGGCAGTATGCCCCGACACAGCCCCAACCGATTTTTGAAATGTATCTACTCTTTAAGAATCAATTTTCTTATAAGGCCCCGGTATGGAAATTTCATGAGGAGTAAAATTTATACAAGTAACGTTGTACCTTGTAATTAAACTGATTTTTTTTATTAAATCTTTGGACTGTTTACTGTCTTCAGACAATGTTAACTAACAAGGCGATTATCTACTTGATTGATAAGTATTTGGTAAGTAAGGCAAATCAACAGTGTGTGCATTATAACCAAATTACGAAGGAATGTTACGATTTTCAGTCACGAAGACTAAGTCAACATCGCCGTGCCACCCAATGCGAGACCGCAAGCCCCGCGTAGGGTGCAGCCCAAAGCATTCTGTGGGAGGTCTAAAAAAATGTTCATGAGTAAATTGGGCGGAGCTGACTTACTGCTTTTACCATGGGAGACGAAACAACGAAACGATGCTTTCATTACGAAACGAGTTTATCAGGCTTTCTACTGTTTATCTTACTACAGTTGATCGTATTATACTCGATAAAAATATCCGTTTAATTTTTTTCTATTTAACCGTATGCATGTATCACGTATCAAGTATCACTTTAGCGTAGCGGTTCAAACATTTTACTATTGGCAACATACACTTCTCGTTTAAATCTTCGCTCTAGTGTCTGTAACCAGTGCTATAATCATCTGTCAGATTCATTGAGAGTTTCCAGTGTAATGTAGCTACATATACAGAGTAGAAACTAACCAAGCCACGTAGCAACTAAGTTAGTGCGTCTATATAACCCGAAAATGGCGAGATGCCGTCGGAACGGCCCCACGAACCGTTTCGGTCGAGAATGCAAATTAATCTCTGGCTGGCTTTGCGATCGCCTCTATCTTGTGTACCTATCGTTACCTACAGTAAAGGGCAAGTATAACAAACTAGTAGTTGTGTAACGACGACACCTATGGCACCCGTTCAAATGTATTTGGTATTTAAATGTTTTTGTTGCCAATGTCCAAAGCGCCTGATAAAATATTTTGTTTAATATTAAAATCGGTAGCATAATTCCATATAGAGCGCGTCCCCAGGTGGTTAATAGGGGAACGTTCGTCAGAAAAAAGTACCTGCATTAGGTGATTGTTGATTTTGTCTAAAGAGTAGGAAAAAAATAAAATACCTCGCGCGGAGCACAAGGCCGGAGAAGGCACTACTTCGTACGAAACCCTGCCCACGGGCTTATTAGCTTCTTCTTCTGCTGGTATGCTGGGCGTTTGGATCAGAGCGCTTAAAAGAGATGGCGGCTCTCTGGCCCTCCAGGAGAGTTACAACCTTGGTGTCAGATGGCAACCTCCCGTAAAAACCCACTAGCCAATCAAAAACAGTCTCCTAATCCAAAAATGAAAGTGCGCAGTAAAGATAATTATACAAATGCTAGGGCGTCCCTCTCAAGCGACGGTCAAAGTGTACCAAAGGCGAGAAAAAATGCTAGGGCGTGCCCCCGAAGCAACGACTTTAGGCGAAACCCAGCAAGTATGTGTATAGCTACCTGGAAAATAGATTCCCTGACCGGACGCAGCCAAGAATTGTCAGAGATAATATATTACACAGAAGAGACATCAGCATCTGCCGTATTCAAGAACTGAAATGGAAGGCATCCAAATCGAAAGACATAGGGTGAAATTACCAATTAATGGACCACGGTTCCACTACCACCAGAAATTGAGTAGGCATAATTCTTAAAGATTACTATAAGAAGATAATCATTCACGTAGAACGCCACAACGATTGAATCATTGCCGTGAAACTTGCGATTGATAACCAGCCATGTCTGTTCATCATCTCAGTATACGCTCCGCTAGTGAGCTGCACAGGAGAAGGAAGAGTTACAAAATTTTCTTCAGGTAATGCCACAAAATAAAAAAATATTAGCGGGTGGCCTAAATGGCCATGATGGTCAAAAATCAGCCGCATATTCGTATGTGTACGGTTACTTCGGGTATGGCACAATCAACAGCCAAGGAGAAGTAATTTTGAAACTAGCTTCTACGTTTAAGCTTCCTATAATGAACATCTACTTTAAAAAAAGGGATGAACATCTAATCATATGTAATTGGTAAAGTGGCAACGCACATATATTTCTTCCTTTGCAATCAATCCCTGCGTAAATACTTTAAGGATTGCAAAGTCATTCCCGGCGAGTAAGTAACATCACAAAAACGGCTCCTTGTGGTATGCCTGAAACTACCGTTATGGAAACCGAAGTCATACCCAAAACCATTCCTCGAATCAAATGGCACAACCAAGCAAAAGAAAAAGCCGACAACCTTGTGGAAGAAGTTAAAAATTATATTTAAAATCGAGAAACAACTAATAACGATATAAACAGCGTCTGGAACAAATCCCATCAAAATACATTAGAACAAGCCGAAAAAAACTTAGGCTTATCAAAGGGCAACCTCTGAATAGATAAAGACTCCAGCTTGTAGAATGACGAGATAAAAACAAAACTAGCAGAAAAGAAAAACAACTTCAATAAGTGGCAAGAAACATAGAAGGACGAGGATGATAATCTCTATAAAATAAGTAAAGAGGATTCAAAAGTCGCTGTTGCCTTTGTGAGAGCTGCTGACAACCATAATGTCTACCGCCATCTAGAAAATGCTAAAATTTACAAAGAAATTTTCAAAATTGCTAAACTTAGAAACAACGAATACAAAGATATCAAACGCACTTAATACATTAAGAACAAAAAAGGAACCCTATAGATAAAGATATCAATCTTCGTTCAAGAAAACAATATTATGAGGAACTTCTAAATGAGGAATGCTCTCAAAGCGCAACAGATGAATTATCTCCTGCACAAGGCCCTATAAGTGAAATTAAAAGTAAAAACTGCAATCCAAAAAATTATAAATATCAAATCTACCAAACCAGATGGAATACCTGTGGATTTGTGGTAGAAGACAGGGACTACTGGCATCATAATATGGTTAACCAGTTTATTCAACACAATAATTGAAAATGGTATACTGCCGGATATGTGGAGAAAGAGTGATCTAATATCATTCTACAGAAATAAGGGTGATGAGGCTGATTGTGGCATGTATAGAGCTATTAAACTAACATCTCATACCTTAATTGAAGAGCGTTATTATCAGGAGATTAATCAGCCAAATAAACCCAACCCCAAATCAAAGCGGTTTCACCAGAGGTGTTGGCACCTCGGATGCTATCCACAAAATCAGGATTTTAATGGAAAAATACAAGACCCTAAGGCAAAACCTAAATTTTTTATTTGTGGACCTCGAAAAAGCTTTGGACCAAATGCCTAGGAACCTCATCTGGACCGCTCTTAGAGCCCAAATTATACCTGAAAAGTATCTTAATATCATACAAGACATGAATAACAACATGTCTATAAGAGTGTGTAACCCAGCGGATGTAATCGATGACTTACAAGTTAAAATTGGTCGAAACAAAGGTTCCAACCTCAGCTCACTTTTATACAATACCGTCATGACCTACGTAACAGAAGATCTCCAGAAACCAGCACCGTGGACACTTTTGTATGCTGATGATATCGTGTTAAACACAGCTGACTTAATAATGCAATAGACTGGAAACTAGAGGAATCAGAGTGAGTAGAAAGAAAACAGAGTATATGCATTGCAACTTCTCAAAGAAACACAGCTGACTTAATAATGCAATAGACTGGAAACTAGAGGAATCAGAGTGAGTAGAAAGAAAACAGAGTATATGCATTGCAACTTCTCAAAGAGAGCTTACAGTCCCTGCACTAGCCGTAACATAGATAACAAGCTGATGAAGAATGTCCAGGAATTCAAATATTTAGAGTCAGTACTTACAGGTAAAGCCAATGTCAAAAGGGATATCGAGCACTGAATCCAGTAAAGATGGCTTAAGTTAGGGTCTCTATATGGAGTGCTGTGCGACGCAAAAATGCCAGAACGAGTTAAAGGCAATGTCTATAAATGAGCATTTAGACCAGCTCTTATGTACGGATCCGATTGCTGGGCGACATTCAAGAAAACTGGAGAACAATAAATGATTTGCAAAACATAACTGACATTGACATACCTAGGTGGATCGGAGACACAACGAAACTGGTACAAATTCATGGATTCTTTGATCCATCAGAAAAGATTTACTCATATGCAATCTACTTACGAGTACATACCTTGAATGACAACAACGAGCCCATAGTAAAACTAATTGCCACTAAATCGAGATTAGCTCCTATAAATAAAAAAACCGGTCACTTGCGAGTTGAACTCGCGTGCAGAGGGTTCCGTACAATGCCAAAGTCAAATACAAAATATCACATTTGAAATCCTCACAGTAAGACGCGAGTTTTTTTTTAAAGTTTGAGTGTGTTTGGCTGCACCTCACCTGATGGAAAGTTCCCATACAGCCCAGGATGTAACACGCAAGCTCAAATAGTGCCTATTCACTCTAGTCTTGAAGATTCCTAAATTATACGAATACAGACGCTGGAAAAGATTTCCACCCCTTGGCCGTACGCATGATGAACAAAGAAGCAACATTAACGACAAAGGGATGGAACCGCCATCCGCGCCTGGTCGTCCGATGATGAAATAGAGAGGGAGAAATGAGGTCGTGAAGCTCCAGGGCACACTCTCCGAAATGAATCTTGTAGAACACCGATAGACAGGCGACTTTGTGGTGATGCTCGAGGCTTTGGAGTCTGTTTGATACAAGTTCCCCTTCGCCAATGAGTCTCCTAGTGCGTCGGTTGATAGAATCCAAGGAATCTAGCTGATAACGAGCCGTTCCGTCCCATAAGTGAGAGCAGTAATCCATACAGTTAACTACTACTAGCGTTATCTCGTGGTGTTTTAGTGAATTTTAGTGCGTTTGGCTGCACCTCGACCGATGGTAAGTGCCGATGCAGCCGAGGATGTAATACGCAAACTCAAATAGTGCATATTCACTCTCGTCTTGAAGATTCCTAAATTATACGAATCGGGTTATACAGACGCCGGCAGGGAATTCCACTCCTTGGCTGTTTGTATAATGAACGAAGAAGAAAAACGCTTCGTGCGTAAAGGTGGAACAGCAACGACAAAGGGCTCGAATCGCCCTCCACACCTGGTCGTCCGATGATAAAATGGAGAGGGGGAATGAGGTCGTGAAGCTCCAGGACACACTCTCCGAATTGAATCCTGTAGAACACCGATAGACTATAACTTCTAATAAGACTATAACTATTTTCTGTAAGTGAACGTATTATATTGAGTTTACCACTTTATTTTTAATTGATAAAATTCTTATAGGTTTTCCTGTAATCTCCAAGCAATGAACTATATTTTGTATTTTTTTTTTATTTTAGGCTCAGTAGTTTCGGAGATCTGGGAGGGTGATGGTCAATTTTCGTCTTGTTTCATGAATAGAATCAACAATATTTATTTTACAGTATAAACAAAAATATACTCAAGATCCTGATAACGAGCCCTTTCATTTAATATATGACACAGTAAGGTTTTCAAAACTTTTTTTTTAATCTTCTAATTTTTCCCCCAAAAATGACCCTAATTAAAAAAAAAATATTTATTTACTTTGCACATCTGTGTTTGGGTCATAGGATAACACCATCCTACCAAATTTCACCTGATTTGGTTCAGTAGATTCGGAGCAAATTGACTGTGGCAGACGGACGGACAGACAGACAGACTAACGAGTGATCCTATAAGGGTTCCGTTTTTTTTGTACGGAACCCCAAAAATTGATAATTTCCCGTCTAGAGCTATGTAGAGCATTGTTACTTGCAACACTCATGAAACAGGTCCTGAAGGCATTTAAGTGGAAAAAGTAAGCGAAAATTCCTACGCGTGGACCGACCCTATTATCGTTCTAGGTTGGTTACATGATGATGCATCAAGATGGAAAACGTTTGTGAGTAACAGGGTAATTCAGGGACAATCACACACTGCCATATGGGTCCAAACTAGTTTTTTTTTATTTATTGAAAATCTGAGTGCATTTGGCTGCACCTCACCTGATGGTAAGTGCCGATGCAGCCGAGGATGTAACACGCAAGCTCAAATAGTGCCTATTCACTCTAGACTTGAAGATGCCTAAACTATACGAATCGGGGAATACAGACGCCGCCGCCGGCAGGGAATTCCACACACTGTACTATAACAGAGACTGATATACACACTTATACACACAAACGCATATGTAACACCCAGACACAGAGCAAACATACCTGTTCGTCATACAATTATTTTCCCTGGGTAGAAATCGAACCCACGACCATCGGCGCAAGAGACAGCAGCGCTGCCACTGGATCAATAGGTCAGGCAATTCGTAGTCATTGATAGTGTGAATATTAATTATGTGATCGTTGATTTAATGACAATAACTAGTTGTCTGTAAAGTCGATTTACGGACGATAATTTCACGTGATATCGTGTCACAAGCCGAACGCTTAGGCCGATCGTGCCTGTCTCGCTTGTTCCGCGCTCTTGCTTGCACGCTCGGCTCAGGCGGACGTAACAATGAGGACGTGACAAAGACGTGACACTTTTTCGTGAGTGCAGCCGGCGTTCATCGATTTATAAGACGTTTTCACGTCAAAAAGCTTGTTAAGAAGTGTAGTTTTACCTATGTTTTATCGAAGTAGACGTTTTAGTGTGAAACTGAGGTGAATCTGTAAGTTTTCCAATGAATTTAATAACTAACGTAAAAGATAAGATAAATTCTCTTTATATCACACACTTTAGAATAAATAAAATAATACAGTATTACACCTTAAAAAAAGTCTTACAATACTTAATGTTGTCAAACTCGTTAAATCTGGCTTTAATAGTATTAGCGTACATATCAAGTATTTTTTTTATTTTTTGAATCTTCCAGGGCGTGTGATAATAACTCGCCAAAGTTTTATCGTAATCGGTCCGACGCTTTCGGAGTCTATACATACTTTAAGATAACTTTGAAAATTGTCCTTAAAACACAAAACACTGCCAACGCACGACTTCGTGTTTACGAGCTTAGAATGGAAACCTTTACTAAACGCAGCCAGTTTGATGGCGATAAAGTTTCTTTAAAACAAACACAAATCTCGTAGTTAGGATTAGTAAACTTAACTTAACCTGGAAGTAGTTCTTGGAACGCAGTTTCTACGAGTTGGAGAGGGAAGGTACCTTTGAACTGATTTTATTATGCAATCCCAACTGTAAAATCTTAAAGTTATAAGCACCAAGATGTTCCGATGCGGGTACTATTTGAGCCCAGACCTACAGGTCTACAAAGAAGTCCTACGTTTTTGTTTATTTTCAATAAAAACATTAACATCTCTTCTTTCAATTGGTTTTTGTCAATATGTTTTTAATATTTATTTTTTTTTGTTCTCCATTTTTAGTTTTTTCACCTTCATCATATTCGTATGTTGTATCTTGTGTTTACTATTTTTTGATATGATGATGATCTGTCCGATCGATTTCGGTCATGGCGACCACTTCGACTCCTAGTCGGTTTGCTGCGCGTGCGCTCGAAGATGGTTTATGTAGCCAATCTTCACAGTGAAACTCCTCACGCAATCCCTCGTAATTGTATTAAATAGTCACAGGTGGTCGGGCCTTTAACTGGTCGCGTTTGGTATCAAAGTCAGCTTTACGCTGATCCTCGAAATCGCGAACTTGCCTATTCACAATCCTGCGCCATTCAGGCCGTTCTGCTGCCAAACTCTCCCATTGAGAGGGTTCTATGTTGCATCCTTTCATATGTCGCTTCTGAACATCTTTGTACCGGAGGCACTGTCTGCCATCTCTCCGATTACCCTTCTCCAGTTCAGAATAAAAGATGCGCTTCGCCACTCTCTCCTTCTTCATACGTGATACGTGACCGCACCACCGAAGCTGCCGACGCATTGAATAGGCATTTTTGATATATTTATATGCGGGCAGCGCAGGACCGGTCGTCGTGGAAATCCTTGGGGGAGGCCTTTGTCCAGCAGTGGACGATTTGTGGCTGATATGATGATATGTTAAATAAACCAATGTTCAGTTTTACAAACCAGTTAATTTATCAGAGCTGGTGATAAATTTCGTATTCTCCAGGGTGTGGGTCGCTCAGTAGAAGGATTCATAAATCTTAGATTTGCAATCCATTTCAGGGGGTTTTTAGTGGGTAGGCTTAGTCTTCAACTGTGAGTCCCACATAACTAGTACAGCCGGTTGTACTGGTATGCATCAGCATCTTCCTCCTCCCTCCTCTGTTCCGAGGGAGAAAAAAAATCACCCGATGAACCCGACTCCTACCTCCTAGCAAAGAATACTAAATATTACTACGTCTCCTAGTCTTCTACCTCGTATCAGACTTGCAAACAACGGGTCAGGAGGGCGCGTTGAGGCTGCAGACCTAGACTAAACAAAAAAGGAAGGTAATTATTTTTGTAAGTCAAAACTGATCAATGAAGAAACTATGAAGAAGCCGAGGAATGGTGATTCGTAATCGCAAAGTATTTTTATTTTCGGGGCTACATGTAGAAATTTTCAATTTCATTTCAATTTAAAAAATATGGGCGAATGCAGTCAAAGCATTAATTCTCACTTAATAATATTATGTATATCAGTATTATTATATTAATAATAAATGATATTAAAATTTCTGTATTTAGGCAAAAAACCCATAAAATATTTTTAAAAAAATTATAATAAACTATAAAATCAGTCTAAAGCGTCATTTTTTATTTGGGTCTCGGTGTCATGGGACTGATCAAGTCATAAATCACAATCTGTAAAATGCTGTTATCAGAGCGCCGCAATCTATCCCAAAAGCAAGGTATAACAGCAAAGAACTCAGGCATTCCCGCCTCGGCAAACATGCCCGATGCGCTATAGCTACAGGATGGTTCATAAGGATATGGTAAGCGTCGTTATACTGCACACTGAACGTGCTGACATCCTCTTTTAACGATACCATAACTGGCAGGTGTAAAAACAATGGAAAAATTTGGATATTCTGCAGGCAATGGATCTATTTTAAACTTCGATGCGAATAACTGAACTGAGCCGTCCAAAGAGACAAACATACTTTGTTTGTGCTGAAACTTTTTTGTGGCATTCCAAAATTTAGGAAAAAATATTTATGTGCAAAATGTGTTTATAATGTTTTTTTTATTACATAACAACCCACAAACGTCCCCATTGCTGGGGTATGTCTCTCTTTCCAAACTCGGAAAGGTTAGGTCATACGCTACACACGGGGGCAAAGTCTGATTTGGTGGAGGTTGTAGGACTAGTGGCGAACCCTATCGTTATATTTATTTTCAAGCTACCTTTATGGCACCTGACACGGCTTTACCAACTACCATCTAGTGATAGGTGTCGGTGGCATAACGGCTAGGTACGCCGCGTCCTGCCCGGGACGTCGTGGTTCGAATCCTGCTACGTACCAATGTGATTTCGAATTTAGATTTCGTATGAACGTTTATCCGGCGCTCTTACGGTGAAGGAAAACATCGTGAGGAAACCTGCACACGCTTGCGAAGAAACTCGCAGGTTGTGTGTGAAGTCGACCAACCCGCACTGGGCCCGCGTGGTCGACTAAGGCCCGATCGCCCTAATTCAGGAGAAGCCTGAGCCCCTCGGTGGGGCGGTATATGAACTAAAATGATCTAGTGATAGCAACTGGGAACTGCTTGATGTGCCTCATGCATGAAGCACAGAAATTGTCAATAAAAAGGACAAGAACAGTCAAACCCATACAGATTTTGACCGTAATTCAGGTGAGTTATCATGCGTGATCGACCTACTCGTAATTACGTAAGTCCTAATGACCTACAACCACTGTTACTTATGTTTTTGATGTGTTTTTCCTTTCGCTTTCCTGCAATCTGTGGGTAGGAGTGGTTTCGTGAGTAAAAGGAAATGACGCAAGTGTATAAAAGGAAATGCGGATTTTTTCAGTCACGAAAGCTAAGGAAACATGGACATGCCACCTTATTTTTTTTTATTCACGAAGGCTAAGGAACCAAGGCGATAGTAGGTTTTTTACTTATGTCAGATGTTACACATCATAATATGCAACTTTTGTAAGGATTGTTCGTTTTTTTTTTCAGTTTTTTTTATTGCAGAATTAGGGGCGTTTGACTCCAACTTACTCGTTCCTGAAGTCAAGTGACAACGAAGTCAAAAGTGTAACACACAAAACACCAGCAAAGGATACTCGTAGTAATTATTGTATTATAGAACATCTAATAAATAAGGTGAGGAAGGTCACGAGCTAAGCTCGTGCCAATAGAAAGCAATTTAAGAGGACTCACGGCAAAAATTAGACTTTTCTAAAAAACTGCATAAGAGGTTTAACCTTTTCAAAATTAACCTATTTTGACCATTTTTAGGGTGCAGTACCCAAAGGGTAAAAAAGGGTTACTAAGACTTCGCTGTCCGTCCGTCTGTCTGTCTGTTCGTCTATCACCAGGCTGTATTTCATAAACCGTGATAGCTAGACAGTTTAAATTAGGAGGGTATTATTTATTATTTTTTAATCTCCATAGAACCGAAGAACCGGTCGTCGTGGAAATCCTTGGAGGAGGTCTATGTCCAGCAGTGGACTTCCTGCGGCTGGTATGATGATGATAAATCTTCATACAAAAAACGCGGTTTTTTTTAAAACGTGAAGAAACTAGCGCTATCTAGAATGATGGTACGGTACCCTTTGTACTAGCGCCATCCATTATAATGGTACGGAACCCTATGTGTGCGGTTCTGAATCGCACTTGGCCGGTTTTTTCATTGTTTATCAGTCAGAATAAAAGCTAGGTTTATAATATTTTTTTTAATTATTGACTACAAATAAACAAATAAATAAAATTAGTTTTGTATGACAAACTTGAAAAAATTGGTCAAAATGGGATAACATTTAAGAGGTGAAAATCGCTAACGCCGTTTGTATAAAAGTCGCAGGGTCACACTCCTCTTAAGTGCATTATTTGTTTGCTGCATCAAGATTCCAACTGCTAACATTAAATAGTGTCCAAACTTGACTTGGAGTGTTTTGGAAACTCCATAAATCTGCTCTGACTTAGGCTTTAAATAAATAAATTAATTTAGTTGTTTTTTCTGGTCGAATCTACATGGGTCATCGCTATCTATACTTCTATACTAATAATAATATACTTATAATATTGTACAGGGGAAAGATGTGATTGTTTGTTTTAAATAGGCTTCGAAACTACTGGACCGATTTGAAAAATTCTTTCACAATTGGGAAGCGACACTATCCGCGGTTGCTATAAGCTATATTATATTTTCAAAAAATTAGTGATCCTTACTAAATCTCAAATAATCTAACCTAAGGTGTAAAAAACTACATAAAAATTACTGCAATGCTACAAAAAGTAGTGTAGAGGTATTTTGATTTGTTTATTTTTTTCACTATTGGTAAACCCTTGACAACATCTCACCTGGTGGTAAGTGACGATGTTGCCGAAGATGAAAGCGGGCTTATCAAGATTCCCCAACGTCAATCCGTTGTTAACGTAACAAATAGCTGTGTGTGGGAAGTGACATAGACTGCTAATTAAAATACCTCGAAAGTGTTCCCGAGGTATCTCAAGAAAGCCTATTTCTACGCTCGTAAGCCACTTACGATTCGCGCACCACACACCCTTAAATCATTAGTATATTGACTGAAATATTTCCATTGCTAAACATAGGCATCCCCGAAGGATTTTCATAACGGCTGGTCCTGCGCTGCACACAGCCAGTGGTTTCCCGCGACCTTTACCAGGTCTTCGGTAGGAGGCCTGTCTACCTGTGCGCGGTCATCACTCAATAACTTTTCTGCCCCAATGTCCATCCGTTCTACAAGCTATGTGCCCCTCCCACAATGTTGATAACTTGGTTCTCCTGTGTATCATACATAAAAGTTTTCAATTGCTTTTTAGGGTTCCGTTGACGATAATCATAGTCATATAAACAATTTACAAGGAAAATTATCACGACCAAGTAGATTTTTTTGTTTAGGAGTCAACGAGCTTAAGATGAGCAGTTAAATTTATAAAAAAAAAACATACAATTTCCATATAAAATGCACGTATACCAAATGGTAAAAAAACTCTGTTTTTATAAAATATAAATTTATTTATTGAAAAGACTACTGAACCTTACTTTTGTGTGGTCTGACACGCACTTGGACACTTTTTTAGGTTTCCGTAGTCAACAAGGAACCCTTATAGTTTCGCCATGTCCGACTGTCCGCGATTTAACTCAGAGCACACACCGGACACTGCATACAACGGTCGTGAAATGACATTTTTTTTTAAAATGATCTGTTTTCGTTTCACGCCAACGCCAAGGCTCCATAGCCATACCGCCTAATTCCACACAAAAAATAACAAACTGTGAGACCGCAGGCCGAGTTCCGCGTAGGGTGAAACCCTCACCGTCCCTCCTATAAGGTCAGGGACGTCAAAACAATAGACATTTCACGTTAAACCAACTCCAGTGTGCCGCGGCACAGCCTAACTCGGTTGTTTTACTTATGTTATACTTAATCTCTTTTTCCAGTCATTATAATTATCATCATTATATTAGTCAGAAGACGTCCACTGCTGGACAAAGTCCTCCCCCAAGGATTTCCACAAAGACGGTTGGTCCTGCGCTGCCCGCATCCAACGTTTCCCGCGACCGTCATCGGTCTATCGAGTGCGAGGCATTCCTACGCTACGTCCCCAGGGCTATCTATTCTACGAGCTATGTTTTTCGAACCATAGGTACCCATGCCATTTTAAACTATAAACGTTAGCTATCGTTTTTTCACGTTACGCCATAACCCGTAAGAGCGTTGACCCTTGAACAAAAATGATTCCAGTAACTAAATTAATTGTCCCTTTCGTAACCTTGTTATAATTTTCTCGTTTATTCTGTGTTATTTATTTGAAAACTGGAATACCAACAGAGGCATGCCATGACTCTGCTGAGAGCTATTTAAACGAGATGCAAATTTTATTCATAAAGCGTGTTTTATTGCAGTGCTGTTATTTAGTGCTATTTTCATTTTAAATTGAGTTGGTATAACTTAAATGGCAGTGGTCGAGACATGTACATAGCTCATAGAAAAGATGGCCGTTGGGGCAGTTTTCGAATAGCGTAGGTAGGCTTCCCACTTGGTGGACCGATAAACTGATGGAGGTCCCGAGAAGCCGCTGGATGCGGGCAATGTAGGACCTGTCGTTGTGGAAATCCTTGGGGGAGTCCTATGTCTAGAAGTGGACTTCTTTCGGCTGATATGATGATGAAGAAGTTAACACGTTCCATGCCGTATAATTCAAACAACGTCCGGCTAACACGTAATTATAACTATCTATTTACTAAGTTTTATACCTAATGAGATAGTGCGTAGTGAGCGAGTCGCAAGCGGCTCGCGAAGTTTTTGTTATTTACTAATTTGTTTCTGATTATTATGAACACAAAATAAAAATGTATTCAAATTGGTAGAGCCGTTCTTAAGTGATCTTCTAATATAATATATATATTGTTGTAGAATGAATTGATCTTTATATAAATACTCGTAAAGAGTTCAATATATTAGATACATTAAAAACATAATTTAAAAACCGTAAATGTATGTATTTTAATATCGTTTTTATTATTCTTATTAATAAAAAAAAATAGGATTCTGTACCCAAGGAGTACCAACGGGACCATCGCTGTCTGTCAGTCTGTACTTTAAAAGGCTGTACTCGTATGTTTTGAACCGTAATAAGTGGCTAGCTGAAATTTTCACAGAATAAAAGGTACAATAAAGTACACAGAAGTAATGAAATTAACAAATGTTAAAAATAGGGGGCTCCTCATATAATAAACTTATTCTTAGGTCTTTTTGTAACTTAATGTCCTCCGCGAGGCATACAGCGCAGATATATATTCAGTGCCACTCAACAAAGATATTAATAGTGTTTTGAATTATTTATCTACGTTTTAAGGGTTCTGTATACCCAACGGGTGACAAACGGGACCCTATTACTAAGCCTCCTCCGTCACCATTGAAATTTTCACATATTATGTATTTTTGTTGCCATTATAACAAAAAATACAAAAAAAAATCTATAAAAGGTTGAAAAAAATAAGGGACTCCATCCAAAAAACGTGTTTTCTAAAGGTCTTAAGAAGTATTTTTGATTTAGATTTCTTTCAGCAGACCCGGGAAAGAAGAAAGTTTATGATAGTAGTTTATGACACTTATTGCCCCGTCAACTGTCTCCGTGTACAAAACCACGTCAATTCGTTGCTCCGTTATGTTATTTATTTATTTATAGTTTATTGTACACAGGAAACATAATTACACATTTTACAAAGTAAGGTCACACAAGGTACAACTTATTTCTAAAGAAATTTCTTTCAGCAGACCCGGGAAAGAAGAAAGTTTATGATAGTAGTTTATGACACTTATTGCCCCGTCAACTGTCTCTGTGTACAAAATCACGTCAATACGTTGCTTCGTTATGACATGGTGTGAGCGGTGAAATGTGTTTTCTTTAGATGCTTCAGGAACTATGCTGGGCTGTGCTAATTATGTGATAGTCTATGTCACTGCTATTTCCTCAACTATCTTTTTTCAAAAATCACGTCTAACCGATGCTCCGTTGTGACGTGCGCGAGCGTGGAAATGATATTTATTATAAATTTCGGGTTTTGAATTTTGCATGTCATTTCCTACCTCGTCAACTAACTCTCCGTAGCCCAGAGGCAAAGTTCACTGGCTTAACACAGGAGGTCTCGGGTTCAATTCCCGACGGGGTCAATTGTAAGACTCGGTTTGGTAGGTGGCAGGGCATTTTCTAAGCCTGCCTGGCTAGCTACCACCATCTTATCTAAGTCTTGCCGCCAAATATCAATGTTGATATCATTGAGGTGTTCCGGCATGAAGATAAGATAGCCAGTTTCCCATTGCGTTGGGGAATCTTGGTAAGCCCGCTTCCATCTTCTGCAACATCGTCACTTACCACCAGGTGAGATGTTGTCAAAGGTTTACCAATTGTGAATAAAAAAAGTGCAAAAAATAACTTAAATGCGTTGCTTCGTTGTTACGTAAAGTAACATTAACTTTTATTATACCCGTAAATAGTATGATTTTTTTTTCTAGTCATTTACCCGAGTTAGTAAAAAAAATTTGTTTGTTTGTTTGTAAACTCTTTATTGATCTTTTTTTACAAACTTAAAAAATATCTTAATATATATAAATCTCGTGTCACAATGTTTTTCCTTAATGGACTCCTAAACCACTTAACCGATTATAATAAAATTCGCACACCATGTGCAGTTCGATCCAACTTGAGAGATAGGATAGTGCAGTGTAGGGTAGTGTAGTGTAGGGTAGTGTAGTGTAGGGTAGTGTAGGGTAGTGTAGGGTAGTGTAGGGTAGTGTAGGGTAGTGTAGGGTAGTGTAGGGTAGTGTAGGGTAGTGTAGGGTAGTGTAGGGTAGTGTAGTGTATGTAGGGTAGTGTAGGGTAGGGTAGGGTAGTGTAGTGTAGGGTAGTGTAGAGTAGTGTAGGGTAGTGTAGGGTAGGGTAGTGTAGTGTAGTGTAGGGTAGGGTAGTGTAGTGTAGTGTATGTAGGGTAGGGTAGGGTAGTGTAGGGTAGGGTAGTGTAGTGTAGTGTAGGGTAGTGTAGAGTAGGGCAGTGTAATGTAAGGCGGTACGAAGTTCGCCGGGACAGCTAGTATTATATAAAAAGGCGGACTTTTCCCTTACATTCAACCTACTGATGACGTTTGAGATTTACAACTAAGAAAATAGTTATAGGTTAGTAACACAGAAAGCAAATAAGTTTTCAAGGAGTACGATTTGGGACAAGATGGATAGTTCGCTTAATAATCTTCGCTTAATCTATCAATATATCTATAATAGATAGGGACTGTTGGTGCTGCCGCAAACGCAGTGCATCAAAGAGAACTTTTTTTTCAACATTCGCAAAAAATCATCAACATGTGCTTCAGCAAACATCAACAATATACTAAAGAATCACAGCATCACCGACAGTATCACTCGGTGGGGACGTGTATGAGCTGATATGATGATGATTGGACTGGCAAGGCATTGATAGCTTACCCACAGTTTCTAGTTTTAAAATGACCGGCAAAAATCCTTTAATAATGTTACTAGCTGTTTCCTGCGGCTTCATCCGCGTGGACAACGTTTCTATGACTTTTCGAGGATGCGCAGTGAAAAAAAGTAGCCTATGTATTAATACAGGTCTTAATCTGTCTATCTACCAAATTTCAGCCAGATCCGTTCAGTAGTTTTTGCTTGAAAGAGTAACAAACATACATCCATACATTTCTTACAAACTTTTGCGTTTATAATATTAAGTAGGATAGTAGGACTTTACTAAAGCAGCGAGAAAAACTGCGTGCAAGCACACTATACCCAACTGCCAACAACGCCCTGTGTTCCCTTTATAATGATAAGAATAAGGATAATATTAAATTCTTTTTTAATTTTGATGCAATCATCTACCCTGATATTGTGGCTTCTTTCAGCACACATGAATATGGGAGAGAAACTGTTCTGACGATTTTACCACAAGAGTAATATGCGATTCAAATTCTAAACGTTTGAAGCAGCTTCCATCATTGGCCGCGTCAACCGTTGTCGTATGAATAGTGGCACGTCATACAATTTCTTAGCAGTCCGTAGTCTGCACCACAGAAATAAATAACGATAGAAAGACCTTTGCTAAATATTAATGGAATAAGGATACTGTCGGTGCTGTTGCGATTCAAATTCTAAACGTTTGAAGCAGCTTCCATCATTGGCTGCGTCAACCGTTGTCGTATGAATAGCAGCACGTCATACAATTTCTTAGCAGTCCGTAAACTGCACCACAGAAATAAATAACGATAGAAAGACATTTGCTAATAATAGCATCTCGTTTGCGTTACATTTTGATTATACTTCACAAAGTCGGCTTTTGTAGCGCATAAGTTGTAACAAAAATGCTCAATAACAATTACTGTCTGTGTTAGGCTTTTGAAAAATAACATTTAATTTTTAGGGTTCCGTACCTCATATGGGAAAAAACTAAACCCTTATTGGATTACTCGTGTGTCTGTCTGTCCGTCCGTCTGTCACAGCCGATTTGCTCAGAAACTTCCAGACCGATTGAAATGAAATTTGGTACACATATGTAAGTAGGTGACCCAAAAGCGGATATGTAACTTAAGTAAATTAATTTTATACATGAAAGCCACTTTTGGGGGTAAATTAGAAAAAATATATAAAAAAAGTTTTGCACACTATATCGTGTGACATTTCAAATGAAAGGTCTTGTTGTGAGAACCTTAAATATGTTATATTTGTTTAATAATTTTAAGATAAATAGTTTTGACGTTATTTAAGAAAATAAATAAAAAATAAAATTACTACTTAAATTCATTGAACTACATTACTACCGTACGTAGGTAACGTAGGTAGGTTTAATTCTTAAATTAAACCATTAGGGCTAATACATATTATTTTTTAGAGTTTTTTATCGGAGGTTTTTTTTCATTATTTCGTGCTTTTTAAACTTTACATACTTTTTACTAGTAAACGCGCTACTCTTTCGAAACTCTATCCCCAAATTCTCACAATTTTTTTCCGGGATGAAACAAGACATTGCGACACGAAATCTAGCCTAGTTGAATCGATCAAACCTGTAGAAGTTGCTCACCTTCCTTGTTAGAATCATATCAGCCGAAGGAAGTCCACTGCTGGACATAGGCCTCCCCCAAGGATCTCCACGACGACCGGTTCTGCGCTGCCCGCATCCAGCGGCTTCCCGCGACCTTCACCAGGTCATCGGTCCACCGAGTGGGAGGCCTGCCTACACTACGCTTTCCGGTGCGTGGTCGCCACTCGAGAACTTTACTGCCCCAACGGCCATCTGTTCTACGAGCAATGTGCCCCGCCCACTGCCACTTAAGTTTAGCAATTCTGAGAGCTATGTCGGTTACTTTGGTTCTCTTACGGATCTCCTCGTTTCTGATTCGATCACGCAGAGAAACTCCGAGCATAGCACGCTCCATTGCCCTTTGAGTGACCTTGAGCCTTCTTATGAGGCCCATAGTAAGCGACCATGTCTCAGTTCCGTACGTCATCACTGGCAACACACATTGGTCGAAGACCTTGGTCTTAAGACACTGCGGTATCTGGGACGTAAAGATATTGCGAAGCTTCCCAAACGCTGCCCAGCCGAGTTGGATTCGACGATTGATCTCTTTCTCGAAGTTGGACCTACCTAACTGGACTGTTTGTCCCAGGTATACATATTCGGTAACAACTTCGAGTGTAGAGTCTCCAACCTTCAGAGGAGTAGGTATGACACGGACGTTTGACATAATTTTCGTCTTGTCCATGTTCATTCTAAGACCCACTTGTTGAGAGGCTCTACTGAGGCCATCGAGCATTGTGCCTAAGTCGTCCATAGTCTCAGCCATGACCACGATATCGTCAGCGAATCGAAGGTGGGTGATGTACTCGCCGTTGATATTGATGCCGAGTCCACCCCAGTCCAAAAGCTTAAAAACATCTTCCAGGGCGGCGGTGAACAGTTTCGGAGATATAACGTCTCCCTGTCTCACCCCTCGCTGCAGCTGGATAGGTTCCGAGTTTTGATCCTGGAGGCGAACCGACATGGTGGCGTTTTCATACAAACACTTCAGCACTTCGATGTATCGATAGTCAATTTGGCACCTCTGGAGAGACTGTAACACAGCCCAGGTTTCGACCGAATCGAAGGCTTTCTCATAGTCCACGAACGCCAAGCACAGTGGCTGATTATACTCTTCGGTCTTCTGTATAATCTGCCGCAGCGTATGTATGTGGTCTATGGTACTAAATCCTTTTCGGAAACCGGCTTGTTCGGGAGGCTGGAAGTCGTCAAACCTGCGCGCGAGACGATTCGTAATGACCCTCGAAAACAGTTTGTAGATATGGCTCAGAAGTGAGATGGGTCTGTAGTTCTTCAGCAGGGTATTGTCGCCCTTTTTGAAGAAAAGCACGACCACACTTCTGTGCCATGCCTTAGGCGTTTGTCCCTCAAGTATAACGGAATTAAATAATTTCTGAAGAGCTTTAAGTACCGGTGTTCCACCTGCTTTCAGAAGTTCAGCCGTAATTCCATCATCACCCGGTGCCTTATTGTTTTTAAGCTGTTTAAGAGCCATTCTAATCTCGTACAGGCTGACGTCCGGGATATCTTCGGTATAGTGTCGGGTAAGTCTAGCTCTTGGGTCTTTAGCCAGATCGCTGACAGAAGGACGTGTGGTCGTGTACAATTGTCCGTAGAACTTCTCAACTTCTTCCAGCAACTCAGTCTTAGACGATATGATCCTGCCGTCCTCAGTCTTCAGCTTGCTCAGTTGGCTTTGACCAACAGACAGATCTCTAGCGAACACTTTTGAGCCTTTGTTGTTTTCAATCGCCTCTTTAATACAATTTGTATTAAAGTGGCGCAAATCGCGAGTTAAAGACTTAGAGATCTGCCTGTTTAGTTGCCGATACTGAGTAGCGTCTTCAGAGGACTGCAAAACCAATCTGCGTCTTTCTTCCATGAGGTTGCTGGTGAAGTCAGAGATTTTTTTGGTTCTGTTTGAACGGCGAGTTTTGAAAATCTTAGACCCGACCGTTTGGACAATTTCCACGAACCTGTCGTTATAATCGTCCACATTCTCGCAGTCTCCTAGGCATTCGAAGCGATTGTGCAACTCGAGCTGAAAGTTTTCGGGGTTTTGGAGCTGGATGGGCGCTGGTCGGAGTGTGGACTTCATCAATCGACATCTTTCTAGCTTGGTCTTTAGATTCAATGTGCCTCTTACCATTCGGTGATCACTTCCTGTTTTGACTGAGTTGATCACAGAGACATCATTGAATATTTGCCTTCTTGTCGACAAGATGAAGTCGATCTCGTTCTTGGTTACGCCATTGGGATGCAACCATGTCCACTTTCGCTGTTTAGGCTTTTTGAAGAAGGAGTTCATCATAAAGAGGCCCTCCTTCTCCATAAAGTCTGCCAGCAGCTGGCCACGTGCATTTCTCTCTCCATATCCAAATTGCCCCACTCTCAGCTCACCATCACTTCGTTTGCCCAGTTTCGCGTTAAAGTCCCCCATAACAATGGTGTATTGAGTCCGGGAGCTATTATGTAGAGCTCTAGAGATATCCTCATATAGGAGCTCCACTTCGTCGTCGGAGTGTTGCGCGGTCGGTGCATATACCTGAATAACTTTCAGCGAATACCGTTTGGTAATTCGGAGAATAAGGTACGCTACCCTCGTCGAAACACTCTCGATCCGGACCACATTGTTAATGAGGGACTTGTGGACTAGGAACCCGACACCACCCTCGGACAGTTGGTCGCCCTCCCGGAAATAGAGCAGGTTTCCGGATTTAAGGATTATGGTGTCCTCCCCCTCTCTTCGGACTTCACACAATCCTACGATGTCCCATCGTAACCTGCTCAATGCTTCCTCGAGTTCTGTTAGCTTTACGTCGGTTCGCAGTGTGCGCGTGTTGTAGGTTGCCAGGGCCAGAGGTCTTTTGTGTTGGTAGCCTGGCATCTGCCGGGGATTCTTCGCACCCCATGCCCCGCCGTTACCTTGACCGCTACCGGAGCCAGGAATAGCGGGGCCGCCGGGGACTAGGGGCCGTTTTTTCTTTGTGTCGGTCATTTGGGGGGTGTTGCCGTAATCGCCACGCTTGGCAGGCGGGTTGGCGATCGCAGTGTTAGTGTCCTTGTTAGAAAATGCATTTAAATGTGTTATAAGTGTTATAACTGTAAACTACAAATCAATTGGACCTGTGGAAGTTTTTCACTTTTTTTATCTATGCCTCATCAGATTCCAAGAGATGCTGCATAATCAAGTCAAGGCTACCGTATTATATCTAATACCTATTCATTGAGACTATTCCAATGAGCCCAAACACGATACTTCTGCTGTAAGTTGCTGAGGAATTGGGTATTCTGCCAATTTCAGGAGATGGTGCAGCAACAGCTAAAATTTGTCATGTTCTATAGATTTAGAACACTTATTCATTGAGACTGTTCCAGTGAACCCAAACACGATACCCCTGCTGTAAGTTGGTGAGGAGTTATGTATCCTGCTGATATCAGGAGATGTTACAGCATCTGGTCAAGGTTAACATGTTCTATCAAACAACGATTCATTGACACTATTCCAATGAACCCAAACGCGATACCTCTATTGTAAGTTGGTAATAAGCTGGGTATCCTGCATATTACAAGAGATACTGCAGCATTAGGTCAAGGTTACCATGTTCTATCTAAAACCTATTTATTGAGACTATTTCAATGAACCCATATGCGATTCATCTACTGTAAGTTGGTGAACAATAAGGTATCCTGCCGATTCCTGAAAGTGATGCAGCATCAGGTCTACCACCTATTCATTGAGACTATTCCAGTGAACCTAAACACGATACCTCTGCTGTAAGTTGCTGAGAAGTTGAGTATTCTGCCAATTCCAGGAGATGCTGCAGCATTAGGTCAAGGTTTCCATGTTCTATCTAACACTTATTCACTGAGACTATTCTAGTGAACCCAAACACGATACCTCCGCTGAAAGTCGGTGAGGAGTTGAAAATCCTGTAGATACCAGGAGATGTTTCAGCATCAGATCGAGGTTACCATGTTCTATCTAACATCGATTCATTGAGACTATTCCAATGAACCCAAAAGCGATACCTCTACTTTAAGTTGGTAAGAAGTTGAGTATCCTGCAGATTACAGGAGATGCTGCAGCATCAGGTTAAGGTTACCATGTTCTATCTGAAACCTATTCATCGAGACTATTCCAATGAATTCAAATTCAATTCATCTGCTGTAAGTTGGTAAGGAGTTGTGTATCTTGCAGATTCTTGAAGATGCTGCAGCATCAGGTCAAAGTGATCATGTTTTATTTAACACGTATTCATTGAGGCTATTCTAATGAGCCCAAGCACGATACCTCTGCTGTAATTTGGCGAGGAGTTAGGTATCCTAAAGACTTTTAATGCAGCATCAGGTCAAGGTTACCATGTTCTATCTAACACCTATCATTGAAACTATTTCAATGAGCCCTACACATTTTAATTTTCAAATTAAGGATAAACCCGGTCTTCGCGTAATAGATAGTAAAATGAAAGTGAACTGAAAACTGAAAAAGAGTGAAACTCTGAAAGTGCCGCGAATCATACATTAGTTACCGATCTCTATAGATAACTCGCCAGCAACGAATTTCCACCAATCCGCGAATTTTCTCGAACTTTATCATACGATTCAATTAACCCTTCTCCGTTAACTCACTTCTGTGGTTAAACCCGTCCGTGTTTTACCTTTTCACTATTTTCCAAGTAAAGTGACGAAACATGTCTCGTCGCGCGGCGTTGTTTGCATTGCACTCACGTACGGGTGGCCGCGTCGTCGGCGATATTCGAAGAATAATGTGTGATTCTGAATAAATTTCCCAAGGCGCGACAAAAGTAGGTATTTGAGTTTGAATCTCGAACAGTTGTGATTTGATTTTCGTATTCTGATGCTATGGTTATACAATTTTTAGTGGTAGGTAGTTTGGTTTCATTTTTTTCGTTTCCTCATTTAACAAATGGTTGCCTGGGAAAATTTGCGGCTGTGGCGTCAACTGCAGTAACCCGCCACTGAACCTTAACACAAGCGACGAGAGAACAAAAGAAATACGACATCTAGAACGCGTTTATAGAATTTCTTCAGCGCTGAGTTCACAGGGTGTAAAAAATTGGTGTAGTACCCGTTAACTGGGGCTTCTGCTCATCATTATGAACAACTTTCCCAAGGAACCCATAGTCAATTCGCAACAAAAAATTTCAACGCTCCATACAAAAATAAAATTGATCAATCAGCTGATCGTTTTGTATGAAGAGTTCTAACTTGTTTTGCGATTCTAGCAAACTCGTGGAACAAAAGTTTACATTATACAGAATGTAACAAAATTGGTGTTTGTTCTACGACTCTGCTGAAATCGCAAAAAAAAACTTTTCATACAAATCGATCATCATCATATCAGCCACAAATCGTCCACTGCTGGACAAGAGCCTCCACCAAGGATTTCCACGACGACCGGTCCTGCGCTGCCCGCATCCATCGGCTTCCCGCGATCTTCACCAGGTCATCGGTCCACCGCGTGGGAGGCCTGCCTACGCTACGTTTTTCGGTGCGCGGTCGCCACCCGAGAACTTTACTACCCCATCAGCCATCTGTTCTAGGAGCTATATGCCCTGCCCACTGCCATTTCAGTTTAGCGATTCTGTGAGCTATGTCGGTTACTTTAGTTCTCCTGCGGATCTCCTCGTTTCTGATTCGATCACGCAGAGAAACTCCGAGCATCCGAGGTTCGTATGGTTCCCGGCTAAGAATAGGACCATCCCATCTCTTCCAATGGGTGTCGTAAGATGGACAGCAGCGTCTTTCCGTGCATTGCAACACACCTGCAACCACACTGCGATCGCCAACCCGCCTGCCAAGCGTGGCGATTACGGCAAAACCCCACTATGAAATCCACTCCCAGAAAACGGCCCCTAGTCCCCGGCGGCCCCGCTATTCCTAGCTCCGGTAGCAGTCATGGTAACGGCGGGGTGGGGGGTGCGAAGAATCCCTAGCAGATGCCAGGCTACCAAACCCAACGACCTTTGGCCCTGGCAACTAACAAAACGGTACACTGCGGACTGATGAGAAACTCACAGAACTCGAAGAAGTATTGAGCAGGTTACGGTGGGATATCGTAGGTTTATGTGAAGTCCGAAGAGAGGGAGAGGACACCATGATCCTTAAATCCGGAAACCTGCTCTATTTCCGGGAGGGCGACCAACAGTCCCAGGGTGGTGTCGGATTTCTCGTCCACAAGTCCCTGATTAACAATGTGGTCCAAATCGTGAGCGTTTCGACAAGGGTAGCATACCTTATACTCAGAATCACCAAACGGTATTCGATGAAGGTCATACAGGTATACAAATCGATCAGCTGATCTACAAATTTTGTACATTTTAGTGTGGAGGTTTCAATTTTTTTTTGAGAATTGAGAATGGGTTTCTTGGGGAAAGTTTTTTAATATGATGAGTAGAACACCCAGTTTACGGGACCTACACCAATTTTGTTACACCTGTATATGGGATGACTTTTAATTAGTTCTTGATAGCAAAGGATATGAACGTACTTATGATTACAAACAATTTTCCAAAAGAAACTATATGTCAAATATGAAAAAAAAATCGGTGCTTTATACATTTTTGCCGATTTAATAACTTGTTAAGTATCGAGAACCAAACATTTTTTTCTAATTTAACTTATAGTTCCTTTGAGAAAGTATTTTGTAATCACGAGAATATGCATGTCTTTTGTTATCAAGAATTAGTTAATAGTCATCCTATATACAGATACCCATCATCAACGATTGGTCCACGGCCGGACCCCCTCGTCTGGCGGAGATCCTATTGCTCTCGTCGAGTAGTTCCACACCGTTCCTAAACGGCCATTTTATACATAATTGTGTTACATTAGGTTCCATATCTCTGCTGATTTCTGTATATTATTAGGTCCTTACTTATGAAATTTCCGAATGGATGAATAAGTTTTAAGAAGCAAATTGAATTATCTTTTATTTATTAAAATAGAGTAGAATAAAATATTTTGTTATTAAGTAATCAATATCTACACGTGTAATCCTTACTATTATTATAAATCTGAAAATGTGTTTGTTTGTTTGTTACCTTTTCACGCGTTAACACCTCGACGAATCTTAATAAAATTTGGCATGCAAGTAGCCTACTTTTATCCCGTGTAAATAACATAGTCCGATGCATTTCATGAGGGAACTGTAAAAGTATTCTTTTACATCGCAACGGAACAATGGATTTTTGTAATTCTTTGCACAGAGATGGTTTAAGAGGTGGGAAATGACATAATTTACTAATTATCATATCCAAATATCCCGAGGAATCTGGGGAAAACTCATTTACATGCTCGCGCACGTCAGCGTCGCAACGGAGCAACGAATTGTAGTGATTTTTTAGTATAGGATTGGCTGAGGGCTTGGGAAGTGACATATAGACAGATAGTAAGAATAGAACGATATAGTTGCTGATGGATTTGGAGAAAACTCATGTCCACGCTCGCAAGCCGCTTGCAGATCGCGCATTACTCACCCTCGAAGAGAGTCATAAAAATGATGTTCACGCGGGCGAAGCCGCTAGTAAAAGCTAGTGTTACGTATATTTTTTTTACGATATACAATATTTTCTAGGTAATTTATTGGCTGTATATTCTTACTGTCTTTTAGAAAGGTTTTGTTTTGTCACTTTTCTTTCCTCACATCAAATAAAAAACAGTGGACACAAAACTAAATAATATTATCTTAATTCAATTGTATGTTTTTTTTTTGTATATTTTTTACGTGTTATCTACGCAGGTTGTTACAAAATTCCATGATTCTTTTTTTATTCGAAAGGATATGCTGCCAGGTTGGTTCCATATAAATTTTTTCAAAACGTTTTTTTTTTAGAAAATTATAAAATATATATAATATTGCACAATTGTACTAAGTTGTTGCGATAAAAGTGCAAGTCAGAACCGCACACATAGGGTTCCGTAACATCCTCGTAGATGGCGCTAGTTTCTTCAGTTCCGTACTAATATCATACTAGATGGCGCTGGATTAAAAAACATTTTTTTGTATGGTGACTTTCACTTTTTCTAATTTTTAGTATTTTTTATTATAGCTGCAGCAGAAATACTATCACTCTAATTGAAACGTACCTACCAACTTGATAGTGCCCCTAAGTGCTGTCTTTAAAAACAGTATGACGGGTAGACATTTCAAGGTACAAAACTAAAACTTTATTGTATAGTTCGTTCGCTGAATTAGCTGCATTTTTGATAAATAACTTTTGAAAAAAAGACTGTCCTACCCATCATGATTGAAGTCCGGGACCCTGGCCTCGGCGAACATGCCTGAAGTGTTGCGGTATGGAGTATATTTTTCTTGAATACATCCAGTATAAGGGCAAGTATAAAAACGGCCAAGTGCGAGTAAGAATCGCACACATAGGATTCCCTACCATTATACTAGATGGCGCTAGTTTCTTTATGTTTAAAAAAAAACACGTTTTTTTGTACGAGATCCCACTTATTTTTTCACTCTTTCATTTTTTTTTGTATTCATTGTTCTAGCGGCAACAGAAATACATCATCTGTGAAAATTTAACTGTCTAACTATCACGGTACATGAAATATAGCCTGGTGACAGACGGGCATACAGGCGGACGGACAGCAGAGTCTTAGTAATAGGGTCCCATTTTTACCCTTCGGGTACGCAACCCTAAAAGAGGAAGATAATGCTCTTTTTTTTATTCACAATTGGTAAACCCTTGGCATCGTTTCACCTGATGGTAAGTGACGATGATGCCAAAGATGGAAGAGGGCTTACCAAGATTCCCCAACGCAATGAAGAACTGGCTATCTTATTTTCAAGCCGGAACACATCAATGGAATAAAATCAGTAAGAAAGTGATATTACAAGGTTAATTACGTTTTTAGATTGAGAACCCAAGAACTCATTATTGAATTTCACATTTCTAATGCCGCAAAATATGACTAAAATAAATTTGGAGAATAAGTCATTCAAAATGCCTGGTGTAGAAATAAAATTGTATTGCTGCTTATTTGGACTTTATTCTAACACACGCAGAAGAAAATTTTGCTTATAATTAGTGATAATGATTATCAAAAACAACATTCATTTATTTAAAGAAAAGCCGATCAGCATATTTAGATCTACACCTGCCTGCTAAAGAATGATATTTATTTATTTAAAGAAAAGCCGAGCAGTGTACACCTGCCTGCTACAGGACGATGAACTTCCCCACACCCAAATAACATCCGATATTCGGAACCACCCTGTACTATGGTATTATGATAGCCATTAGTCCTCGCTTCCTCGAAATGAGCTCTAATTTCATTATTGGATTTGGAAACCCAAAGTTATAACAGCGGTTTTAGCTTCTAAAATTGAAAATCGACTGGCTGACAGCATGCATCTATTTTGCACAAGCTGTTTCCTGCGACTTCACCCGCGTGGACAACCTTTCTATGACTCTTCGAGGGTGCGCAGTGCCGCTTGCGGCTCGCGAGCTTGGAAAAAAGTAACCTATATACATATTAATCCAGACGCTCAAGTTGCGAGTTGTGCAACAAACGCTAAAGGCACATAATCTTTTTATATCAAGATTTGCGTTTTTTGTGTGGCATCAAGTGTTTTGTTTTTATTGATATAAACAGTTTAAATTTTCTTTTTTTAAGGTCCTAATTTGTCTACCTACAAATTTCAGCTAGATCCGTTTAGTAGTTTTTGGGTGAAAGAGAAACAAACATACATCCATGAATTCTTACAAACTTTCGCCAAAGTATATATACTCGTATTAGTACAAACGCTTTCGCGTTTATAATATTAGTAGGATGTAAATAGGCTATTTAACCGTTTAAAAAATAAATTAAAAAACGGTATTCTATAGCGTTTCTTCTAGAATAGCAAAAACACTTGCTCATTTGAAATATTGAAAAAAAAATATTTTATATGTATTTAAAACAGCAAGTTAGTTCGTTAAAGACGATGGCACTTGTGACGTCACTATGTCAGTAACGCGAATAATAGGGGATAGGACTGCTAGTCATTTGAGTTACTTTTTATGATCTGACAAAACTAAATTTAGTTCTAAAATGTTTAAAATACCCACAAGTGACGTCATTAACGAACTTATTTTGTGAATTTGATCAATTAAAAATTGAAGACGTGATGGAAAAACAAAACAAACAATTTTCAGAAACTTCAACAGGAGAGCAATTTAGGAAATCATATTTCAGATTTTATTTTTGATGCTGTCAAAACCCCTATTGCAGAACAAACTTTCGTTATTGACAGTTGATATAAGTTACTCAAATGACTAGTAGTAAAAAAACCGTATAATACTCATGCAAATAATCGTGCTTTTAATTTTATTTGGTTTTTACTTTTTTCTAAAGTAATGTAAAGTAAGAGAATACAATAAAACAGGCTTTTGCCTCCAACCAACTTCGTAAAGTTAATACCGCCTCCGTGACGTAATGGTGAGTTCATTCGCTTCACACCAGGAGGTCGAGGGTTCGATTCTGACGGATCAACTTTGTAAGGCTCGGTTTGGTTGGTGGTAGGGCATTTTCATAGGCCGCGCCTGGCTAGCTACCACCATAATATCTAAGTCTTGCCGCTAAACATCAGTGTTAACAGCATTGATGCGTTCCGACTTGAAGATAAGATAGCCAAATCCCCATTGCGTTGGGAAATCTTGGGAGGCCCGCTTCCATCTTCGGCATCATCGTCACTTACCATCAGGTGAGATGATGCCAAGGGCCTATCAATTGTAAATGAAAAATACCAATAACAACTTTCGAAAATCCCATTTTTTTAAGTACATGCTTATATTTGTTAAGAGTTTTTTGCTCAAAAACCCCAATTAAAAAAAGCAAGCTCAGTATTTCCTTCAGATTCTATTGAAAATAAAATATGATCCTGGGACCTTGATTCCACCTGCAAAGTTCATCATCAGATCAACTTCAAAATACCAAAATAATCTAATTATCATAAATTTTCGCTCAATCGGAATTCTGGAAGTCGCTCCAAAGTCGTTTACAAGATTTTAACTAACATACAAATATATAAGGTGTAACAAAATTAGTTGAAACTATTTTAACTGGTGCTTATACCCATGAAACTGAACAACTTTCCCCATGGAAACCATAGTCAAATCGCAAAAAAAAATTGCCTCTCCCATACTAACTCCATCAGCTGATCAGCCAACTTAGTATGGGAAGTTCAATTTTTTTTTGAGATTTGACTATGAGTTCTATGGGGAAAGTTGTTCAGTTTTATGGGTAGAAGCACTAGTTAAAATAGTTTCAGCTAATTTTGTTAGACCTTATATACATACATACAAACATTGCAAGTAAAAAACAGTAGTGCTCACCTTTTTTAATTTAGAGACGAGTGTTTATATTCATGGAGCGTGCTATTCTCGGAGTTTCTCTGCGTGATTGAATCAGAAACGAGGAGATCCGTAGGAGAACCAAAGTAACGGACAATAGCTCTCAGAATTGCTTAACTTAAGTGGCAGTGGGTGGGGCACATAGCTCGTAGAACAGATGGCCGTTGGATTAGTAAAGTTCTCGAGTGGCGACCGCGCACCGGAAAACGTAGCGTAGGAAGACCTCCTAGTCGGTGGACCGATGACCTGGTGAAGGTCGCGGGAAGCCGCTAGATGCGGGCAGCGCAGAACCGGTCGTCGTGGGAATCCTTGGGGGAGGCCTATGCCCAGCAGTGGACGTCCTTCGGCTGATATGATGATTTATATTCACACTAGCTTTTTCCCGCGGTTTCACCCGCCTGGACATCGTTTTAATGACCGTCTTTAAGGGTGATTAGTAAATTATGTCGTTTCCCACCTACTCAACCATCTCTGTGCAAAAAACCACAACAATCGAGTATTTTTCAGTTCCCTCAGAAACTGCATCGGATTATGCTATTTTCCCGGGATAAAAAGTAGCCTATGTCCTTCCCCGTGACACAGGCTACCTGCATGCCAAATTTCATAAAGATTGGTCACCGTGAAAAGGTAACAAACAAACAAACACATTTTCACATTTATAATATTAGTAAGTTTGCTTTTTGACTTAAAAACTCTTCAAATAAAAGCTTGTTCCTAAAAGTTTTTGTGTTTTTTTTTTGACCGAGCGAGAGCGAAGCATCTATGTTTCAGCTTGGGCAAAAATGCTTTCGTATGTCGGGCGGATGTCAGGATATTCGGCTGTTCTTCTCTACAGGTCGCATTTCTAAACCGATTCTCGTAAAATTTTGTGAGCAGGTTCGAGAACTACATAATTTTTTTTTCCATTCAGTTTTTGGCAATTTTTCAAAATGGCCAAGCCATGGGGTTCAAAACGTGAAAACATTTCGAAAACTCGCCGCAGAGCCACTAGTTATTATAGGTACAAAATAACAAGTAGAAATGATTAAAAGCTTTTAAAAATGGTAGCAAAAAATTAAATTAAAAGTCAAGCCTTTGAATAGACTTCTTTGCTCTTAATTATACTTTAATAAAAGATAATTTATTCAATAAAAATCTCTTTGTCGGCATGCCATCATAACGGAAAACGGAATATTGATGGCAACGAAATTGATTTCAATATTCTTTCCGTTAAAAAAAATCCAATTTGGTTTTTTTTACAAATTTTAATGTTTAAAAAGTCTGAAGTCGTTATTTTTATCAGCGTCTTCATGAAATTTAAAGATAACATGGTTCCTTGGCGATACTTGGCTATTGGATAATTATAAAGTATAGTATTAATTTATAGAAAGACTATGAAAATCAATCATTATCTATAAGTAATCAAGAAATCAAGGTAAGGCTATGGCTTCAAAATAACTGAATTTCATAACTACGATAAAACAAATCAAAACTTAAAATAATCACAATCTAAAAATATTCCAGATACAAACATATAATTTAGTGGAAGTACAAAAAAATATTGCGTCTCTAGACATATTAAAACCTGACTGAGGTTTCAAAGTTCAAGAATAGGCAAACTGAGTAGGCACACTATTTCTACGATCCAATTGAAAACAATAAATAAATTAGATGATCATGGGACATTCTAACAATATAACTTGAAAGTCTTTCTTCAGATCAACTTCAAAACCAAAATCGGGTAGACACAGTATTTCTACGATTCAATTGAAAATAATAGATGAATTAGATGAATCTGGGACTTTCTAACAATGTAACTTAAAAGAATATCTTCAGATCAATTTCAAACCCAAAATCGAGTAGATACAGTATTTCTATGATTCAATTGAAAACAATAGCTAAATTAGATGATCCTGGGACATTCTAACAATCTAATTTAAAAGTCTATTTTCAGATCAACTTCATAACCAAAGTCGAGTAGACACAGTATTTTTACGATTTAATTGAAAACAATAAATAAATTAGATGATCGTGGGACATTCTAATAATCTAACTTAAAAGTCTATCTTCAGATCAACTTCAAAACCAAAGTCGAGTAGACATAGTATCTACGATTTAATTGAAAAAAATAAATAAATTAGATGATCGTGTAACAATCTAACTTAAAAGTCTATCTTCAGATCAACTTCAAAACCAAATTGAGTAGACACGGTATTTCTACGATTCAATTGAAAACAATAGATAAATTAGATGATCCTGGGACATTCAATCTAACTTAAAAGTCCATCTTCATATCAACTTCAACCAAAACCGAGTAGACACAGTATTTCTACGATTCAATTGAAAACAATAGACAAATGAGATGATCCTGGGACATTGAATCTAACTTAAAAGTCTAACTTCAAATCAACTTCAAAACCAAAACTGAGTAGGCACAATATTTCTACGATTCAATTAAAATAAAAGATTATTTTAGGAGTCTAACTTAAAAGTTAATTATATAGATCAACTTAAAAATCAAAACTACGTATTGTCGTCGTGAAAAAAAGTTTTCTAATTTAACCAATAGGCATTCTGTATCAATAGTATAAACAAGACAACATGTTTACCAAAAATTCCGTCCGTCCGTCCATCTGTCACACTTTTCCTAGCACCTCAACTAGTATTCCGTTCACCATAAATTTTGAAAATTTAGAGTTTTAAGAAAATTTGTCGAAAGATACTGAGCAGCTTTTTACTGGGTTGCCATTTAAGGAGAGCTGTCATACCATAAAATAATTAAAGAACCCAAAACAAATCAATCTTTTCTTAATGAAATTATCCGCTTTTTATTATTGTTTGTCTCTGCTATAAAAGCGTTATATTTATAGTTGACTAGCTTTTGCCTTCGGCATCACCCGCGTGGACTTAATTTTTATGACTATCTTTGTAGGT
This sequence comes from Coleophora flavipennella, assembly GCA_947284805.1. Taxonomy (NCBI): domain Eukaryota; kingdom Metazoa; phylum Arthropoda; class Insecta; order Lepidoptera; family Coleophoridae; genus Coleophora; species Coleophora flavipennella. Next base: position 10,604,273 of record OX369281.1, on the reverse strand, counting down.
GAGTGGTACGCGAGCCGCGAGTTTTGACGAGACGTAAGTTTTTTCCAAATCCTTCTGGAGCTATATCGGGCTAATTCTGATTAGCAGTATATGTCACTTCCCACCCCCTCAACCAATTCTATACAAAAAACGGCCAAGTTCGAGTCGGACTCGCTCACCGAGGATTACGTATCACCACATCTCTGGATAAAAAACTTTTAAAATGATAAATTGAAAACTATACATCATAAAAATAATTAAAAATATGTTTAATGTTGTGCTAATGAATCCTTTTTATATGAAACCCCACTGAAACGGTTAAAACTCTATTTAAAATTTGGATCGCCGTTCCTTGCATAATTGATAAATTAATAAAAATAATTGATATTTAAATAAAGACTTTATTTTTATGATTTAATAACAAATCTATAAATATACGTTTTTTTTGGCATAAACGTTAACTTAAAAAGAAGTTTAAATTTTTTTACAGCTTCCAGGGACTGTAGACCGGAGTATATGGTTTTAATTTCAACTCAATACCTCTACGCGTTACCGAGGTAAAGGATCTTGTCTGACGGACGGACGGACGGACAGACATACGGACATTCCCTCTCATATATCTACCAGATATGCTTTAACCTGGTAGTTTAACCAGGTGTATGATATAGTGTGTCTCACCGACAGCTAGGTCATATACTGAGGGCCGCTATTCCTGCAAACGCCATGAGGCGAGGGCAAGGACCAACTACGGTAGGTCTTGCCGCTAAGACAGAGGGACTACAAAGTGATCCTATAAGTGTTTTTTTTTCCTTTTGAGATATGGAACCCTAAAAAAAAACGGTAATTTAAAAAACTAAAAAACCCGCCTGCGTTTCTGTGTTATTTGGAAATGAAAAACCCTAAAACAAGAAAGTCGTCATACCCGATTGCACTTAACTTAAGAAAAGTTGAAGCAGTCGGGACCCATTCTAGAAAGTCAGCCGTCTAGTCAGTATATTGGAGTAATCTGCAATGGAATATAGGTATGTGCTCTCAATTCACTATGCCTCCATTTCTAGAATGGGTCCCGACTGCTACAATTTTTCTTAAGTTAAGTGCAATCGGGTATGACGACTTTCTTGTTTTAGGGTTTTTCATTTCCAAATTACACAGAAACGCAGGCGGGTTTTTTAGTTTTTTAAATTACCGTTTTTTATTTTATTCATTTTTTTAGTTTTATTATTGAATCAGTTCATTTGAATTTGGCGCCAAAAATCCGCCATTTTGTTTTTATTTATTTTGATATACCCAGTGTCATTCTCACAGTAAAAACGTGTCTAACGACAACCCTTAAGCTATAATTAATCGAGCCGTTCAGGCTGCAGAGCGTGTCAAACATTTGAATTTTGCGCCAGAAATCCGCCATTTTGTTTTTTTATTTTGATATACCCAGTGTCACTCTCACAGTAAATACGAATCTAACGACACGTCTCAAGCTAAAATCCATCCAGCCGTTCAGGCTGCAGAGCGTGCCAAACAATTATACATACAAACATACATACATACTCTCGAAAAACATAACCCTCCTTCTGGCGCAGTCGGGTAAAAAACTAAACCCGTTGCTCTTTTGCGACGCCAAAAGACAATCGTGGAAATTAATTTTCCCCAGATCTCTCGGGAACTATGTCAGGATATGCTTATAAGAAAATTATGTCATTTCCCACCCCTCAACCATCTCTGTGCAAAAAACCACAACAAGCCATTGTTTCGTTACGATGTTAAAGAAATTAACCAAAAAAAGAGTATTTTTTCAGTTCCCCCAGGAACTGCATCGGACTATGCTATTTTCACGGGATAAAAAGTAGCCTATGTCCTTATTCCAGTGATAGAGGTTACCTGAATACCAAAGATTGGTTTATGTGTTGAAGCGTAAAAAGGTAACAAACAAACAAGTACATTTTCACATTTATAACATTAACTAGTTTTTGCCAGCAGCTTTGCTCGTTTGAAAATAGTTTTTATGACTATCTTCGAGAGTGCGCAGTGCGTGAGCAGCAAGCGCCTCGCGAGCGTGTAAAAAAGTAGCTTATAATATGTTAATCCAGGTCCTAATCTACTAACCTACCAAATTTGAGGCAGATTAATTCAGTAGTTTTTACCAGAAAGAGTAACAAACATCCATACATACACTCATACATACAAACTTTCACATTTATAATATTAGTAGGATTAAGTATTTGTGCATACCAGACCAATAAGTAAGGCGCGATCGCCCTAATTCAGGGTAGGCTCGAGCCCCTCGGTGGGGACGTATATATGAGCTGATGTGATGATTATGTATACCTAAAGGCTACGCGAGAAATAACGCACAGCGTCGCTTTACAGTTTATTTAATAATGGTTATAATTTCCCTCAAAATACAACAAAATTTCTTCTCTATTATTCTAGTCGCATTGCTCCACAACTAAACATTCAGGCAAATATGAGCTGGCCGAATATTATGAGCATTTATCATTTTGATGCTGTTTTGTGTCACTTTATGGTATCATTCATCACAGGATGAGCTTAACCTCTTCAGGCCCTGGAGGCCACAACGAAAGTATATAATATATAAGTACTGTGACGTCGTCAACGGGACGCCGGGGGTTATAGCTTAAAAAATGAAAAATTTAGAAAACGTATTAAAAGATCACCAGCGATGATCATATATTTTAACACGTAAAAATTGGAGTATGCTCTGTCGGCTGACTTATTATTGTTTCTTCATCGAATCCTATTATTTTCTTGCCATGACTTCTAGAACTTCAGCTCAGACGCGCGGATAACAAAAATATACTTATTGAAAAAGGGGCCTCCGTCTTGGCTCACGGTCCACCATCGAATGAACATCTCTTGTTTTGAAAAGCTGTCGAACGACATACCAATTCAAATTTAAATTAATATTCTTAATTCGATTCGCGCTGGCAAGAAAATAACGAAAAGAGTTGCAAGTGCTTCGGCACATGTAGAGACATACGATCTCTACAGTACTAACATACAGTATGGACACTCCCTGCCGCTCTCTAGATTGCGACCTCACTCCCTCGTCACCCAGATTGATTCAGATTGGTTATTGTTTGGTTCCCGAACGTATGGGATTTCGCCGTGATTTTGTTTGCTCCGTCATTTGTTACGACCGTTTGTAGGCAGTGTCCGGGATGATTAATGATGTGCCTTCATTACTGATGATAAAAGAGTACTGCCCTATGACCTTTGTCATTTAAATCATCAGCTTTTGAATAACTTAAGTTGCCGATATGAATGAATTAATTCAGTTCAATAGGTACCTGAAATCAAGCTTAGGTTTTTTTATTATTTTTTTATTGGCCCTTGGCATCATCTCACCTGATGGTAAGTGACGATGATGTCGAAGATGGAATCGGGCTTACCAAGATTCCCCAATGCAATGGAGAACTGGCTATCTTATCTTCAAGCCGGAACACATCAATATTGTTAACACTGATGTTTGGCGGCAAGACTTAGATACGATGGTGGTAGCTAGCCAGGCGGGCTTAGAAAATGCCCTACCACCAACCAAACCAAAATCTTACAAGTTGACCTCACCAGGAATCGAACCCGCGAACTCCTGGTGTGAAGCGAATGGGCTAACCATTACCTCTTCCAACAACTACAGACCTATCTCTCTGGGCACTGTGATAGGAAAGGTGTTTGAACGGCTCTTGCATCCTGAACTGCTAAAGAATGTAAAAATTGATGAGGCGCAGTTTGGATTTCGACCCGGTGTCTCGACAGACTCGGCAATCGTCAGTCTCAAGCATACGGTTGATTACTATGTCGATCGTGACACTTCAGTGTATGCTTGCTTCCTGGATCTGAGCCGCGCTTTTGATCTTGTGAATTATGAAATTCTATGGAACAAATTGCGCGGTTCAGGGGTCCCAGAATCGGTTGTCGGTTTGTTGGGGTACTGGTACAGTGGTCAAACGAACCAAGTCAGATGGGGCGACACGACCTCTAATGCATATAGGTTAGAGTGCGGGGTACGTCAGGGTGGGCTGACCTCTCCGGATCTCTTTAACGTTTATGTAAATGACCTGATCGGTGAGCTCAGGAGCACCGGCGTCGGTTGTCATATAGACGGTGTTTGTTTTAACAACTTAAGTTACGCAGATGACATGGTGCTCCTCAGCCCATCGATCAGTGGACTCAGAAAATTGCTTTCGGTTTGTGAGAGTTATGCTAACTCTCATGGCCTCAAGTACAATGTCTCGAAAACAGAAATGTTAGTTTTCAGAGCAGGAAGGGGTCCGGAGAGGATTCCCAAAGTATATTTAAATGGATTGGCGGTTCGGGTTGTGAAGAGTTTCAAATACCTTGGCCACATCGTTACCGAAGATCGCAAGGATGACCTCGACATGGAGCGGGAGAGGCGGGCATTGTCGGTTCGGTGCAATATGCTTGCGCGCAGATTTGCTAAATGCAGTAAAGATGCGAAGGGCACCCTCTTCAGAGCCTTTTGCCAGTGTTTTTACACCTGCCAGTTGTGGTACCGGTACAAGAGGGTGTCCTTCAGCACGTTAAGGGTGCAGTATAACGACGCGTATCGTATCCTTATGAACCATCCTAGGTGCTGCAGCGCGTCGGGTATGTTTGCCGAGGCGGGAATGCCCGACTTCTTTGCTGTTGTCAGGGAGCGTATATCTTCCTTTTGGGATAGATTGCGGCGCTCTGATAACAGCATTTTACAGATTGTGAGTCAGGACTTGACCAGTCCCATGACAAGACATTGGGTCTTGGTTCACCGAGACCCTAATAAAAAATGACGATATAATATACTGATTTAATAGTGTACTATTATTATAATTTTGTTTATTTTAATATTGTATTTTAATGGGTTTATTGCCTAAATAAAGAAATTTTATTATTATTATTATTATTATTATTACGTCGCAGAGGCGGTTAAAGTTTTTTAGGTTCGTTCGTCGAAAATTGTATGGGACTATCTCCTAGAGGCATAGTTCATCAAATAAAAGTGTGTGTCGAACCCCGCGCAATGTAGGGTACCGTTTTTTTTTCAAAAATAAACGCATTAAAGGTACTTTAAACGACAAAGTATTTTTTTCAGTCGGGTAGAATATTTTGTATGGAAAATCTATGTAGGTACTTTTTCAAATCCAACTGCACATCTCAATGTTGGTCGACTATTAATTCTAAACTATGAAAGCCTACTGGGCCGTAATAATTTTCCTATTAAATTGATATTATTATATCAGCTCATATACGTCCCCACCGAGGGGCTCGAGCCTACCCTGAATGAGGGCGATTAGGCCGTAGTCGACCACGCGGGCCCAGTGCGGGTTGGTCGACTACACACACAACCTTCGAGTTTCTTCGCAGGCCTGTGCAGGTTTCCTCATGATGTTTTCCTTCACCGTTAATGCAATCGGTAACGATATGTACGTAAGTTTTTGAAAAACTCATTGGTACATTGGCCGTCCAGATTTGAATCCGGTACCTCTGGTTAGATGGACCGAGTCGTTACCGGTTGAGCCACCGACGCTTCTTAATTGATAAATGCCCTACTATTTCCGATACTTTTAAGATTTTGTAAAACAGCGGTTCACATAGAGGGTAATAAGAATATGTAACTGAGAAGGTGATATGTAACTAAAACAAAAGTCATTATTAAAAAGTATATATTTAGTAAACTAATATTTAATCGGGAAAATATATCTTTGTGAACCTTAATAGTTTTGAAAGACCTATTTATCGATACTCCGCGAGTTAAGGCACAGATTACTAATTAGTTACTACGTTAAGGTAATTGAAATAATAATCACCCCCAATTTACATGTAGGCGAGGTATTTACTACGAATTGTTTTGACAGATTTCGTTCCATAACTTTATAAGATTCACAGATTTTGTATAACGATACCGAATTGCAGCTTTTTCATCGATTTGTCCTTGAGCAAAACGGTTGTGACATACCAACGGGTAGACAGACGGAGATGGCAAAACTTTGATAAGGGTTCCTAGTTTGATTATCATCATATCAGCCACAAATCGTCCACTGCTGGACAAAGGCCTCCCCCAAGGATTTCCACGACGACCGGTCCTGCGCTGCCCGCATCCATCGGCTTCCCGCGACCTTCACCAGGTCATCGGTCCACCGCGTGGGAGGCCTGCCTACGCTACGTTTTCCGGTGCGCGGTCGCCACTCGAGAACTTTACTGCCCCATCGGCCATCTGTTCTTTTTGATTACACCAATATATTTTTTTTAAATCGTTTCACAGTAGGCAAAGAAATCTTGTAACATAGTACATAGAAAAAAACATACAGTCGGACTGAGAACCACCTCCTATTTAGGGTTCCGTAGTACAACAAGGCGCCCTTATAGTTTCGTCATGTCTTTCTGTCCGTCTTTCTGTCCGCGGCCTAGCTCCTAGACTATTAGTAGTTAAGAGCTAAAATTTGGCAGATAAATATATAATAGTAACGAACTGTAAAAAAAAATGGAAAAGAAAACTTTTTAAGGGTAGGGGAGATACAAATAAAGTGGGGATGATTTTTTCCTCGTCAAATCCAGTCGTGTGATGTATCGTGGGTTAGAGCTTAAAAAATAGTTGTGAGTCTTCTCAGACCATTTTATAATTAAGGGTTCCGTTTTTGAAAAAATTGAAATTTTGTTGGAGTCAAGTGTCCCCACCCCCTAATAATTAAACCGCTGTATTTGGAAATTTGAAAATTAGATATGGACGCGATAAATGCAACTACGGAACCCTACATTGCGCGTGGCCCGACACGCACTTGGCCGGTTTTTTTTAGTTTATTTAACGAGCTCTAAGCTTGCTAATTCCTTCAAGTTATATCTAGTATGAATGGCAGCAAAAAAAATATAGATCTGTAGAGGCTTACAAACAAAACATTGGAGGAGCATTATTAAAATATATAAAAACCATCGTAAAACAAAACGAAATTTTATCACGTACATTTCCTGTTTATCACTATTTTACGCTGCTTATTTTATATTGACGTACAAAGTAGATTTTATGTTTGTTGTTTATGGCTTTGTACACGATAGAATAGTGTGATTCTAAGTGAAAATACCTTTCAAGAGAGGCTGTAACGTTTTATATCGCTCTTGTTTGCCATGTGAGAGGATTACGGCTTGCAGGCTCGTTAAATTTATGATATACAGCAAGCGTTTCTCCAACTGTTGGCAGATATAAAACTTCTTATGATTATAGGCTTCGGTATATTTGAAAATAACAGTTTTTTTTTGTTTTTTTTTAATTTACAATTGGTAAACCCTTGACAACATCTCACCTGGTGGTAAGTTTAATGTTGCCGAAGATTGAAGCGGGCTTACCAAGATTCCCCAACGCAATGGGGAACTGGCTATCTTATCTTCATGCCGGAATACACCAATGATATAAACATTGATATTTGGCGGCAAGACTTAGATAAGATGGTGGTAGCTAGCCAGGCGGGCTTAGAAAATGCCCTACCACCAACCAAACCGAGTCTTACAATTGACCCCGCCGGGAATCGAACCCGCGACCTCCTGTGTAAAGCCAATGAACTTTTCCTCTGAGCTACGGAGGCGGTTAATATATAAGATATTAATATTGTGATGTTTTTGATATATAATTCGCTATTTGAAGTGTTACAACTTAATTTAAACTTAACAAACCTCGTATCTTTTTATCTGTGGCACTGTTGATCGTAAAAACTAACGCTATAAATTAGGTACCTCAGTCCATGTGTAGGACATTGAAAATTAAAACCATCTCCGTGGCGTAATGGTTAAGTCCATTAGCTTTACATGAAGAGGTCGAGGGTTCGTTCCCGGCGGATTCTAACTTTGTAAGACTCGGTTTGGTTGGTGATAGGGCATCTTGAAGATAAAATAGCCAGTTCCCTATTGCGATGGGAAATCTTAGTAAGCCCGCCGATGCCAAGGGCTTACCAATTGTGAATAAAAGAAAAAACACCAACAGACGTGGTGTAACGCGAACATCTCTTTACTATTTAAATCGTTGGCAAATCAAAAATCAGAAATCCTATAGATGTATGTGTCTCAAGAACGCCTTATCGTCAGGTAAGATGGTGGCAAGAGCTTAACAATTGTAAATAAAAAATAAGTCCATAACGTATTTCTAGTTAATTTTAGCTCTTAAAAAGTTTGAATCTTATTTGAGACACACCGCAGAGCGCAGCAGACGTTACCTAGAATATAGTGAAGTGCATTAGCCAGCATGACTTAATGGTGGAATGTAGCAGCTGTATGCAAAAATGCAGCCGCACTGATGTATGTCGTATTTCTAATTTATGATAGCTCTTAAAAAGTTTGAGGCTTATTTGAGACACACCGCAGAGCGTAGCAGACTTTTCCTAGAATAGAGTGAAGTGCATTAGCCGGCATCACTTAATGATGGAATGTCGCAGCTGTATCCAATAATGCAGCCGCACTGACGTGTGTCGTATTTCTAATTAATGATAGCTTTTAAAAAGTTCGAAATTTATTTGAGACACACCGCAGAGCGCTGCAGAAGTTTCCTAGAATAGAGTGAAGTACATTAGCCGGCATCACTTAATGATGGAATGTCGCAGCTGCATCCAATAATGCAGCTGCACTGACGTGTGTCGTATTTCTAATTAATGATAGCTTTTAAAAAGTTCGAGACTTATTTGAGACACACCGCAGAGCGTAGCAGCCGTTTCCTAGAATAGAGTGAAGTACATTAGCCGGCATCACTTAATGATGGAATGTCGCAGCTGCATCCAATAATGCAGCCGCACTGACGTGTGTCGTATTTCTCATTAATGATAGCTCTTAAAAAGTTCGTGACTTATTTGAGACACACCGCAGAGCGCAGCAGAAATTTCCTAGAATAGAGTGAAGTGCATTAGCCGGCATCCCTTAATGATGGAATGTAGCATCTGTATCCAATAATGCAGCCACACTGACGTGTGTCGTATTTCTAATTAATGATAGCTCTTAAAAAGTTTCAGACTTATTTGAGACACACCGCCGCAGCAGAAGTTTCCTAGAATAGAGTGAAGTGCATTAGCCGGCATCACTTAATGGTGGAATGTAGCAACTGTATGCAATAATGCAGCCGCACTAATGTGTGTCGTATTTCATTGCAGAGTGTGATATATGTGAGTTTTATCCAACTTCATATAATTCCTTTGCAATGTAGTTACAGACTTTAAGTACTTAGTAGATAATAAAGATACAGATGAAATTGTTTTTATATAAATTTGTGAGAATATTTTAAAAAAGGTAGATAAGTACCAGGCAATTACCATCATTACTTGCATTACCCTAACCTGCGGAGTATCTTTAAATAGGTCTTTCAAAACTATAAAGGTTTACAAGGATAATTTTTCCGATTAATTATTAGTTTGCTCAATATAAAGTTTTTAATTATGACTTCGTTGGAGTTACATATTCTCATTACCCTCTATGTGAACCGCTATTTAACAAAATCTCATTAGTATCGGTAATAGTAGGGCATATAATCAATTTAATAGGAAAATTATTACGACTCAGTAGGTTTTCTTAGTTAAGAAGTAATAATAGTCGACCAACATTAAGATGTGCATTTCGATTTAAAAAAGTATACCTACTGTAAAGAAAACTATTCTCGTTACAAAATGAAAACTCTTTTCGCTCCGATTGTAAATCTTTTTGATGTGAAACATCTATAGCCGCACGTAAAATGGATTTCTGGCTTGGTGACGCATACATGCATATACAGTCTATATGTAGTAGTGTACTTTTATATATACAGTTTATATGTAGTAGTGTGTGTTTCACATCTGCCTGCCAGGCGTCCCGTGACGGCTCACAATTTTTTGGTTCTATTTCTTGGCTTTCACCACACACTTCACCCCACACCACACCACACACCCCACACACCACTTACTTTACAACACACACCAGACCACAAGACACCTCATACCACACCTCACATCACACCACACCACACCTAACACCACACCACACCACACACTACACCGCACACCACACCGCTTAACACTACACCGCACTCCCATAATCACACACTACACCACACCACACTACACACCCCATACACCACTCACATTACACCATACACCACAACACACCATACCACTCCACATATCACCACACCACACCACATATCACCACACCTCAGAACATACTCTACACCATATACCACACCACACCACCACACACCACACCACCACACACCACACCACATCACACCATACACCTCACCACACCACACACAGCCCACACACCATAACTTACACACCACACATCACAACACACCACACCACACACTACACCCCACACCACACCACACCATACCACACAACACACCACAACACACCACACCACACCACACACCCCACACACCACTTACTTTAAAACACACATACCACTCCACATATCACCACACCACACCACATATCACCACACCTCAGAACATACTCTACACCATATACCACACCACACCACCACACACCACACCACCACACACCACACCACATCACACCATACACCTCACCACACCACACACAGCCCACACACCATAACTTACACACCACACATCACAACACACCACACCACACACTACACCCCACACCACACCACACCATACCACACAACACACCACAACACACCACACCACACCACACCACACATCACACCACACCACACACTACACCGCACACCACACCGCACTACACTACACCACACACCACATATACTAAATACACCACTTACCACACATAACACACAGTACACATCAAGCACTGTACCACACCACACACTTCCCACACCGCACACCGAAATCACACTACACACCACATAATACACCATACATCACATCCCACTACACACCACACAGCTTACATCACTTACACCACACATTAAACACCATACACCACACCACTAACTACACCACACCCCACACCATACACCACACTACACGCCACACCACACCACACACTACACACCCACACGCTACACAACATCACCCACACATACCAGATACACCACTTACCACACATAACACACAGCACACATCAAACACTGTACCACACCACACACACTCACACTATACACCATACTCCACACCATACCACAAACAAAACCACATCACTTACCACACCACACAATACATCACATCACACTACACACCACACAGCTTACATAATTTAGAACACAAATTATACACCATACAACACACCACACCACTTACTACACCACACCACTTACTACACCACACCCCACACCATACACCACACTACACGCCACACTACACCACACACTACACACCCACACGCTACACAACATCACGCACTACACCACACCACATACCACACTACACCACACACTACACCACACACCACACCACACCACACCACTCTACACACAATACCACACCACACACCACACCACATCACACACCACACCACTCCACACACCACACCACACACAAAAACACACCACACCACATCATACACCACACAGCACACACGACATCTCATCACCCTACACCGTACACCACAAAACATCACACCACTCACCAAACCACACCACACCACACACGCCACACACACGATACACCATACACCACACACACTACACACACCACACATCATACAAACTACATACACTACACATCATACAAACCACACACACACTACACACCACACCACTTACCACACAACACCCAACACCACATCACACCACACACACATCAACAGATCCTGAGGCCCCCAATATCCCGATGTATCTATCTTCTATCTACGATTATACAGGGTGACTGGTAAGTAGTGCAAATCCTTTTATGGGGATAAACTACATCTAATTTGCAACAGAAAAAGTCATACTAACTGGGGGTCGGAAATCAATGGTTGTCGAGTTAAAGCCCATTTCATTTTTAAATTTTGTATGAAAAACGCATTTGTTCAATCAAATATTTTGTGATTTTACAAAAAAAGTTATAATACGGTTGGCGTGAAAAATACGGTAAAAACTTATTTATATGTGTTCGCGGATAACTTTGTCGTTTATGAACAGATTTTGAAGATTCTTTTTTTGCTGGAAAGGAGATCTTCCAAGGGAGGTACCATGATAAGGAAACCAGGATCTAATGATGGCATCCCAGAGAAATCTAGGGGAACCATAGTTTCCTGATTGAAGTCGTTTCTTTTGTTCAAAATTATTTACTTAACTTCGGAAAAAATAAAAGGAAGGCTTATGATTCCAGGAACTAAAACGGGGTATTCTGATTAGCAGTCTTTGTCACTTTCCACCCCCTCAACAAATTCTATACAAAAAATCACTTTAATCCATTAATCCGTTACTCCGTTGCGACGCCGCCGACATGCGCGAGCGTAGAAGACAGTTGTCCCCAGATCCCTCGGGAACTATGTCAGGATATACTTATTATCAAATTATATCATTATCCACCTCATCTCTGTGTTAAAAATTACACCAATCTATTTTATCGTTGCGATTTTAAATAAATTAACGAACAAAGAGTATTGTTTTAGATTCCCCAGGAACTGCATCGGGCTATAATATAATTTCATGAGATTAAAAGTATACTATTTCCTTCCACAGGCAACCTGCATGCAAAATTTCATCAAGATTGGTAGATGTGTTGGAGTGTGAATAGGTAACAAACAAACAAACACATTTTCAAATTTATCATATTAAGTAAGGATTTCTAAATCTTAAATAATATATAGAGCGTCGGTGGCGTAACGGTTAGGGCCACTACCTCCTGTCCGGGAGGCCGTGGTTCGAATCCTGCCACTTACCAATATCTATTCAAATAACGATTTCATATGTACGTTTATCCGACGCTCTTACGGTGAGGGAAAAATCGTGAGGAAACCTGCACACGCCTTCGAAGCAACTCGAAGCTTATGTGTAAAGTCAATCAACCCGCAATGGTCCCGCGTGATCCTCTAAGGCCTGATGGCCCTAACTCAGGGCAGGTCGAGCCCCTCGTTGGGGACGTATATGAACTGATATAATGAAATAACACATAAATTATCAAAAACCAAGTCAAATAATTATATCAATCTAGTAATAAAATTTCCTAAAAATATTAATATGAGTCAAATCCTTGAGTCGTATCAGCTCCAAAGGAGCCCATGTCGCACTTCTCGTTGCCGCGCTGGATGGCAATTGACAACCTTAGCAGCAAGTAGGACCTGGAGCGGTCGTCACATCTCCTCTCTCGAAGGCGACGGCCAATCTCCTTAATGAAGGCAAAGGCCTCTGAGGCTTCAGCAGCCGGTTGTCTCACAGACCAGCGGCACAAAGCAGTAATTTGCCTCTAAGACCGAGTACTTATTATGCTTCTTTCTCGCCGCAAATTGAGCAGCAGTACCGTACGGCTGAGGTGTGAGGCAGAAAAAAGTGGCGTCCCAAAGCAGGCACGTTCCTCTCTTCCATGGTACCTGTTTAAACCCTCCGGCCTTTTGCCATCAGATCGACTAAAGTATGGAATATTCCATCTGGCCGAGACCAGTGCCCTCCGAGTGAGGTCATTAAGGTCATGGTGACGTGAGAATCTTCACGAAACCACGACCGCAACTCAGTGCGTGATGGCCAATTGCCTCCACCGTGGACCCGCAAATACATTGATGAGGTTCACACATATTGCAGCCCAGGCGGAGAGCAACTGCCACACGCAAATAGTCGCCGTCAGAAGAGTTCCCATATCTGTGCCTCCTGGTAAAAGATACTAAACTCAACTTAAGTGTTTTTAATTGTTTTACACGATTGGAATCTGTAAAAAAAACCTATCAGCTCGTCTATGAAACACATCGCTACGTGCCATAGTTCCAGAGTTAGAGTTGTGTAAAGTAGCGTATGCTGAAAAATACATAAAAGAAGTTCACTCAAAAGTATGAATTTTTTTTTAATGTTTTAATACAACTTAAGCGCGTTTTATTATCACTGCAGCGCCATCTATTGACATTCTGCTGCTATGATTATAATGTGTGGTATGTGTAGCTAATATGGAGAAAAAGTACTCTATTGTTATTATTGTAAGTATCCATAGATCTAATTTCCCACGGGACGTCTTTAGTTTACCGGTAAAAAGAATACCCAACTATGCAATGATGGTCAAAACACCCCATCCCTATGTAAAGGTTTCATATTGTTACGTTGAGTCATTCTAAAGATACAATTTTTTGCATTCCTGTAGGAACCCTAATTTTTTTGGGATTCACAATGTCCCAGTTTTAGTTCGCGATAAGGGTATCAACGTGTAAAATTTGATTGTAATAGGTCAAGCCACATTTGCGTGGTGAGCCACTCTATAAATGAATACTTTTGATTTTCCCACGGGAACTCTTGAATTTTCTGGGATAAAAGGTATCCTATATGTTAACCCGGGCTATAAGGAACCACCATACAAAATTTCATCAAAATCGGCCTGGTAGTTTTTGCGTGATGCGCGAACATACAGACAGACAGACAGACAAACATTCTAAAAGTTGTTTTTTTGGCCTCTGTATCGTTAGTAATGACCACCACAGTTATTATTTTCCAAAAATATTTAATGTACAGACACGGCCCCGTTACAGTTTTATTATATTACTAGCTTTTGCCCGCGGCTTCGCCCACGTGGACATAGCTTTTATGACTCTTTTGAGGGTTAGTGATGCGCGAGCCGCAATCAGCTCGCAAGCGTGGACATGAGTTTTCTCCAGGTACCTCAGGAACTGTATCGGGCTATTCGGATTAGCAGTCTTTGTCACTTCCCACCCCCTCAACAAATTCGCGAAAGTAGAAAACAGTTGTCCCCAGATCCCTCGGGAACTATGTCAGGCTATACTTATTAGTAAATTATATTATTTTCCACCTCATCTCTGTGCTAAAAACCACACCAATCCATTTTTTCGTTACGATTTTAAATAAAACGAACAAAGAGTATTGTTTTAGTTTCCTCAGGAACTGCATCGGGCTATGATAATTTCCACATATAAAAGGTTGACTATTTCATTCCCAGTGATACAGGCTACCTGCATGCCAAATTTCATCAAGATTGGTAGAGGTGTTGAAGTGTGAATAGGTAACAAACAAACAAACACATTTTTACATATAATATAATAATAATAATAAAGTAAGGATTTCTAAATCTTAAATAAAATATAGAGCGTCGGTGGCAAAACGGTTAGGGTCACTACCTCCTGTCCGGAAGGCCGTGGTTCGAATCCTGCCACTTACCAATATCTATACGAATATCGATTTCATACTGGTATGTACGTTTATCCGACGCTCTTACGGTGAGAAAAACATCGTGAGGAAACCTGCACACGCCTACGAAGAAATTCGAAGCTTATGTGTGAAGTCAATCAACCCGCAATGGGCCCGCGTGATCGTCTAAGGCCAGATCGCCCTAACTCAGGGCAGTTCGAGCCCCTTCGTGGGGACGTATATAAACTGATATGATGAAATATTATCAAAAAACTAATTCAAATCATTATAGGTATCAATCTAGTAATAAAATTTCCTAACAATATTAATATGGGTCAAATCCTCGAGTCGTATCAGCTCCAAAGGAGCCCAAGACGCACTTCTCGTTGCCGCGCTGGATGGCAATAGACAATCTTAGCAGCAGGTAGGACCTCACGTCACATCTCCTCTCTCGAAGGCGAAGGCCAATCTTCTTTGTGATGGCAAAGGCCTCTAAGGGTTCAGCAGCCGGTTGTCTCACAGACCAGCGGCACAAAGCAGTAATTTGCCTCCAAGACCGAGTGCTTATTATGCTTCTTTCTCACCGCAAATTGAGCAGCAGTACCGTACGGGTGAGGAGTGAGGCAGAAAAAGTGGCTTCCCAAAGCAGACACGTTCCTCTCTGCCATAGCACCTGTTTAAACCCTCCGGCCTTTTGCCATCAGATCGCCTAAAGCCCGGTCGGCGGCTGCATCAAAGATGGAATATTCTATCTGTCCGAGACCAGTACCCTCCGAGTGAGGTCATTAAGGAATTGGTGACGTGGTAATCTTCACAAACACGACTGCAACTCAGTGGGTGATAGTCAATTGCCTCCACCGAGGACCCGCAAATACATTGATGAGGTTCACAGATATTGATATTGCAGGCGGAGAGCAACTGCCACACGCAAATAGTCGCCGTCAGAAGAGTTCCCATATCTGTGCCTCCTGTTAAAAGATGTTAAGCTCGATTTATGTGTTTTTATTTTTTTACACGATTGGAATCTGTAAAAATATACCTCTCTGTTCGTATTTGAAACACATCGCTACGTACCATAGTTCCAGAGTTTAAAGTAGCGTATGCTGAAAAATACATAAAAGAAATCCACTCAAAAGTATGAAATAATATTGTAATGTTTTAATACAACTTAAGCGCGTTTTATTATTCCTGCAGTGCCATCTATTGACATTCTGCTACTATGATTATATTGTTTGGTATGTGTAGCTAATATACAGAAAAAAGTTCTCTATTGTTATTATTGTAAGTATCGATAGATAATTTCCCACGGGACCTCCTTAGTTTTCCGGGATAAAGAGTACCCGACTATACAATGATGGTCAAAACACCCCATCCCAATGTAAAGGTTTCATATTTTTACGTTGAGTCATTCTAAAGATACAGTTTTTTGCATTCTTGTAGGAACCCTAATTTTTTTGGGATTCACAATGTCCCATTTTTAGTTCGCGATAAGGGTATCAACGTGTAAAATTTAAATGTAATAGGTCAAGCCACATTTGCATGGTCAGCTATTCTATAAATGAATACTTTTGATTTTCCCACGGGAACTCTTGAATTTTCTGGGATAAAAAGTATCCTATATGTTAACCCGGGCTATAAGGAACCACCATACAAAATTTCATCAAAATCGGCCTGGTAGTTTTTGCGTGATGCGCGAACATACAGACAGACAGACAGACAGACAGACAGACAAAAATTCCAAAAGTTGTTGTTTTGGCCTCTGTATCGTTAGTAATGTCCACCACAGTTATTATTTTCCAAAAATATTTCATGTACAGACGCGGCCCCGTTACAGTTTTATTATATTATAATAGATAATAGATAGGTTATCATTATCCGCACACCGGAAAACGTAGCGTAGGAAGCCCTGCCACACGGTGGACCGACGACCTAAAAAAGGTCACGGGAAGCCTCTGGATGCGGGCAGCGCGGACCGGTCGTCGTGAAAATCTCCTTGGGGGTAGCCTTTATCCAGCAGTGGACATCTTTCAGCTAACATGACGATGATGATTATCATAACCGTACTTATTTATTGGTAAAAAAATATTCGCACGTTGCTCACTGTTGTCTCATAATTATACTATATTATTCATTTAACAGCCTCCGTGGGCCATTTAGCCCATTCGCTTCACACCAGGAGGTCGTGGGTTCGATTCCCGGTGGGGTCAACTTTTAAGACCCGGTTTGTGTGATGGTAGGGCATTTTCTAAGCCCGCCTGGCTAGCTACCACCATCTTATCTAAGTCTTGCCGCCAAACATCAGTGTTAACAACATTGATGTGTTCCGGCTTGAAGATAAGATATTCAGTTCTATCATTGCGTTGGGGAATCTTGGTAAGCCCGCTTCCATCTTCGGCATCATCGTCACTTACCATTAGGTGAGATGATGTCAAGGGCTTACCAATTATGAATAAAAAATTAAAAAAAGTTCTTAAAGCCACCTATTAGGCATCTGATACAACTTACCTGATACGACTGCCATCTAGTGATAAAAACTGGCACCAACGGCTTTGCGTGCCTTGTTGGGCACGGGTGGTTAAAAAAGTGTCACTTGTTTACAATAAAATCCATTTAGTTATTGACCGTGCTTCATGGCAGTTTACCTGCGTAATCGACATAACCACGTTGCACTGAGCTACGATCGAGTAATGTCTATTGAAACTTGAAACTTCTTCATGTACTTTGACATTAAAGCATTTTTGATTATTTGTCTATTTATTGTACATTTTACGGAGAATAATAACGTTTCCATATGTATAAACCAATACCAAAGTATATATATTAGTACTAACATACAGTATGGACACTCCCTGCCGCTCTCTAGATTGCAACCTCACCCCCTCGTCACCCAGATTGATACAGATTGGTTACAGTTTGGTTGTCGAACGTATAGAATTTCACCGCCATTTAGTTTGTTTCGCCATTCGTTTTTTGGAATGTCATTTCTGGCCGGTTGTATGCAGTACGACCGAGTAATATCTATTCAAACTTAAAACTTCTTCATGTACTTTGACGTTTAAGAATTTTTATTTATTTGTCTATTTATTGTACACTAACTTTTTCCCGCGGCTTCGCCCGCGTGGACATCGTTTTTGTGACTGACTTAGATGGTGCGCAGTGCGCGAGCCGCAAGCGGGAACTATGTCAGGATATGCTATTAGTAAATCGTGTCATTTCCCACCCCCTCAACCATCTCGGTACAAAAAATCACACAATCTATTGTTACGTTGCGATGTTAAAGAAATTAACCAAAAAAGATTATATTTCAGTTCCCTCGGGAATGGCATCGGGCTATGATATTTATACGGGATAAAAAGTAGCCTATGTCCTTCCTTGTGACACAGGCTATCTGCATGCCAAATTTCATTAAGATTGGTCAAGGCTTGGAAGCGTGAAAAAGTAACAAACAAACAAATAAACACATTTTCACATTTATAATATTATTAGTAAGGATTTTACGGCGAATAATAATGATTCCTTATATGTATAAACCAATACACTGATTTAAACGTGATTATAAAATTACTGGAAATCCCCTGTTACACATTTATACCTCTAAACTTCAGTTGTCGACTATCAGCAATACAAAAGGTCCAAACTTTCGAATCAAATCTAATTTCAACCCAATGACTTATATAGTACTATCTGTTTCAACCTTAAATTGTTGCAATAAAGCTGAACCGGTGCCTTTCCAATGCACAGCAACAACTGTCAGTTTGTCATAGTTTTTTTTTTTTTGTATAACTATGTTTTGAATAAAAGCATTTATCTATCTATCTAAATTCAAAGTTTCGTACCAAGTAGTTAATAAGTCCCACTCAGTCAATAAAATATCAGTCACATACTACCAACAAACAGGTACTTAATGAAGCGCTGCTTGTGTGTCCTAAATTTATTCCTTCCATAATAATATGTACAGTCAACGACAATAATAATTAAGTTATCAGTGAGCAACAGAACCACGGATCTAAAATTACTCTATTGCGCGTACAAGATGATTTTTAAACGGCAGATAACGACATTTCCACATTTTAATATATGAGTAAGTAGGTTTAGAGTGTCAGTGGCGTAACGATAAGGGTGTAGTCAAAGTATATATATGTATTAGTACTAACATACAGTATGGACACTCCCTGTCGCTCCCTAGATTGCGACCTCACCCCCTCGTCACCCAGAATGATAAAAATTGGTTACAGTTTGGTTGTCGAACGTATAGGTATTTGCCGCCATTTTGTTTGTTCCGACATTCCTTTTTTGAAATGTCATTTCTGGCCCGTTGTATGAAGTGTCCAGGGTGTGGTGTAGTCCAGGAGATCGTTGTTCGAATCCTGCCACGTACCAATGTGTTTTCGAATTTCGATTTCATATGTACGTTTCTCTGACGCTTTTAGGTTGAAGGAAAGTATCGTTAGGAAACCTGCACACGCCTGCGAAGAAACTGAGAGGTTGTGTGTGAAGTTGACCAACCCGCACTGGGCCCGCGTGGTCGACTAAGGCCCGATTTTCCTTATTCATGGTAGGCTAGAGCCCCTCAGTGGGAACGTATAAGAGCTGATATGATGAATGTGGGTTAAATGTGCGGCCTCAACTCTCTCCTGACTCGCGTCGAATCCAGCACTAGAAAAAAAGTCTTTGGGAGGCATGGGTAAGTACCAGGGTCTAAATTAATAAAAAAAATATGAACACCACTAGCCTTAATAAATACGACGAAAAATAAATAAAAAGGTGTGAGGTTGTATGAAGTAAGGAATTTGAAAAACTAAAACACGTCAAAATTTGAAGACATTGGAAAAACAATTAAAAAATAAAATAATACAATCTGAAAATAAACATTTTCTGTTACATCACAAATGTTACAACTATTGTTCTACCATTTTTCTTTTTAACACTTAAAAAAGTTTATCTAAAAGAGGTAAAACAAATTTGTTAAGTTTTTTTTTCATTCACAATTGGTAAGCCCTTTATCATCGAAAACCATAAATTAAACGTAGTTGTTAAATTCAAAGCTTTTAGGGTACCGTACCCAAAGGGTAAAAACGGGACCCAATTACTAAGACTCCGCATTCCGTCCGTCTGTCTGTCTGTCTGTCCGTCTGTCACCAGGCTTTATTTCATGAACCGTTATAGCTAGACAGTTGAAATGTTCACAGATGGTGTATTTCTGTTGCCGCTATAACAACAAATATTAAAAAAATTAAAAAGTGAAAAAATAAATGGGGACTCGTACAAAAAACGTGTTTTATTTTTTAAACATGAAGAAACTAGCGCCATCTAGTATGATGGTACGGAACCCTATGTGTGCGGTTCTTACTCGCACTTGGCCGGTTTGATACGTCTTGTCTTTCATGGATCCAGTATTCAAGAAAAATATACTCCATACTGCAGCGCGTCAGGCATGTTCGCCGAGGCCAGGGTCCCGGACTTGCCATCATGAGGAGTAGGACAGTCTTTTTTTAAACGTTATTAAAGGCAGCATTTATCAAAAATGCAGCTAATTCAGCGAACGAACTATACAATAAAGTTTTAGTTTTGTACCTTGAGATTTCTCCCCGTTATACTTTTTTAAAGACAGTACTTAGGTGCACTATTAAATGGGTATGTTTCAATTAGAGTGATAGTATTACTACAGTATAACAATATAGTGGCTTACAGTAGCGCAAACAATGTACTTACGCAGAGCAACGGAAGGGTACTTGCGGGGCAGCGGGCGGCGGGGCACTACAGACTAGTATGCTAGTACAGTGAACAGCACATGCAGTTGGACATAATGGCCTTGAAAATGTTCGAAGTTGAACAGAGCGACTGCGAAAAAGAGATAGTAATTGTTTTCTTCGCATTGTTTTCAATCTGCGCTGCGCTTACCGCTGGCCGGTGCGGGTAGGCGGGGTCGGGGGAGATCGCGTTCGTCCGAAGATTTTACATACATACTTATTGATGGAAATTCCGATTTATTTGTGAAAAAGACCAGACTTTTAAGAATAAAATATTATAGGTAGTGGTAAGGTTTGTTTATTTGTAGGGGGTTAAACTTTAGAATTATTGAACCGAATCTAAAATTCTTTAACCGCCTCCGGGGCGTAATGGATAGGTAGTCTATTCGCTTCACACCAGGAGGTCGCGGGTTCGATTCCCGGTGGGGTCAACTTGTAAGACTCGGTTTGGTTGGTGGTAGGGCATTTTCTAAGCCCGCCTGGCTAGCTACCACCATCTTATCTAAGTCTTGCCGATAGACATCAGTATTAACAACATTGATGTGTTCCGGCTTGAAGATAAGATAGCCCGTTCTCCATTGTGTTGGGGAATCTAGGTAAGCCCGCTTCCATCTTCGGCATCATCGTCACTCACCATCAGGTGAGATGATGCCAAGGGCTTACCAATTGTGAATTTAAAAAAAAGCAGTGAAGAATGAGACGGTGTACGCTCACAAGTTTACAATAAATGCTATCTAATATCTATGCGACTGGACTTGGACTGACAAACGTAGTAAGTATTGGTGACTTATATTCTCTTTGGACGGGACGAGAACGAAGTGTATTATATTCTCTTTGACTGAGACGGATGAGTGAGTGACTTTAATATACTGGCAGTGTTGCCGTTAGGACAATATTGTTTGTGGTTATTAAAATGAAAAAGTGGCCAATTTTGTAATAAGGATGTGGGTTTAATTAAAACAGTATCTAATACATGTAGAAAAAAAATTGTAGGTCTGCAATGGCATCTGGTAATTCTGAAATCTCTACGTCAACGTCAATCGATCTGTGATGATGATGTAGATGGGGTTTCAATTTTTTTGATTGCTTTGTCCGCTTCTGTAAATATGTTTAAAACTTCAGGTGGCAAAACATAGTCGTGGCATTTTTATTATTTATTTTTATTGACTTTTAATCATAATTATGGAATTAAGTGTTAATACACACATTTTGTTTCATAATTTATTTTTCAGTGTGTTCATGACACTTAACTACTTACTTCCGCATTAGAGTGAGGAAGACAAGACCGCAGTAACTAGGTCAAATATTTGGTCAACTGTAAACAGAAATTATCAAAAACATAATTACCAAAAGTAGCTAGAATCGTTTGGTTAGCTAAAATTATTTTTGGCTAAACCGTTATAAATATGCTAGATCTAGCCACAAAGTGGCTAAAACGGCAACACTGCTTGCTAGCTCGTGTCACTACGCGGATGCTTGGTTTATTAGATCTGTGGCGGATGCTTTGTAAGGGGCGTGGCTTATGATTTGTCAAAAGCACAGATCTGTGGTCATAAGTTTGTGTGAATTCGTTATTGGTCTTAAATAGACGCTTATTTAGAAAAGAATGTCGATTGGTATATTTTCGTAAAGATGATGAATTCTACCAATCACCGAAGTGTGCGAGTGTTCAACTGTTAAAAATCGGTCGTAGTTATATGTGTGTATACTGTCCATCGCCACGTGCTGGCCACTGTACCTACGCCGGTGGAGGCCTCGTGCGACATCAAAGACGTTGCGCTACTGTAAGCCCTATCGTAATACTGTGGTATTACTAAATATTAACACGAAATAATATTTTAAATACAGTTACAATAAACACTCCAGTTCTCTCATTTCCGACATTCCTGTTTGGCCCAATTATGTACTATATTTTATGTTACAAATTGTTTCTGTTTCCCTTCGCTCGCTCACCCTAATGGTAAAGACGCGTGCATAAATCTCTGACCGTAATTATTTTGCCGTGAGCTTATGTAGTTAGTGTAAAAGCCACCTTAGCTTTCCAACTGCTCTCAAATGAGGGTACTTACTGTTTTTTTGTGTATCTATGTATCTCTGTTCCTATAGCTAAACATATAAGTTTGATTGAGTCGGTGGCTCAGTGGTTAGTGCTCTTGACTACTGATCCAAGAGTTGTGGGTTCGATCCCCACCCAGGGCAAACATTTGTGTGATGAGCAGATTTGTTTGCTCTGTGTCTGGGTGTTAAATATCTATATATGTATGTATTTAAACGTATATAAGTATGTATATCAGTTTCTGGTTCCCATAAAACAGGGAATCCTACTTTGGGGCCAGATGCCCATTTGTGATTTGTCCCAGAATATTTATTTATTATTTATTTAAGTAAAATGGCTTGATAGATCTTGGGTAGTGACGACGACGAGTCGTTAGATTTAATTTATAAGCAGTCAGGAGTTTGTTTATCGTGATTAAAATTTGAAGAATTCGACTGCTGTAAATGCTGCACTGTGTTAAAAACCAAGTTTTTATTACTTTGATTTTTATTATTAAGGAAAGAAGACATAAACATGTTATTATTATTATTATTATTAATCATTGTTTATTAAGACAACTAGTACAATCCATTTTTGTTAGTAAGTTGTTTATAACTTACACATTTCATAAACACGCATTGTCGCTGTTTTTATTTTAACAAGTTTTACGCCTAAACGATTAACCGATTTCGGTAAAATTTGCATAAAGCTAAAATAAATATTGGAAAATAATGTAGAATATTTTTTATTAAAAAAATGCATAATTCTGAGGATCTGAGAAAAACTGAAGTCAACGCTCGGGACCCGCCTGCTGCTCGCGCAAAGCGCAGCTTTGTATACACTCATAAAAACTATCCACGTGGGCGAAGCTGCGAGCTAAAGCTAGTGTTATATAAATATCATCAAAATAAAAATTCTTAGTCACAGGCAGCGCACGTCCTTGAGGTAAATAAGGGCACCGGATTGAGCGGTAAACCAAAGATGGTTTAAACACTATAACCGAAGTTTTAATTAAAATATTATAAAAATTAAGAGCGTCGGTGGCGTAATGACAAGGGCCGCTACCTCCTGTCCGGGAGAATCCTGCCACGTAACAATGTGTTTTCGAATTTCGATTTCATATGTACGTTTATCCGACGCTCTTACGGTGAAGGAAAACATCGTGAGGGAACCTGCACACGCCTGCGAAGAAACTCGAAGGTTGTGTGTGAAGTCGACCAATCCGCACTGGGCCCGCGTGGTTGACTAGACTTGAGCCCCTTGGTGGGGACGTATATGAGCTGATATCACCCCGACTACTTGGTCGACGACGATCCGCAAGGATCTGAACAATCATAACCTGACGGAAGCCACAGCGCTAAACAGACCTACCTACAGAAGAATGACCAGAAGGGCCGACCCCAATTAGAGATGGGAGAAGGTCGCGAAAGAAGAAGAAGATAGCTGATATGATGATAATTATAAAAAATATTTATCATAATTATACTGTAGCGACACACTAGCTTGCATTGTACTGTCAGCATTTTTGTATGGGCGAACCCCCCGCTTCCCGTTGCGACTTCAGTCGCCTCCAAGTTACTGTACTAAGCAGCCACACTCAATGTAATAAAATTAAATCAAATAAAATATAAATTTAATCCTGGAATAACTGACATTTAATTAGCAATCTTCTGATTAGGACAATTAAATAATGATATAAACAAAGATCATTAAAGTGGTGACCCGCGTTTGAACTAAACTATCCGTGAACCAGTAAATTTTTGTTCCTACGGATTACGTTGTGTATAGTGAAAAATGTCTACGGATCCTGCTGCTGTAACACCGCCGGCCGCCGCATCCACCGGGGTTCCCGACCTGGCCTCCATTACCGTCTCATCGTGGATTCCTGAATTTTGGGTCCACCAACCGAGGGTATGGTTTATACGGACGGAGGCAATACTGGGCCCGCAGAAACTTGGAGACGGCTCAAAATTTGACCTTGTCGTATCAAAATTAGGCGCTGACGTCATTGGACAGATCACCGATTTTCTTGTGAATCCGCCAGAAACCAAAAAATATGAAGCTCTGAAAAGCTTACTTACGCTATTTGAAGATTCAAAAAATCGACAAATAGAGAAATTAATTAGTGAAATGGAGTTGGGCGATCAAAAACCCTCTCAGCTCCTGAGTAGAATGAAAGAGCTCGCCCGCGACAAGGTTCCCGATGACACCCTCAGAGTTCTTTGGCAAAACCTGCTTCCACCCACGGTCCGTGCTTTACTTACGGTTACGGAGAACCGTGACCTTGAAAAGCTTTCGGTCGTAGCTGACGATGTATACGAAGCGACGAAACTAGGCACCGTGGCAGCCGTACAACAGCAACCCCGTGCCTCAACTTCTTCAGAGACATCCATCCTAGCTGAAATAGCAAAGCTTAGCGCACGTTTTGACCAACTGGAAAGGCGTGCTACAGATAATAGATCACGTAGCCAAAATCGCCAACCTCGAACGACCAAGAGAAGAAGTAATTCACGACCTGCATCAAGTAAACCGGATTGGCTTTGTTTTTACCATTTCCGCTATGAAAAAAAGCTCGAGACTGCGTAAAACCTTGCGCGTGGGATGAGAAACCGGAAAACTAGAGAAGGTGCAGCCAGCGGCGGAAATCTGCACCATCACTCCAGCCCACCGCCTCTGTGTATCCGACGTGAATAGCGGTTTAAACTTTTTAGTGGATACAGGTGCTAATGTTTCGGTTATACCAGTGATAAGTGTAGTTATAAGCTGTACGCAGCAAACGGTACGGAAATATTAACCTATGGTGTTAAGTCCCTAGTGCTGAATTTAAAACTACGTCGCAGTTTTCGTTGGGAATTTGTAGTTGCAGATGTTAAACAACCTATCCTTGGAGCAGACTTTTTGAGTTATCACAAACTTTTGGTAGATGTCAGCGCGAAAAAGCTGATCGATCAAGTGACCGACCTAAATGTTAAAGTTTCAGTTGTAAATAGTTGTACTCCATCTGTAAAAACTTTAGATTGTAATCAGCCTTACTATGATGTAATTTCCGAGTTTCCCGAAATTACTAGGCCCACATCTTTCAATGACCCTCCCAAACATTCAGTCTGTCATCATATTGAGACAACCGGACCACCGGTATATGCCCGAGCAAGGCCATTACCACCCGACCGGTATGCTAAAGTTAAAGAAGAGTTCAGGGTCATGCAAGAGATGGGAATATGTAGGCCTAGTAAAGGTTCCTGGGCTAGTCCTTTACATGTTGTACCGAAGAAAAATGGTGAAATAAGACCGTGCGGCGATTACAGGAGACTCAATGCTATTACTAAGCCGGACCGTTATCCCGTGCCACGATTACAAGACTTTACCTATGTACTGGCGAACAAAAAGATATTTACTCGGTTAGATGTTAATAGAGCGTACCATTTTATACCAATCCATCCAGATGACATTGAAAAGACAGCCATTATTACACCTTTTGGCCTTTTCGAATTTACTAGAATGAGTTTTGGTTTGCGCAACGCCGCACAAACTTTTCAAAGATTTATCAACTCGACTGTACTGGAAGGACTAGATTTTTTATTCGCATATATTGATGACGTAATCATCGCTAGCGAGAGTGAAGAACAACATAGAGAACATTTAAAAACTGTTTTTGAAAGATTAAAAAAGTTTGGATTAACAATTAATATTTCAAAATGTACATTTGGTCAAACTAAAGTTGACTTTTTAGGCTTTGAGGTTTCGAATAAAGGTATTAAACCTTTAAAGTCGCGAGTACAAGCAATTTTTAATTTTCCAAAACCAGAAAACGTTTTAGAATTGCGTAGATTTTTGGGAATGGTGAACTTTTATCGTTCACATATTCCGAGGGCAGTAGAGTCGCAAATAGAACTCAATAAGTTCATACATCATTCCAAGAAAAACGATAAGACTAAAGTACAATGGGACGAAAAAGCGAACACTGCATTCGAGCAATGTAAGCTTAGCCTACAACAGGCGGTTACATTGACACATCCCCGCGGCGATGTACCTATCTCACTTATGTGTGACGCGTCAGACACTTGCGTAGGCGCAGTTCTCCAACAGCAAATTGATGGGAAATGGGAGCCGTTAGGATATTTTTCTAAAAAGCTTTCTGATTCGCAAAGAAAATACTGTACTTATGATCGTGAACTTTTAGCGATTTACATGGCGATTCAATACTTTAGAAAGTTGTTTGAAGGTCGAGAACTTATTGTATTTACTGACCATAAACCATTGACCTACGTTTTTTCGAAATTGAACAGTAATTCAGAAACGCCAACTCGTACTAGACATTTGCTATATATTAGTGAATTCACAACGGACATTCGACACTTAAGTGGTACACAGAACATAGTTGCTGACTCGTTATCACGTGTAGCAGAAATACATTGCCCGACAGCCATCGACTTCGCAGAACTAGCTGTGGCACAGGAAACTGACGACTACATTACACGAGTGTCAAATGACTGTAATACAAACAGCAAAGTTGTCATTAAAAGAGTAAGTAGTCCGATTATAGGTAAATTCATTTACTGTGAAATGTCTACTGATTAACTAGGTGTTGGTCACGCAAATGTATTGTTTAGACTACGTAGTACCTACTTACCTAGTGACCTAGGGCCGAGTTAATAAAAATCTTGTTATGCTAAAAATTCAGTACAAACTGATCACTTGTACATTTTGCCATAACGACATTTTTTAGTCTAATCTCTAAATTTTGTAATTTCTGACCTGATTTGTTACATTTACTTATAAAACGAAGACATAACTTACATTTACTTTGTATCGAGTCGGTTCATTACATTATAATATTATTTGCTTCAAACTTGACCAAGCACTCATGTAATCGAACACCTAGCGATAAGCGCATGTTTGCATTTTGATGATATGTAACATTCGTTTTACTTTCAGAGTAATTGATACTTACTTACAGAGTGTACCTATTTAGTTTAGAGTTAAAATTTGATATGCAGTTGAATAATGAGTTGTATGTTCCTTAATTTAAAAAAAATAATATTTTTTTTGAAAAAGGGGGAGGAATATTGTAGCGACACACTAGCTTGCATTGTACTGTCAGCATTTTTGTATGGGCGAACCCCCCGCTTCCCGTTGCGACTTCAGTCGCCTCCAAGTTACTGTACTAAGCAGCCACACTCAATGTAATAAAATTAAATCAAATAAAATATAAATTTAATCCTGGAATAACTGACATTTAATTAGCAATCTTCTGATTAGGACAATTAAATAATGATATAAACAAAGATCATTAAAATACCTAGTGTTCATTTACAATACGGAACCATAAAAATGGTTTCCTAACCAAATAGCATCGAACAAAGACGGCTCATGGCTCACCGTCTCACCGCGGGGTCGACAGTATAATTTCCCCGCGGGCCCACCACCGCACCGACGCCTTAACGCAAGATCTATTAGATTTACAGAACAAGGGTGTTGAGGCGGGAAAGTGTGACAGTCAGGGAATTTAAGCCGGTTCAAACAATTCTAAATTCTGCTACAGTTTGTGCTGGGTACTATTATTTTTTTTGAAGTGAAAACTTCTTTAGGTGCGTTGAGCATTTTTAAGATAGGTAAATACCATTGAACTCGCAACACTCAAATGTGAAGTAACCGACACCGTACCAGGTATACTCGGAGGATCAAAACTTATAAAAAAAAATTTGAGATCGGAAAAAAACATTGAACTCGCGACACTGTAATGTGATGTAACGTAACCGACACCGTACCAGGAACACTCGGAGGGTCAAAGCTTATAAAACTGTTAACTGTTTTCACTTCTGTCGGCAACCCCGGAGTGGTTAGGTTTTTTTGTGTAAAGCGTTTTTGTAACGCACGCGATCAATGCACCTTTTCGTACATGTTTCAGTCAGACATTCTGAGGACATCTTCATCATATCAGCCGAAGGACGTCCACTTGACTGCTGGACATAGACCACCCCAAAGGATTTCCATGACGACCGGTTCTGCGCTGCTCGCATCCAGCGGCTTCCCGCGACCTTCATCGTATCATCGGTCCACCGAGTGGGAGGCCTGCCCACGCTATGTCTTCCGGTGCGCGGTTGCCACTCGAGGACTTTACTGCCTCAGCGGCCATCTGTTCTACGAGCTATGTGCCCCGCCCACTGCCGCTAAAGTTTAACAATTCTGAGAGCTATGTCGGTTACTTTGGTTCTCATTGTAAAATGCAAAAAAATAACTTTTCGAGTGTTTGTATGTATGTTTTTTTAAATTTATTTCTTGGGCACGCTTTGTAGGCAAAACGGCTTGATGGATTTTGGAGTGCGAGATGTCATTAGATTTGTCTTGATCCCGTGAGTGGCATAGGGTACATTTTACCCGACTGGCCAAAAAAGAGGGGATAAATTTTATGCAGTCGGGTTTTTATTAATTTTTAATAAATTCTTAATTTTCTACTTAGCTTTCTTAAGTGTGTGCTATGTGGGTGACTAAGAAAGTTTGGAGATACGGCGATTTTAAAAATAGAACCTACATGAATTGCACCTTTTTAAAATCCTCATTTATTTGAAAATGGAATGCCATAAATCATTTGACTAAATATTACAAAATAAAAATGTCACTTTAATTTATTAATTGTGATTCCCGCGTTTTTTTAAATTTACCGCGTATTACAATGGAATTCGAACTTGAACATTTTCGTGCAATGATGTTGTATGATTTTAAAGTTGGTTTGAGTGAAACCGAGTGCCAAAATAGACTTTTGTCTGCATTTGGCGACCTTGCACCATCCCGTGCAACAATTTTTAGATGGTTTTCACAATTTAAACAGGGAAAACTTTCTTTGAAAGATGATGACAGAAGTGGCCGTCCTGCTACTTCTGTAACTAAACAAAACGTCGAAGCGGTAAGGGAAATTTTGCTTGAAGACCCAAAAACAACCTACAAGGAGAAAGAAGAAACCCTACAGATTTCATCGCCGGTAATCAATGAAATTTTACATGCTCATCTTCAAGTAAGGAAGCTTTGTTCGCGATGGGTTCCTCATGCTTTGACAGTCGAACAAAACAAGCTCGCGTGACCTGGAGCCGGGAAATACTTCAAAAATTTGAAAATGGAGAGGGACGTAATATATTTAATATTATTACTGGAGACGAGAGTTGGATCTACCAATATGACCCGCTCACTAAGCGGCAGTCGATGGTTTGGGTCTTTCCGTATGAAGAGTCTCCGCGGAAAGTTAAACGAGGACACAGCGTGGGGAAGAAAATGGTGGCAACATCTTTTAGTGCGAGTGGTCATGTAGCAACAATTTCTTTAGAAAATCAACAAACTGTTAATGCTCAACGGTACAGCGAAGTGTGGTTACTAATTGTGTTTGACGCGTAACGGCAAAAGCGTCCAAAAACATGTTTCTGAGGGCTTTTTTTGCATCATGACAATGCATCACCGCACAAAGCCAAAATTACCCAAGAGATTTTGAAGACCTCAGAAATTCAACAAATGAGCCACCCGCCTTACAGCCCCGATCTAGCTCCGTGCGACTTCTTTCTCTTCCCGAAAGTGAAGCTTGGACTCCGCGGTGTTCATTTTCATAGCCCTGAGGATGCTCGGAATGCTTTCATAGTAGCCGTTGAGGACCTCCCGAAGGAAGAGTACCGCCAGTGCTATAAATCTTGGTATAGACGAATGAATCGTTGTATAGAGACTAATGGAGAGTATTTTAAAAAACTGTAATAAAAAAAATACTCCCAAGCCAAAACTTTTTTTCGTATCTCAAAACTTTCCTAGTCACTTAACGTACCCATGCAAAGAAATCCCACTTGCGTGACGAAAACACTTATTTAATTTTATTTATTTATTTTATTTACACTCATAGTACACCAAAAAACAATTTCGAAAGCAAATACTTAGGGATATTGTATATAATGTACAGTAGGGGGTCTTAATACTTAGAGCAATCTCTTCCAGATAACCTTCCGTTACAGGAAAGCACGAAATACTTAATTTTATATTACATTACATGTATAGAGACTATGTATGTTGTCAAGGGTTTACAAATTGTGAATAAAAAAAAATAACAATATTAATTTTACTTATTTTGACAATAACATATTTTGAACTTGTTGTTTATACTACACTCGCTTAGTCAGCATCTAGCTTGTAGTATCACACCTATGACACTACCAACCATGAAAAAAAAGTTAATAGCTACACTTGTTTTTTTTTATTCACAATTGGCAAGCCCTTTGCATCATCTCACCTGATGGTAAGTGACGATTATGCCGAAGATGGAAGTGGCCTTACCAAGAACACAATGGAGATCTGGCTATCCAATCTTCAAGCTGGAACACATCAATGCTGTTAAGTCTGATGTTAGGTGGGAAGATTAGACAAGATGGTGCACGGCTTAACGATTGCCATCTACATATAGTAATATCAACCAAGACCAACAGTTTAACGTGCCTTGCGAAGCACGGAAACGGTCGAACAAAATCTACTAACGGTCAAACCCATCCCGATTAACGTCTTTTACACGGCTTAACGACTGTTATCTAGTAATATGAATCTTGGTAAGCCCGCTTCTATCTTCGGCATCATCGTCACTTACCATCAGGTGAGGTGATGCCAAGGGCTTACCAATTGTGAATAAAAAAAAACAACCGAGACCAACAGTTTAACGTGCCTTGCGAAGCACGGAAACGGTCGAACAAAATTCACTAACGGTCAAACCCACCCAAGTTATGACCGTTAACCTGCATGATCTAACCAACCACATAAATCTCACTGAACTACGACCGCTCTTCAAAAAAAAAAAATTATTCTTCTGTAATTACCTTATTCCCATTTTGTAATCAAATCTCTCAGCGCGCGTGCTAGGTGTACGAGTATAAGCGATACTCTGTCAAATGTTAAATTAACACATACATACATACCTAATCGATAATAACAGGAGGATTTAAAAAAAAATACTTCGCAATATCCGTAGGTATTCCCAAAAAGGTTTCGGAGCCGAAAGTTTGTCATGGTGTGTGACCAGCCTGAAAAGTTAAAGTACCTAGACAAGGGCAAAGAGTTTAAAGTTATGGACGAGTGCTTTAATGATACCTACTTTAATAATTTTCTTAAGTAAGATTTATTTGCGAACTACAATTTATGTAAAATATCGCTATCTTACTAGTTTACACACTATAGTCAGTACATATCAGCCGAAAGATGTCCACTGCTGGACAAAGGCCTCCCCCAATGATTTCCACGTCGACCGGTGCTGCGCTGCCCGCATCCAGCGGCTTCCCGCGACCTTCACCAGGTTGTAGGTTCACCCTGTAGGACGCCTACCTATTCTACGTCATCCGGTACACGGTCGCCGCTCAAGAACTTAACTACCCCAATGGCCATCTGTTCTACGAGCTATGTGCCCTGCCCACTGCCACGATTAACGATTCTGTGAGCTATGTTAGTTACTTTGGTTGTCCTACGGATCCTCCGAAGCATAGCTCGGTCCATCGTCACCCTTTGAGTGACTTTGAGCCTTCTTATGAGGCCTATAACTGGCAAAACTTTAATAGTGTTGTCCTTTAATTATGCATCACAATAAGAAAGTGTTCAATTTTTGAAGTAAAAATACCATAAACACTCGAGGAAAACACCTAAAACACCCCACTTTGGTTAAATAAGCAATAATACATTTTTCGAGGCCCATATTTTTCCATTAACATTTTTATTGCGTGGCGTGTTGCCAATCTATCTAATGAGGACCATTGTTAGTGTTGCTAACCAAAATAAATGTCTGTGCAGGTGTAGCGGTTTATATGAACGCTGCACGCTATCTAATCCGATTGTTCATTGAGTGAGATCCATAATGTCAATAAAAAACCGGCAACTGCGAGTCGAACTCGCGCACTATTATCTTCTTAATATATATAAATCTCGTGTCACAATGTTTGTCCTCAATGGACTCCTAAACCACTTAACCGATTATAATAAAATTCGCACACCATGTGCAGTTCGATCCAACTTGAGAGATAGGATAGGGTAGGGTAGTGTAGGGTAGGGTAGTGTAGGGTAGGGTAGGGTAGGGTAGTGTAGTGTAGGGTAGTGTAGAGTAGTGTAGGGTAGGGTAGTGTAGTGTATGTAGGGTAGGGTAGGGTAGTGTAGGGTAGGGTAGTGTAGTGTAGTGTAGTGTAGGGTAGGGTAGGGTAGGGTAGTGTAGTGTATGTAGGGTAGGGTAGGGTAGTGTAGGGTAGGGTAGTGTAGTGTAGTGTAGGGTAGGGCAGGGCAGTGTATTGTAATGTAAGGCGGTACGAAGTTCGCCGGGACAGCTACACTCTAAGAAATTTCTAAACGCTGTGACAAAAAACCTTTAACTGATGGGAGTCGTCTAAAGAACTCGAACCCAGCGACACAGCCAATTTAGACGCTTGCAGATCTACAAACGTTGTCACCTCGTATAAGTTCTTCAAAATTAATATTTAAACGCAGTGACAACAAAACATTAACACATGGGAGTCGTCTAAAGAACTTGAACCCAGCTACAAAGCTAATTTAAACGCTTCCAAAACCCGGCGATTGTCGACACGTCTACGGTGGTATGTCCCTATCACAAAGTGACTTTATCGCTGCGTTTAAGGTGGTATGTCCCTTTCACAAAGGTACCTTGTCGCTTTGTTTCAGGTGATATGTCTCTATCACAAAGTGACTTTATCGCTGCGTTTAAGGTGGTATGTCCCTTTCACAAAGGTACCTTGTCGCTTTGTTTCAGGTGATATGTCACTATCACAAAGGTACCTAGTCGCTGCATCTAAGGTGATATTGCCCTATCACAAAGGTGCCTTTTCACTGCGTCTCCCCGAAGTTTGTCGTGGCGACAACGTGAAACACAACCCTGGGTACGCCGGTGCTGTGCACTATGCTCTTCCTCAAAACCTTAAACATGCATAGACTGTTGCAGGCTTCAAAGAGGAGCGTGGCACTTCGCACCTGTTGCGCATCTCACGAGGTTGTGTTACAGTTGTGTCACTATTACCATGATATTGATAATACATGGCGATAATGGCACAGCAGTTACTCAACTTCCTGGGATGAGTAGTTGGAGCAAAGTGCCTTGCTTTTCTTTGAAGCCTTTATAAAATCTATATGTAACGAAGGTTTCAAAGAGTAGCGTAGTGCTAAGCATCTGCGTATCCAAGGGTTGAGGTTTACTCACGCTGCCGGCCTCCACGACAAACTTTGTGAAGAAGCAATGACAAGACCTGTAAAAAAAAACAGAAATACGTTTACGCAATTTATTAAAATTAAATATACTGTTACAATAATAGCACACAAATCTTCACATCTACACGGCTTTTTGTCTTGTAAAGGGCCAATTTCTTGAATAAAGTTCCACTTTTCTGCTGACCACTCGCTCCTGAAAATAAAAAAAAACAGTAAGACAAATATTTCGTATAATTACTTTGAAATAATTACAGGATACAGCAAAAGTAGAGGAGCGATCACTAAAGGGGTGAAATGGGGTCTTAAAGTATTGAAAATCAAAATTTTGATGGAGCTATCTGTATCCAAAATCCATGCGAACGAAGTTATGTGAAACTCCACTATTTAAGATATATTTATAAAATGTACTATGGGCTAATTTGGTTAAAATACATGTGTTAACGTAAAGAATAAAAACATAATGAAAATTCTTTACTTACCAACAAAAGGGACTTGTCAGTTGTCGCCCACGGGTAGGCTTCCACTATCAGGTTCACTGCCTGCCTCTGACTGGTCAATGTTCTTTCCCTAATAAAATAAATATACATTATAATATAATACAGTAAAACTGCAGTTGCAGAGGAGCACCAAGATATATTTTTCAAAATCGATCTCTAAAGATGAGAAATGGGGTCCCAAAGTATAAGAAATAGAATTTCTAAAATTATTACTAGCTCTATCATATCATCATTATATCAGCCGAAGGACGTCCACTGCTGGACATAGGCCTCCCCCAAGGATTTCCACGCTACCCGCACCCAGCGTCATCCATCGTAAACACATAGCCGTTGGAGCAGTAAAGTTCTCGAGTGGCGACCGCGAACTGGAAAGCGTAGCGTAGGGAGACCTCCCACTCGGTGGACCGATGACCTGGAGAAGGTCGCGGGAAGCCACTGGATCACTAGCTTACTAGCTTATTTTATAGAAATGTCGTCATCATATTAGTCGACATACGTCCACTGCTGGACAAAGACCTTCCTAAAGGATTTCCACAACAAGTGTTCCTGGACCACCAGCATCCAGCGGCTTCCTTGCCCTTTAACAAGTCATAAAATATACCGTAACTGCTTTATCTGGTGTAAATGTGACAAATGTTAGTAAACAAAAACTAAAATTTAAATAAGTTAGTATAATAGATGGTTGTGTTGTTGGAATGCACTGATATACGGATATTGTACTTACATGTTAGATGTTGATAGGTGCGGCAAATTTGCAGCATGGAGATCCATCTGTGAACTTTCCTACATACTCGCTATTTTCTTTTTCTTCGTGACACTAAAATAACTAGTACAACAAATAGTTGTTTGAGGGATGACTAACGAGTAACGATAGCTTGCTCACGCCCAAAGACAATGTGCCATGAGCTACACACGCCACTGTAAATATGTGTAAGCAGTGTTGCCACCACTGGTCGTCTATTTAGATTGAATTTCAAAAAAAATGTAATAAAAAAATGTGTTTAAGTAGATTAATAGATAAGTAAGTAAGTAAGTAGATAAGTAAATATGCTTATATAAGTAAATAACAAGCATCATTTACAAAATCGATTGAAATAAGGAAAACTGTAACTAAATAATATAACTATATAAAATTAGGTATACCTACAACAGTGACTATGGAATAATAATTATGATCCTTTTTCATATTATAACTTTCTGTCGAAAAATAATAACAGAGTATTCTATTCAAATCTTTCAAAACAAAGATTTCATGAGTATTTTTTCAGCACTTATAACAACAGATAGTCTATTTAATTCTCTGAACCAAAGATTACATGAGCGTTTTTTCAGCACTTTTTAGCACTACAAGATAGTGCTTTGGTTAGTATTAACTAATTTGAGATGATGAGATGATGCCAAGGGCTTACCAATTGTGAATTGAAATAAAATATACTAGGGAGATTTTTCCTTTTTTTTTAATGACGTACACTGTCATTTTTGGATTTAAATAAAACCACGTAGGTATTTAAATAACA
Source organism: Coleophora flavipennella (assembly GCA_947284805.1). Lineage (NCBI taxonomy): Eukaryota > Metazoa > Arthropoda > Insecta > Lepidoptera > Coleophoridae > Coleophora > Coleophora flavipennella. The sequence continues at coordinate 10,568,077 of OX369281.1, read as the reverse complement.
TAAGAAAACTGCTCATTGCTAAATCACAAACGATGATGAGGTGAGGACGTGAAGCTAATTTGAATACAGTGAATTTTTCGATGTTTTTTTACTGATTCACTGGCGTAGTGGTTAGCACCCCTTACTTCTAGATCAAGGTTCAAGCACATATCATGTACCTTTATATATAAATTTTGAGCATAATTTGTTCAAGCAATCATCATTCCAAATCTTAGAATTATGTTCCATTACACTTTTCGGAATACACGTTAGCTTAAAGGTTTTTTTGCTGGATAGATCTTATACTGGCCCTGATGCTTTGTTGTGTTCCTCCCCGTGGTCTATATTGTATATTGTTCGGAGACTTGGAAATAAAGCTGTCATACAGCTTAGGCCCGCATGCAACGGTTTATCAGGCGGAGATGTACGCGATAGTAAAATGCGCACAAGAAAACCTTCTTAGGTCCTATAAAAATAGAAACATAGTCATATGTTCGGATAGTCAGGCGGCCCTTGTGGCACTGAAATCCCATGAAATTGATTAACCCTTGAGTGCGCTGTTGCCCTCGACCAGCTGGGGAGACTAAACAAGGTCACCTTATACTGGGTGCCGGGACATAGCGGCGTCATGGGTAACGAAATAGCAGATGAGCTTGCAAGAACCAGAGCAGAGACACCAGCTATTTGGACCTGAACCAATAGTGGAAGTGTCACATTGCACGGGAAAAATAATGCTGAAGGAATGGGCAAATGAACAGAGTAAAGCACTCTGGGCAAATTCTCCAGGCCAAAAGCATTCGAAAATGCTCATTTCTGGTTTCTCTCGGGTTTATACGTCTAGAGCACTGCAATTGCTAAAGCCTGGACTTTGAGCTCTCGTCAGAACTCTGACTAGCCACTTTAAGCTTAATAAACACCTGAATCAAATGAAGCTTGCAGTCTCAGACGAGTGCCGATTTTGCCTCGAAGAATAGGAGACACCTCTTCACTTACTCTGTGAGTGCGAGGCACTCGTCCAAACCAGAAGTCGCTCCCTGGGTGGGCCAATGGTAGCATCAGAGGGCATCAGAGAGTTTGATCCCAAGTGCATCGTCCAGTTCATCAGAACTATTGGCCTTGAGGAAATTATATAACAGGGTCAGTGATCACAATAGATCTTGTAGGTCGCGGTGATCCATTAGGACCCTCCCTTGGTCCTATTCCCCTCTTACTCAATAATAATAATGGGCTATATTGTACAATTTTTAAATTAAAAAATAATTAAAAATTGACAGTGTATGTTATTCAAACAAAAATCATAGTCTATATACTAACTACGCTGCTATTTAGTCGTGCAATGGAGAAGTGCTGAAAATAACAATCATCCAACTTTGCAAGCAGAAATTTATATGCAGACTGTTGTTGTCCTTTATTATTCAGTTTCATATTTCTAAATCTTTATATTTATCTTTAAAATGTATTATTCAGTTCCAATTTTCGAAAAAATGCTTTTCACACATAATAAATACAATTTTGAGGTACGGAACCCTATATATAGGTGGAGGACAAAAAAATTTTCTGATTTCATTAATTTCAATTATTTTTTTGACATACAAAATTTTATTTTTGTTACAACAAAATGCATTTATAAAACAACTTACACAACAATAAATTAAAATATAACAATATATAAATTAATACAATAACAAAATAACTGGTATGCCAAAACATACAAAATTTTTGACGACAAGGGTCAAAACAAATGGTTATCTACCAAACAGCCACCGCAGGATAAAAAAATCCTAAATTAGTCCAAAAAGGCTAAACTGGTAACACTAAAAAGCAAATCTTAAAAATAAAAGCGCAGGCGTTCGTAGCTATAATAGCTATATATAACATTGCGACAAAGGACTTTGTAAAATGCTCAATGTTGATTTAACGTAGTCACAAAGGTCTTGTAACGCTCTGTTTTAGTATGTTTAAAGCTCAGTCATGTACCTATGTAAAAAACAAAGGCCTTTGTGGATTATAATATTGACTGAGTATCAATGCAGCATTAACGAATTGTTTAAACCTACCTTGTCGACAGTACAAAACTTTGTGACACTACGTACAAGGGAACATAGACGCTATGTAAAAAGAGTTTCGACAAAGTGGATTCCAACGTAAACTTTGTGGTAAACAAACGCAAGGCTTGAAGGTAACATCTGACTTATGTTCGCATTGATGGATTGTTAACCTCCTTTTGTCGAGATGACTAAATCAGAATAAAATTCAACGCTGCGTACACAGAAAACTGGTTACACTGTTAAAGTTCGTAATAAAATGATTCGACAAAAAAGATTGTTACGTCACGTTCGATTTTACCGAAATACACCGTTTAAAAGATATGTCAGGGTCACAAAAAATTTTCGACAAAGGGATTTACGAACTTAAACGGCTCTTTTTTTTTGAGTGTAGTATTTATATATAATTATTGCACATAATAGTTGCCTAATCCATGTAATTTACGTTAAGGATAGATGTACCGCCGAGAAACAGGACATCTATCCCGCAAAAACTTTAATCGCATTTTGCCTTTCCATGCAATCGCACAAAGACATGAGACTTAGTGGTAGTTGGATTCATAAAATAGCATGCGATTCATCCGCAAAACTAGAGTAATTACTATCGGGGCAACTATATGCCCCTTGGGCAACTATCCTGGATATACCCTACTATACATTTGAATAATTGTAACTAGTTCACCTACATTGGAATAAACGATTCCAACTCGTTCCCTGTGCATCAATTCAATCATCTCCATCAAGAACTTAGGTTGTAGTGGAGACTACATCAGCAATTTTTAGGCGTACTTTAACGGTTTACACATCTAAAAATTGCGGGAACCTACTGCTAAGTTCATAGTGTATTATTGTGTTAGATAATAGTTTGTATAGTTCCTTTGTTGAATTAGCAGCGCAGCACCTTTGATGGCTGAGTTCAATCGCGCCGGCCACCTCGCTGCCGAATTGTCAGCGCCGCGATTGAAATTAACGGAGTGTTTGACAACAGTCGGCAGCTAGCAGTTATTAAAGGTGCAGCTAGTTCAGCGAACGAACAATTGTTCCCTGGTTTTACCTATACAGGACATTACAAAATTTCACAGAAGCACACCCTGGACACTTCATGCAACGGGCCAGAAATTACATTACAAAAAACGAATGACGGAACAAACAAAATGGCGGCCTAATTCCTATACGTTCGACAATCAAACGGTAACAAATCTGCATCAATCTGGGTGACGAGGGGGTGAGGTCGCAATCTAGAGAACGGCAGGGAGTAACCATTCTGTATGTTAGTACTAATATACATAATATATACTTTGACAGAAGTCAGAGCATTGCAACTGAAACTTCTACTCACAAGAAACTTAATCCAAGGAACTCACTGTCAGTAGGTGTTTAAAGCTTCGATGGACTGGCCTTATCTACACAATCTGATCAAAAATGATTCATATAGAACTACACGCAAAACACACACTCACGCCGCTATAGTGTACCGAGTCTTGTTCAAATATAAACAACTAGCTTTAGCCCGCAGCTTCGCCAGCGTGGACATCTTCTCGCGAGCGTGGATGTGATTTCTCTCCAGATCCCTCAGGAACTATATCAGGCTATTCTCATAATCTTTCTATGTCACGTCCCATCCCCTCAATTAATTCTATACAAAAAACACCAATTCGTTGCGACGCCAATGTGCGCGAGCGTGGAATGAGTTTTCTCCAAATCCCTCGGGAACTATGTCAGGATAATTTGCTAATTATTAAATTGTCATTTCCCACCCCCTCAAAATTCTCTGTGCAAAAAAGTCCGAACAATCTTTTGTTCTGTTGCGATGTTAAAGAAATTAATGAAAAAAAGAGTATTTTTCAGTTAATTCGGGAACAGCACCGGACTATGCTATTTTACGGGATAAAAATTATCCTTGGTCCTTTCTCGTGACACAGGCTACCTGCATGCCAAATTTCATCAAGATAGGTCGAGGTGTTGAAGCTTAACAAACAAACAAATAAGAAAACAAACAATTTCACATTTTACATTTTCACATCCTTCTAATATAATTATGAATATTAGTAACTCTTTCACGCAAAAACTACTAAATGGATAAGGATGAAACTTGGCACACATATAGGGTTAGGTCCTTAGGGTTAGGTCCTGGAATAGGACATAAGCTACTTTTTACCCAGGTAAAAGTCTTATTCCCACGGGAAAATCGAAAACAACGCGGGCATAGCCGTGGGTGGACGGCTAGTTTATAATATTAGTAAGGATGACAGATAGAAAGACGTACTCGAAATGTAGCACGAATAAGATAAAAAAATTCACTCACTTCGACCTTTAACCGATTTGGCAAATACTGATCAACTGAAACGATATGAGTAGCATTCGCTCATTTTGTAGGAACCAAAACCGCTGTTCGCGTAGGGCCGGTCCATAGCTGATATATTGGTTAAAGGTTAAAAGATATTAACTTCCCAACCCATAATATAGGTAACGTCTCCACTGCTGGGGTACCTGTGGGTTACTTTCAAGGGTCACCAACTTGAGAAGATTAGTACTGTTTCTCACATCACGGGGCCAAATCCTGATTGATGGAGGTTGTAGGGCTTGCTGTATAAGTACCCCAAGTCAGAAGTTTTCAAATCATCTATGAGACTTCTGGTACAGTTTAACGCAACGGACACCAACGGCTTTACGTGCCTTACGTGTCTTACGAACCACCGGGAAACGGTTGAGATAAATGCCACCAAGAGTCAAACTCATTTAGATATTGATCGCAATAGAAGCGACCACGATAGAATTTGTTTATTTATTTTATCTTTTTATGTCAATCAACAGCGAACTTAATTAACATGAAGCTGATTGAAAGAGACAATAATTGAAAACGCTAAACACGTTAAAAAACCGACTTCAATCGCAACAACTTAGTACATTTTTGCATTATTTTTTTTTGGTTTTTGTTAATTTTCTAATAAAGTACTACACCGATTTTGATAAAATTTATATGCGACCACACGAGAAGCACTAGATGTCAAATAAAAAAATAATCATAAAAATCTGTTCACCCAGTCAAAAGTTCTGAGGTAACACACATAAAAAAAAACATACAGACGAATAGAGAACCTCCTCCTTTTTGGAAGTCGCTTAAAAAGAAAGGCAAATAATAGATTACCCTAGATAAGCCAAATACTGTGCACAAACGTTTGAAAACGTTTACCATATCTCATGAACAGTTTGCCCGCGGCTATTAGTCTCGAGCATAAAATAAAAAAACCGACCAAGTGCGAGTTGAACTCGCGTGGAGAGGGTTCCGTACAATGCCAAACTCAAATACAAAATATCACATTTGAAATTCTCACAGTAAGACGAGAGTTAACTAATACTAGTTTTAGTTAACTATTTTCCGTAATTAAACTTATTATATTGAGTTTACCACTTTATTTTCAATTGATGGAAATCTTATAGGTTTTCTTGTAATCTACAAGCAATGAAGGTACAACTATATTTTGTATTTTTTTCAAAATTTTAAACACAGTTGTTTCGGAGATCAGGGTGGCGGAATGGTCAATTTTCGTCTTCTTTCATGAATAAAATCAAAAATGTTTATTTTACAATAATAACAAAAATAAATTTGAGATTCTCATAATGAGAACTTTCACTTGATATATGACATAGTAAGGTTTGCAAAACTTTTTTTTTATTTCCTAATTTCTTCCCCAAAGATGACCCTTTTTTAAAAAAAATATTTATTTACTTTGTACATCTGTGTTTGGGTCATAGGATTACACCATCCCACCAAATTTCACCTGATTTGGTACAGTACATTCTGAGAAAATTGGCTGTGACAGACGGAGGGACAGACAGACGGACTTACGAGTGATCCTATAAGGGTTTCGTTTTTTTTGTACGGAACCCTAAAAAGTAAATTTTTCACGCAAAAACTACTGAACGGATCTTGCTTAAATTTGGTAAGTAGACAGATTAGGACCTGTATTAACACATAGGCTACTTTTTCCACGCTCGCGCCCTCGAAAAGTTATAGAGACGTTGTCCACGCGAATGAAGCCGCGGGAAACAGTCAGTAAATAAATAAATAAATAAAATAAAAAAAAACAGACAGGTAGTTAAGTACACACTACACATATTTTGCGGTACTACTGGTACAAATTATAATTTATATAATAAAATAGCTCAGATATTGTTAACTAAAAACCTGCATTAGTTGCTACGAATTGATATTGATTGCCATGTATGTATGTATGTGGTCATTAAAGGGGGCGTGTGTGAGGGTGTAGGATTTTAAAAAATCTTTCACCAATAAGTAAAATGGTAAGAATGGAATTCCATGATAGACATTTTTTAAATTGTTTATGTCTCAAGACTAAGGTCTTTGAATAGTGTGTGTTGCCAGTGATGACTTACGAAACTGAGATATGGTCGCTTGAGCCCCATAAGAAGGCTCAAGGTCACCCAAAGGGTAATGGAGCGTGCTATGCTCGGAGTTTCTCTGCGTGATCGAATCAAGAACGAGGAGATCCGCAGGAGAACTAAAGTAACCGACATAACTCACAAAGTCGCTAAACTGAAGTGGTAGTGGACAGGGCACATAGCTCGTAGAATAGATGACCGGTGGGGCAGTAAAGTTCTCGAGTGGCGACCGCGCACCGGAAAACGTAGCGTAGGCAGCCCTCCCACGCGGTGGACCGACGACCTTTTGAAGATCGCGGGAGGCCGATGGATGCGGGCAGCGCAGGACCGGTCGTCGTAGAAATCCTTGGAGGAGGCCTTTGTCCAGTAGTGGACGATTTCCGGCTGATATGATGATGATGATGATGAGGCTTTCTTAGTGTACGGGAAATAGTCAACCAACTTACGATAGATTTTTCATACAATATGTTCTACAACCAACTGCAAATATAATTTTAATTTCTAAAATAAACATTTATTATTTGGAAATATTACGGAACCCTACTTTGCACGAGTCCGACTCGCACTTGGCCGGTTTTTTACTATCCAAAAATTACATTTCCTGGTTTTTCATGTACGTATATGATAGCGGATTATTCAGCAAAGTACCTAGCTTGTTTATTGTGTAGGATAATTAAATAAGAATATGTATGTTGTATATGTATGTAAGTCAGTGCTATCATTTTGCTGGAGTTTGTTTAGTTTGTAAGAAGTTCAAGTGACAATTCAATTCATTTTATTTATTCACAAACAATGTACTTCTTATCAGCTCATATACGTCCCCACTGAGGGGCTCGAGATTACTCTGAATTAAGGCAATCGGGCCTTAGTCGACCACGCGGGCCTAGTGCGGGTTGTTCGACTTCACACACAACCTTCGAGTTTCTTTGCAGGCGTGTGCAGGTTACCTCACGTTGTTTTCCTTCACCGTAAGAGCTACGGATAAACGTGCATATGAAATCGAATTTCGAAAACACATTGGTACGTGGCAGGATTCAAACCACGACCTCCCGGACAAGAGGTAGCAGCCGTAACCGTTACGCCACTGAGGCTCTCAAATAACATTAATTAAAATATAGATAATTACATACATCAAAAATAAAAATATGACATGCAACATAAAGATTGCCCAAATTTATGTCAGTTCAATTCATGTTCTTATAAAAATTTAAGATAGTATAAAATTTATATTTAAAATAATAGTCAAAATAAAAAGACAAATTAACAATGATTGTGAAAATATATTTAAAACTGTTAAGAAGTGAATAATATTTACGAATTTGGCTGAAGGACTTGAAGCCATGGCCAATAACAATTAAAACAAAAAAGTACGCGTATACATGATTTAAGGCAAAGCGTATATGAACTATCAAATTTTCATATTCCCCAACTTCAGCCCGTGTAAAGTTCATAAATTACACTCGATTAAAATTTAATTTATTCAAACTTTGCATGTTCTCGTTCGATATTTATATCGTACTTTCCTTCTTAAAGACGCTAAATCGAAACCTTATATCCACAATTTGATAAGTTCCTGATAAGTATCATCGCAACTGATCGTAAATTACGAAAATGTCGAAAACTGAAACGAACTAACCAAGAGCACCCAACGCAATGGGGAACTGGCTATCTTATTATCAAGCCCAAACAAAAGTATATATATTAGTACTAACATACAGTATAGACACTCCCTGCCGCTCTCTACATTGCGACCTCACCCCCTCGTCACCCAGATTGATACAGATTGGTTACAGTTTGGTTGCCGAACTTATAGGATTTTGCAGCCATTGTGTTTGGTTTCATCATTCCTTTTTTGAAATGTCATTTCTGGCCCGTTGTATGAAGTGTCCAGGGTATGCCGAAACCCATCAATGCTGTTGAAATTTAAGTTTAGCGGCAAAATAAGATAAGATGGTGGTGGCGGGCTAAGAGATTGCCCTACCAACATTCAAACCAGGTCTTACAAAATTAAACTCCGCCGGTAATCAAACCCACAACCTCCAGGCGTGAAGCAAATACACTTACCATTACACCATGGTGGCGGTTATTGGGAAACGGGATAGGTCAAATGAAAATATTAAATTCAAATTATTGAAAGACTGTGTAAAGCTATCACTATGTATAAAGTAATAAAAAATCTATTTTATAAAATACCTACAATTTTGGAAATATTACTACTTTTGATGTAAAAAAAATATACTGTTATTGGCATTAATAATATGCAAAATTTCTCGGAAACAAATAGTTTATGTTGAATGAAAAAAACACACAAAAATCGGTGACTTTAAGACCATTCATTTTAATTGAACACATTTTTTAAACTTATTTAAAAGTATAGAAAAGTAATGAACACATGTAAAAATCGAGAATTGGGCGTTCGGTTTAACGTATTAATTTGAACTTAAAATGAATAGACTTACGTTCGATATTATTTTAACACGTATCAACCTGCTCGGATTGAGGCATCTTAAAGCCTTAATGAAAATTATTTAAAATAAAAATAAAGCTTATTAGCAGTAAATACTAACATGATATTAGTAATGCTAACAGGAAACCACAATTTGGTTAAATTATCAATAAGACTCAAATTGCTTTAACCGCAACTATTCTGCGCTTGAATGGATAAATTTTCATTATGGTGAAAATTAATCCTTTAACAGCTAATTTCAAAATGAGTCACAGACAACATAGTTTAATTACATTATTGTGCTTACTACTTCTCAGGTGGAAAGTGAGATCAGGTTAGATCTACCAGTAAAACTTAACAATTTTTGTTTTGCTTCTTTGCGTACTCAAAAAACCGGTAAAGTGCGAGTTAGAACCGCGCATAAAGTGTTCCGTACCATCATACTAGACGGCGATAGTTTCTTCACATTAAAAAACACGTTTTTTGAGTACTTGTTGTTATAGCGGCAACAGAAATACATCATGTGTGAAATATTCAATTGTCTAGCAGTAGTGTATTATTGCCGGTTCTGGGACACCGGAAACCGCTATAAGTAGAGCTCTGTGTGGTGAAGGTTTGGTGTGCGCGCGCGGTCAGGTTATGCTGGTGGGCTCCGCATTTTGTAAAAGGGGTCTCTGACGTGGCCGTGTTGATGATCGCTTAACCTGAATGATGTCGAGAGCCGCTGCTGCGACGCCGGAGTGGAATTGTTGGTGGTGTGTGGTGTGAAGACAGGTGTGATAGCCGCTAGTGCGACGCCGGAGCGCCATTGTTGGTGGTGGTGGTGAGAAGACAGGTGTGATAGGTGTTTTCAACGTCCGCTGCTGCGACGCCGGAGCGCCATTGTTGGTGGTGTGTGGTGTGAAGACAGGTGTTATGAGTTGAGGGTGTGATTTAACATCCGGTGGAGGTGGAAGGTTCTAGGGGTGTGTTTTCATGCAGGGTGGAGGGGGTGGTTAAAGGTTTTGTGGAGGCGGTAGAAGCTCTGAGGGGTGGGTAGTAGCTCTGAGAGTTGAGGCTTTGAGGGTGTGGAGGTTCTAGGGGATGGTGCATACATCCTGTGAGGTGCTAGGTGTAAGGTTCTAGAGGGGTGGGGAGTTGAGGGTGTGGAGGTTCTAGGGGATGATTGGTGGAGTGCTAGGTTCTAGAGGAGTGGAGAGTTGAGGGTGTGGAGGTTCTAGGGGATGATTGGTGGAGTGAGGGGGTATGTTTAGCCAACAGGGTGGGAGGCTCTGAGGGGTGGGTAAAGGCTCTGAGGGGTGGCTTGATCAAGGCTTCGTAAGGTTAACGTTAGACAAGTATACGGATGCAGCGAGATATCCTATGTGTTAGAGCGAGACAGAGCGATGGAGTGAGAATCGAACCTAGACTCACATGCAATGCACCTAACCATTTCGCCATGAGCAACACGGCCCGGCCTTATCAACGTGCGCGCCCCGCTCGCAGGCGGATGTGGGCAGCTGATAAAAGTATAAAGTTTAATAGAATTTTATGTAGTTAACAAGAAACATCTTTTTAGGGTTTCGTGTGTAGATTTTAAGAATAAAAAACCATTTGCTTACAATCATGAGTATTTTTATTTTTTATGTTTCCATACTTTCAGCTATTTTATAGTGACCCCACGCTAGAGTGGTAATCTTATCATTATTAATAAATCTTTTATCGTCATTACCACTTAGAACTAATTTATGTCTAGCTTGCGTATACACATTATGTTTCTTACTAACTAAACTATACATTGTATCATACATTCTATTGCTTAAATCTAGACAATCATAATAGTTACTAAATTGAATTTTTCTAACAATCGATGCAGTAACACCTTTATCTTTTTTAACAATATTTTTGTTATCATCGTCTAGTTTGTATGCGTACATCTTTGATCTTAACCCTATGAACTCTGTAATAATTTTCCCATTTGTTTCATCTTTCATCATTCCAACAATTTTTTTGTTGATTTGAGGTAAACCGTAGACATTGTCGGCAGGAAAGTCGGAAGTGTCGAATCTGCTTTCCAATTCCAACTTTATATCTTCATAAAAATCCTTGGTTTTGATGTCATAGACGAAAGAGTCAGTGTCTGTGTATACTAAGTTTACATTTTTACCATATTTGGGTATAACATAATTAAAATGAAAGTCATACATAAGTGATTTGCTTAGTTCAAGGACACAGAAACCTGTGTAGATGGGTTTATTGTAAACAACCTTAGTTTGATTGAGTTGTACACCTACTAGGTTTTCTGAAAATATAGTGAAACTGTGGAAGTTAGGTTTTGAGACGTAACGCTCTAGACCGTATATACATTTTGTATTCCCAGAAGTATCTTCCCACGTATTGCAAAGTTTGACGTCAACTCTTTTATCAACGTTTTCGATGGTTTTACCAAAAATTGCATTATTCATAAGCTTGAAGAAATCTTTCTCAAATGTGTTTTTTGCTTGAGCTCTCATTTGAGTGTTCAAGTCTATATAGGGTCTCAACCAAGGTGTTTGGTGAAATGAAAGAATTCTATGAATCTTTTTACACAGTAATCCTTGTTCGAGACACTGTTTAAAATTCACATAATGAATGATGTAATTGGTTTTATTATTGAGTGTCAAAAGTAACTTTTTAGTTTTACTACCCGGAGGTTTAATGCTCTCCGCACAGAAGGGGTAATCATTATGCAATTCATGTAAATGTTTGGGGTACTCCAAGTCCACTTCAAGAATGTATCCTATGTCGGAATCAGGTTGTAATGAGTTAATGGAAAAATTTACAATTTCACTTTCACTTAACCACCTGAAATCGTTGATTGGTAGGTACTGACGCATAGAAAATCCATACAAATTATTAATATCTAAATGGATTATATAATTACTTTCTTGGCTTGGATCGTAGGTTTCCATAAACTTGTTATTGGCTTTTACATATCTCTTAGATGCTTGACTAATACCACCCCGAATACTTGATTTTATAAACTGCACCATTTCAAAGTCGGTGAAGAGCTCAAGTTCAACTTGAGTGTACTTCAACATTGCATTCCAAGAAAGTGAAGGTGCTGTGAGATACTGACATGGGTCTAACTCATAGGTGCGCATACAAACTAGACGAAAGTTTTCAAACACTTCTGCCAAGAGAAGAGTGTCTGTTTTTAAATACAAATCACAATATTCACCTAAAGTACGTATCTTAAAAGTGTTCCAAATATTTTGCGCATGCAGGTAATCACAGTCAGAGATATGAGAATCGCTGAGATGGCTGTAAAAAGCCTTTTGAGGTGGAAGTGTGGTTTCTTCAAGTTTCTCCCATCCATCACAATATTCGTATGGGAACACACCTTTGCGGGATAACAGCTTTAATGCACACTCAACATTATCGATTGTGGGATAATTCTGAATCAAATGTTTGGGTAGTATTGTAAATTGTTCTGACGAAAGATTTTTCACCAGTTTGTCAAGACTACTTGACATAAACTTGAATGAATCAATGAATCTTAACGTTAATTTGCCCACTTTCTTTTCGAACGAAATGTATTTTTCTTTATTATGTGGGATACAATTAATTTTTTCACCAGTTTTGGCTAGCTCCTTTATAAAGAGATGGCAGTCATACCCAGATAAATTGTGAAATAGGATGGGTATAAAATGAGGAAGTTGGTAATTTAAGTTGCAAGACTTATGAGCTTTTCCTCTTATTTTACCTGTCAGGTGACAATGATCTATGACAGTATCATTGTTCAAAGGTTTTTCACAAATGTGGCAGAGGTTCTCGTCGGTTTCCATTCTGTTATTCTCCTCTTCAGTTTCCAATGTTGGAGGTACAATTGTAGATAAAACATTGCTAATGCGTTCAGCATCTTTGCATATATACTCAACAAATTTCTGCACACAATCTTCTCCGCGATACATTTCAAATTTACACAAACTTGCATCGTATTCACAATGGATATAATAAGCGAAGCTGCAAGGAATATGTTTGTGGATATTATGAGTATTTTTCTGATCATTTTCTTCCCTGTTTATTGGACTTAGCAGCGATTCAAAATCTGCATACACCACAAATGGTACTTTCATTTTATGATGGTAGTTTTTAAATTTTAAATATTTGTCCTTTTCGTTAGGTAGTTCTACCAGTTTGTTGTTACACCCATTTTTTATATGGTGTTTTAGTTTTACTTCAGTGGGGAAATGTTGCAAACATCCATGACAGAAAAAGATTTTATGTTCATGTTTACTCATTTGAGAACTTATTAACCGAGATATATTCTTTATCCAACAGTAATGATATAATCCTGTTTTTTCCTTCTCGTAGTAGAGTAAGTTCACTTGTTGCTGACTTGAATTTGGTGAAATACGTAAAGGCACAATTTTCCTGTTTTTCTCACTAATTCCATACACATTTACACTTATATTGTTTTGCTTTTCAAATCTTTTGATGTCTTTTAACTTAACAGGAAACTTTATATTCTTCACGTTAAAAACATCCCTGTAATGGGGGTATGAGGTGGTTCTTTCCCCACGTGTGGTGGTGGTGGGGTACAGTGCGCTAACCACTGCCCAAGCGAAGCATGCCTCATCATTATTTTTTACATTCACACAAGCATGCTTATCTTGCAACCACTTGGGGAGCGGTATATAACTAGAACCTCTTAGAGGTGAATATTTATTTATATTAACCTCTAAGAATTCTATTTTGTGTAGAGCCCACCCACTATCTCGCTCTTGAAACTCACCACATTTAGAATTTATTGTTGAAACCACATAATCAAACAACTTGCCGAATTCAAATGCTTCATCCATACTAGTGTTTTTAGTGTTGAAAGACTTCAAATCTTGAATTATTTCCCCCTCACTATTGGTCTTCATGTAGGTGCAAAATAGCTCCATATTGAGCTTTATATTTTTGTGCGTTGACACCTCCGCCTTCAGAATCCTCTTCAGTTGTGGTTGGATTTTAGTAAGGTACATTTTTGGATCCAAATCGTGAGAGCCATTAAAACGGTAAGTAATAATTCTGCTCTTGAATGAGGACTCCACAACATAAGCACTATAATCAGAGTCCTCATTTTGCGCACACAATGTTTTGTGACGTTTTGTTCTGGAGTGCGCTATTAAACAATTCGGTGCAACGTCAGCGTTACAGTAATTACAGTGATACGACATGGTGACTGGTGGAGAGAACTATTAAAAGTGTGTGTCAAAGCGAGTTTTCACAATAGTAACGTAAAAAATAGGTAGAGTGGTAGTGTAGCGGCAGTGGTAACAACTTATGGATGAGTGAGCGTAAATAACCCAATCCTTCCTATTTATAATATACCTAGGGTGTGTTTGTGCGCATGCGCATAAAGTGGATGGTTTCTAGAATGTTCTATTTCACACCCACCTAACCGGATGTGGTGAAGGTTATAGGATGCCGGTCACACGCTGATAAGAGTCTAACAGAAGCTGCGGTTAAGACTTGAGGTGATGCAATACCTATGAAATATTGTGAAATATCTAGTTCTAACCGGTTGTGGTGAAGGTTATATACTGAGCTAGGTATACCTACCTATTTTCGTTATTTAACTTGCGTGGGAGTCAAACCCGCTACCCCTCGTTCGCACAAAACCATATCCATCACTCGCGCCACTGAGTGATAACAGAGTGGTGTGAATAGTAGGTATCTAGTTAGGTCCTCGTATGAATGCGAGTAGCGGCGCGCGCTGATAAGAATGATATTATTTAAGGGGCAGTACTTATTAAGGGGAAGAAGGATAGTAAAACTAAATAATATATTTAATCAACATTTATTTTAATCAAACAATGTTCGCCTTAGGTACCCAATTTTTTTCGTTAAGACCCAACCATTTAACATATAGTTTATCACCTTTACGTTTTAACACTTTCTCAATAAGGTAAACATCTGAATATTTCACTCTTTGCAACTCAGACTCATAGAATGCCCCCAAGATTGGTTCTTGCTTCGAATCTTCAAGTAAATATGTGACTGGATTTGTGATTTGTACCTTGACAATTTTAAAAATTTCCGCTGACCAATTGCCGGTGTAACCTTTAGAGAATATCGTCTTAAACTTGCTTATACGAACATGATCTCCAACCTTGAATTTAGCTTGTGGTGCAATCTTGATATTGTTGTACACTCTATGGAGGATTTCCTGAGAGTTTGATTTGCTCACATCGGATGGTGCCATACCTGTGGTTGAGTGTTTTTTACTATTGTATCGCTCTACAATCTCGCGTATGTGTTTAGTCCAATTGTAGGAGCCATTCAAGCTAAAATTTTGCCATAACCAATGTTTGAGGGTCCTTATCGCCCGCTCTGCTATAGATGCCTTCATTACGCTATAAGTGGAGTAATGGTTGATTGCATAACGTTTCATGAGCGCTTCAAACTTGCTATTGAAAAATTCCTTTCCTTGATCAGATTGAAGGTTTTTCGGTTTTCTTCGCCCGCTCAAAATCTCTTGCATAGCCCTCGTGACGTCATCAGCATTTTTACTCTTCAATGGTTGAGTCCAAATAAATTTTGAAAAGGTGTCTATACACAATAGAATATACTTATACCCGCCGTTATCTCTAGAGTGTTTCTGCATATCAATCAGATCAATTTGCCAGGTGTCATCAATACCCTTTTGTATGAAACGTCTGCGGGGGAAGTTCTTTCTTGCGTATCTATGTATTTCTTGAACAACTTGCGCCTTACTCATTGTGTGTTTTTGGTGCTACTAGGGGGTTCTTTTGTTGTTGTTTTTTTTACCCACTATACTTTGTGGTATGAGGGTGACACGTCTGATTTTAGCTGGATTAGACTCTGCACTAGTGCTGCTTTTATTTAATGGTGCAGTGAACCTTTTATTTAACAAATCTATAGATTTTTGAAGCGCTTCAAGCGCTATAGCTGTGTTACGAGTATGTGTGAGACATTGCTCGAACACCTCGTCCAGCTGTTCCTTTATCACTGCATCACTTTTACTCGTACCCCTATCAACCTCTGTCAATCGCTTATTTTCACAATCGATTTCTCGTATACTCGATTTTAGATTATTTATAAGCACTCCTCCAGAGTGGAGGTGATGTCCGAACTTGTGGACAGGCATTTTAGTTATGGTGTATAGGCGAAAGTTATAGCGGCTTTTATTAGACTCTGACACAGACCTAAATCAGAGCTAATCTTATCTTTTTAGCTACAAGACCTTATAATCTACAGACCTGATCTAATCTCATCAGCTATAGACCTCATAATCGACAGACCTGATCTAATATCATCAGCTATCAGAGCTAATCTCATCTGTTTAGCTATAGACCCTGTTTCATATTTTTTAGCTACAAGACCTCATATTATCGGCTATTAGAGGTCTAGTGGTTAAGGTAGGTATTCTTCTTCTTCTTCAATACAATACCAGCTTCTATGAGCTCCTCTGTAATAGCGTTGATTTCATTGGTGTGCCCCGTGTTACCAGCGTTCTGAGATGCAATCAGTAGTCGCAGACGATCTACAAGCTCATTGGGATCATCCCAATAAATGTAATCAGTGGTGGGGTAGTAGGATTTTTGTGTGAGAAGGCAACCACCACCAGCCTTGTTTGACTGCTGCTGCTGCTGCTGCTGCGGTCTCATATTACCCAAATAACGTCTAATGTATGTATTATACTTGATACCTTTTGTTCCTTGCACTTGACCTTCAGGTAAATACCCACGTCGATAAGCATTGGTTAAGTTTAGAATGTTTAAGTAGTTATCGATATCAGCTTTGAGAACAATTTCTTTATTAGGAACTTTTTTGAAGAGAAGCTCTAATAAACCGAGTGTTTTTTCAAACGTTTTCCCCTTAACACTAATTTCATTGTTTTCAATTTTGAGCGGGCTATCTCCTACATACATCTTATCACGTTGTATGTGAACACCGAATGGAATCTTCTCTCGTTTAAACAGGTTCGCCAAATATGGTAGCATACTCGTTTCATCCATGCTAGCACCACTTTCTTCCCCTGCCACCATAAATTCCGATGGTATCGCAGATATATCTGCAGGATCTTCTTCTTCTGCTTCTTCCTCCTCGGGTTCTATTGAATAGTCTTCACCCAAGTCCTCATCATCAGCAACAGCATCATCCATTTCCTTTTTAAAACTCATTTTATAGGGTGTAGAGGTTTTTGTTTGTAAATAAGCCGCCTGCGATGGTGATGGTTCCGGCTTTATCGTCATCAGATCTGATGATAGAGCTTTTAAGGGTTTCGTGATGGGTTCAAATGTTTCCTCCAATCGTGTTGTAAGCATCTGTTTATCTGATTGTAGCGCCTTAACTTTTTTCCTTACAGCATCAATGGATTGCGTAAGCTTACGTTTCAACTCCTTATCACCAAAGACCTGCACCTTTGATGATGACATTTTGCCGAATGAAGTACACAAGTGGGTGACGAATCAATTTATAATGTAATAAATGTATCAAATCCTCTCCGATAGCGTCCTTTACTTATATCTCTATCCTTATCAATCACCAGAAAAGAGTACTTTTCCTCCCAACACTTGCGACAAATGTCTTGAAATTGCTCCCAAGTCATATCGGTGTTTACGTGATCATCGTACGAGTGTCTTAGATTTAAATCATCCTGTTTAAACAGCAGTATCAAGTTTGCATTGTCTCTAACCAGCTGTTTTGGTATTTTACTATAGGTTTGACACAAGTAAAAACAGTCCAACCCCTTATGACGTCCCATAGAAAAGTACTGGCGTATAGCGTCTTGATCCTCTAAAGCCACGTCATCGAAAATAACAACACTATGGTCTTGAGCTTCATTCGGTGGCACCACTTGACTCTTATCATTGTACGCATAAAACGTTAAACCCTTTACTTTCTTCAGCACCCTATCAAGAAATAGGTATTTTGGTTGATGAAGCGACTTGGAGTACAGGTACACATTGGAAAACTTGATTCCGTTTGGGTCGAGAAGTAGTGTTAGGAGAACGTTGGTTTTCCCACAGTTTGAGGGACCACAGATAAGACATCTTATACTGTTTGATAGCAACACACCATTTTTTGAGTTGACCATTGATGTACCGCTGCTGCTGCTGCTGCCATCACAACAATAATCACTCCAATCCTTCACTTTAAGACACGAGCTTTGCTTTCTAAGTTTCATTACGTTGTGAGAACCCGCTCGAGTTGAACGTGCTATATATACTAGTATATAGATAGATAGATAGACTCCATAACCATGTCTCCTGTTGATAAAGAAAAAATAAAAAATGAGTTGAAAAAAATCCTTAGTACCTACCAACATCCTTTTGAGTGGGTGATGGAATTGGAGGATATTCTTCCGGATTACCTGCGAAACGACCCGGATATTCGAAAGTATTTTATCTGTACAGAGCATCCCGTCAATCCGGATCCCAACGCCACTCAAATTGATTCACCTTGGTTTTTGAGGAAGAGTTGTCCGTACTGCATACAACAACAACAACAACAAGAGGGTGAGAAGAAGAAGAAGAAGAAGCAATCGGAAACTAGCTGTGAGCAACAGGCTAAGAAAGATGATAACAACAACGATGACTCACCACCACCACCTTGCTGCTGCTGTTGTAATCACTTCACCTGCACACGACTAATAAATGTTTCTATTTAAGGCGATTACACACATCATATTAGTGCATTATGAAACGAAAAGTTAAAGTGGTTAAACGTGGATCGGGACTCTTAAATAGTGTTATCAATAATCTTCCGTTTGAACTCCACATACCCGGTTATAACTATTGTGGACCAGGAACCAAACTAAAGAAACGGTTATCGCGTGGTGATAGGGGCATTAACCCGCTCGACGAAGCCTGTAAATTACACGATATTGCATACGCGCAAAATTCATCCTTAGAGGCGAGACATAAGGCCGATTTGGAGCTAGCAACCGCCGCTGAAAAACGTTGGCGTGAATCATCGAATTTATCAGAGCGACTGGCCGGCCTTGCTGTGAATAAAGCAATGAAGTTCAAAGTCAAGCGTGGGATGGGGATTCCCATATCTAGGGTCATTGGTGCTACCCGCAAGGCTATGAAGAATAAAATTAAAAAGAAAAATACAACATCTACCGCTGCTTCGCTATTGAGTGCCGCCGTGAAAGTCGCCAAGCAATACGCTAGAGGAAAAACGATTCAGATGCCGAGGGTCATACCCGTGCCGTCGTCTAAAAGAGGAGGGTTCTTACCGCTTATTCCTCTATTAGGCGCACTAGCAGCTGCCGGAACCCTTGCAGGAGGTGTCACCACCGCGGCTAAAAACATTTATGAAATGGCGAGTGGAAAAAGCGGTGGTGATGGGGGAAAGGTTGGAAAAGGATTGTATGTGGCTCCTTACAAACGTGGGATGGGGCTTTACCTAGCACCCCCAAAAAACTACTAAGAGCATCGGTGGTGGTGCTCACCGATAATGATATCCGAGAGTATGTTAAAAAGGTGGGAATACCTTTCTTCAGAGGTGTTTTTATGAGAGACAGTCTACCGAACACCGCTCCACATCGCTGCGAAACAGGTGTTATCAACTTGGATAATCGAGAAGGACCCGGAACACATTGGGTTGCCTATGTGAAAAAAGACAATATTTGCATGTATTTTGATAGCTATGGAGACTTGAGGCCACCGTTGGAGTTTGTTCGTTATATGAATAAAATACACATAGAGTATAATTATGATAGAGTTCAACGTTTCACCGCTAAAAACTGTGGTCATTTATGTTTAAAGTTTTTAACCACCTATACCCATAGAATGTTTAAGAAGTAAGTTCAAAATATAGCTATATATAAACCGATGTTAGAGTTTATTATTGATCATTACCACGCAAATACCTAAACATGCCGCACTCTTTTACAATTTCCCTTAACAGTAATAGCTCAGAGTTGTCTGCGGATTTTCTTACACCGCTAGAACTAGACAATGGGGACTATGAATGTGCTTTGGTCTATTTTAAGACATTCAATTCCATACCTAATGTGGATAAAAGTAATAATTTATTTCATTATGGTGATAAAATACTTAAGGTGCCCGAGGGGACTTATGAACTGCGCGATATCATCAAGAACCTGTACAAGCAAATGATTGCTCAGGCTCAAATCGATGGAGATGCGAAGAGTGGAGGTATACTCGAGTTGGAGGCGAATGTAAACACAGCGAAATGCTTAGTGTACTCACCTAAATATGAGGTTTATTTCAACAAAAAGAACTCTATCGCACCACTTTTAGGCTTCTCGCCGCGAGTTCTTAACTCCAAGATGATGCACTGGTCCGATAAGCAGATTGATATACTGATAACGCATACTATAAGAATACAGTGCAACATAGTGGAGGGTTCATTCATCAATAACGAGCCATCGCATGTGATTCATGAGTTTTCACCTACTGTCCCACCTGGCTATCAGATAGTGGAGACCCCTTCGAATATTATCTATTTACCAATCAAGAGAAACACTATACAAGAAATTAAGGTGCGCATTGTCAACGAACGCGGAGACCTGGTTAATTTTCAAGGTGAAAATATATCGCTACGATTGCACATTAGAAAGGTACTGCGATGATTGTGTATAAAAGTGAGAGCAAGCAGGTGACACCTACATTAAGTAGTGATCATCGTGAGTGGAGACATCCACCACCTACTACTGCTGCAGCTGTTAAAAAATTATCTAAAGAAAATATCTTATTTTTGCAATCGATTGGGTTTAAAGTACCACCATGTCATCGTCATCCACTATCTTAGATATAGCTGAGAGTGTGGTGTTTGATGATAGCATAGAGAGTATTGAATATCACACCTTTAACCCATACAATAACTCTTTCAAAAACAACGATGAGATCCGTATTTGTATCAACCGCCAAGATCTGATAGTGTTGCCGTGCGATAGCCAAATTTTAATAGAAGGCACTATTAACAAGGAGTGCACCTTCATCAACAATGGATTAGCCTACCTGTTTCAAGACATACGCTACGAATTGAATGGAGTGGAAATTGATAGGACCAAGAATTGCGGTGTCACATCCACCATGAAGGGTCTAATCTCGTACGCTAAAGAGACGGAGAACGCCTTGGAGAACGCTGGGTGGAATACCGGTGCGATAAAGGTGATTGAAGATGGAGACTTTAGCTTTACGGTGCCACTCTCACACCTGCTCGGATTCGCTGAGGACTATCGACGGGTGATAATGAATGCTAAACATGAATTGGTTTTAAATAGAGCCAATACAAACATCAATGCTGCAATCACCAAGGAAGTTGCCAAGCATCCGGAAATAGAAATCACTCGTCTTGTTTGGCGCGTGCCAATCATTAAGGTGTCTGATAAGGAAAAACTACGACTTCTAACCTATGTAGAGAGAAATATACCTATCCCTATCGCATTCCGCACCTGGGACCTGTACGAGTATCCGGTGTTGCCATCCGCTCAAAAACATGTGTGGACAATTAAAACCACCTCACAACTGGAGAAACCTCGCTATGTCATCATTGGACTGCAAACGGGCAAGAAAAATGAGGAGATGAAGGATATGAGTCTATTCGACCACTGCAATCTAACAAACTGTAAAGTGTACTTGAACTCTCAGTACTACCCATACGACTCATTTTCAGCTGATTTTGAAAAGGGCTCCTACCCCCTATTGTATGATGCATTCGCCAATTTTCAACAAAACTACTATCATCGCTTACATAGTAGCCCACAAGTGGACGTTGCGCACTATAAAACTAAATGTGCGTTAGTGGTTATCGATACATCGCGACAGTGCGATACCTACAACGCTGGTGGCGCTATCGATATCAAAGTTGAGCTGGATTTTAAAAAGAACGTTCCTGGTAACACTACAGCCTACTGTCTTATCATCAATGACTCTATGTTTGAGTATACCGCACTCACCGGAAGTGTGCGAAAGATAACACAGTAAAAAATAAGTCAGTTACCCTCGGTCTCTTGAAGAGTGCAGTGTAGATAACATACGTCTTCAAATTTTCTAAATATAAAAAAAATGTTGGGTTTATTTCCCTCGTACACGCCATCTGTGGTTTGGCGGAAGTGTGAACTAAGTAAGAGTCAGTTCAGTCTAGTACCAACTACAACTACAACAGCTGGACAGCAGAAATTATCTTCCGTATACGTATACCTAAATCTACAACTATCACAGCATAATATGGAGGCGGGTGCGGGGAACAAACCGCAAGATTTATCAATTTGTGTGAACCTCGATGGGAAGCTGGAACTAAGTGAACGAGAGTGGTTTGGACTATTCGTGGAGAAAGCTGATATCTTGAGAAATTTCTTCACCAGCTCACCTACATCACCTGAGATGCCGATGGAAATAACCTGCTTTGGAAATCTAGCTGTTTTCAACTTACCACCCCGGCCGGATGTCTGCGCAGATTTATTAATAACACGAGTAACCCAGCCGGAAAAATACGTCGTATTAAGTCATGAGGATTGGAGAAACATTGAGAAACTTATGGGGTGTATTAGTGCACAGATGCAACGATTACATAAACTCGGGGCTACCTATGAAAATCGAATTAATTTGTTCAAGAGACATCTGAAACATAGGCAACCGCTTACACTACAGGAAACGAGTGCTATTCTAGATCAAGTGTGTGATAAAACGTCTATTATCGATTGTGAAATAGCATGTTTTTGTCTCGAATTTTTGTTTAATACCTATTTTATAAGTTGATGAATTAAAAAAAACAAGTATATACTTATTATATGAAAATGGTTTTTTATTTTTAAGATTCACATGCGAAACCCTAAAAAGGTGTTTCTTCTCGTTAACTAAGTACATAAAATTCTATTAAAATTTATATACTAGCTGCTGCCCACATCCACCTGCGAGCGGCGCGCACGTTGATAAGACTCGGTCCGGCTCCCGCCGTGCCGGTGCCGAGGTTGAATGATATGCTCGCACTATATAATATGGAGAGCACAGGTTCGATTCCTGACAATGTCAATGGATTTTTGCTTAGTACACCCCATCTAGCGGCGTGTGTGTGTAACATTATCATCTACTAGAGTGTTGGTACTGCGCCGCCATTGTATTCCATCATCGGAGTTAAACACAGCTGATAGTAGTACCATGTTTATCTGCATCATTCAGCGCCTCCGCCCCCGCACCCTAGGCACCCGCCGTGAGCCGCAGCACAATATGTGTTCGTCTGTCTGTCTGTCTGTCTGTCTTCTCTCATAGGTGGTATAGTTATCTCCTGAATAGAATATCAGCTGCATAGTAGTAGTAGTCAACTCTTCATAATATGGGAACACCCCGCGCAAAACTGTTTGGCGGGCCGCGGCATGTGTCTCTCTCTCTCTCTCTCTCTCTCTCTCTATCACTCATGCATGTTTGTCCACATCATTCAGCGCCCCCGCCCCCGCCCCCGCCCCCTTGGGCACCCGCCATGACGTCATATCCAGCCATGGATAGCATTATTTCATTGCTAACGTTATCAGGTGCTGTGGCTCTGCGGTGTGGCTACTCGCGTCGCTTCAGAGCCGCCGCCGCAGTGGATTCAAATCTAACCAAACGAATGTTTTTTTTCTCACTAACGCCATCTATATTCACACATTCGCTAACTTTGCTGCTATGGTGACAGCTGACATAACAGTCCAATGACAGGTGTCATTGACAGTTGTGACAGCTGTCATGTTGACAGTTGTGACAGCTGACGTTGCGAGCTGTGATTGGTTGATGCCAAGGTTGATGGGTGGCCACGCCCACTACGCCTACGCATACTCTCACTCACACCATAGCTCTGTCTCGCTCTAACACATGCGGTATCGCATCTTACCCCTCACTCACTCGCACTGTATGACGTCATTCTCACTCACACCATCGCTCTGTCTCGCTCTAACACATAGGATATCTCGCTGCATCCGTATACTTGTCTAACGTTAACCTTACGAAGCCTTGATCAAGCCACCCCTCAGAGCCTTTACCCACCCCTCAGAGCCTCCCACCCTGTTGGCTAAACATACCCCCTCACTCCACCAATCATCCCCTAGAACCTCCACACCCTCAACTCTCCACTCCTCTAGAACCTAGCACTCCACCAATCATCCCCTAGAACCTCCACACCCTCAACTCCCCACCCCTCTAGAACCTTACACCTAGCACCTCACAGGATGTATGCACCATCCCCTAGAACCTCCACACCCTCAAAGCCTCAACTCTCAGAGCTACTACCCACCCCTCAGAGCTTCTACCGCCTCCACAAAACCTTTAACCACCCCCTCCACCCTGCATGAAAACACACCCCTAGAACCTTCCACCTCCACCGGATGTTAAATCACACCCTCAACTCATAACACCTGTCTTCACACCACACACCACCAACAATGGCGCTCCGGCGTCGCAGCAGCGGACGTTGAAAACACCTATCACACCTGTCTTCTCACCACCACCACCAACAATGGCGCTCCGGCGTCGCACTAGCGGCTATCACACCTGTCTTCACACCACACACCACCAACAATTCCACTCCGGCGTCGCAGCAGCGGCTCTCGACATCATTCAGGTTAAGCGATCATCAACACGGCCACGTCAGAGACCCCTTTTACAAAATGCGGAGCCCACCAGCATAACCTGACCGCGCGCGCACACCAAACCTTCACCACACAGAGCTCTACTTATAGCGGTTTCCGGTGTCCCAGAACCGGCAATAATACACTACTTCTAGCTACCACGCTTCAGCTAGCCTGATGACAGATGGACAGACAGACAGACAGACAGATGGACAGCGGAGTCTTAGTAATATGATCCCGTTTTTACCCTTTGGAGACAGAACCCTGTAAATGAAGCACTTTAAAAAAACACGGCCAAGTGCATATATTAGAGTCCCACACAAAGGTAGCTTGTGTAGCCGACAAAAAATTCACAGATAATGTTACTCTTGAGATGTTGTTATAGAGAAACTTAAAATCCTTACTAATATTATTAATGTGAAAATGTGTTTGTTTGTTAGTTTGTTTGTTACTTTTCACGCTTCAACGCCTTGACCAATCTTAATGAAATTTGGCATGTATCTAATATTTATAATGATAATTTTTATAGCTGTTTAGAAAGCCCTACTTTGTATTTAAATTCATAAAATATCCCTAGGCAGTGTTGACTAGTGTATTTGAGTGAAAATATATTAGGGAGGGTACAACCTATGAACTAAACCCTGCAATAAATGGACATCGCTGAAAATCAGCGCAGGACTATGCCATCACAGTCGCAGGGTTTGCTAAGATGCCCAATTTTTGACACTTAATTTATGTATGAAAAGAATTGATGGAATCCAATGCGAGTCCGTCCAGCCGTTCTATTACACCAATTTGCTTGTTTTTTTTTACTGAGGGTCCAACTTATAAACTAAACCCTGCAATAATAAGGCATCGCTAGGTTTGCCGAGATGCCCAATTTTTGACACATAATCTATATATTTAAAGAATTGATGGAATCTAATGCGAGTCCGTCCAGCCGTTCTATTATACTGATTTGCTTGTTACTGTATCGCGGTGCGCAGTTATATAATCTTCCTTTATCCGACCTTCTTTTTATTCCATCTATTCCTTCCACGCATGCGCCTTCATCTATCTGTCAACATCGTAAAAAAAAATTCTATCATCCAACATTTCATCTAGATATATCCATCATTCAAATTTCGTTATAAATAATTATTTACTAATATGCTGCTTTCGTAAAGACCCTTCTCGGGTAAGATAAAATTATGGTTTTGTTATGTGTTATAAATTTAACGTATTCTAATCCTGTTGTTATTCTTGTATATATCTTTCTAGAAAAATCTTAAAATAAAATTAATTTCATCTGGAAGCACGCATCTTAATTTAAACCCACGCCTTATCTACCACCTACTACCTAAGTCGTGCTACACTTTCAGGAAGCTTCGCAATATCTTCACGTCTCAAATACCGCAGTGACTCACGACTTAGGTCTTTGACCAGTGTGTGTTGCCAGTGTTTACTTACGGACTGAGATATCATAAGAAGGCTTAGTATCACCCAAAGCGCAATGGAGCGTGCCATACTTGGAGATTCTCTACGTGATCGATCAGAAACGAGGAGATCCGCAGAAGAATAAAAGTAACCGACATAGCTCACAGAATCGCTAAACTGAAGTGGCAGTGGGCAGGGCACAGAGCTCGTAGAAGATATGGCCGTTGGGGTAGTAAAGTTCTAGGGTAGCGACCGCGCACCGAAAAACGTAGCGTAGGAAGGCCTCCCACGCTGTGGACCGACGACCTGCTGAAGATCGCAGGAAGCCGATGGATGCGGGCAGCGCAGGACCGGTCGTCGTGGAAATCCTTGGGGGGGCCTTTGTCCAGCAGTGGATGTTTTTCGGCTGATATGATGATGAAAAAAAACAATAAATATTGTCAGTAATCATAAAGTATCCATAATATACTCTTTTTACGTAATAAAATAAACGAGCAAAGGTGGTTGTCATGTCTTGTCAGCTTGTCTGTCATGTCTAACCTAATGGTCTTATGACATACCTATGCAATAGGTAAAAAACCCTTCGTTAAAACCTTGAAATGAATTCGGGTATACACTCGGGTTTTACCCAGTTTCTTTTAAAATCATTCCAAAATCCCGTGGCCGGTGTTTGCCCACATCTGATTCAAGTCATCAAACCTAATTTAGCGAGTAGGCAAAGTTCAAAGAACTCAATCACGCCCAAATTTATAAAGGAATTTTAACGATCGCGATTTGTCTACGTCTATACAGGGTGTAGAAAAATGGTGTAGGACCCGTTGACTGGGGGTTCTACTCATCATACTGAACAACTTTCCCTAAGAACCCATAGTCAACTCTCAAAAAAAAAAGTGAACCCTTCATATTAAAATGTACAAAATTGGCCGATCAGCTGATCGATTTGTATGAAGAGTAAACATATTTTTTTTGCGTTTTCAGCGAACTCGTAGAACAAAAGTTGTTCAGTATGATGAGTAGAAGCACCAGTTAACGGGACCTACACCAATTTTGTTACACCTGCAGCACGACTTGTGGGTAGTAGGTAGCAGGGCGTAGGTTTAAATACAATATGCGTGCCACAGAATTAATTTTATTATTAAAATAAGACCTAAAAAGAAATATACAAAAATTAGAAAACATACATTAAATATACACTATACACAATTTAATTAAACATATTTATATATTACCCAAAATGGGTCTTATAGCAGCCGGTAAATATATCTAGGTATTTAGGTAATTTATTTTATAATTTATTACGTTTTGTGATTGTGTTCGGAAATAATTTAAAATGATATTGTCAAATAGAATGACGCATGCGCGGAAAAGAAATAAATGGGATAAAAAGATGGTCGAATGAAAGGAGTATGAATAGCTGTGCACCGCTCTACACACCCTGTATATATAAAAAATATCAGAAGCTGAGTGGGGTCAATAAATAAAATGAGAGGTAAACATCGCTCACGTGCCCTCGCTGGTCACGACCGTGTGATATATTGGCTCAGCTTCGGTTCCTTGACGTTTTTTTGAAAACCCCATTTCAGTAATGGATAGTCTTGAGGCCCCTGCAAGTACCGATAGATGGGAATTGGGCACCCAAAAAGTTTTCCAATGATTGCCTTAACGGTTTCTAATTTAACTTCACTGACGCTTACCGAAGTTTTATAACTTGATTTTGAGTAGTGGTTTTGCGTTGTCAAAGTTGGAGAAATGGGTACAGTCGACCGTACGACTGTGGCAATACGTTTACCTTGAGCTTGCATCGCTATAAGCTAACACAGCTATCAATGACGTGCGACCAACCATACAAAAAAATTGTTCCGACTTGTCTTGAATATCTTAAGTTTACCAGTACCTAAAGTAATACAACTTTCAACTCATCTTTGAGCGCGGTACTGTACTCGCATGCGCTGCAATCATACAGCTTTAATTTGTGTTGCAGTTATACCTGTGAATAGTCATTTAAAAAAAAATAAAAAAAATCACAACCCTTCTCCTCTGAAGGTTGGAAACTCTCCACTTGTTTTTGTTACTACATCATTCAAAATTCCACTCATCTCTGTCATATCTTTTTTCCGACCGCAAGTGTTCTTTTCTGTTTTTATTGCTTGTACTCGCTTTTGCTCGCGACTTCGCTCGTGTGGACATAGTTGTTGGGACTATCTTTGAGAGTACGTGGTGCGCGAGCCGCAAGTGGCTCGAGAGCTTAGGCAGGCCCCCGTCACTCGGCCGAGAGCGCGAGATAAGTACCTACACAAAGGCGCGGCCTACAGGCCGCGCTCGTCAGTCGGTTGTCAACTCGTGCAGAAAGCGGAGCGATTATGGAGCAAGCGAGTGCGCAAGTTGAAACATAGTCGTCCCGCGGTCTCACAACCCTGCCGGTTGATCAGTTGCGACCGGCCAACGCAAAAGAGTCTCTCACGCGCATTGATTCGGTTCATTCTTGCGTAAATGCGCGATTGTTATCGGTGTATGTATAGGTATGTTGACGTAAAACTGTAGGCACTAAGCGCGGTTGTGAACTAGACTGTTCTTTATTACTGCGTAGCGAGAGTTGCTATTTATTTAAAGCGTCATTGCGAGTACTTCACCTGTACTTGTACTATTATTGTCATCTGTGGCTAAGGCAAGAGTTTACTCCAGGTTCCTCGGGAACTATATCTGGCTATTCTGATCAGCAGTCTATGTCACTTCCCACCCCTCAACTATTTCTGGGCAAAAAAAAACATGTCAATCCGTTGCTTCGTTGCGACGCCGACTGCGCGAGCCTGGAAATGATTTTTCTCTAGATCCCTCGGGAACTGTCTCAGGCTATGCTAATTAGTAGTCTATATCAATCCCACCCCCTCAAAAATCTTTGAGTAAAAAACCACAACCAACCGTCGTCGTTGCTCCATTGAGATGTTAAAAAAAACTCAACTCATAAATCAACCAATAAAATTATTTTTTTAGTTCCCTCAGGAACTGCATCTTACAGTACTTATTTCACGGGATAAAAGTAGCATATGTAGGTGCTGATTGCCGACACAGCGCATAACGCTAGAACTGTGAGGTTCACCTCACGACAGTCTTTGCGTAGCCAGGCGACACGCGATTCTGATGCTAACTTGTAATAATATTTCTATACTTCATTATACGTACTGACACGTCTATCTTCTTTTATTCGACAGGAGTCAGATAACCTCAACCGTAGAGCCTCCCGCTTAAACATATATCTTTCCCCGCGACACTAGTTACCTTCATGCCAAGTTTCGTCAAGATTGGTTGAGGTGTTGAAGCGTGAAAAGGTAACAAACAAGCAAACACATTTTCACTTTTATAATAATACTGTATTCATCTTTTTCATTATTTTCTGTTTTAATATAAATAGGTAATAACACTTTCGATTTTTCTTAATTGGACCCTGCCTCTGCCCACCAAGCATAGGCGCATACGGAGGGCGCATCGAGGCTGCACTGTCCATGTCCAACTTTGAGAAAGACATCAATCACCGAATCTAAAAGCGGGCAGCGCTCGGAAAGCTTAACCATATCTTCTGGTCAAATACCGCAATGTCTCAAGACTAAGGTCATGGACACGTCATGGACGTATTATTATGGCCTCATAGATAGATAGATAGATGAAACATTGATTCTTTACCACAACACAAATACAGTACAGTAAATTAACATTAGTACACTTATGTAACTAAGAAGCTGTAGAAACAAATTAAGTACTTTGCAGTTGCTTACAGACATAAACCAGTCGAAAGTGTTCGGTGAATAACATTACTGTGCCGTAGCAAAGAAAAGGCTCCGACTCAGCATATGCTGTGGCTGACCACAGCGCTGATATTCTGTCGGCACCCCAATGAAATGCCGAACGAGACTACTATGTAGACAGAACGAGGCTCAAAAATTATTAGGTAAATTATATGTAGGCTTAAGGTTACCCAAGGGCGATAGACGAGTTATGCTCGGAATTTCCCTCCGGATCGAATCATATATAAGAAGAGCCAAGATAGCAGAAATAACTCATAGAATCGCAAAACTTAAGTGGCAGTGGGCAGGGCACATAGCTAGTAGAACAGATTGCCATTGGGACAGTAAACATCTTGAGTGACGACCGCGCACCAGAAGACGTAGCGTAGACAGGCCTCCCACTTAGTGGACTGACGACCTAGTGAAATTAGCGGGAAGCTGCCGAAAGCAGGCAGCGCAGAAACGGTCGTTGTGGAAATCATAAGAGATGACTATAACCGCCTCCGTAGCGTAATGGTTAGTCCATTCGCTTAACACCAGGAGGTCGTGGGTTCGATTCCCGGTGGGGTCATCTTGTAAGACTCGGTTTGGTTGGTGGTAGGGAATTTTCCAAGCCCGCCTGGCTAGCTACCACCATCTTATGTAAGTCTTGTCGCCAAACATCAGTGTTAAAAACATTGATGTGTTCCGGCATGAAGATAAGATAGCCAGTTCACCATTCCGTTGGGGAATCTTGGTAAGCCCGCTTCCATCTTCGGCATCATCGTCACTTACCATCAGATAAGATGATGCCAAGAGCTTACCAATTTACATATAATTATAAAAGTTAATCCCTATTTCCCTTGGTGACGGCATAACGCGTGAACGGCTGGACCGATTTTGCTAATTCTTTTTTGTCAAGTTATTGTCAGGAGAAGGTTCTTATGTAGTGTAGGGTAGGGTAGGGTAGGGTAGTGTTGTTTAGTGTAGTGTAGTGTAGTGTAGTGTAGTGTAGTAAAGGGTAGGGTAAGGTAGTGTAGTGTAGGGTTGGGTAGGATAGGGTACCGTAGTGTAGTTTAGTGTAGTGTAGGGTAGAGTAGTGTAGGGTAGGAAAGGGTAGGGTACCGTAGTGTAGTGTAGGGGTAGGATAGGAAAGGGAAGGGTAGGGTAGTGTAGTGTAGTGTAGGGTAGTGTAGTGTAGGGTAGGGTAGGGTAGGGTAGGGTAGTGTAGGGAAGGGTAGTGCAGGGTAGGTTAATGTAGTGTAGTGTAGTGTAGGGTAGTTGGTGGGTAGGGTAGTGTAGAGTAATGTAAGGTGGTACGAAGTTCGCCGGGACAACTAGTAATGAATGAAAAAAAAAAGATAGACTGTCCAGCAGTGGACGTCTGTCGGCTGATATCATGATAACAACAATGATAACGACGCAGGCACTATATATATATATATATATATATATATATATATATATATATCCATAGGCAAGCAAATTCGCTAACATCGTGCTTGGCATACTTACTAATAATTTAACGAAACAAAAAGTAACGCACAGCAAGCAAAATACTACATTTACGATGGTGGGCCTAGAAATCTTGTGACATTTGGGCGTGTTCCAAATATAAAGTCGCTCGATACATTCCTGAGCCAAACGTGACCGGGAAATAAAGCGGAGATCTCCGTAGTTCGTACCTACGCTCAGTGCTCTAGATTTGTCCCGATAAGTGGCTATGTGTCTCAATCTACAAATGGGTCCGTGTTTCCTCACTTTGATCAGTAGGCGATAAGAGGATCGGTATATTCAGGGTTCTGTAGTACCTACGACAAAACCTTATAATATGATCGTTCTGTGTATTCGTTCGTCTCGCACAGTCACAGCCTCATTCCTTTTACATTCACGAACCGAATTTAATGAAATTTGGCACAAAGATAGTTAAGATATAAATATAAATTTTACTCAGTGACAAAAAAAATAACTAGAAATATTTCTAAATTGATATGTTTTCACTGTTTACTATTAAAAGTCCAAATACGAGTCATGGTTTCGTACCACCTTAAAAAACATAATATTTAGGCCCCTTTAAATTTTTAATTTTATTTTATACAAGCTTTTTACTGATTATACATGAAATAATTTTTTACCCCAAAACTGGAGTATAATCTATATACATAAAAGAAATTCGTGTTAGTTACACCATTTATAACTCAAGAACGGCTTTTTTTGTTGAGTTCGTTATTGTCTGGAGATGGTTTTAGGGTAGGGTAGGGTAGTGTAGTGTAGTGTGAGATGGAACGAAGTTCGCCGGGCAGCTAGTTATTTGTAAACATATAAATATCCTTTTAACTAACTATTTTATTATTTTTAAAGTGAAACTTCTATTACATCTTCTCAAATTTTTTCGTCTGTGTGTTGCATGTCGCGTGACGGTCGCTTTCGTCTGACGGTTTGATCGTTTCGTCCTCTGTACCGTAGCGAGAGCAGCCATGATCGTTTCGTCCTCTGTAAAGTTTCACTTTTACCGTGGTTTCATAAAACCACACACTTACTTTTTTTTTCGTTATAGCGTCAATATAAATACATGCTCTGTGAAAATTTCAACAGTCTACCTATTACGCTTCATGTAATACAGCTTACTGGTTTTAGCGTCGGTGGCTCAACCGGTAACGACTCGGTCCATCTAACCAGAGGTACCGAGTTCAAATCTGGACGGCCAATGTACCAATGGGTTTTTCAAAAACTTACGTAGATATAATTACCGATTGCTTTAACGGTGAAGGAAAACATCGTGAGGAAACCTGCACACGCCTGCGAAGAAACTCGAAGGTTGTGTGTGAAATCGACCAACCCGCACTGGGTCCGCGTGGTCGACTAAGGCCTAATCGCCCTGATTCAGGGTAGACTCGAGCCCCTCGGTGGGGACGTATATGAGTTTATATAATAAATACAGCTGATTGACAGACAGACGGACAGACGTAGAGCAGAGGTTTAGAGGGTCCTGTTGGCACGCTTTGGATAAGGAACCCTTAAAATTAGACATTTCTTTTGCCAGGTGGTAAAATAACTACCGCCGCCATAAAGTACAGTGACACCAGGGGTCCAACGGTCCCTACGTCCGAAATGAAAAAAAGAACCTGAATATTTTAATTTTATAGCCTTTTTACTTTATTTTTAGTATATTTGTTGGCACAATGCTCGTAGAACAGATGTCCGTTGGGGCAGTAAAGTTCTCGATTGACGACGACGGCAATAAACGTAGTGTAGGAAGGCCTCCCACTCGGTGGACCGATGACCTAGTGAAGGCCGCGGAAGCCGCTGGATGCGGGCAGCGCAGAACCGGTCGTCGTGGAAATCCCTGGGAAATCCTGTTCAGCAGTGGACGTTCTTCGGCTGATATGGTATTTGTTTCATTCTGAATAAACACGAAGATAAATTCGGTATTAATAGCAAGTATCCGAAGGTTCCACTCGCGACCATCGTTCGGTCCAAAAACGAAAACACGATTTTAAATTCAGATTTTTCTGTTACGCGCGGCCATTACCCATTACCGGAATGGATGTGACTGTAAGTGGCATTTTATCTCGACCGTTTCCGGGCTTCGCAAGGCACGTTAAATCGTTGGTGCCGGTGCCTGGATGGCAGTCGTTCTACCGTGTCAAAGGCCTTATATGCGGCTTGTAATTTCTGACAGGGGGTATATGATTAGCCCTACTACGTCCACTAATCTGAACCTGGCCCCCGTGTAAGGAGAATAGCCAACCTTTCCGACCTTGGGAACAGAACCGTGGGCTGTGCCCCACTTTGGGGACCTTATGGATTTTTAACGTAGAAGAATCCAAAGTTAGCGCGGGAGTTTGGGGTTTCTAATGAAATAGTCAATCGAATCGATAAGCTCAGCGTAATAACAAAATTGCGGCTTTCTCAATTACTAAAGTGATACTCTGCTTAGTAAAGCCGCTTAGTAT
The DNA here is from genome assembly GCA_947284805.1 of Coleophora flavipennella. Lineage (NCBI taxonomy): Eukaryota > Metazoa > Arthropoda > Insecta > Lepidoptera > Coleophoridae > Coleophora > Coleophora flavipennella. The sequence goes on along the minus strand of OX369281.1, from coordinate 10,534,520 downwards.
AGTAGTATCATACTACTTTTATATCCTACTAGCTGTCCCAGCGAACTTTGTACAACCTTACACTACACTACACTGCCCTACTCTACCCTACACTACACTACCTTACCCTACCCTACTCTACCCTACACTACACTATACTACCCTACCCTACTCTACCCTACACTACACTATACTACCCTACCCTACCCTACCCTACCAGACCGTACCCTACATTACACTATACTATACTACACTACCCTATATAAGAACCTTCTCCTGACAATAACGAACTCTACAAAAAAAGAATTAAAGAAATCGGTCCAGCCGTTCACGCGTGATGCGATGACCAGAATTAATAAGGGGTTCATTTATTTTATATATAGACTAGGTGTCACGCAGCCTAAACTTAGACATCGTAGCACCCAACAAAGCTTTAAGTCCAAGCACGACGTTTCTGTCTAGATTAAAACACATAAGTACTAGGTCCAAGTAAGTAAGTAAGCGCACACTTTCTTATCGAGGGGCTAAGGAGCGCTCGGTGTGGGCTGGTCACGCGATACAGCGATTAAGCGAAATTCACTTGTTTTAAAGGGATTTCTTTTTAAAATTATTATTCACCAAGCAGCGGCCACTCGTACAAGGTAAAAATCTAAAAGTGTTCGTGTATTCGTGTTTAAAATTTTCGAATGCGAAGGGAAATGAACCAATTGAAAATAAAAACATCGGCCAAGTGCATTTTGGGCCACGCATAGTGTAGGGTTCCCGGAGTCATTACTTGAAAACTGCTTGACTCAGGATCACCATCATGATATCAGCCAGCCGAAAGACGTCCACTGCTGGAAAAGGACTTCCCCAAGGATTTCTGCGACGATCGGTGCTGCGCTGCCCCAATCCAGCATCTATCATGTCTCAGTAAATTTAGAAACGCCATCGACAGGGACACATAACGACTCTAGCTACAATATATCTTGATACAAGTATTATGTTAAGAACGGAACGCTTGATACAAAATACGTTACTAAAAAGCGCTACCCGGCCCCCGTCGCTCGGTCGAGCAGGCGAGATAAGTACCTACACATTGGCGCGGCCTACAGGTCGCGCTCCGCTCCTCAGCGCTAGAACGCCGTACAGTCGCCGCCGCAATCCGCGCGCCACCTGTGTACGCAGTTATAACCGCTAAGTCGAGCGCCTTAATACCCATGTCAACGTGTATTTTCTGACAGTGGGAAGAAGTAGGTGAATAAATGCGTAGGTATTTTCTTTTTATAAGGAAGTGCAATATCTGTTACGAAGGAACTAGTATCTCATCTGTGGCACTACTACACATGACAGGGTAAGCCGTGTCAGTTGCCTAAAGCTCCGGATAAAACTAGGCGTCAGCGGCGCGGGACGCGTCTGCGACGCGGATGCGTCAGTCGCGCTCGCGCGGCGGACGCTGCCGCTTTACACATCTACGCGATCACAATTGTGGTGTGGCCAGGTGTTGATTGGAACAGTTGTCTCTGTGTGTAAAGAGTAAAGAAAATAACCACACTTTTTCACTTTTCAAATAACATTACTCACTTTGTATTATCATTATCATAACAAAAATTGTTGTATATTTTTATACTTCAAAATATTAGTCATAACAAGAGTTGAAAGCAACGGTGTAGACCTATCTTTGGGATTTTTAGCTTTCGAGACAAAACTGCTCAATCGTGTTTCTAATAGCTTTTGACATTAAGGAACATCATGAACCATAAGGGTATTTTTGCATACTTGGGTTTTAATCGTTTAGGAGTAATCGACGTAAAAAATAACGAAAATCTGTCATATTACCGCCTTAAAGTCTCCCTCGCGACTGACGCTCTTGTGTCGCAGATGCGCCCCGCGCCGCTGACGCTCTGGTTTGGCCGAAGCGGCTTGAAGTGGGGTTCCCCACTAGCCAAACGATCGCCACCAACCCGGACTTGGCGCCTGTGTCTGGAATATGGCCTAACCTTCCCGAGTTTGGGAGGAGACCCGTGACCAAGCAGTGGGGACGCTAAGTGGTTGTTAAGGACTTATCAGGTTATCGTTTGAAGTTTCGTATTATTATTTCACAGCTACCAGCCCACTAGACAACTCCTGAACTAGATAAAGTATGTAATCGTTCCTCTCCCTCTAATATGGTTGATGGGAGCGATGGCAGACTCTTGCGTTATACTCGTGACCGGGTGCTGTCCGTGTGAACTGGCCTACTCTTGTCAAAGGCATCAATGACATTTAATGATTTTAATGTATAACTTCTCGTGTCATATTATTTTCATGTTCTAATGACATAATTTGTTAGTATTGGATTTTGACGTTATCAATTTACGATTGTTTATTTCTTTTTTTTTACAAATGAATTTATGTAATTACTATTTTAAGGCTATCAGAAAGAGTGTAATTTACACCTATTTTCAATAAATATCTTGTATCTTGAATCGCATGACCCTGTTACTAAGCCTACGCCATCTATATGTCTGTCTGTCTGACTATCTGTCTGTCAAACATTAAAATGACTGTATCTTTTGAACTGTAATAGCTTTCTGGCTAACATTTTCACAGAACATGGTGTTATTTATTATAGGGGATTTAATATTAAATAATAAATATTACAAAAAAGTAAAAAAGGGGTCGACATACCAGAAATGTGTTTCTTTCAGTGTTCATTGTTTGTGCTCTATCTTAAAAACGGTTTTACATACAAGGATGAAACTTGGTGTCATTGTATTACTTAATCGTAAAGTAAATAAAATAAATAAATAAAATAAAACAAAAAAAAGTTTGTGTGTCAGCTCCGATGCACGACTGGAGTTTACTACTTAAGTACGATTGTCTAAACAGGCACAAAACAGGGCTTGACTTTAGTTTTAAGTTTACTCTGCACAGTTTTTATAACTAATCATTCCAATTTCCGGCCTCTTTTCATAGCTGATGTGTCAGGTGTTTTAGCTCCCATGGTCGCAGCTACTAGATCCATTTGGTGTTTGGCAGCGACTAACCTCGTATGCTTTAGATGCGGTTATACGAGCATATCTTAGGTCATACCATAAAGGGCTCTAACATTGGTTTTGTGTTGACTCTTCAATTAAATCAAGAGCATTTTTGTTAAGTTTCTCTTGTAATGTTTCTAGTAATTTGTTGACATCTTTCTTTATATCATCACTCACTTGAATAAGGAAATGAAAACTGTCGAACATCACTGTGTTTAAAGTCGTTCTGATACTTTAAAAGTTCACAATTCATAATTTTCTTCTTTTTTGCTTCTTGAAGACACCGTGGAAAAGGTCTGTGCTGGTTTCATGATGTGGAGCTGTTTTTTTCTTCAAATTTGATATACAGTGACGTATTTCATAGTAGTCCCTACTCTCGAGAGGACGGGTTTTTTCCAGTAACATTCACGCAAGGAAGGTTCTTCACTGCGACGATGGGTCCACATCAAAAATGCCACTGCATGCTTACAACCACCAGCTAAAGCTGCACAGTCCAAGCACTGGCAACTGACGATTTCACCTTTAGTCTCGTCTATCACCATAGTGAATTTGTATGAACTAGCCTTCACTTTGTGCTCGGGGCAGATCTTGCAATTGAGTGTGCAAAGTCCTGATCCACGACGTAGTTGCACGTACCCAATAGCATCGTCACCATAAGATTCTCGTGCAGCCCTGAAAATGCAAACTAATTACTTACTGTAAACAAAATTTATTGTTTATAACCTAAAAAACTACTACTGAAAGAAAGACTATTATTTCGCCTTAGCAGAATTAAGGTTACTTACGTAGGTAGTGTTATATTTTTTTATAGTACTTACATTGCTGTTTTTACATTTCTCAGCTCTGCAGAATAAAAATCGGGGTTATTTTTAAAGAACATGATTGCGTCCACTTTGGGCAAGTTTCTGCTATCTGCTTTCACAAAATTGACACCCATGATGGAGTGGAATACCAAATTATATAAAAATCACAAATTTTAAAATCTTATCAGATCAAAAATTGTAAGACTGCAAAAATAACAGATCTGATTTGATTACTTTGTTGTGACTTCATTTTAGATTTCGTAGTGACTTATATTCTTATTGTCAGATTCAGCCAATCCTGACTGTTTTGTATCACGTGACAGAGGTGCGCACAATAAGTTGCGCGTAAAAAACGTAACGCGCAAAGATAATATAACAAACTACGTTTTCGATCACTAGATTTTACTCCTCATATTTTTTTCATACCGGGCGCCTTATATGCAAATCGATTCTTAAGGAGTAAACTCCAAAAATATAAAAACTGACCAAAAGGGAGTTGTAACTACGAGGAGTAAGAACTGAATGAAAAATAAAAAAATCTGTCGCTCGTGTTGAATGTGTTTGTTTTAAAATGAATACCTGTCATTGTTGTGGTTTTATAGAGGTTTGACGGTACGAAACCCTTGTTGTGCGAGTCCGACTCGCACTTGCCGGTTTTTAAGAGCGTAATCCTACCTTACTATCTTAAATGTGAAAATGCGTTTGTTTGTTACCTTTTCACGCTTCAACACGTCGTCCAATCTTGATGAAATTTAGTATGCAGGAAGCCTGTGTCACTGGGAAGGACATAGACTATTTTTTATCCCGTGAAAAAAGCTTAGTCCGATGCAGTTCCTAAGGGAACTGAAAAAATACGCTTTTTTAATTAATTTATTTAACATCGCAACGGAACATTCCCTCTCGTATATCTACCAGATACGCTAAACTACCAGGTTTATGATATAGCGTCCTCACTCAATGACAGAATATAGGTCGTATAGTGAGGGCCGCTATTCCTGGCAACGCCGTGAGGCGCCGCAAGACGCTTGTCCTGGTACTCTGCAAGGCGACTGCCTCGTGGAATAGAACCACTACGGAACAATGGATTGTTGTGATTTTTTGCACAAAAAAAGATTTGAGAAGAAGGAAAATGACGTAATTCACTAATTAGCATAACCTGACAGTTCCCGAGGGATCTGGATAAAACTCATGTCCACGCTCACTTACCCTCAAAAACAGTCATAAAAACGATGTCCACGCGGGTGAAGCCGCGGGCCAAAGCTTGTGTATAATAATGGTTCCAAAATAATAAGTTAAATAACAAAATAACAGTGACGTTGTAAGCAAAACACAATAATTAGTTCATTTTAAATGACAGTGACGTAACAGCAAAGCATACAATGTAATTTCCGCCTTAAAAATTAATTGTTAAGCTGCACATTTTCCACAAAGTCTTGAAACTTTTAATTATTTTTTTATTGCATTGGCATTAAAATTGAAAGAGTTCGCTAATAGCTTTTTTCATACTTTCCCTTTAATAAATTTTTATTTTGTTGGGTGGGCGTGTATTTTTCTAGGTATTTGCTGTAAGGACCGTAAGCAAAGGATGACGACAGCATCAGAAATAAATTATGATCTCTTGATCACTAAATTGCTCTCCTACTTAAACTTCGGAAAACCTTACTCGTTTTGTTTTCCATCAAGTCTTGGATTTTAAATTCACCAAACTCACAAAATTTCCTAGGTATTTCAAACAGTTGTAGAACAAAATGTCGTTTTTGACAGATGTAAAAAAGTAACTCAGGTGACTAGCATTCGTCATCCCTATTGTTTGGGCCTTCTACTCATCGAACTGAACATCTCTTTCCAAAGAACACCTCGATTCTCAAATTAAAGGAAATCGGCCAAGTGTGAGTCGGACCTGAGCATCAAGGGCTTTGTACCACCACACCTTTCAACACAAATGTGAGCCAAGTGTGAGACGGACTTGAGCACCAAGGGTTTTGTAGCACCACACATTTCAACACAAATGTGAGCCAAGTGTGAGACGGACTTGAGCACCAAGGGTTTTGTAGCACCACACATTTCAACACAAATGTGAGCCAAGTGTGAGACGGACTTGAGCACCAAGGGTTTTGTAGCACCATACATTTTAACACAAATGTGAGCCAAGTGTGAGACGGACTTGAGCACCAAGGGTTTTGCAGTACCACACATTTCAACACAAATGTGAGCCAAGTGTGAGACGGACTTGAGCACCAAGGGTTTTGTAGCACCACACCTTTCAACACCAATATGAGCCAAGTTTGAGTCGGACTTGAGCACCAAGGGTTTTGTAGCACCACACATTTCAACACAAATGTGAGCCAAGTGTGAGACGGACTTGAGCACCAAGGGTTTTGTAGTACCACACATTTCAACACAAATGTGAGCCAAGTGTGAGACGGACTTGAGCACCAAGGGTTTTGTAGCACCACACATTTCAACACAAATGTGAGCCAAGTGTGAGACGGACTTGAGCACCAAGGGTTTTGTAGCACCACACATTTCAACACAAATGTGAGCCAAGTGTGAGTCGGACTTGAGCACCAAGGGTATTGTACCACCACACATTTCAACACAAATGTGAACCAAGTGTGAGTCGGACTTGAGCATACTTGACTGGACCATATCCTCCAACACACATATTAATTTAAAACAAAAGACATCAATGCGAGTGACAGTAAAATCCTCTATTTTTCAGTCAGTTTGGACTCCCTAGACCGAGTACTACTCAACTTGGCTGGTTTTTATTGTTTGTTGTTTAACTATAGGGATGACGAATCTCTATTAGGAAGTGTAATACTCTCTTTGCAATTGTTCATCGTATCTCCTTATACATGCGCACTGGCCGAGCGCAATTAAAAAAGCCGAGTTTTAATTACATCGGTTCGTGTTTGGAATACCGTCAACATTCATTCTATATTTCGTTTTCAGACCGAATGTTCATCACGGCGTGGAATCTTCAGATCCTCACCATTCGTTCTTGGACGCCTAGAGCTGCATCCCTTTCCTTCATCTTTCCCTATTAATAGTTTTTTTCATTAGCTATACAACCCCAATTAAGAGCCACACCAGTCCCTGACGAGCTCGAGCCTACCCTGAATTAGGGCGATCGGGTCTTAGTCGACCACGCGGGCCCAGTGCGGGTTGGTCGACTTCACACACAACCTTCGAGTATCTTCGCAGGTGTGTGCAGGTTTCCTCACGATGCTTTTCCTTCACCGTTAAAGCAATCGGTGAGTACCTATATGTATACGTAAGTTTCGAAAAACTCATTGGTACATTGGCCAAAAGTGCAAAATGATACGTTATTTTCATATGGGTAGGGCATAATATTGCAGCCTCAACGTGCCCTCCGCTCGCGACGTTGCTGGCACAAGTGAAGTAGAAGACTTGGAGGGCTTGGCCTACCCTTCGCCTAGTCCTAGTTAATAAAAGAATATGTTCTGACCACCAACATTATTTATATTCATATTAAAAGATTGTTTATATTATGAAAAGAAAATTGCGTAAAGGCGAATCCTTACTAATAGTATAAAATAGAAAATGTGTTTGTTTGTTACCATTTCACGCTTCAACACCATAACCAATCTTCACGAATTTTGGCATGGAGGTATTCTGTGTCACGGACAAGGACGTAAGCTACTTTTTATCCCGTGAAAGTAGCATGTACTCGGATGCAGTTCCAGAGGGAACTATAAATTCAATTTTTGGTTATCTTTTTTAATATTGCAATGAAGATATGTGTACGAGCAAGCGCGTACAACGCAAAAATGCTGTATAAACAGTTTATGTTTTAACCCAATTACTCATCATTTCTACAATTCAGTTCGTTTTCGGCCTGTTTGTTGTGATTTTTAAAAACATAGTAAAATATAACATAGGAAAATAACATAGTCTACTAATTAACATGAAATGAGGAGATCCGTAGGAAAACCAAAGTAACTGACATAGCTCTCTGAATTGCTAAACTTAAGTGGCAGTGGGCGGGGCACATAGCTCGTAGAATCGATGGCTGTTGAGGCAATAAAGTTCTCGAGTGGTGACCGCGCACCGGAGAACGTAGCGTAGGTAGGTCTCAAACTTTGTGGACCGACGACCTGGTGAAGGTCGCGGGAAGCCGCTGGATGCGGGCAGCGCAGAACCAGTCGTCATGGAAATCCTTGATGGAGGCCTTTGTCTAGCACTGGATGCACTTCGGCTGATATGATGACTAATTAGCATAGCTTGAGACATTTCCTGAGGGATCTAGGGAAAACTGGGTTCCAGGCTCGCGCACGTCGGCGTCGTAATGATGCAATGCATTGACATGGTTTTTTTTGCATAAAAACAGTTAAGGGGGTGGGAAGTGACATAGACTGCTGATCAGAATAGCCAAATATAGTTCCCGAGGGATCTGGAGTAAACTTTTAACTACGGTCGCGAGCCACTTGCAGCTCGTGCACCGCTCACTCTCAAAGACAATCATAAAAACGATGTTCACGCAAAAGTATGATTTCAGCACAATATTATGTACTTTTACATTGTATATTGTTTCAGCTGATGACTGACTCGGTGTCTCAGTGGTTAGTGCGCTTGACTACTGATCCGAGAGTTGTGGGTTCGATCCCCACCCAGGGCAAACATTTGTGTGATGAGCAGATTTGTTTGCTCTGTGTCTGGGTGTTAAATATCTATATAATATGTATGTATTTAAACGTATATAAGTATGTATATATCAGTCTCTGGTTCCCATAACACAGGGAATCCTACTTTGGGGCCAGATGACCATGTGTGATTTGCCCCAAAATATTTATTTATCTTATTTATTTATATACTCGTATGTTGCTGCAATGTTGATTTATTTAAAAACTCATTTGAACATTGACAGTATAAAAATATGTAGTCGCATTTCTAAGAATAAGTTGATTAATTAAAAAGGAATGTAAGTAAACATTTTTGTCCCTTGAACAGAAAGGTTCCGATTCGCGGAAAGTTTAACAAAATGAACGTTCTCTGTTTAACCTCAGAATTCTCCTGTGTCGCATTCTGTTCTTCCATAAATTGGTGTAACGGGAAGGACGACAAAGCATCGCAATACGCCAATAAAGTTGACTGAGTAGGGTTGAGTAATTTTACATCCATGCGACAATATCGGACCGACTTGTGTCAGTTCATTTCGTGAATAAGATTCTCAAAAGTCTAAGGCCTTAAGATGGGTCAAAAGACAATATTCAATTCAAATTATTGAAAGACTGTCTTATGCTATCACTATGGAAAAAATCTATACATAATATACGAGTATGTATAATAAAACTAAGTATAACGGGGCCGTGTCTGTACATGAAACATTTCTGGAAAATAATAACTGTGGTTGACATTACTAAAGATATAGAGTACAAAACAACAAATTTTGGAATTTTTGTCTGTCTGTATGTTCGCTCATCACGCAAAAAGTACTGGACCGATTTCGATGATATTTTGTATGGTTAATATACGATACTCTTTATTCCATAAAATTTAAGAGTTCCCGTGGGAAAATTTTAAAAACTGTACGCGGACGAAGTCGCGGGCACAGCTCGTATATAATATACTTGTGAAGGTCGCGGGAAGCCGCTGGATGCGGGCAGCGCATACCGGTCAAATAAATTGATTTAAAAGGAAAAAAAAAATACTTCAAGTAATAAAAAAAAGTTTTGTTGTGCAATAAAGTGTTTTCAATCAATCAAATTTAAAAATGTGAGAACTTTTGATGTAAACAAACTAATACTGTAGACCCTGTTTTTGGCATTAATTGCCAAATTTCTCGAAAACAAATATTTAATGTTGAATAAAACCAACACACCAAAATCGGTGACTTTAAGAACTTTCATTTTAATTAAATACATTTTTTTTTAAAGTGAAGAAAAATAATAAAATCACGTAACAATCGAGAATTGGGCGTTCCGTTTCAACGTAACAGCCGCGTTGAAGCTCGCATTGATTTGACTTAAACTAATTTTATCGTGGTTTTTAAATTGGTGTAAAATTCATGAGTCCTTATGTGCTGCTGATATGTCAAGAGAAAAATACATGCACACATAGACATCAAAACCTGTACATGCACACATAGACGTCAAAACCACTTCAAAATACTCTTTTTATCACGCTTTTATTAGCTTCACCTGAATGTTTGTATGTATGTAACCGACTCCTTTAAAGAATTTTTGAATTTGAATTTTGGACTCGATTTTGACCCACTTTAAACTGACAGATTTAATTCAAACTTTGTAGACTTATCAAGAATCAGCGACATTATAATAATTTCATAAGTTTGAACTATAAAATAAAAAATAAATTGAGTTTAAAAAAACTAAAAAACACGCTATTAAAGTACATCAGACTAAAAGGTAAAAAATAATTCTTAATATAAGTTGAAAACAATAATTAACAAATTACTAGTATTATTGTGAAAAAGTGTGGGTTGCTCGATAGACGAAAAATATGGCACAGAGGGAAAAATTGGTAAGACTTTGGCATCATCTCACCTGATGGTAAGTGACGATGATGACGAAGATGAAAGCGGACTTACTAAGATTCCCCAACGCAATGGAGAACTGGCTATCTTATCTTCAAGCCGGAACACATCATTGTTGTTAACATGATGTTTGGCGGCAAGACTTATATAAGATGGTGGTAGCTAGCCAGGCGGGCTTAGAAAATACCCTACCACCAACCAAACCGAGTCTTAAAAGTTGACCCCACCGGGAATCGAACCCGCGACCTCAAAGTGTGAAGCTAATGGACTAACCATTACGCCACGGAGGCGGTTACTTTAGTATTTGCGAAGACGTCCTCGATGACAAGCACGCACACATAACACACTGATACCGCACACATGCTTGAAAAATTGGCTGCAATTTGACATTTCGACACATTTTATCTCAACTTTTATTTGATCTGAGCTTGATAAATTATACAAAAATCTGTAATCTATAGCATTCTATAGCGAACTTGCAACAAATTTCATAATGTAAATTAATTACCTCATAGTTATGTGGTTTTCCTAATAGTGTATTTTATTAACTAGCCTAGCAACTTCTTTTTAGCCAACATCCAAAAAAGTAGAAAGTTCTCATTAGTTTTTTGTTACAAGCTATATACCTAGAAAATTGCCAATTGTATAAAAAAGTTTGAAGATGAAAATTAATATAAAGAACAATAGTTATTAAAACTAAATTTATTCTCAAAATAGTATTACATTATTAGAAATGAAATGGTGGTAAACATATGCCTATTGTTTAGATATTTTAAAAGCAGGGTGGTTTTCACGACATGAAGTCGGGTTTATTTCACCTGTAAAAATCGCCTTTATTGAGGCAAAAAATGTACATTTTTAATTTTAAAGCCTTAGAGTTATCACTGCAGTTTCTTCGTTACTAATGTCATATTTGGGAATACCCCGCATAAGATTTCGTCACTTTCAGCAAAATTCAAGAAAACTAACAAGTCTAAAAAAATTCCCCATCTGACCACTAAGAAAACGCCTTTGTTCCATTCATGGTACACAGTTGAGGGGTTTGGAACATGAAAGATATGCCACTAGTTACTAATAAAAGAGCATAAGTAGTGTCACTATAAAGTTAATAATAAAAAAACTATTACATTTTTATTTTCTATAAAAATTGGCATTGAATTTCAAAAACTGAATCGACAATTTCATAGGTAAAGACCTATTATTAATTTTACCCGGTGTATGTAATGAAATTTTGCAAGTTAAATTTGACCCACTTTCCGGTTCCGGATTGAGCTGAAATTTTGCATGCATATTATGTATATCGCGAGACAATGTAATATTAAAAGCTTGTACCTAAAAGTTTCGAAGTTTCGAATTTTTTGTGTGTTTTTGTTTAGCGATATCTTTTCCAATTAACGACAGATTTTTATGATTCATTTTTATATTCGGTAGCGTATAACTTCAGGTTGGTTCTTTAAAAAATTTATCAAAATTTATTTTAGTATGTTAACAAAAACAAAAAAAGTAAAACTGTTTTAAGTTGTTGCGGTGAAGGAAAACATCGTGAGTAGAAACGCTTGCGAAAAAACTCGAAGGTTGCATGTGAAGTCGACCAACCCGCACTGGGCCCGCGTGGTTGACCAAGGCCCGATCGCCCTAACTCAGGGTAGGCCGAGCCCCTCGGTGGAGTCATATACGAGCTGATATTTTTATTTTTTTTAATTTATTAAGGAAAATCAACAGCCTTTAATTATAGTAATATTAAAAACAGTATGATATGATGAAGTTGTTGCAATTGAAGTCGTTTTTAACTTGATGAGCGTTTTCAATTATCTTAAATCTTTATTTATATGCATTTTATCGACCTACTGGTTTCCTTTTTGTTTTTATTGTTCTACTTTTTAGTGTTCCGTAACCAAAGAGTAAAAACGAGACCCTATTACTAAGACTTCGCTGTCCGTCCGTCTGTCACCAGGCTGTATTCATGAACCGTGATAGCTAGAAAGTTGTTTTTTTCACAAATGATGTATTTCCTTTGCCCCTTTAACAACAAATACTAAAAAGTTAGAAAAAGTAAAAGTCTCCATACAAAAAACGTGTTTTTTTTTAACAACAAATACTAAAAAGTTAGAAAAAGTAAAAGTCTCCATACAAAAAACGTGTTTTTTTTTAAACGTGAATGAATGCTATCTATTATGATAGTACGGAACGGAACTGAAGAAACTAGCTCCATCTAGTATGATGTTACGGAACCCTATGTGTGTGGTTCTGACTCGCACTTGACTGGTTTTTCATCGTAAACCTGTACTGGTTCTGTTGTTTTTTTTCTCATTTTAACTATGCAATTGCTATTCACCACCAGCACTTAAACCTCCACCAGCCCGGACTTGGCCCCCGTGTGTGGAGTATGGTCAAAGTGTGTATATTAGTACTAACATACAGTATGGACACTCCCTGCCGCTCTCTAGATTGCGACCTCACCCCCTCGTCACCCAGATTGATACAGATTGGTTACAGTTTGGTGGTCGGACGTAAAGGATTTTGCCGCCATTTCGTTTGTTCCGTCATTCCTTCTTTGAAATGTCATTTGTGGCCCGTTGTATGAAGTGTCAACAATCGGACTTTGAAAATTTTTATTTTTCCTGTAAGAACGGAAAGATTTTAGATTTCCTAATAGGTTTTGCTGTAATCTGTGCATTTAACCTCATGTTTACTGTGATTTGTTTCAGATATGAGAGGGGCGGGGTGAATGGTAAAGAGTTTCTCACAACAAACTTTTTTATATAATATGTCACACAATATAGTTTGCAAAACTATTTTGTTTATTTTCGTATGTACCCCCAAAAGTGGCCCCCGTGTTAAAAAATAATTTATTACGGTAAGATCTTTGGGTCACCAATTTACATATGTGTAAAAAAATTTAATTCAATCGGTGCTATAGTTTCTGAGAAAAATCGGCTGTGACAGACGGACAGAGAGACAGGCACACGAGTGATCCCATGAGGGTTTCGTTTTTTCCTTTTACGGTACGGAACCCTCAAAATTACACCATCTTTATAAATAGAGGAGATACGCTAATAGTAGTTTATAAAACTATTGCATAATAAGGGTTCTTAAAATACGAGTGTAAGTTAAAAAAACGAGCCATAGGAGATTTTTTTTATAGCATTACACGAGTGTTTTAAGACCAAATTATGTGCAGATTCATACACTACTTTATTTAATGGAAATTGGGATTGAATCAACTAAAATACAAAGATCAAAGTAAATCCCACGAAATTCAGTAAGTACCTACAACAAAACGTGTCATAGCGCTGATCCCAGCGCATCACCGCGCTTGCACAAAAGCGGACGGTGTCACAGACAGGTAAAAACAATGCTTTCACTGATCTCAGACATTTTTAAACAAGAATGAAAATTATTCCCGAAATTCAGTATCTACAACAAAATTTAATGAAAAACCAACACATCACCGCGCATGCGTTAAAGCGGGCGCTGTCATAGACAAGTAAAAATTGGAATGAAAACTTTTTGTATTGCTGTAAAAATGGCGCGAACCGCATGTGCGTTCCAATAAAAAAAAATTATATGGAACTTCGTTGGTGATATTGTCTCTTTGGTTTAACTTGTATCGTAATGGAAAAAAAATACATTATATATAACATTATTTCTCTAACAAAATAATGTTATAATGTATTATTTTTTTTAATTACGGTTTTGTGTTTATAAAGTATGCCAATATAAACTCGTCTTAAAGTTGTTATTGCGAACTTTACGATATGAGAGTAGATAAAAAATTATAACGGACAGACATGCCGAAACCCTAAGAAAAAAGAAGAGATCTGTGCCCTACAAGTGTTTATGGGTTGTTAAAAATTATTGTCTTCTTACTTCTACTCATTGTATCTACTCTTTAATCTTTATCTTCAAATTATTTCTCTCTCTCTCTATTATCGTGTGGCACAATGGGATGACGACAGCATCAGAAATAAATTATGAACTCTTGATCACTAAATTACCCTCCTACTTAAATCCTCACTCGTTTTGTTTTCCATCAAGTCTTCGATTTTCAATTCACCAAAATCACAAAATGACTACATATATGACGCTGCTAAACTATGTCGTCAGTATTTCTAACATTTTTAGAACCAAATGTCGTTTTTGACATATGATAAAGAGTAAGTCGGATGACTAGCATTTGTCATTCCTAATCCGTGCTATCCCTTGAAAAAAAAAACACTTTCACCGACTTTCATCGTGAACTGTGAACATGCATAAAATTGACGGGGCCTCCGGTTCTGCCGATATGCGGATGTAGGTATTTCCCAGGAGACGGATGCGTTCCACTTACTCTAAAATCGACCGTTTTATTCCGTGCTTCCCGGATTCCTTTCTGATGCATTGTAGGCCTGTGGTTTGGTGTTTGGTGCAAACTAAATTTTAATATTATTTTAGCGAACCAGCCTCAACTCATCGTCCGTCCGTCTGTCTGTCTCTCTGCCAGCGGACTGTTTTTCATGAAGTCCAAGTTCTTAAACAGTGTAACTATTATTTATATTGACGCTAAAAAAAATTTATAAAAAAAATTGAATATTAGAAGGGGGGCTTCATACAAGAAACCCGTTCTTCTAAACGTGAAAATTATTTAAAAAGTACTGAAACGCAAAAAAATGTTCGATTCGAAGTCATTCTTCTTGCTTTGCGTTTCATGATTAATTTTTTTTTGGTTTTGTTCGTCTATGAAAATTTAATTTGAAAATGATTGTTACCTTTTGACAGGAGAAAAAAAAGAAAAGATGACCGTAATGTGTTAATTGTTGTGAGTGTTTAAATTCGGATTTATATTTATGTTTCGTTAAGGCCCACTATTTTATTCAGTGGTAAGTAATTTGTGTAAGGAAACCGCTTTGCGTATATTTTTTGGTACTGCTGCGAACTAGATTTACATATGTCCGTAGGGTCTTTCACTCCCCCTGCGAGTTTGACGTCCCCGAAAATTCCCTCGATTCAAGAATGATCCTGGGATAGAGCTGCACTAACCACCAGCCAGTCTTTTGGCCACACTACCCGCCCAGCTGCTTGCCTAAAGGGAAGTAAATTCTGAATTAATCCTTAATCCCGAGCGACTGTCTGGCCATTGGCCGTCCTAGAAGATTTCCTACCTCCGGTTTTTGACAATTTAGCCATTAATTTTAAATTTAAAGTGTGGTTTGTACCTAGTAAGTGTTCTTTAGAACGTTGGGGTAATTCAGACCCAAGTGAAATTAAATTTTATTGTTTTTTTAGAAAAAATATTAAATACATAATATATTCCAATTTACCCCAAAAAAATTTTTTTTTCTTAAAACTCCTTTTAGGCCCGATTCTCTAAATTTTACGTATCGTGTAACAAACCCGAAACTGAGTATTATAAACCAGTTTTTGATAGTTTTGTTACAGTACATAGTAATTTTAATCTTGTACGACGATACGGATCATTTCATATAAAGTCCGACGCGCTTTTGGTCGTTTTTTTAATGATAATCATATCAGCTTATATACGTCCCCACTAAAGGGCTTGCACCTACCCTGAATTATGGCTATAAGGCCTTAGTCGACCACGCGGGCCCAGTGCGGGTTGGTGGACTTCACACACAACTTCGAGTTTCTTCATGCAGCCGTGTACAGGTTCCCTCACGATGTTTTCCTTCGCCGTCAGAGCGTCGGATAAACGTACATATGAAATTGAAATACGAAAACTCATTGTCAGAAAAATTATTAAATACATGCAGGTTTTGAACCACGACCTCCCGGCATTTGGATATAAAGTTAATGGATTATTCCCTCCAGGGCAGGAGGTAGTGGCTCTAGCCGTTACGCCACCGCGGCCCTAGCCGTTACGCCACCGACGCAGTCGCATTTATGTCGCTATGATATGAGAGGTTAAATCAAGGATTTGCCGAGGTTTGACACTGACTTTCTCTATGTATGTGGTTCTTATTTTATTTATTTTATTTTAATCTGTTTTCTCCTTGTAATAAAAGGTAATAAATGCCTTTCCGTAATGAAACTGAAACCCTTAAAGAAACGAAAGTCAATTAAAAACAAAAGTATTCAATTGCGAACAATAGATTTCCCATTTAGAGTCGCTTTTGTTTAGTCTGCCTTGTTCATTAATTACAACGTAATTTATTTACTTTACAAGGATAAATGGATTCTTGTAACTACCCTTTCTACTTAGTTCCATCTGCTTTGTAGGGTACAAGTTCCTTCCTGAAGGAATATTTTTAGTTGCTCATCAAACAACTAGTCACCTATACTTTTATTTTCATCATTTACTTACCTGGTGAAGATCGCGGGAGGCCGATGGATGCGGGCAGCGTAGGACCAATCGTCGTGGAAATCATTGAGGGAGGCCTTTTTCCAGCAGTGGACGATTTTCGGCTGATATGATGATGATGATGATGATTTATGACAATCATATCAAAAATACTGATTGCACATCAAATTATTTATCCTTCTCGACTGGACTAGAGTTGAGCGAGCGAAGCGTTGATTGATTATACCGTCGAGGAGCTTCATTATTCATTCTACTCAACTGGACTAGAATTGAGCGAGCGAAGCGAGTGATAATAGGTTCGGTTAGGTTTGATTGATTATACCGTCGAGGAGCTTCACGAAGCTCCCCCTTCTTGGTTGGCGGATTTGACTTACGAAATAATGTAACAGTATTGCTGAAACCAGATAAACGCTATACTTGTAGGTAAATAGTGGTGCGCCAAGACCCTAAATTGTTGCGTAATTAATTATATTTTGAGGTAGATAAGTATTTTGCTGTGCAATTAGTAACTTTGATGGGAATCGTAATTCCTTTATTATACAAAAAGTAGATTTTTTGATTTGCGTTTAAATACTCCCCTTCTTATAAATGGTTTGAACTCGGAACGAAATTTCTGTCACATATATCTTCGTTAAACAACCCATTACGTTGCCAGGGAAGGAAATAAAAAAGGAAGGAATGAACCTGAGTTCATTCCTTGCTTTTTTATTTCCTTCCCTGGCAACGTAATGGGTTGTTTAACGAAGGAATATGTGACAGAAATTTCGTATTTCTTTACTTCCTGAGAAGTATGTGCCATACTACACACAAGTCCGGATTATTGGATGTTATAGAGATAGTGGTGAACCTCAGTGTCAGAAGTGTTAACAAATTAAATGAAAAAATAACCATCACCTGTTTTGCCACCTCCTCCAACCTCCTCCGTGGCGTAAAGGTTATGTCCATTAACTTCATATCAGGAGGTAGCGGAATTGCTTCCCGGGGGAGTCTTAACTTTGTAAGACTGGGTTTGGTTCCTAGAAGGGCATCTCCTAAGCCTGCCTGGCTAGCTACCATCATCTTATCTAAGTCTTGCTGCCAAACATCAATGCTTACAACATTGATGTTTTCCGGCATGAAGATATATTAGCCAGTTCCCCATTGCGTTGGGGAATCTTGATAAGCTCGCTTCCATCTTCCGTATCATCGTCACTTACCATCAGGTGAGACGATGCCAAGGGCTTACCAATTGTGAATAAAAAAATATAAAAAACAACGAAAGGTCAAGATAAATACAAAAATACAATCGAACCCATCCACAGTGCTTGTGGTATTTTAACCAGCTTGATCAACGTGACCACGAAAGTGGCACTGAGCTATGACTGCTCTCTTTATTATTTTTTTATTCTCTGAAGTCTCTCATTATTGAAAATTCCAATTAGTACCTGATTCCCTTCGAAGATAAAAAGCGGACATTTGAATTCAAATGTTCACGGCTCTAAAACCCTTTGTACTTACACTAAGCTACTGCTAGTGGCTGCACTCGCTTTGAACACGGCTTTCAAACCAATCAGCTTATCCAAGGGATTAGTGACCAATTAGCTGATGCAGCCAAGTACCTAGGTGACTTGGTGTTGCCAGTTCGTTAATAAATAACCCATAACACGCCCAGTTGGGGCACGGGTCTCTTCCCTAACTTGGGAAAAACAGGTTTACCATTCCACACACAGGGGCAAAGTCCAGGTTGGTGGAGGCTTGTAGGGCTATTGGCGAACACCACTGTTGGAAGTCTTTAAGCCGCCTATAAGTGTTAAGGGCTTAAGGACCATCATCTTGTGATAGCAACCAGCGCCAACGGCTTAACGTGCCTTGCGAAGCCATCCAAGTAATGACCGCGCTTCTAACCAGTTAACTTCCATAATCGACCAAGACACGCAAGTCACATTATGCTACGTATGACCACTTCATGGTATTGCCAATATGATTAATAAAATGTTTGACATCGTAATGAGTGTGATGGAATCTGGTTTTTGTAACATAAGTACCAAAGTGCCTTTAAAAATAAACTGAAACGGAATATTTTTAGTTTCTCATCAAACAACTAATTACCTGTAAATTTATTTTCATTATTTATCTTAAAAAATCATATCAAAAATACTGAAAGCACATCAAATTATCTATCCTTCTCAATTGGAGGAGAGTTGAGCGAGCGAAGCTAGCTATAATAGGTTCGGTTAGGTTTGATTGATTATACCGTCAAGGAGGTTTGCAAAGTGAAGCTCCCCCTCCTGGGTTGCGGATCTGAATTACGAAATAATAAAACAGTTTTGCTTAAACAGATAAACGCTATACTTGTAGGTAAATAGAGGTGCGCCACGAACATTTATTGTTGTTTTTGATATAAGTATTTTGCTATGCAATCAGTAACTTTGGTGGGTATTGGCATTTTTTTATTATACAAAAAGTAGTTTTTATGATTTGCATTTAAGTACTATGCAATAGAAACCCCATCGAATTATACCCCATGGGAACCTTATGAATGCTAATTTACGCGCCATCTCTTTAATAGCACTCTTAACTTCTAAAAAACTAAGTTAGCCACCGTTCAAGAGCAACTTAAAGTACTATTTTGCTTAGGTACCATATATTATAAAAAAAACACAGTTAATATGACTCTGCAGCAGTTATGACTCAGCAACGCAACCCAGGACAACGAGCGAAGTAAGTTCCGCCGCTGCCTCGACATGCTCGTTTCGCTCTAGCAGCTGGTCGCTTTGCTCCTTGCTATCTAACCAGCCGACCTTGACCCACCTAGACCCCACCTTAACCTAATCTACTCATGTATCTCACCAAAACCTCTACACTGATATACTGTTACTTTTGATCAGAATCGTTGCTCTGGGTTGCGTTGTTAATCGATATTAACAGAAGCTTGTTTTCACAATTTTTCTTTTTTTTATGAGTTGATTTAACTAAAATTTGGTAACTATATAAAATACGACTAAAATTTAACACTTTCATCCCTCAAAATAATTAATTATGAAAAATAATAAACCTTGCATCTGAACTTTGAATCACCTCATATCAGTTTTTGTCTTTTAAATGAAAAATTTGTCGTCTGAATTACTAAGTCAGCGACTACTTGTAGGCATCTAAAAGTATTATGTTAAAAGTAGTCACCCAATTTTAGTTAAATCAAATCATCAAAAAAATATTTGAAAATGGGAGCCAAATTCAATGTTAAGAATATGTGTGGTTGTCGACTTCGCCGACAAAAGAATTGAACTCTCAATAAGTGTCAAGTAATTTCTTAAGAACAGTCGACTTATTTACTCGAAGCATATAACTTAGGATAAATTTAAGCTCAAGATTTGATTTTGCTATTTTTTAACCGAAAAATATTTTTTTCAGAAATAAAAACATTAACTAGCATATAACATGAAGCAGATAAGATGATTAGCCAAATGTAATTTAAAATGTATATAAAAACTATATAAAATATTTGTTCTGCAAAAAAGAGCGGTTCGCGCGATTTATGGAATGCGTTCGGAATGAGTCGCTTCGAGATAAGTTCAAAGATATTAATATAATGACTTTCCTGTGTCAGTTCATTTATGAAAATATAATGTATGTACGTAAAAATCTGCATCTCTTTTCAATGAATAGTGACAGGCGCAGTCGAAATCTTCGGAATAGGAATAAACTTCAACTAACTTATACCAGACTTAACAAAATCAATAAATCCTTTGTGGGACAATGCTCACTCATGTATAACAAATTACCCAATTATGTGTTAAGTTTGTCAGAAAAACAGATTAAAAATTGTATCAAAAGAACTCTTTGTAGAAAAGGTTATTATAAGACATCCGAATATTTAAATGACAAAAATGTATGGGTAGACAGTGTTTCTTCTATCAACACTACTAATCATGTTTAATAGTAATAAAATGATGACCAACCTAAGAATTGATGTGGAAGCGATGAGACATGACAAGTGTAGTACTTCTTATAATAAATACTTTTATCTTAGCATTGACATGAGTGGTGCATGCTCGCTTAAATGTTCGTGCGGATGGTGGCACATCGGAAGCCGGGTCGTTCCTTTCCCTCTAATATGGTTGATGGGAGCGATGGCTGTGATAACTTTTCGTGTCATATTGTTTTCATGTTCTAATGACATAATCTGGTTTATATCAAGGATTTAATTTTGACGTTATTAACTAATTATTGTTTATTTCTTGATTCTTCACATTTGCGGAGAAATAAAATAATAATAAAAATGTCATTTGACATTGTTATTATTAATTTATGACTATTAGAAAGAGTGCAATTTGCACCTATTTTGAATAAATATATTGAATTGAATTGAACTCGCCAAGTCAAAGTTTGAGCAATTGATCCTAAGTTATTTGCTTTGTGTTAATAATTTGACTGCTCAAATTTAATCCTTACTAATATTATAAATCCTTCATCATCATCAACATATCAGTCGAAGGACGTCCACTGCTGGACATAGGCCTCCCCCAAGGATTTCCACGACGACCAGTTCTGCCGTGCTACCCGTATCCAGCGGCTTCCCGCGAACTTCACCAGGTCATCGGTCCACTGAGAAGGAGGTCTGCCTACGCTACGTTTTCCGGTGCGCGGTAGCCACTCGAGAACTTTACTTACCCAACGGCCATCCGTTCTACGAGCTATGTGCCCCGCCCACTGCTACTTAAGTTTAGCAATTCTGAGATCTATGTAGGTAAAATGTGTCGATAAATCCTTACTAATATTATTAACGCGACAGTTTGTATGGTAAAACCAGGATAGTTGCCCCAGGGGTATAGTTGCCCCGATTTTAATTACTCTAGTTTCACGTATAAATCGCATGCTATTTTACTAATCTATCGAAAGATTCTCCAATTACCACTAAGTTAACCGTGTCTCATGTCTCTGTGCGATTGCATGGGAAGGCAAAATGCGATCAGTTTTTGCGGGGTAGATGTCCTGTTTCTCGGCGGGGCAACTATCCTAAACGTAATTACCTTGGATTGGGCAACTATCCCCTATGTGGGATAGATGTCCCAAAATAAAGAGGTCCGCAAAAATCGCGAATACTCTAAAATTATTAAAAACAATGTTTTTTACTTTACATAAATTTGTAGATTAAAAACCAAAGTACCGGCCAGTTTTACAAATAAGGTATTTTGCTTTTTGTACTGAGAGATATAGACTGATTTTTGTTGTGAATTTTTCTTGGCCATGGAAACTAGTCCTTCAGCCGGATTCGTAAATAATTTTCACTTTCTTCATTTGTTTTTGGATTTGTAATGCTAGTGGCGGTGCATTACAAATCTTCTCTGAAGTTCTTGACAGCATTTGCAGCAGCTGCATTCTGAGGTGGAACACCCAGTTGCTGTTGGGCGTCTATAAAACTGCACCCAGAGCAAGTTGGGTTCTAACGTCCTCCTTCGTTTTATTTTCTTGTTCTCCACATTGCCCACGTGCACTAGACGATTTTCTCCAAAATGCACCACTTCTTGAACAAAATCCTAGCAGAAAACAATGAAAAAACAACAAAATAAAACTACGAATGCGTCCACCACAAATCCCGCCAAAAAACTCCAGATATAGACTGATTTCAAAAAGTGTGGCAACTATCCGACTTTTACCCTGGATGTGTGGATGTATGTTACTTTTTACGCCACAACAGATGAACGGATCTGGATGAAATTTGGTAAGTAGTCAGATTATGACCTGCAATAACATATAGGCTACTTTTTTTCACGCGCACCCTCGAATACAGTCATGGAAACTATGTTTACGCGAGCGAAGCCGCTGGCAAAAGCTAGTCAGTTATATTTTTAGCAATCAAAATTGTATAAATCACTTGGCAAAAGTTTTTCAGTTTCCTGACTCAATCGTGAGTTTAAAATTCTTGTCGACGATTTCAATTTAATCCTCTGCACTCTATAACCAATAGGTATATTGATTGAAAGCTCAATATTTATCCTACCAACCCTCCAGCATCCATCTCAATTAGATTAGCAATATTTATGCAAAAATATTCCGCTTCCCACACACAGCCCTAATAACAAACAAAGCTCCAGTCCAGTCCAAACAAAAAACCCTTTGCACTCGACTGTACCTCGAGGTTACATGTACAGTCCGTCGTAAAAGTGTGACCGGACATATCCGGTTATAAAGAACGCTTTCAATTGCAAATGGGTAGCTGGCAAGCGCACGGAGACCCCGAATTTATGACCCCGGATGGAAAACGAGTGTGTTATTTGGATTCCAATGGAGGAAAAAATGAGGATAAAGGAATGAAGCCATTCATTTTTCATAGTTTTATTTATGTTAGTCTATTCGCGTCGAGTTACGAGACCATAAAGTTTTGAGAGCAGATACTTAATTTTTTAAAAGGTTAGGTATAAATTGATTCTGGTCTGGTTCAAATGAATCGGCTTTTATTTATTCACATCAGCGGTTCTCAAACTTTTTTGGTGACGGAACCCTTTTGGAACGCTTTCCAAAAGGGTTCCGTCACCAAAAAATACTTGACGGAACCCTACAATAAAATAATAGTTTTTAAAAGTGTATTCTTTAATAATAAGCATAATAAAAGTACAATGTAACAGATACTTATTACTTACTTATATAACAAGTGTAATGATAGAAATAGAAGATATTAAAAAAGAAAAAATCTTATTAATGGGATGGGAGGTATGAAACTTTTTTTATTTTTCATCAATTGGTTCGCACGCTCACAAGTAGATATCGGCGGTAGCCGCATAGTTAAATTGTACTGTGGTGGGTGGTGGTGGAGAAAGGTGTTTTTTTTCTAAATTCTTGCGGAACCCCTACAGGGCGGGGTATCGATGTTTTGCGGCAAGACTTTAGATAAGCTAGTGGTAGTGGTAGCTAGCCAGGCGGGCGTAGAAAATGTCCTTCCACCAACCAAACCGAGACTCGGTTAGAACCCGCCGGGAATCGAACTCGCGACTCGAGATAGGTCTACGCCGTTACTTTAAACTCTAGTTATGACTAATATTTAGAAGTATACATTTTAAAAAATATACAACAATTTTTGTTACGATAATACAAAGTGAGTAATGTTATTATTTTTTATACTTTTTATTGTAGTTTTTGATGGAAACGAAAAACCATTGAAAGAGTTAAAAAGTGTGGTTATTTTCTTTACTCTTTAAACGTAAAGAATAGACAGAGACAACTGTTCCAATCAATACCTTGCCTTAACAGCATTGATGTGTTCCGCCTTGAAGATAACCCGCTTTCATCTTCGGCATCATCGTCACTAATCGTCAGGTGAGATGATACCAAGGTTTCATGAATTTTGAATAAAAAAAAACATTCCTATTTTTACGTGATTTTAGCAATTTTTATTTTGTAACCTAGAACTTGCCACCCCTGACATCATCTCACCTGATAGTCGGTTACAAAGATTCTAAAAACAATAAAACACTATCTACGATATATTTTTGGATATCACCTTAAAATAACCATAGTACATCAAACAAAATAAAATTTAAGAAAAATTATCATCAGCAACCAATATAAGATTCAGCTTGTCATCGCTTGTTTATGCAATTTCACCCTAAAGCTGTTAGGAGCTGGGAGGAGATAATACAAGCGAGAATTTAGGTTTGTATGGCAAAATTTTAATTCCTTTCTAGCGCATCTTCAAAGGATGTGATCTGGACGAGTGAGTAAGTACTCGAATACGCAAGTATCATACAAAACATCTTACTATTGTATGCAAGTGCGAGGCGAGAATTCAAATATTTGTTGGTATTAAATTGAACCTTATCGTGAATATCGGACGACCAGACGCAGAAGGTGATTCCATCCCTTCGTCGTTAATGTTCCACCTATACGCACGAAGCGTTTCGCTTCATCGTTCATCTTTTAAACGGCCAAAGAGTGGAATTCCCTGCCAGCGTCTGTATTTTCCGATTTGTATAATTTAGGAATCTTCAAGACGAGAGTGAATAGTATATTTCAGTTTGCGTGTTACATCCTCAACTGCATCGGCGCTTACCATCAGATGGGATGCAGTCAATTTGAAAATAACAAAATTCGAGCGAGACCTACAGTACTCGCATATGATGTGTAACATGTGACAAAATACTTTAGGTTAGTTAGATTTGATGACGATATTGTACCTGGGAGGCGGATCTGACAGTACCTAACGAAAAAAACCGACCAAGTGCGAGTCGGACTCTCGTAAAGTAGAATTCCGCGCTTTCGCGACTTCCTGTTACACATTTCCGTCCCATTTCACGAAATCACTGTTACACATTTCCGTCCCATTTCACGAAATCACTCCCACAAATTGCAGGAAAGCGAGAGCAAAGCTCATTTGTCAGATCGAATAGCGCGCGCTTTCGCGACTTCCTGTTACACATTTCCGTCCCGTGTTACACATTTCCGTCCCATTTCACGAAATCACTCCCACAAATTGCAGGAAAGCGAGAGCAAAGATGTTACACATCAAAAATAAGATATTTATTATTTCTGTAACTTAAATACAATTCTTGCAATTGATAGCGATGAACATCGCAAGATTACGATTTATTGGTTATTGGAGGTGAAGGGCCAGCAAGTTTAACAATTCTCGCTCACCACATCTCATTCTGGTATAGCCGGTGGAAAAGTTGTCTAACGCTTGTAAATTCACGACACTAAAATTATTCTTGGCCGATACCTTGACACTGATTGAGGAGCCATGACTAAAGGCCGTAACAAGGTGGCGATCCGTTCGATAACTACCGTTTATGTTAAATTCACGAATCACTTAGAATTGTCAATTCTCTCTTATCTTATCTCAATATAGCATAGCCGGTGGACAGGTAGCCTTACGCTTAAATTTACGATATAAAATTATTCTTAGCCGATACCAAGGCATTAATTGGGGAGCCGTAACAAGATGGTGATCCATTCGTTATCTGACGTTTCTATTAAATTTACGAGTAATTGTTATTCCTGTGTATTTGTATTTTGCTTTAGAAATGTCACTTCTCGCTCATCTCATCTCATTCTAGCATAGCCGGTGGATAAGTAGCCTTACGCTTGTAAATTATCAACATAAAATTATTCTTGGCCGATTGAACTAAAGGCCGTAACAAGGTGGCGATCCATTCGTTATCTACCGTTTCTGTTAAATTTAAGAATCACTTGTCAATTCTCTCTTGTCTTATCTCAATTTAGCATGGCCGGTGGATAGGTAGCCTTACGCTTGAAAATTTACGATATAAAATTATTCTTAACCAAGGCATTAATTGTGGAGCTGTCACACGATGGAGATCAATTCGTTATCTGACGTTTCTATTGAATTTACGAGTAAGTATTATTCTTAAGTACTTGTATTTTGTTTCAGAAATGTCACTTCTCACTCATCTCATCTCATTCTAGCATAGCCGGTGGATAAGTAGCCTTACGCTTGTAAATTCTGGACTTAAAATTATTCTTGGCCAATACCACGGCATTAATCGGAGAGCCGAGCTGTAACAAGATGGCATGTGTCTTTAGACCAAGGTCTTCGACCAGTGTGTGTTGCCAGTGATGACATACGGAACTGAGACATTGTCGCTTACTATGGGCCTCATAAGAAGGCTCAAGGTTACCCAAAGGTTTGAAGTATCGAATCAGAAACGAGGAGATCCGTAGGAGAACCAAAGTAGCCGACATAGCTCTCAGAATTGCTAAAATTAAGTAGTAGTGAGCGGGGCACATAGCTAGTAGAACAGATGGCCGTTGGGGAATTAAAGATCTTAAGTGGCGACCGCGCACCGGAAAACGTAGAGGCCTCCCACTCAGTGGATCGATGACCTGGTGAAGGTCGTGGGAAGCCGCTGGATGCGGGTAGCGCAGAACCGGTCGTCGTGAAACTCCTTGGGGGAGGCCTATGTCGAGCAGTGGACGTCCTTCTGCTGATTGATGAACAAAATGGCGATCTATTCGTTATCTGACGTTTCTAATGAATTTACGAGTAAGTGTTATTCCTGAGTATTTGTATTTTGCTTTAGAAATGTCGATTCTCGCTCATCTCATCTCATTCTAGCATAGCCGGTGGATAAGTAGCCTTACGCTTGTAAATTCTCGACATAAAATTATTCTTGGCCGATACCACGGCATTAATTGCGGAGCCGTAACAGGATTGCGATCCATTCGTGATCTGACGTTTCTATTAAATTTACGAGTAAGTGTTATTCCTTATTATTTGTATTTTTCTTTAGAAATGTCACTTCTCGCTCACGTCATCTCATTCTAGCATAGCCGGTGGATAAGTAGTCTTACGCTTGTAAATTCTCGACATAAAATTATTCTTGGCCGATACCACGGCACTAATTGGGAGACCCGTAACAAGATGGCGATCCGTTTCTGTTCAATTTACGAGTAACTGTTGTTTCTTAGTATTTGTATTTTGCTTTAGAAATATCAATATAAATATAAAATAATTTATTTCAGTCTGTTTTTATTTTATACTTATATTGACATGAACATAGTTTCTATGTCTGTCTTCGAGGGTGCGAAGTTCGCGAGCCGCTCGCGAGCATGGCAAAAAGTAGCCTTTATGTTAATCCAGGTCCTAATCTGTCTAGCTACCAAATTTCATCCAGATCCGTTTAACTGTTGTGGCGTGAAAGAGTAACAAACATTTATCTATCCATACATACAAACTTTCTCGATTATAATATTAGTAAGGATTTAACGCCACAATTCAATTTTAATTATTACTTTATTATTAGTTATTAATTAATTACTACTCTAAAACTAATTAAGGGTTTTATATGACCAAGACCGGACAATTAATCTAGTGGCATGTGACGTGTCAACGCTTCATTTCGACCACATGACGCCATGATTTATCATATTCCAAATCGTTAAGTCATTAACACAGATATGAATTATTACCATTATCTATACAGGCTGTAACAATATTGGTGAAGGTCCCGTTAACTAGTGCTTTTACTTAACATATTTGACAACTTTTGTCCTATGACTTTGCTGAAATCGCAAAAAAAAATCAACACTTCATACAAATTGATCAGTCGATCAACCAATTTTGTGTATATTTGTATGGAGGTGTAGTGAATGCAATCCGGTAACAATTTTAGTCCGGTCATATCCGGCTAGATCCCCATCGATCCGATCGGATACGGACGGATCCAACCGTGTTGGTACATTAAAGCATATTCATTTTCGTTCCAAAATCAAAGATGAACAAGTGGTATTTTTATTAAATAAACTTTATAAATCTAACTTAATTAACGTTGTTCCACTGAGATCACAATGATTAGGTAATTTGAGCAAGCTACGTAGTCCTTATCTTTCAAACATGTTCTTGTTTTTTTAATATACTTTCTTCAGATATAGTTTTTTTTTTATATTTTTATTTATTCACAATTGGTAAGCCCTTGGCATCATCTGACCTGATGGTAAGTGACGATGATGCCGAAGATGGAAGCGGTATTGTTTATCAATTAATCTATCAATATTGCTAACATTGATTTTTGGCGGCAAGACTTAGATAAAACGGTAGTAGCTGGCCAAGCAGGCTTAGAAAATGCCCTACCACCAACCAAACCGAGTCTTACAAAGTTAACCCAGCCACCACCTGGTGTGAAGCGAATGGACTAACCATTTCGCCACGGAGCTTATAGTGTTAATTTTTTCATCAGTTAATTAATTTTTATAAATTTACAAACATAGCCAGCAGCCGAAAAGGCCCTTTCAGCTTCTACACTTGTTGATTTTATTGTGAACAAATAGTCATAAAAAGAAATGTACCTGTCACACCAATCCTCTGAAAGTTGGAGACTCTACACTCGAAGTTGTTGACGAATACGTATACCTGAGAAAAAAGGCCAGCTAGGTAGGTGCAACTTCAAGAAAGAGATCAATCGACGAATCCAACTCGGCTGGGCAGCGTTCAGTTCATTTCAGTTGAGTTTAGTACGGAAAACTTCGCAATGTCTTCACGTCACAAATACTGGAGTATCTCAAGACTAAGGTCTTTAACCAGTGTATGTTGCCAGTGATGACATTCTGAAATGAGACATGGTCACTTACTATATACATGGGACAAACAGTCTAGCTAGGTAGGTGCAACTTCAAGAAAGAGATCAATCGACGAATCCAACTCGGCTGGGCAGCGTTTAGTTCAGTTCAGTTTAGTTCAGTACGGAAAGCTTCGCAATGCTTTCACGTCTCAAATACTGCAGAGTCGCAAGACTAGGGTCTTTGACCAGTGAGTGTTGCCAGTGATGACATACAGAACTGA
Organism: Coleophora flavipennella; assembly: GCA_947284805.1. Classification (NCBI taxonomy): domain Eukaryota; kingdom Metazoa; phylum Arthropoda; class Insecta; order Lepidoptera; family Coleophoridae; genus Coleophora; species Coleophora flavipennella. The sequence continues at coordinate 10,505,653 of OX369281.1, read as the reverse complement.
GACATGGTCACTTACTTTGGGCCTCATAAGAAGGTTTAAGGTCACCCAAAGGGCAAAAGAGCGAGCTCAACGCGAATTTCACAACGCGATCGAATCAGAAATGAGGATATCCGTAGGAGAACCAAAGTAACTGACATAGCTCACAGGATCGCTAAACTTAAGTGGCAGTGAGCTGTGGCTACATTGCTCGTAGAACAGATGGCCGTTGGGGCAGTAAAGTTCTCTAGTGGCGACCGCGCACCGGAAGACACAGCGTGGGTAGGCCTCCCACGCGGTGGACTGACGACCTGGTTAGGGTCGCAGGAAGTCGCTGAATTCGGGCAGCGCAGGACCGGTCGTCATGGAAATTTTTGGGGAAGGCCTTTGTCCAGCAGTGAACGACTTTCGGCTGATTTTATGAGGAGACAAACAATTTTTAATTAAAAATTAACATGACTTCTTTTAGTTATAAAGGCAGTGACTGAAAAGGCCCTTTCAGTTTCTACACTTGTCGGTTTTCTTGTGAACAAATAGCACAGATGAGATAGTAGTTACTTCGTACAAATAGCCATGAACTGAAGATAAATATTTTCCTCGAAATCTTTAATTTTCTTTTGCAGTCATTTTCTTTTTAGTACTTTTTCAAAATCTTTCTCTTTTTTGTTATTTGATTGTGTAAATTTTCGTTTCTTACTGGATTTGCATAATATACAGTTTTTAAAACGAAACAGTGACAAATCATACAACACTCCAAACATTTTTTTAGACAATCGAGTCAAATGAAAACGCGAGCCTCATTTAGCGACCATCCAAACGTGGTTCGCGTGGCACAGCGAGGTGTGTAGGGGCAGGTGCGTACTTGAGAGTATGGTAGCGGATCAGTTAGTGTCTAACAGTTTGGTTACAGTTTGATTGTCGAACGTATAGGATTTTGCAGCCATTTTGTTTGTTCCATAATTCCTTTTTTGAAATGTCATTTCTGGCCCGTTGTATGAAGTGTCCGGGGTGTGGTATGGTAGCGGACCAGTTAGTGTCTAACGACTCGCACGCACACGCAGCAAGCATTTAAGTACCTAATCATGCATTGGCGAGTATATTGCTGAAAAATTGATGTCATGTATTTTTTACCGTATCTGGTGATCGGATCCGGTAAATCGGCACTGGATCCGGCAGACGTAAATTACCGGATCTGGTTTTCCTTGTGCAATCCCTACTGGATTTACAATTTTTTTGGATAATTGACTATGGGTTCCTTGGGGAGAGTTGTTCAGTATGATAATTAAAACCCACAGTTAACGGGTTCTACACCATTTTTTTTACTTTCTTTAAATTAATAAGTTAAGTATATTCGAAGGGTACGGGTACTTATTTATTTATACTTATCTCAACCCTAAAGATATCAAGTTCAGATTTGTAACACAACATTTTCAAGTGTTTAATTTACAAATTACTTTACACGAGATGTACTTCGTTTAAATATCACCACCATGATCATCAAATCAGACGAAAGACATCCACTGCTGGAGAAAGGAGTCCTTCAAGGATTTCCACAACGACCGGTCTTGCGCTCTCTGCATCCAGCGGCATCCCCCGATCTTCACCAGGAAGTCGATCCAATGAGTGGGAGGCCTGTCTACGCTACGTCTTTCGCTGTCAATTGCTACTCGGGAACTTTACTACCCCAACGGGCATATGTTTTATGAGTTATGTACCTCAAACACTGCCACTTAAATTAAGAACATCTGAAAATAAAGATACCAAATATACCTAATTCATTACTTATGGTGGTTTACAGATATGTTTAAAAAAAACATTATTTTTTTTAATCAAGTACAGCTTGCGCTGAAATAAAAAAGAAATGCATAGTCAGCACTCAGTCTAAAAATTAACTTATACGTAGGTACAAAAAGTTAACGTTGGTATCTTTTTAAATCTCTTGTATAGTTTTTTTTTCAATTTTTCTCCACGAAAGAAAAGTGATTAATTATAGAGCGTATTTTTGTCAGTGTCCATTAGAGATACGTCGCTCCGCCATTACACAGAGATTAATGACGTAACCACTGAAGTATTAGCCTACGTCTGTATGTTTATTCTATCTAACTGGAGTTATCAGTGTTTCACTCAGAGAGGTACCTCTGATGTGTTAGCCTACTTCTGTTTATTTAATCAATCTAACTGGAGTCATATTTTTTCTATCAGGGAAGTATCACTAACGTGTTAGCCTTCATCTATATATTTATTCTATATAACTGGAGTTATCAGTCTTTCTTTCAAAGAGGTACGCCTGGTACGCCCTATCCCTTGTCCCTAAAGGTGACAAGTATACAAGTATGAATTGGATTACTTTAAATCCTTAAATTTTCTTTGGCGTAGGCTAGAAAAGACACATATTATTGTTTAACAAGTTACTCCTACTCACATTACACTTACTCCTACACACTATGTGATGGCCTGAAACGCCATCCTTATTTCAGAACCGCACGGAACCCTAGAATAATTAGGTGTTAAGAACTGATGTGTTGTTATTACTAGAGAGACGGCGAGGTTGCCATTTTTATCTATTCAAACATGTGCTTGGGGCTTGCGACGTTGCATTATGAGCGTACGACTGTGTGAAGGATGTTCAGAGGATTTAACAAAAGAATATTTGTACGAGACAGAAGGAGAAAGAGCGATTGGGCGTACACGTGTGCGAATGCGACGGGAGTAATATGGTTTTGAGGCCTGCGCGGGAGGTCAGAGGGAGAGACAGGGGACTCGTGGGCAGAGGCTGGAACTCGTCGGTCGTTCCCTGACGGGAAAAGGGTCCTGAGTTTGGTTCTGTGTGAAGTGATGGAAAATAAGAGCGCGATGTGTGGGCGAGACTGGAATTTGGTATGTTTTATTATATTGCTTCCTGCTTGATTGCAATATAATCTCACAGAATCGTCACATTAAGGACTTGTTCCGTATGTCGTTTTAGTTAAATTCTCCCTCAGTTAAAATGCTCGCAACCTCTATAATATTTGCGAAGTATTGTGAAGATAGATTCTGTGTGATTAACTAAATAACCTTGTTTTGTGCTAAAGAATCTAACTATCATCTTAAACGATATTCATAAGACAGAATATGTATGATTTTAGTTTGGTTGAGCCTGACTATTCACAAGTCGTATATATCACTAGCAGATATGGTTATTGCTAACTGAAGTGTTCAATATCCCTGGGGTTTTATACTTACAAATTGTACTCCTGATAGACCGGAACTAGCGAGAAGTCAGCGCTCGCTATAACCTAAAACCTTGTTCAGAACAATAATAATAATATGTGAGTCTTTATAAAAATGTAATTTAAGTAATAAAGACTTGCCAGACGCACTTACGGCTGTAAAGTTGTGTACTCTTTGGTTGTAAAAGTTGAGTAGTCAAAGTAAAGTCCAAGGCTCCCCGTAAGTTACAGAAGTGTACAGTGGTTGTAGTATTGTTGGCTTGACGGAAATGCATAATCTAAAATATTTATATTACCTTTTCGTTGCTGCCATAAGTCTACTTTATCTAAAGTAAGCTAACCTTACCTTATGTAGACAAATTTAATACAAATTTATATACATCCATAATTTAATGAGCGATAGCACACAGGACTTGTATAATTCTATTATAATATCAAATTTGTACTGTCAAATGCTAGAATAAATAGCTCTATAAAATATAGGGCTGAAATCAATGTAATGTGGAGTTTTACGCCTACAAATGTAAGGTTTCTCCACAATTTGAGTCAAATAAATTCATAATTAATTTTTAGACTCAACCAAGACATTTTATTTATTTTACCCTCTGCATGCAACATTGAGGCTTCCTTGAGGGAGTCTACGAATTCCCTTCGCTTAGACATAACTGAAATAATGTAACTCGCATTCTGGTAATTTCTGAATTGAGCCCCTCAGTGGGGACGTGTATGAGCTGATATGATACTAGACGATTAGGTACGATACATTGTGTCTCGTGTGTGTTCCGCTTCCAGCAGCTTCAGCAGGCTAAGGCACATAAGGCCAGTCTTAAGGGGAGTAGGGACCTCCACATCTGGTACGCGTGACCACGGATCAAAGCGTTGCGTTAACTAAAAGAAACGCACCTTTGGAAACCTGAATTAAAAATAAATAAATAAATAAATAAGTAACACACAACGTAATTAGCGGGTCCATTGAAAAATAATAATAATAATAAAATTAAACATATCATAAGTACATAATGTTTCATTACAGTTCATAGTATGAGAAAAGTTTAATTTAAATCGGTTCAGCCGTTCATGCGTGAAGCGATAACCAAGGAAAAAGAAATTCATTCTTCTATAGATATGAATTAATATTTAAATATATTTATTCAAATTAAAATTCAAATAACTTTTTATTGTACATCAAAACCAAATACATAACATGCAAAGTTTAAATTAAAACTAAGAAACGTACAATTAAGGGGGTCTTATCGCTGAGAGCGATTTCTTCCAAACAATCCAGTGCTCGGAGAAAAAGTACGGAGACAGGTAGTACGCGAGCAACAATAACAGAAAATTTAATGACTAATTATGAAGGGCGAGGGCATTTACTTCGATCAATTTAATAATTTAATAATAATGTATTTTAAATTATCCACGATTTTAACGACCCCTCACATTCTCAAATCGGTCCAACAGTTTAGGCTATAGAATCGAATCAACGGGGAGACAGACATACAAACATCTAGAAGAAAAAGTTACATTCTCTTCAAAGCGTACGAGGCGGGTCTTACAACGGTTGTACAGAAAAAAAAATATGCTTTCAATAAATTGTGCAGTGCTATTGTTTTACAACGAACAATAAGACGGGTCGACCCAAATGCTGATCAGGTACATACCTGAACAACCCCATCAAAACCATAGATGTGACAAATGTTAGCCAAGTTCAATTCAAAAAAAATATATATATCTTGGTTGTACGCTACGGCGACAAAAGGACTGAGATCTAAATGGATGCCAAGTTCTGTTAATATATCCCGAGATCTACTCATGAGAATAAAATACTTCATAAACGAATATGATGGTAATTATTAGAACATTCAGACGAAAAATATTTAGATTTAAATAAAACTAATGTAGCTAACTTTTGTCTAACTTTATGTATTTTTTTTCCCTCGCGGAAGGAAAAAGGAAATGTTTAATACATTAAACAATAATAATTAAACACTAAGATATAATAGTAACAATGTCGCTTTTAAAAAGCTTGTATTTAAGGGGTTAAGCTTTTGAAAACTAACTTAATTCCCGGGTTTTGCACTTTAAAAGGTCGATGCGCTATTAAAAGTAGGTGCTCGTAGATTCCTTCGTTCATTGAGTGAATTTTGATTAGGTATTTGCCTACCTACTGAAATGCCCAAATCTGTATGGGTGGCACGGATGATGGTCAACCTCGTATCGGCAAAACTACTGTCATTGCGTTCCTACAGAAATATTGCAGAGAATTTAAAATTAAAGGTGTTAGTCATTTAAATACGCCGGAGAAATCTACAGACTTAGGGCAAAACGTGCTTGGGTTGTGTAGGTAAATGTGTTATGAAAAGACAGTTTTTGTCGGTTTGTTTTTTTTTGTTAAATTCCAGGGCTGTTGGTGTTTGGAAGGAACAACTTGTGCACGTGGTGTGAGAGTCCTTGTGTATTTCGAGTCGAGAATGTGGCGTTGAGTGGCACGACGAGACGGCGTCATTCGCACAGGCCGGAGACAATGAACAAAAAAACTTTCTACCTGCTCTTGGGGTGCGGACGAACAAGTTAAGTGGTCCCTATCTTTGAGCCAAATTGTGAAAGTTAAGTTTTGCACACTTTAGAAGTTATAAGATATCACCGTGCCCAATCTTCGTAGACCAACAGTTAATATTTAATAAATAATATTTAGTAAAAGGAGTAATATTTAGTAAAAGGGTCAATGAATTAAGAACTTAATAAAGCAAGTATGCTTCAGGAACAACATATAAATAACTTATTAACAAATACCTAACTACTTGATAACTGAATAATATGTTCGCAAATCGATTTAAGATGGATAGAATTTTAATGCTTTTAAAACAAATACATTAAATATTTAGACAAAAGAAAATACATTAAGCAAAGGCGGACTTATCCCTTTCGGGATCTCTTCCAGTCCACCTTGGAATTCAGTCTTCAGAATAGTGAGCTGTATGTGTTGGTTTAGAAAAGTCGGGTCGTGTGTGAGTCGGGCCCGTCCATCAAGGGTTCCGCATTATCAAGCTCCAGACAAAGAACCATTGAGATTGATAAAATAAACGGGACAACAAAAGTGAATAAGATGATGTTAAATCAGGGAAATTAGTAACTAAAAATGTGAATAACGAAGGTACAGAATTGGCACTTAATTTATAATTGATTAACCTTTAATTTTAAATTTTTATTTCAGTTATGTCACCTTGCTTTACTTATTAGTTCCGATAACAGCGATAAGCTTAGACATAAGGTAGCAAACTGTTTCCCGTGGCTTCGCCCGTTTGGGAAACGTATCTATGACCCTCTGGTGCGCAGTGTGCGAGTCGCAAGCGGCTCGCGAGTGTGAGCAAAAAGGAAAAAAGGAGAAAAGCTTTGTGTTAGTCCAGGTCCTGATCTGTCTACCTACTAAATTTCAGCCAGATTCGTTCATTAGTTTCGTATAGGAGTAACAAACAACATTCCTTCGTCGTTATGATATGATAAGTTTGACACCGATGGTATAGAGCAGATGGATTTAAGATAACAGGTATGTGTAAAGTACCTACAACAAGGGAGCCCTGTGAGGGTTTCCGTTTTTTCCCTTATGCAATAGGGAACCCTAAAAATGTGACTGTATACGTGAGGAAGCATACGTTTTGGGCTAACTGAGTGGTGATAGCCGACCAGGTGCGGATTTATACGCCACGATGCTAAGCCACAACACTTCAGTATGTAGGTTAGCCAACGTGGCGCAATAATGGGTGGTTGCGTTCAAGCTGGGATAGCGGGTTCGATTCTCGCACAGAAAATTAATCAAGGAATGATGACTTATATTAAAGGAATACTTATTTGGTACAAAGTTGTGATGAAGAACATACATGAGAAAAGCTGAATATATGCGATATAAACCGGTGGAATGAAAGGGGTTGGTTGTTTTCTGTGAAAATTTCACTTACATCGGGCATCGCGAATAAACAGCGCGCCCAGGTAATTTTATAGACGAGAGCACCAAAGGGCAATGGATATTCAGACGGAGAAAAATTTTATATTTTGAAAATAAAAGGATAAATTATTCTGTATGGGTTTAAACGCACTTGAACATAAATAATTCCAGGGTGATCCGGCTCATTTTGTCGTGACTAAAGCTGATTAGCCGAGGCGGATTCGAGCTGACGAACGTTAGACGCGGAACGCTGACGAAAGACTTTATCAGGACATCATGGAGAGAGTGTGACAGGAAAGAGAAGGAGTTCCTCATGGCAGAGAAGTATCGCCTAGTTTTCTTTATTTTATTTCAGACATAAGCGTACCTATTGTTTACGCTAAGCTGAAAACTTGCGGTAAAATGACACAGTCTACCGTCATCATGGTCTGAATGTCAGTTCCACAACAGCATTGTGCTGCCTGCGTCCGAACGGCTTTCACCCTAAATGTAAAGCACTAAATCAGGGTTTTCACGAAATGCATCCAAGTGGTATTTTGGCATCCTGTTGGAAAAGGAGGTGATTTCCACAAGCTGCTGCAGGCTTTCAATATAGGTACAATATGAAGGAAACATTATCTTTTGGCCTGAGGGAGTTGAGACAGACAACGACATCGGAGGTGTATTATTTACAAATTAATGTTAATATGTAGTTACCATATAGAAAAAAATATATATATATATATCTGCGCATGAGATTTCCACGTGCAATTTGGCGCAAAGGTTGCATCCGAAGTGGCTTCGCTGGTGTCTGTACGTAGGACGACAGACCTAGCGTACGACGCTATTTTAGTAGCGGCCGTCACTCCACAACTTTCGAGAAAATATAGCGAGGTAGCGGTTAGCCGCGTATTCAGCTGCCAGTACCTAGCGGCTTCAAAACAGTAATTATTGAAAGACTACACAAAACTATTTAAAGTAACATGAACTTCTGAATGGGATTCGAAGTGGAGAAAGATGAAGGCACAATGAACCTTTACATTGGTTATTTTGCTAATACGTATGCAATTAATGTTGGTGTTTTTTTTTATAATATAGAAGGAAATGGAAAGCTAAAAGCTGAAGCCCTATTCAGACTGTAGAATTGAAGAGAACTGTTGGTTAAGGTTTTAGAAATATGATGTTATCTCCCTGTTTGATACTATCAATTGATAGACTTTAAATTTTTTTTCTCTCTGTTCGGTCAAGATCTGAGAAAAATAAGTTCGATGGTCACAAAGGTATGACCAAATTGTTTTGCTAAAATTGAGTTAGGCTAACGTAGAGTTTTAGGGTTCATTTGGACTAAAAACTCCCTAACATATATGTTCGGTGTACCGGACAATAAAAACTCCAGCGTACGCAAGACAAAAGGGTCATACAGACGCGTCAACTTACCATCAGCAATATGAACCCTAATAACAACAAACGAAATATAAAGGAGTCAAGCTCAGAGCAAATACTAGGATACCTACAGAGGTATTCTAAACAAAACTAGGAGGGAGCGTAGGTTTTGTTGTCCAAGTGAGTATAGGTAGGTAGGACGTAGGCATGATTAGACGCATATGGTCGATGGCCTGTGCCGCGAGTTAGTTAAAAAGGGGAGATAACAGCATATGAAGTTGAATTGTTTAAGCTTCTTGTTTAAGGATTGACACACGTTAAAATTTGGCTTTTCTGGACGCCTTCAGAAGGGGAAGCCCGTTCTTAAAGCAAGAAGCAAAGATAGTAATATGAAACCTCGATTCAGACACCTTCAATTCTGCAACCAGAAAAAAAAAAAATTGTCATCCAATTGGAATTTTTTTTGCAATTGGAAAGATTCCAATATGACTATACTGTGTCTAACATTTTGTATCTCTTTACAGCGTGAAAACGCGAACGGATGTTTGGAGGCATCACATTCTCGTTGTCAGGGAGGGGCGTGTGATGGCCTGAAACGCCATCCTTATTTCAGAACCGCACGGAACCCTAGAATAATTAGGTGTTAAGAACTGATGTGTTGTTATTACTAGAGAGACGGCGAGGTTGCCATTTTTATCTATTCAAACATGTGCTTGGGGCTTGCGACGTTGCATTATGAGCGTACGACTGTGTGAAGGATGTTCAGAGGATTTAACAAAAGAATATTTGTACGAGACAGAAGGAGAAAGAGCGATTGGGCGTACACGTGTGCGAATGCGACGGGAGTAATATGGTTTTGAGGCCTGCGCGGGAGGTCAGAGGGAGAGACAGGGGACTCGTGGGCAGAGGCTGGAACTCGTCGGTCGTTCCCTGACGGGAAAAGGGTCCTGAGTTTGGTTCTGTGTGAAGTGATGGAAAATAAGAGCGCGATGTGTGGGCGAGACTGGAATTTGGTATGTTTTATTATATTGCTTCCTGCTTGATTGCAATATAATCTCACAGAATCGTCACATTAAGGACTTGTTCCGTATGTCGTTTTAGTTAAATTCTCCCTCAGTTAAAATGCTCGCAACCTCTATAATATTTGCGAAGTATTGTGAAGATAGATTCTGTGTGATTAACTAAATAACCTTGTTTTGTGCTAAAGAATCTAACTATCATCTTAAACGATATTCATAAGACAGAATATGTATGATTTTAGTTTGGTTGAGCCTGACTATTCACAAGTCGTATATATCACTAGCAGATATGGTTATTGCTAACTGAAGTGTTCAATATCCCTGGGGTTTTATACTTACAAATTGTACTCCTGATAGACCGGAACTAGCGAGAAGTCAGCGCTCGCTATAACCTAAAACCTTGTTCAGAACAATAATAATAATATGTGAGTCTTTATAAAAATGTAATTTAAGTAATAAAGACTTGCCAGACGCACTTACGGCTGTAAAGTTGTGTACTCTTTGGTTGTAAAAGTTGAGTAGTCAAAGTAAAGTCCAAGGCTCCCCGTAAGTTACAGAAGTGTACAGTGGTTGTAGTATTGTTGGCTTGACGGAAATGCATAATCTAAAATATTTATATTACCTTTTCGTTGCTGCCATAAGTCTACTTTATCTAAAGTAAGCTAACCTTACCTTATGTAGACAAATTTAATACAAATTTATATACATCCATAATTTAATGAGCGATAGCACACAGGACTTGTATAATTCTATTATAATATCAAATTTGTACTGTCAAATGCTAGAATAAATAGCTCTATAAAATATAGGGCTGAAATCAATGTAATGTGGAGTTTTACGCCTACAAATGTAAGGTTTCTCCACAATTTGAGTCAAATAAATTCATAATTAATTTTTAGACTCAACCAAGACATTTTATTTATTTTACCCTCTGCATGCAACATTGAGGCTTCCTTGAGGGAGTCTACGAATTCCCTTCGCTTAGACATAACTGAAATAATGTAACTCGCATTCTGGTAATTTCTGAATTGAGCCCCTCAGTGGGGACGTGTATGAGCTGATATGATACTAGACGATTAGGTACGATACATTGTGTCTCGTGTGTGTTCCGCTTCCAGCAGCTTCAGCAGGCTAAGGCACATAAGGCCAGTCTTAAGGGGAGTAGGGACCTCCACAACTACACACACTCCTACTCACACTTCCCTTTTTCCTAATCACACTACACTTACTCCTACTCACACAGTGTACACTACACTACATATTACACACTACACAGTATACACTACACACTTCACACTACCCTACCTAACCCTGCATGAAAAGAAAACGACCATAACGTACTCAACAAAAAAAAGAATAAGCGAAATCGGTAAAGCTGTTCTCAAGTTATAGCGTCACCAGAAGAAATAGGGGTTCATTAGGATCGCCCACTCAGACCCCGGTAAAAAAAATCTATACCTATTCTCCAACCTACCAGAATACACAGAAAATTTCATGGAAATCCGTCCAGCCGTTTCGGAGGAGTATGGCAACTAACATTGTGACACGAGAACTTTATACATATCGATAGATAAATATTATAAAATAAAAGTCAATTGTATATTAATTTTTTTCTTATTTTGTGCAATAAATTAATAAGTAAAATGGGTTTTCAATCAATCAAAAAATTAAATAATTTTCCCACACCACCTGATATTTAAGCAATTATGATACCAGAAGCACAGTTTTACGACTGTTCGTAGTCTCTACTACTTTGCAAGGAGAGTCCACTTTGGCGACTATCAAAAACTAATATAGAATGCCTCGTATGACTAGTTAATTCGCTCCTACAGCCGAAACTCAGAATATTGTTTGGCGGCAAGTACAGCAGTAGCAGTGGTAAATATACATTTAGTCAACAACCAATAAACGTCTACTGGGGCATGGGTCTCTTCCCAAACTCGGGAAGTTTAGGCCATACTTCACACACGGGAGCCAACTCCGGGTTGGTTAAGGTTGTAGTGGCCTTCAAACACATGCCTTCTAGTGGTAACAACCAGGCCTAATGTTCAAAGGAAGATATCATTCGCAAGCGAAGCTAATGTTAGTTGTCAGATAAAAATATTATTGAATTGAATGTTAGATGAAAATACTTCACACACGGGGGCCTAGTCCGGGTTGGTTAAGGTTGTAGTGGCCTTCAAACAAATACCTTCTAGTGGTAACAACCAGGCCTAACATGCCAAAAAAGAGATCATTTGCAAGCGAAGCGAATGTTAGTTGTCAGGTAAAAATACTATTGAATTAAATGTTAGATGAAAATACTTCACACACGGGGGCTAAGTCCGGGTTGTTTAAGGTTGTAGTGGCCTTCGAATAAATGCCTTCTAGTGGTAACAACCAGGTATAACGTGCAAAGGAAGAGATCATTCGCAAGCGATGCGAATGTTAGATGTCAGATAAAAATACTATTGAATTGAATGTTAGATGAAAATACTTTACACACGGGGGCTAAGTCCGGATTAGTTAAGGTGGTAGTGGCCTTCAAATAAATGCCTCCTAGTAGTAAGAAGCAGGTCTAACGTGCCGAGAAAGAGATCATTCGCAAGCGAAGCGAATGCTAGATAAAAATGCCAGTAACACCAGTTATATACCAGTCATACCTATCCAGTTAATGACCGTGCTTCAGGTCAGTTTACCTGCGTGATAGACCAAAGCACGCTAGTAGCATTGAGTTACAACCGCGTCATCATAACTTGCATACTAAGATCCTAATAGTTCTAGTATCTTGACAACTGATGGGATAAGTATTATTAGAAATGCTTCTTCAATCTAAATGTCCTTCACTTCATCCTCGTCCTTTATACATAGTTACCTTATCACCTAATCACTTTTTCACTTTGTGCTAGGTACTTAGTTTTTTTTAGCTTGGGAAAAAATGAAAATTAAAACTATCGCTTAAGTTACATAGATTAAATTACGAGTACAGCTTCGTGTGCATCTTACGCTATTTTAAACATCTGACGTGTCCACGGCTCTCGGCTTTTAGATTGTAGGATAGTTCAAACGCTAATGCAATGTCTATCAATCTCGATTAGTTCCGAAATATTGCTCTAAGGCTCTAGTTCAAACGGACGGAATTTTTAAATCCACAATAAATATTGGTAAACTCTTGGTATCAGCTCACCTGATGGTAAGTGAAGATGATGCCAAAGATGACAGCGGGATTACCAATATTGCCAACGCAATTTTAGCTATCTCATCTTCAAGTGCTACCCATTCAAAAGTCTACGACAACTATATCTACCAGCCTCTAGGTGCGCGGTTGCCACTCGGGAACTTTACTACCGCAATGGCCATAATATGTTCTACGAGTTATTTGCCTCAGTCACTGCCAATTGGGTGAAGCAAATTTGAAGATAAAGATATTAAAAATACCTATTTTATTATTAATGGTGGTTTACAGATATGTTAAAAAAATCATTAAAAAAGGTTATTCAAGTACACCTTGCACTGAAATAAAAAAATAATTGCATAGTCAGCACTCAGTCTAAAAATTAACTTATACGTAAGTACAAAAAGTTAACGTTGGTATGTTTTTAAATAGCTTGTATAGTTTTTTTTCTATTTTCCTTCATGAAAAAACGTAACGCTGGACGATATTTACCGTTTAGGTAAGGCGGTGGTGGTGTAAGACTTTTAGCAATTTCACATACTCGTGGTTATAGCTACTAATAATAATTTTGAAAATAAATTTTATATTTCAGTGATAACTGTTCCTTTATTATAATATTACAAGCTGTTTCCCGCGGCTTCACCCGCGTGGACAACGTTTCTACATTTCGAGGGTGCGCAGTGCGCGAGTCACAAACGGCAAAAAAAAGTTGCCTATGTGTTAATCCAGGTCCTGATACAGATCAGACGGCTACCTACCAAATTTCAGCCAGAACTGTTAAGTAGTTTTTGCGTGAAGAAGTAACAAACATACACACTCACACACTTACAAACTTTCGCCTTTATAATATTAGTCTGATGTTATTTGTACTATCATATAAAATTGTTTTAATTAGCTTATAAATAATAAATGCCGTCCAGTGCGTCCCCGCAAACCATGGTACCCAGCATTGCGCTGGATGGCGATGCTTATGCGTTGCCCCAAAAATCTGCCAGCCCTGCGGTCACCAGTAGTCTCGCTGAGACGCACTGAATGTTCTTTAACAGCTTTTTTAGCGGCAGCTCCCCAAGGACTTAAAGTCTCCAACACTTAGGTGAGAACATAGCTCCAGGCTAAACCCACGAACTTAAACATAACACAATAGGGCCTTAAACATCTCACAGCAGCTGCTCCAGCCCGCTCACTAGTGAATCGAACATTATATGACGGTGCCAACGTATCCACACGAATCAGAAACGAGGAGATCCGTAGGAGAACCAAAGTAACCGACATAGCTCTCAGTATTGCTAAACATAAGTGGCAATGGGTGGGGCCCATAGCTCGTAGAATAAATGGCCGTTGGGACAGTAAAGTTCTCGAGTGGTGACCGCGCATCAGAAAACGTAGCGTAGGCAGGGCTCCCACTCGGTGGACCGATGACCTGGTGAAGGTCGCGGGAAGCCGCTGGATGCGGGCAACGCAGAACCGGTCGTCGTGGAAATCCTTGGGGGAGGCCATATCCAGCAGTGGATGTCCTTCGGCTGATATGATGATGATGATGAACGTATACACACAGGTGACATCCTATACCAAGCACCTTCCGTGCTGCCAGGGAATGAGTGTCAACCTGGCGGCCCTTTTGCCGTCAGTGCCAACAATCCCGTGTGGTTAACATTACCGGGACGTTCACGATTACTGATCATTTATATATTATTTACATCACCACTCTACGAACAATCGACTATTCTTTATCGGTTGTCAAAGTCAGTATACTGTCGAGCGTAAAATGTGTTTGGGTAATCGCCTGGAATTTTATAGAGAAAAATGTATAAATTTCTGTTCAAGTTCAAGTTCAAGTTCAAGTTTATTCGAAAAACAATTTAAATTGTGTACGAATTACATAAAAATATAAATAAACATAGCATACAAACAATTCAAAAACTAAACGAAACCAAAGTACCTACATAAACTAATCCTAATGAAGTATCACATTGTACGATCTAATTATGAAAGAGTAAAATCTTCAATGCAATAGCAACACTTGTCCAAAAGAAGTGCCTTTAGTGCGCTTTTAAAAACATGAATGCGTGACTCCAATTTTAATTCAATAGGCAACTTATTAAAAAGCAATACTGCTTGATTTCTTGCGGAATGCGTTACAACTCTGAGTTGTGGTTTAAATTTGTTCTTAAGGTCTTTTCTCCTTGTTTCGAACCTTGCCTGCATCTCAATTTCAGATTCATAATTTTGTCTATTTTTTAATACGTCTGTCAGAAGGACTAAAATATAAAGACTGGGAACTGTTAGTATTCTGAATTTTTTAAAGTATTCCTTACAAGATTCCCATGGAGGAATACGTGCTATAGTTCTTATTGCCCTTTTCTGAATAACAAATGCTCTATGTATGTTATATTTGTAGCTGTTGCCCCAAAACCTTATGTTGTACCTCAGCTTTGACTCAACCAGAGCATAGTAAACCAGTATTAAGTGATCAGTTCTCAATTCATTTCTTAAAGTGCGCAAAGCATAGCAAGCTGAGCTTATATGGTTTTCAATTGCGATAACTTCAACCTTCCAGTTTAATAAAGAGTCCACGTGGACGCCGAGAAATTTTACAACGTCTGCCTGAACCAACGTGTCATTCATTGTTGATATATGTAAGTGTTCTTTTTTATTTTTTGTAGTTGTCTTAAATAGCATAGCATTTGTTTTTTGAGTGTTTAAATGTAAGTCATTGACAGAAAACCACCGCTCAAATAAGGACATCGTTTCATTGCATACATTTTCAAGATCTTCTATCGTTTTTCTTGATAAAATAGCATTGGTATCATCTGCAAATAATACTATTCCGATTTCTGGTAAGGCGTCATACATATAGTAGAGCATGTCATTCATAAATATAATGAAGAAAATTGGACCCAAGACTGATCCTTGAGGTACACCCCTGGATACTTTAACCATTTTAGATTTTACACATTGCTCATTACCACTGTCATCAATGTCCATGATCTCGACAAATTGCTGCCTGTTTGTCAAATAAGATGTAAAAAGCTTCAGTTCCATATCTCTAACCCCGTAGTGTTCTAGCTTTTTTAACAAAGTTTCATGATTAACCATATCAAAAGCAGCACTCAAGTCCAGGAATACTCCACCAACCTTATCCTTTCTGTTAAGCCTTTGCATTATATCGTCCAACAGAGTATCGATAGCCTTCGACGTACCTACACCTCGTTGGAATCCAAATTGTCTTTGGTGTAATAGTTTAGAATTTTGCAGGTGGCATACAAGTTTGTCTTTAATAATGTTTTCAAATATTTTTGATAAGGTAGGTAGTAGAGAAATGGGGCGGAAATTACCAATATCCGCCTTTTTATTCTTTTTATTTTTATGAATCGGTAGAACTTTCGCTATTTTTAACTGCTCGGGAAACATACCTTGTTTCAAGCACTTATTAAAAAGTTGAGCTAATGGCTCTGCCAAAATATCTATATTGTCCTTAAAAATCCCAATCGGCATGTCATCGTACCCACATGATTTCTTGTTATCGAGTCTGGTAACGATCTTTGTTATTTCTAGTGCAGTAGTATGCCTGCAACATAGGCTTACCTCTGTCTTGGGTGCGTATTTATGAAGGATATGAATTACTTTACCTAGTTCACTTGTTGTTTCCTTCTTTCCATGATCAAACCTTTTAGAGAATAATTCAACAATATCTTTAGGATCGCTTACAACTTTACCATCCACTTTCAGTATGAGTTTTTCTTTCCGAATTGTGTCTTTGTTTTTCCTTACTTTGTTTACAATGTTCCATATCCCTCTAGATGAGTTCTTTGATTTCGTAAGTTCGCTTTGGATGGATAAAAACTTAGCATTTTTTAGAACTTTTCTGTACTGTCTTATATATTTAATTTTATATTCAGATATACTGTGATCATTGTTTGCCTTGTCCATGTTACATAAGAAACGCTTCATTTTACTGGATATTTTTATACCTTTTGTAATGATCACATTTGTTACTCATCACATCAGCTCATATACGTCCCCACCGAGGGGCTCGAGCCTACCCTGAATTTGGTCAATCAGGCCTCAGTCGACCACGCGGCCCCAGTGCGGGTTGGTCAACTACACACAAAACCTTCGAGTTTCTTCGCAGGTGTGTGCAGGTTTCCTCACGATGTTTTCCTTCACCGTAAGAGCGTCGGATAAACGTACATATGAGATCGAAATTCGAAAACATATTTTTACGTGGCAGGACTCGAAATACGACTTCCCGGGTAGGAGTTAGCGGCCCTTGCCGTTGCGCCACCGACGCGCTAAATTTCTGTTACTATAAATACCAAAATGATGATGGTGATGTACCACTTCATCCGATTTTGTTATAATGTTATCATCTCAACTTTGTATTTGTATCAAAAATTCAGTGCAAAGGTCATAGAAGCGCAGAGACGTTTTTGTAAATTCTTACTAGAGTTTTGTGAGATTTTTGCATGGATTCCTTTAAGATTTATATATGTCGGAGGGGTGCTCAGGTTATGGATGGCCTCATGATTCACGCCCTTAACTATTTCAGTCGTGGGCGTCGAAATAACAATACAGCTATATCTTAGAGGTCCTCCTTCAATAGTCTTGATCTTTTGGCAATCGAAATTGTACAGGATGCCTTGGACAACAATGGATGCAAACGTGGTGATCCCAGCGATAGCGTGACACGTCCGTTTTGCTCGACGCTCCGTCAAAAAAAGTGTCTGCCCCGAGACTGACGGCCAGCTAATATGGCTTCTCAACTCAGTGTTGCCATCTCAATCAACAAACATCATACCATTAGTAGGTCATCTTTGCTACCACATATTATCGGCTCACGAGTACAAGTACCACCGGTTTCACTCAGGCACTTTTAACTGACGATCCATGTAAACGTATCTCGAGCTGGTATCGGTCGAGTTTTCAATGACGCTACGACATATATTATTAGAATCCTTCGAGTTTTTTCTTGCAGTTTTAAAGATTCAAGCGCTTTTCTTTGGCGAGACACGTCGAAAATCGGCGCGCTGCTGCGACCACCTATCCGTACAAAGCAAGCGAGTGTCTGAAGCGCGGACTGAAGAGTGGCTATGTATTAACATTGATGTTTGGCGGCAAGACTTAAATGGTAGCTAGGAGAGTGGTAGCAAATCAGTATGTATGAATTACTTTTAATAACTATAGATATAAACACTATATTAACCAACTATACCGGGTGATAAAAAAATATCTGGCATAACTGAACAACTTTCCCCAAGAATCCCATAGTCAATTCGCAAAAAAAATTAGACCTCCTATACAAATCGATCAGTTGGCCAACTTTGTATAGAAAGACCAACATTTATTTTACGAATTGACTATGGGTTTAGTATGTAGAGTAGCAGCCACAGTTAAAATATTGCAACATTTTTTATCACCCTGTATATCTAACTCACCATCGTCCTCATCATATTAGCCAAAGGACGTACACTGCTGGACATAGGCCTCCCCCAAGGATTTCCACGACGACCGGTTCTGCGCTGCCCGCATCCAGCGGCTTCCTGCGACCTTCAACATGTCGTTAGTCCACCGATATCTAAATATCCTACTACAGTTATAAACACGAAAGTTTGTATGTATGGATGTTTATTACTCTTTCACTAAAAACTACTAAACGTATCTGGATGAAATTTGGTAGGTAGATGCTACTTTTTTTTCCAGCGGCTCGCGCACTGCGCACCCTCGGAGAGAGTCATAGAAACTATGTTCACGCGTACGAAGCCGCTGGCCAAAAGCTAGTTAACTATAAATATTGATAAAAGAAAAAGGCATTTACATTATCAAATATTAATCAACAAGTGGCTTCTTATTACAAAAGCAGGCCCCCATCGTCTTCACAACAAGTATTCTGTAAGTGAAATAAGTCCCTTAGTTAAGTACTTGTGTTGAAGACTTTGCGCCTAACTTTAAAACAGTGGTTGTCGAACTTTTTTGCGTGCCGCGATAAAGTTTTTCAGAAAGAGGATAATTTTTTTTAAAGGAATGTGTGACTTATTCTATCTACTTATATTATAAACGCGAAAGTTTGTAAGAATGTATGGATGTATGTTTGTTACTCTTTCACGCAAAAACTAATGAACAGATCTCGCTGAAATTTGGTACGTAGACAGATTAGAACCTGGATTAGCACATAGGCTACTTTTTTTACACCCTCGAAAAGTCATAGAAACGTTGTCCACGCGGGTGAAGCCGCGGGAAACAGCTAGTTTATAATATAACAAAAACATTAATGTAATAATATTCATCCTTTTAGGCTGCTAGGAAATAAGATTTAAAAAAAAAACTTCAACAGCATAACGGTGTTCCATCAAACTATGTAAAGAATATATACTGTCAAGAAGGAAATACCGTCGTTAAAATTTATACAGTTAAAATGTTCAACAAAAACAAATATATCCATTAAATATATAAAAAGGTTGAGAAAAAGCTTTTTATAAATTGGACAGTGCATACTTTCTCGCGTAGCCTTCACCATCTGGCATACATAAACCAACAATAAACATATCGCTTTTATAGAGTTTTAATAGAGTTAGTAGCAGGTTGAGCCATAAAGGAAATGGAAAAAAACAGTTGCTTTTAACGAATTTTACTGAAAAAATCAATGCTCTTACTTCTTAGAACACCAAATACAGTGAATACAGCGTCATTATTTCATGTTAGCTAAAGATTGTGCGGCACATTTCCTTCTGTTTGGTTCCAAAAATGACTAGAAGTGCCAGCTTCTCCAGAAAGAACACACGACTTGAGTCGGTGGAATTTCCCCACACCATCATTCCATATGATATCAACGATTGGAAATGTGCAAAGTAGGTCTGCCTCAGAACTACATTGAACACTAACTGACACAGCTTTCGTAGGGCATACGCATCGCTGTCGAGCTTCACACATAATGCTTGTACATTTTCTTTCCAGTTCATGTTTGTGTATAGTGTGAAATCTAAAAATCTACATTTGTCACATAGGGAAACTTTTAATGGCGCGTTCAGAGAAGACCTTAAGATTAAATATCAAATCGTTTGACGAAAACCACGCGCGTAATTGACTTTAGTTGTTCTTAATTTTTACATCTACCTAGTTGCTCATATGTTCGCGCACATAGCACTACATTTGTGTGATTACAAATGCTAATGCTGTTTACTAATGACTCATTAGTAAACAGCACCGCTATGCCGTCCATTACGGAGTGTGGCAAGTCGTTAATAAAAATTAAAAATAAAGTATTTCCGAGGGCTGAACCAAGATTTTAATTTTTAATGTGCCAGCGAGGTATGGAGTGCGCAACGGGACTGCATTTGCATATATTTTTTTGTGGCAACCCAGCTAACTGCTAAGAATCCATCGAAAAATTAAGGTAAAACGTGAGTTATTCGTACTGAGCCGCTTGTGGCCCGCGCACCACTTACCTTCGAAGACATATGATAGTATACTATATTTATTACGACAACAATACTTTTTGTTACTCCCTCGCTGAGCTCGATAGATCGAAAGTAACTTAGTGTGAAAAGAAACGCTAGGTATTGAATAATTTACCTACTCGTCATCGTGTTGGCTACCTATTACTTGTCATCGTGTTGGCTACCTACTTACAGTTTGAGAACCAGTGTTTTAAAGGATCCCAACTCCATCAAAATTATAAGCAGACAAAGCGCTGTTTGCTATTGTACGAGTTATGTGACTTCAGATAAGACGATTGTCTTGAAATAAAGGATAGAAGCTAATTACGCTTAAATTAAATTTAATACGAACAAAGGCGTAAACCGCATTCCGCTCCCAAATTAGTGTTTGAATTTCCGTCACATTGTGGAGCTCTTTTGTTCCAAAGTACGCGTTTCCTCGGATCTTATTAAAATTTTAATTAATGCGCTACAATAAATAAAATAGCGCAACAATTTCGCGGTTGAAAATGGGTTTGAATATCTCACTTTTGGCAACAAATCCGGCTACCTTTTGTATGTTTAATTTCTGAGCTGTGAGTGAAAATTTTTCAACACTAACTTTTAGTGCAAGCGTAGTCTCGTGCGAAAAATATGCAGACCGTATCCTGACATTTTGATATACCTACGACGTTGCAGGGGTTCCAAGCTTCGATATTCCCTCTCATATATCTACTAGATACGCTAAAACTACCAAGTTTATGATATAGCGTCCCCTCTGACCGACCCTTAGGGTATACAGTGATGGCCGCTATTCCTGTCAACACCATAAGGCGAAGGCAAGGACCAGTTGCGGTGGGTCTTGCCGCCAAGACGCTTGTCTTGGTACTCTGCAAGGCGAGTGCCTCATGGAAGAGAACCACTTCCTACTGTCTAGGTAGGTCCCGGAGCTGTAGGCACGCTCACCTCCCGCGGCTTTTGCTGCTGGCGGTTCGATCCCCGCTCGGGACGCCAGATATCGAGAAGCTTCGATATGATTAATGTAGCCAGGATTTGTTGTGTGAATAATTTTGTGAAGTGTTAGGGGGGGATATTTTTAACCTAGGCTGTCGTATAGATTTCCATTAAATAGGTTTTTTTCCATTAAATACTTTTGTATTATTTGCTAGGCGTCGGTGGCTCAACCGGTAACGACTCGGTCCATCTAACCAGAGGTACCGGGTTCAAATCCGGACGGCCAATGTACCAATGAGTTTTTCAAAAACTTACGTACATATCATTACCGATTGCTTTAACGGTGAAGGAAAAACATCGTGAGGAAACCTGCACAGACCTGCGAAGAAACTCGAAGGTTGTGTGTGAAGTCGACCAACCCGCACTGGGCCCGCGTGGTCGACTAAGGCCTAATCGCCCTGATTCAGGGTAGGCTCGAGCCCCTCGGTGGGGACGTATATGAGCTGATATAATAATAATAATAATTTGCTAGGCATGTGGTGCGGCCTTAGAATAGTACCACCCTATCCTATCTTCTTATTGCATCGGTGGCGTAACGGCTAGGGCCTCTACCTCCTGTCGGGAGGTCGTGGTTAATGCCACGTACCAATGTGTTCGAGTCATTTTCATGTGTACGTTAACCGACGCTCTTACGGTGAAAAAAAATATCGTGAAGAAACCTGCATACACCTACGAATAGGGTTGCCAGGTCTTAAAACTAAATAGCCGGACATACCTGCCAGTTTGGCCGGACTTTTGGGTAAAAAAGCCGGACCCCCTAAATTATTAAAGCCCTCTTTAGACACCCCTAAATCAATCAGCCATGTTTACTGGCCTTTAGCGAGGTCCTAATCAGACAAAGAAACGCCGCCATAGTCTCATAAATACGACAGCGCTCACCCGAATGTCCAGGTGACTGGAAAAATCATTAAACCTAAAAAGCCGGACAGGCCGGACGCCTTCTAATTTGGCCGGACACGCATCCAAAAAGCCTAACACTGTCCGGCTTTATCCGGACGCCTGGCAACGCTACCTACGAAGAAAGTTGAAGGTTGTGGTGTAGTCGACTAATCCGTACTGGGCCCGCCTGGTCGAATAAGGCCCGATTGCTCTAATTTCGCTCAAGTTCAGGGTAGGCTCGAGCCCCCCCGTTGGGATGTATAATATAAACGGATACGATTATGATCTCTTCCCGAATATTTCATAACAGATGGCCGTTGGGGCAGTAAAGTTCTCGAGTGGCGACCGCGCACCAGAAAACGTAGTGTGAGCAGGCCTCCCACGCGGTGAACCGACGACCTGGTGAAGATTGCGGAAAGCCGATGGATGCGGGCAGCGCAGGACCAGTCGTCGTGGAAATCCTATACCATTTTGTTTATATCCTGCATACCTAACCTTTCTTAGTTTTTACATTTAAGCCATAAATGCAAGTTCTAAATAATCTCTGAGAACAAAAGACTAACTGTTGAGTCACATAAACGTTGCAATCGGAACTTGGCAACAGAGTTGGTATTCCATGTGAGTTTTAAAATAGCTGCTCCTGACTACAAACGGCAACTGAGTTGGTTTATTTATTTTCAAATAAGTTTGTTTTCAATGCACATTCAGTCTACGTCAGTACACTGTTTGTTTCGCATGTATTGTAGGCGAATGTACTACGTTTTAATTTAAAAAAAACTTTTGATTGACTCATGCTAAAACCATATTAGAGGGATAGGAACGACCCAGCTCCCGATGCGCCACCATCCACACAAACATTTAAGAATTGATGATTATTATGTTTTTGTGGTACGGAACCTTTAATAGAGTTAACACAAATGTTTAGTGTTTGTAACACTATCACAAATACTTTAAAACAATGAAATTGCCGTAAGGTCCATCACTCAAACATGTAAGCCACCACACTGCAAAAATTATTTTGTAGATATAAAATACAATAATAAGTAGATATACTAAATTTATTTTTCATAACCAGAGACACAGTTATACGATGATACAGTAAGTAGTGGTCCCCGAACAAGGCAAGGCCTGTATCGTAGGGGCCGAAAACAAAAGCTTTACCAGGCTACAAACATGACACAAAGAGAGTACTAAGAGAGGTACTTAATTGTATTGGTTAAAACATATGCGAAGGAATTTATAAAAGGAGAAAATACAATTTAAAGAGGTATCCTTATAATTAAAAAAAAGTGTGTGTGAATTGGAGTGTGTGTGTGTGTATGTGTGTGTGGGTGTCTTGGATTCGATTGTACGTTAACATATAGTTTTATTGTTTTTTTTTTATGTTGGGTTGACTAGATCACAGAAGAAGAAAGAAAGCACTACATTAATTTATCCGACTACTTTTTTTTTTTTTTATTCACAATTGGTAAACCCTTGACAACATCTCACCTGGTGGTAAGTGACGATGTTGCCGAAGATGGAAGCGGGCTTACCAAGATTCCCCAACGCAATGGGGAACTGGCTATCTTATCTTCGTGCCGGAAACAGGTATAATTTCCAACCCAAAATATAGAGAACTTACACAGTTTTAATAGATGTGTCGTAAATAATAAATCTGTTGATGCGCATTATTTGTTTTGCACAATATTTCTATGAAAATTTCAAAAGCTGTAACGTAGTTAGACGCATTATTAATTTCCTTGTCCTTATCAAGGACAAAACTCATTATAATATTCATGTCAAGGATCGATCGGTCTACTGCGCATGGCAAAGCTACCGGCGGTACCAACCCACTTTCAAGTCTCGAATTGCAGATATTTTGTTTGAGTCACAATAAATTCCGAGAACACGCGCCACAATTGTAATTTCAAAGTTATAGAACCTTTTTAATTAGCTAATAGCGCCACGTCATCGAAATTAATGAAATCACGAACATAAATTTTACTTTTAACAGCTCCTGATAACAATATGCTCTACTTTATCGTCTGAAACTTTCGACGCCATTTACAATCCCTGGACTCGAGATATCACCATCGTTATGATCAAGAAGTCCATTGTGTTGTTATTACAATCGTAAAATATTATGATCCAATAAATTTGGATTTGTGTTTATAAAGCAAAGAAATTTAGCAGCGAGCTTTTGACAACATGCCAAGAAGAATTAGATATCTGATTCATCTAATAGCTCTATCTCGTTTTATCAGGAATGTTTCAATGGATTCTGTAATAGCCACGTTGGAACTTGGCCTTTGTGTCTCTGACATAAACACGAACACGTGTTCAATAGCTGTTGCTACGTGTCTCACAAATAATAAACCGCGATGTAGCATGACTTTGTTGGTTCGTAATGCTTTATAATTGTTCAGATGAATCTTCCGTATTATTTCTGAATCAGTTTGGGCTTATACGTTAAATAGTCGAAAAAAAGATCAAAGAATCTCTGGCTCTTACTCTGAAAAATTTTTTTCAGGTGCTTAACCTGCTACAGACGTTCAAAAATAATTGTGACGCAAAAATAGCTATTATTAATATTAGAAGTGATGGTCACTTGTGTAATGATGTAGAAAACTTAATAATTTGATTCAAACTTTATCTGAAAAACCCAGAACGATAACATATCAAGAGGGTTAAAGGTTGCAACCAGTTTCAAATCCCAATTTTTATGTAAATTACATTCTCGGATGTCTTATCAGTGAATGAGGATGTTCATAGGATAAAGCTTCTACGTAATTGGGCGGAAAAACCAGATATTAGTTGTTATCAGTGTAGGGTCCCAGAGGGCAAAGCTATTATCATGGACAAACATGTTTACGTAAATCAAGTAGGTTCTAAATGATTGCACAATTATTTAATGAGCATAATCATCATACAATGACTGCAAAATTAAAGACAGCGTATGAATTTCGACAGTAACTATTGTTTAATGAATTCGTACGAACCAATGTCAGAATGATCAAGAACTTGGTCGTATACGTGTAACTTTTGGTGAGAGAAAATAACAATTCAACTCAAGCCAAAGTATGGGTTTGAAGTGATGAAATTTCGTGGGCAGATAATGAAATTTAGAGGTTGGAATTTTATCTTATTATCGACTGTAAGTTAGCAAGTGTCCTAGAAAACCTAAAAGGTTATCGTGCAAGAAGGTTAGGAGTTCACAATTATTGAGAGATAAGAGGACGTAAGTAGGTCAAATAATTGGTGAAATATCAAATATCAAAAACTAATCGAAGCTGTTGGATAAGATTTCTTTAAAGTTATTAAAGATGATGTAACGTATGAGTTTTTGAATTAAAATAATTTTCAAGTAATGAATTTTATTGGATTTAAGAAGATATTGATCTGTAATGAATCATCGAATCTATAAGCTTTTGTACTTCTGAACAAAAATACTGATTAAAAGTCAGTTATACACCCCCTTGAAAAGGCTCTAGAATTCCGGAAAATTTCACTATTTTCCCTGTCAACCTTCCAGGAGCTTAGGCGACCTTCGATTAGAATTTTCACACCTGAAAAAGCCCCGCCAACGATTCAGATCGAAGCCTGCGTGACGTCAGAGTAAAAGGTAAACACAGTGACCATAACCTACCTCAACTCAATGTTGTAAGTGCAATGACCCGTTACTTCACTATCTGTATCATCTTAAGTGGAAGGTCAGGACAGTTCATATGGCGAAAGGTTATCCTTGTGTTTAGACTAATTTTAATGTCAAGGTGTCTGACTTCTTCCATTGTGATTCATTATGATCCATAATGGACTCATGTCACTTTATCGCTCGTTCGATATTGCATGCAGTTCAGGTGAAGTATCTCCATGTCGAAATCTTCGATTTCAATGAAACTCAAAA
Organism: Coleophora flavipennella; assembly: GCA_947284805.1. Classification (NCBI taxonomy): domain Eukaryota; kingdom Metazoa; phylum Arthropoda; class Insecta; order Lepidoptera; family Coleophoridae; genus Coleophora; species Coleophora flavipennella. Next base: position 10,479,799 of record OX369281.1, on the reverse strand, counting down.
TCATGGTCAATAATGTCGAAAGTAATGGATCGGCATAATTTTTTTGAGCGAAAACTTGTTAGTTGCAGAGATATTCTGTCTTTTAGATGTAGGTTGTCATCAGTTTTTGCGCTTCTTAACTGACTGGATCATCGTACTCATAAGCATTTGTGCGTTATGAGGCGTGTAAAATTGTGTTACCGTTGGTTTGTTGTAACGCCAGTGACTCAGCTATTAGTAAGGTGCTTCCATGAAAACAATTAAAAGACCGGGTAAACAAACATGTTTTCCTCATTAAATCTCAACCTACTTCTGACCGCATGACTGAGATAACTTCAATAATTAGTAGTTGTGGCCATTGTTTACGCATGCTATAAATGTCAGTTATTACCACGCTAATACCCATTTGTTCCTTGAGAATTTCAATACGGATGCTATGAAATACTTTAGTCCCCAATACCCGGAAAGAAAAGCCCCGTTAAACCATTTTTACTATTTTTTCAAGATGTTTCCAGAGTAACCTCTGAACCCTTATTATTTTCTACACACTTCAGGTTTGAATTTGTGCGCGCTTTATTTATGAAATTAAATATATTTTCATGCTTATGATATATTCGACCAATTACAGTATTACGATAGTTGTATGATAAACTTTTCCAGAATTTTTTACATTGTATATCATCGTAAGTATTCTGTTCTTAAACAAACAGAATAAATTAACCAGTAATTATATTCAAAACATGCTTGTTATCAACGCACTGTACTAAATGTACTTAATTGCGCTACTTCAATCCTGTTGATAACAACGTAGTTTTATAAACACATTTGTGCTTCCAATCCGGCCAAGCCCCGTGCCCCGTGGCGTGATAACGAGTACGTGGAACTAGATGACGCAATATACTGTTTGTTTGCCCTCGGTATAAAAGCGGCACATGCTCGTGACTTCATCGCCAGTCAAAGTTATTTTCCGCAGCTTACGCATCGGCTCGGAGCGTTGACAGTAATGATTATACATTTTTGTGGAAAGAAAGAAAAAGTTATTTTATCAAAATGTGAGTACAGCTTTTAGTTTTCAGTGGAAAGTTATTTACAAGGATAAAAAGACTTATTTACTCAAAACTTGTACAGTTGAAAAAGTTATTGGAATTTACTTGAAGATTTATCATAAAGAAGTTTTACTTCTTACATGTGTACACTCGTACACGTACATATTTTTTTTTTTGAATAGTTTTTGACATTTCTGTTTAATATTTCCAGGTTCAACGGTTCCGTGGGATCAAGAATTACGCCGTAGCAACCAGAAATATTCGTCAAAGTCCGAAGATAAATTTGAGAGGAGAAAGTCAAAGCCGTATCAAATTCCCAAGAAGGGATCGCCGAAAAGTATGGACAAGGAATCATATGACGAAGCAAAGAAACAGCTTTATTTAAAACGATTGAATTGTAAAAATGAAACTGCCAAGTCAACTGCTCAGAAAGCTGATTTGCGGCCGGTATCTTCAACAGAATCGACGACCATCAGGGATGAACCATCAATGGAAAGTCCTCAGGCTAAAGAAATTGCTGCAACCGACGGTGCTAAAAGTACTGAAGGAAGCAGTCACTCTACCGAACAAGTTAATGATGAGCAAGAGCAAAGCATGCCGGTAATAGACGTAGATGGAATTAGTGACGTCGTCAATAGTGAAGATCAGTCGCAACAAGAGCAGCCCGGGGAAACCAATGGAAACCAAAATCAACTTTTGAATAATTTCGTAGTTGCACCAAAGTTTCCATCTCCAATTAAGCAGACTCCTCAGCCAAATCAACACCATGACCAAGGAATTCGAATAAAAGATTTCCGGACTCTTACAGCACCTTCGAACAATCAAGAACCACGCGTTGACATTTCAAACACAAGGCAAATTACTTCTCAGCTTGCACTAAATACTGATCTATGCAACCAGATTTTAAATGCCAGGAGGAATATGATCATTGCCGCGCAAACTTCTTTAAATCGAACAGATCTGACCCAGCCATTACCAAAGCCTTTAACTCAACCATCACCAGCCAATATTCAGAATCTGGTACACCAAAAACCATCAATTTTCATTGCAAATAGCATGAATTGTGCTCCGGTTGCAGGCATTTTGACCAGCTCTCAAGGAATCCAGCATGTAATAGGAATGAATACAGTATCTGCTACTGACCCAAGAGTTGTTTACTCTGTCGCTAGTGTCGCAGCTCCTCAAAACCTTCCACAACTTAATCAGAGTCCTATCTTTGTCTATCAAGGTGTCCAGCAAAATTTACCAGCTTCACCAGAACACATGCTAATGCCTGGACAAGGGTTACTTCAAATACCCACAACACAAAGTCTTGATCCTAGACTTCGTGGGCAATATCATCCGATCAGTCAAGTCCCACAGTATCAATCTGTCAGACCGTCTTTCAATAACAATCCAACGAACGTACCAAGTCAGTTTCATCAACCTCAGGAGATCCAACATCAAGGACAAAGGACAGTCAATCATCAAGATGCTCAACGACCACAAGCTCCTGTCTACATTCCTATTTTTCCCAAAAACGATAAACAAAACCCAACCCTTCAAGGAGTCAAAAAGACAACGCCACCACCCACTTCGTCAAAAATTCGAATCTCAGTACATCAAGCAATATTAAGTGCTCTCAAAAAGTATCCATTGAATGAGCAAGAGTTGCAAGCGATTCTAAGTAATATTCCCAAGAAACAGATAAATCTAGGTTTGATAATTGTCCTTCGAAACATCGCAGTCTTACAAGCACATTGTTTGCACAGATCCGAGATGTCTGCGGGTTCATCCGACCAGTCATCAATGAAACCTTCACCAGTCCATCAACATGTGGGTCAAAATCCACGCCCGCAAGTTGATCAATCTAATGAAGCAAATCCGACGATGAAACGGGTCAAATTTCAAGATGACCCTGTCACGTCTGCTACTAAAAAAACGATGGTAGCAGATAGTGGGCATCAAACAAACGTGTGCATGTCAGAACCTCTGTCGTCACCTAACAGTGCAGCATCAGATTCAAGAATTGAGACGGATCATGAAGCAGATTTCGACTATGAGATGTCAGTAGATGAAGCGCATGAGGCAGCCAATGAGACTGATCAGACTAGACGAAGTTCAAGAGACAGGTCGACTGCGCAAAACTCGCTGTCAGAGTTGGCGTTGCAGCAACAAATAGAGGAACAATTTGCAACCTTCTGTAGTCGAGTTAGCTCCATTTTGCACAATACGGCAAAAGTGTTCGAGTTATTACGGAATTCGCTCCTCGAAACTGCTAAGTCATATCAAACGTTTTTTGATAACAAAAGAATCAATGCGTCAGAAAATTTAGCAAACCACGTGTCATCTTCTAGCAGCGTCGCAGAAGAAGTCCCGCCGGTTGTTGAAGAAAGACAGAATTCAGCGCCTAAGAGACGAAATTCTAACAACGGGAATCAGAGCAATGGCGTCAGTCAAGCACCAAAAAGAATCTACCAGAAAACTTCCAAGCATCTGCTTTCCACACGGCAGTTTGTTCTACCACCGGAATATGATCCCGACGATACAAAATGAACTCTGAAGTATCGGAATCATCTGCCCGGGCACTTAGAACTTATACCTCACAGCAATATTTATGTCAGGTACAGTGAGCTCACACGTTGCGAAGAAGTATCGAATTCTTGCGAATCATTAGCGCGAATGATGTTACATGAAGTCTTCTACGAAAAAGCTCTGGGTGTATGTGCATCGATGACTGAAGCAGTAAAGATTAATTGCAACACGGACCCAGATGCAAGGCCTCCATTAGATAACTATGGATCTTTATTCCTTCTCAATTACGTTATACAGTATGGAGTCAAACTTGGTTGGAGTATTGATGTTGCAAAAATCCTTAATACTTTAGATCAGGAGGTCAAAAAAATACGATTTAAGTACGCTGTTGAATCTAGGTTTTGTTGATTACATCTTAACGAATATTTATGTGAATAGTATGAATTTTTAGTCTAATTTGCCACTAGTTCTAGCCTAACTTTTTTTTTTTTTTTTTTTCCTCAAAAGCCATCAAATAAAAAGGATGCGTTAATTATGCTTGTTATAAGTTCATATCGGGTATTTTGATTTGGCAGTTGTAAACCCACCATTTTGTGTTCTTACATTAAGTTTTAGGTTAAGTAACATTAAATGTAATTTATTCTGATTTTTATTCGTGTTTTGGTAGTTTCGGGAGTGTTTTATATTGCAGGGATCGAAAATTATCAAACAGGATTATATCTTGTAAATATTAAAAAGGAAATTAATATGCAAATAAGCGGCATGCGTATTAATTAATTTGTTCGGGTTATTTGTAAATAGGACTTCTAGTATAAGAACTAAAATGATTATCAATGCAAGTATTCTAAGAAAATTATTTTTTAAATTTTGCTCGTTCATCAAAGACTTTGTGTTATTTCAAATATAGGTTAATCATAATGTAATTTTTGTCTACAATTAGATAGACCAAATGTTAATTGATAGGGTTACTTATTTGATTTTCGTAAGACTACACCAAAGACTGTTGAAGATCTGAAATATTAATTTGTAAATGTGTAGCATAAGTAAATTATTACTATTGTACAGTAGCATAAGAACTGAAGATCATGTAAATTATTTGAAATAAAAAATTTGATATATTGAAATTACTGTTTTAAAAATCGTTTTATTGAACCCTCCGGCACAATCGTGTCACTACAAGATATGTACTTATGCAACTAAAGAGCCATAGATTTTTACATCTGCAATAATGTCATTCAAGCGTTGAAAATCGAAAAGTGCATGACTCAAAATGTTTAATCGACGCTATTGTACTTATAGCTGAAACATAAAATTCTGACTCTTTAAAGTTCAAAAAATCTTAAACAATGATTGCATCTAAATTCTTGATTAATGCGAATTTGAAAAAAATTAAAAGGAATTATTAACTTTTGTCTTTGGAATTTATTCTATGAACACACCAATGATATCAACATTGATATTTGGCGGCAAGACTTAGATAAGATGGTGGTAGCTAGCCAGGCGGGCTTAGAAAATGCCCTACCACCAACCAAACCGAGTCTTACAATTGACCCCGCCGGGAATCGAACCCGCGACCTCCTGTGTAAAGCCAGTGAACTTTTCCTCTGAGCTACTCTTAATAGATTTTCGGTTTCACTGTAGTTATAAGTAATAAACAGTTTTAAAAATTTTGATTTGGCTTCTCGACTGTTGCAGCATATAATATCTACGTGTTACGGAAAGAAAAAAGTCTAAAAACGTGCGCAAATGTTGTTTTAATCAAAGGCTTGGGTAGTATGTAAAGACGTTGCTTTAGCAAAGAACTGAGTTAAGAACACATGACACTGACGATGGACATGATAAGTCACTCGATAAATTAAAAAAAATTCTAACACTAAGTACATTTGCATCATTATAAAGAGTCGCAGTGGGATAGCGGAAAGGTTTGTGAAACATGACCTTTAGGACCGATCTTTGAGCTTTTTCGAGCCTTATCAGGTGACAGGTGGCAATTCCACCCCATGCCAGAATACAGTACGTAAGGAGTGAATGACATAAGACTGTATAAATCCTTTTGAGAAGATTTCGATCCATAATATCACGTAATAAAACCATGGGACGGATTACCTTACGGACCCTTTTTGACATAACTTCAATATGGTTTTCGAGTGTCAATCTTTCATCCAAAACTATGTCCAAATATTTATAACATTTTAACCTTTTGATAATATCACATGAGCAAAGGGAATTTGGATCAAAAACTGGTAAATTAGAGACTTATCATGTTTGTATCTTCTATTAATTATTGGTGCCGAAGAGAAAGTTTTATAAAAGCATAAACTTTAGTTTTGACAATATTTAGCGTCAAAAAATTAAATTGCAGCCAGGATGCTAGTTGTTGTTACCCCTGTTGTACGTATGTGTAACATTACTGCCATGTCTTACCATGAAAAATTATGGCTGTATCATAAGCACAACAAATTATTTTAGAATTTGTCATTGGGACTGCTGCAATATCATTCATATATATTATGAACACGGTGGGATCCAAGATATTTCAATGAGGTAAACCGAAGGATAAATTTTGCTACTCACTGCAATGATCACCAATCTTGACTTAATGTTTCCGATTAGACAGATAGCTCTGAAACCACTCCAATACACAATACACTTATACAAGTCTTATACTCATACCTTTCAGTTTGAGCAAAAGGATAGGAATCAAAACCGTATCAAATGCTTTGGCTAGATCTAAGAAAACATTGACACATGTATCTTATTTATCTACATGTTCATATATCGTATTATTAACTAAGAGTAGTGCATTTTCAGTCGACTTTCCCTTTTTAAATCCGAATTGATGTTCACCCAGCAGGTTATTTCGTAGGAACTACTAGGAAATACATCAAACGTTTTTGAAAAAACATTAAGTGCAGTGAGATAGGACGATTTGGTGTATTCTTAGGTCCTGTTTTGAGAACAGGAGTAACAGAAGCAATCTTCCATTGCTCTGAAAATATTCCCGTGGAAATACTTGAATTAAATTAATAACGTGAGTAAGAGGAACTACTATGCAGTTTTAACGGTTTTGATCAACTTATTACTTAAACCATCTATGCCCGGAGCATATTTGGTTTTCAAATTTACTATCAAATTTTCTACTTCCTCTGTCTGAAGGACGCAAACTCATAGAAGTTAGTGGTGACTTGTTTTGTTTTACTGTACTTTATAACATGTATTTTTTTCCAACGCAGGGCCGGTCGTCGTGGAAATCCTTGGAGGAGGCCTTGCCCAGCAGTCAACGTCTTTCGGCTGATATCATGATGATTATTATTTGTTTTTTTAAAAACTACGGAATCCTACTTTACCCGTGGTCCAACACACACTTGGCTACTATTTTTAGAAGTGGCAAACTAACGACTGATGGCCTACTCTATTGAAAGATTACCTATATGTCTATCTCTACTACAATTAAACAGACAGTGATCCCACGGGAACTACTTGCCAAATGGGATATAACATAGCTTATGTGATTATCCATATTCCAGGTCACATGCTCGCAAAATTTTGTTCAGATTAGTCGAGGCGTTGAAGTGTGAAGAGGTAACAAACAATTCAATTCAATATATTTATTCAAAATAGATGCAACTTACAATCTTTCTGATAGTCATAAAATAATAATAACAATGTCATTTGTGAAGAATCAAGAAATAAACAATAATTAGTTAATAACGTCAAAATAAAATCCTTGATAAAGACCAGATTATGTCATTGGAACATGAAAACAATATGACACGAAAAGTTATACATAAAAATAATTTAATGCATTTAACAAGAGTAGGCCAGTTCCCACGGACAGCACCGGGTCACGAGTATAACGCGAAAGTCAGCCATCGCTCCCATCAACCTTATTTGAGGGAAAGGAACGACCCGGCTCCCGATGCGCCACCATCCGCACGAACATAATTTAAGCGAGCATGAAAACAAAAAAAACTCATTTTAATTATAATACTAGCTGTGGCCCGCAACATCATTCAAGATAAAAAGGGTAAAAAGTAGCCTCTATAATTCAAATCTACCTACGAAACTACCTACCAAATTTTGTTCAAATGCGTCCAGTCGTTTCGGCGTGAAGAGATAATAAACACGCACACAAACTTTTGCATTTATAACATTAGTGGGATTTTTTCCCGTTGTCCGTCTACACCGAAGACCCTCTATAATCCTTAAACACATTTTTAAGTTAAATAGTCACAGACTTTTACAGACAACTTGACATAACAAACTACTTCCGTAAAATGCGCTTGCTGTTGCAAAAGGGCATGTATGTAATATTTCCTTAAATTTCCCCCATAAACAAAAGGGGTTAACAAATATTAGGGAAGGGAAGCTGAAGGGAAAATCCCCGGATGTGAATACCTGTACGTTGATTGATGTGTGCAGCGGGCGAGAGTTAAGGCTGCGGTCACATTGATATAAATTTCAGATCCTGAAGATGAGGGAGCTAAGACGTATGAGTCTAAGTTGGATTTCTTTTCCAATACTTAAGTTGTTGTATGTATTAATGTACTAGCTGCCGATCAACATGAATCTAGTGTCTATTAGAAGGTATTAATGTACAAAGAGCGAATAAGTAACGAAGGAGCTGTAACTCGTTTAATTTATAATCAAACTATAAAACAAACTCATGAAGAAATTTTCGGGTTAGGTTTTTGGATATTAAGTCACGTATATTACCGCAACGTACAGCCTCACTAATTCCTTTAAGAGCACTTCTCATTAGTTTAATATTTATTTCCATAATGACAAATGTCACTAGAAATTGCGTTGTGATAATTGCGCGACCCAGTACAATAGTACAAAGCTTATAAGTAAAATGTCACCCTAAAAACTCTTTATTTTCAAAATCAACATCATATCAGCCGAAAGACTACCACAGCTGAATATAGACAACATAGATTTTCACTAAAACCCTTCCTGCGCTGCCCGCATCCTGCACTTCGGCGACATTCACCAGGATGCATCGAGTAAAAAATGCTTTGTTTCTTAAGGCGAGGCACCGGTGGAGAAGCGGAGAAACCCTTTTGCTAAATCAAATTTTTTGGGTAATTACTACTAAATATCGGTCTTGCAAAAAACATTGGATTGTCTGAGGAATGTGCTAATATGTTACACGATAGTGTGTACTTTACTCGATCATAAAAAATCCCAAAAACAATCTAAAAAAAAGTCTAAAACGAATTGCTTATTAATCAAATTTGTTAATTTGCACATATTTTTAATATGGAGATATTTATTTTTAAGTACTATAGATAGAGAATCTGCTAAATTTTAGTTTTAAAATTGAAGTCTTATGAGAAATAACAACGTAAAACATTGAAAAAGTGCAAAAGCACAGTATTGCGATATAGGCCTTAATTGTAATTCTGTGGCAAAAGTTTGGTTATTTTCTTGTCTCTTTACACGTAAAGGAAAAAACAGAGACAACTGTTGCAACTGTTGCTAAGACAAATGCCTCGCCTTAAATCGATTACAGGATGGAAACGAGCCTGCCTACGCTACCAGACGGTCATTACTCGAGAACTCGACTGCTTCACCCTAGATTATTTATTAACCGACTTCAAAAAAGGAGGAGGTACTAAGTTCGACTGTATTTTTGGAGTTTACTCCTTAAGAATCGATTTGCATATAAGGCGCCCGGTATGAAAAAAATATGAGGAGTAAAATCAGTGATCGAAAACGTAGTTTGTTATATTCTCTTTGCGCGTTACGTTTTTACGCGCAACCTATTGTGCGCACCTCTGTCACGTGATACAAAACAGTCAGGATTGGCTGAATCTAAGATGACGTTCTGTCATTGTTGCAGTCTTAAGGCGTGTCTCCTGCGCCCGCTTTTTTGAAACATTACACAGAAAACATGATACAAAAACATTTGTTTTCATACTCAAGCCGTCTCCTGCTACAGGGAAATGTTTCTGAAACAAAAAATGTGCGCGACACGGCAGTTGTAGAAAAATGAAACAAATCCTTCCCCTCTCCACCCGCGCGGGGAGTATTGTACTGTATCAGTGTATCTGTGTATTGTTTTGCAAAACAGGTCGGAGGAGACGCGCCTTTACGATTATTTATGATTATAAAATATTTATCTAATTAAAAATATACTGAAAATTTGTGATATTTTACAATCTCCATCGTATAATTTGGTATTCCACTCCATCATGGATGTCAATTTTGTGAAAGCAGAGAGCAGAAACTTGCCCAAAGTGTACGCAATCAAGGATTGAAATGTTCTTCAAAAATAACCCCGATTTTTATTCTGCAGAGCTGAGAAATGTAAAAACAGCAATGTAAGTACTATAAAATAATATAACACTACCTACGTAAGTAACCTTAATCCTGCGAAGGCAAAATAATGGTCTTTCTTTCAATTGTAGTTTTTAGGTTATAAAGAATAAATTTTGTTTACAGTAAGTAAAAACCAATGTAAGAGCCCTTTATGGTATGACCTAAGATATGCTCGTATAACCGCATCCAAAGCATATTAGGTTAGTTGCTGCCAATCACCAGATGGATCATTAGTAGCTGCGATCATGGGAGCTAAAACACCTGACACATCAGCTAAGAAAAGAGGCCGGAAATTGGAATCATCCATCAGTTATAAAAACTGTGCAGAGTAAACTTAAAACCAAAGTCAAGCCCTGTTTTGTGCCTGTTTAGACAATCGTACTTATGAAGTAAACTCCAGTCGTGCGTCGGAGCTGACACACACACTTTTTTTTTTATTATTATTATATTTATAATCTATATTATATTAAACTTGGCCTTACCATGACGTCACGGGTCTGACGAGTGACGCAGGATCAGCCGGCGGCCGGGATCGATCACTCACGCTCACCGGCTAAAACGGAAATACTAATAAATTAGCTAGCTAAACGGCTAGACTGCACTTTTTGTTTTGGCAAGGTTACAATTAATAATGGGATTTTTTCTGTTTGTTATTTGTCGTACAGCATCGTTAGACTTTTAAGATATATATTAAGAAAAGACATCCTCTCCAAGGTCAGGTGTTACTTCACACCGGGAAATATTCTAACACTGTACCAAGCTCAAGTTAGGTCTCGTGTGGAGTACTGGTCTCACTTACGTTACACTCCGGACTCTTCATACAAAGGGCGCGAAATGACATTTCTAAAAACAGATGATGGAGTAAACAAAATCAAGGCAAAATTATATACATCCGACAGCCAAACTTTAACCAATCTGTATCAACCTGGGAGACGAGGGGGTGAGGTCGGAATGTAGAGAGCGGCAGGGAGTGTTCATACTGTATGCTACTACTAATATGTATACTTACTTACGGGATGGATCTGCCCACTATCAGCTGGAGGCATTGATTTGATCAACCGTGCGCCATGCCAGGAGAGATAGGCGATGAGGAGGTCTAAGTCACCGCCTCTCAGTTTTTAACTCCCAACGTAAAAAGAAGGGGTTTAATAAGTTTGACGTGTGTAGGTATCTGTGAAGCTGTGTGTCTATCTGTGGCATCGTAGCACCCAAACGGGTGAACCCCTTTTGAATTTGTTTTTTTTGTTTTGAAAGGTGACTTGATCGAAAGTGACACAATCTCTGATTTAAGAAAATTTGTTAATCCGTTTGAAGATAATCAGTTCTTTTAAGAGAATTAACTAGAATTGACAAAGAAATGTAAACAACTTTCATAGGTCTGATACTTAAGTGATCATCACATCAGCTCATATATGTCCCCACCGAGGGGCTCGAGCCTACCCTGAATTAGGGCGATCGGGCGTTAGGCGACCACGCGGGCCCAGAGCAGGTTGATTGACTTCACACACAACCTCCGAGTTGGTTAGTAAGCGTATGCAGGTTTCCTCGCGATGTTTTCCTTCACCGTATAAGAGCGTCGGATAAACGTACATATGAAATCGAAATTCGAAAACACATTGGTACGTGGTAGGATCGAACCACGACCTCCCGGACAGGAAGTAGCGACCCTTGCCATAACGCCACCAACGCTGTTATTTATTAGCTGTTACTTTAATGATATTGCAAGAATATGATATCCTTGACCTGATGCTGCAGCATAGCCTGGAATCTGCAGGGTATCCAACCCCTCACCAAACTCAAGCAGAGGTATCAAGTTTGTGCTCATATGAATGGTCTCAATGAATAGGTCGATTGATAGATGATAATTTTAATAATAATACAAAAATAAAAATCTATACATATAATAAAACTGTACATGAAATATTTTTGGAAAATAATAACTGTGGTGGACAATACTAACGACATAGAGGTCAAAAAAAACTTTTGGAATTTCTGTCTGTCTGTCTGTCCGTCTATCTGTCTGTCTGTCCGTATGTTCGCGCATCACGCAAAAACTACCACGCCGATTTTAATGAAATTTTGTATGGTAGTTCCTTAAAGCCCGGGTTAACATATAGGATACTTTTAGACCGGAAAATTTAAGAGTTCCAAACCTCAAAAAATCAAAACCTCCACGCGGACGTAGTCGCGGGCGGGCACAGCTAGTAATACATATTATGATGGGTTTTTTTAACATATATTAAATTGTTATAGATTGCATTTTGAAGGGTTGCATGAATGGCACGAACTCATTTCCATTTAATAACCGTAAGATTACGAAGTGATACTGCGTTCATGCTGTTTAACTGTATTAAAAACTATATATCTACATCATCACATGAGCTCATATTTGTCCCCACCGAGGGGCTCAAGCCTGTCCAGAATTAAGGTGTCACGCGCTGTATCACCTTAACGCGCTTGGCAAGTCTTACTCGCACTGTGACTATTTTTTGACGGATGGTCGGTGATTTTTAAGTCGGGGATGTCTAACCTATTGTGAGTGTGAGAATGGCACATTTATTACCCAGATATTTTATCCTGAATTGTATTATAATGTGCATAGTGATTTAGATTTTCAGTTTATTTTTAACTTATAAATTACTACCAATTAATGTTGTAATGTAATGATTTGGAAGCAAATCTGTAATTTTACATATTTTTTTTTCACAATTGGTAAATTACATTCATATTAAATAAAATAAATAAATAAATAGTCGACCACGCAGGCACATCCTGGACACTTCATACAACAAAAGGAATGACGGAACAAACAAAATGGCGGCGAAATCCTATACGTTCGACAACTAAACTGTAACCAATCTGTCAATCTGGGTGACGAGGGGGTGAGGTCGGAATCTAAAGAGCGGCAGGGAGTGTCCATACTGTATGTTAGGACTAATATCTACTACTAGTACTAATACTTTGACGCAGGCCCAGTGCGAGTTTCTTTATGATGTTATTCCTTAACCGTCAGAGCGTCGGATAAACGTCATTCTCCACCCAGGTGGAAAACGCAGGTGGAGCACGAGGAACGACCCAATTCGTCATGCTCCACCCAGGTGGAGGACTCAGGTGGAGCACGTATCAGTTGGAGTACGAGGACTTACAATTCCTCATGCTCCACCCAGGTTTAGAACGCAGGTGGAGCACGAGGAACGACCCAATTCCTTCAAACTTGCAATTCCTAATGCTCTAGCCATGTGGAAAACGCTGGTGGAGCACGAAGAACGACCCATAAAATCGAAGTTCAAAAACACATTGGTAAGTGGCAGGGTTTGAACCACGACTTCCCAGACAAGAGGTAGCGGCACCAGCCGTTACGCCACCGATGATTGACTAAAATCATGTCTCTACATATATACAGAGTGTAACAAAATTGGTGTAGGTCCCTTTAACTGGGGCTTCCACTTATCATACTGAACAACTTTTGTTTTACAAGTTTGCTCAAAACGTAATATTTTTTTTTACTCTTGATACAAACAGATCATCAGCTGATCGACCGATTTTGTGCATTTTAATATGGATGGTCTACCTTTTTTTTTGAGAATTGTCTATGGGTTCCTTGGATAAAGTTGTTCAGTATGACGATTAGAACCCCCAGTTAACGGGACCTACACCAATTTTGTTACACCCTGTATATTACTTTAACTCGCATGTTAGTTTGTTAGTTTTGTTACTTACTGCGAGTAATGCGTACGTTACATCAATTTCGTCTGGAGGGATTTTGGGCAATCAACAGATGAGCGAGCGATTCTAATTATCTTCATGTCACAGGGGACGCTGGGGTGGTATTTGGTGATTTGGCTTGTGCCTGCAGAATTGCTAAGTTTTAGTAATCATTAGGATACAAAAACCGGCCAAGTGCGTGTCGGGCCACGCGCAATGTAGGGTTCCGTAGTTGCCATTATCGCATCCATATGTAATTTTCAAATACAGCGGTTTAGTTGTTAGGGGGTGGGGACACTCGGCTCCAACAAAATTTAGCGCTTTCAAGCCTATTTTTTTCGAAAACAGAACCCTAAATTATAAAATGGTCTTAAAAGACTCACAACTATTTTTTAAACTCTAACCAACAATACCCCACACGACTGGGTTTGACGAGAAAAAAAACATCCTCACTTTACTTGTAGGGGAGGTAGGTACCCTTTTTATTCCATATTTTTTTTTACAGTTCTTTCCGCGTTTTTATTGTATATATCTTTGCGTAATTTCAGCTCTGAATTACTAATCGTCTAGGAGCTAGGCCACGGAAAGACAGACATGACGAAACAATAAGGGTTCCTTGTTGTACTAAGAAACCCTAAAAAACAGCCAAGTGCGAGTCGGACTCACGCTACGAGGGTTACGTACCACCACAACTCTCGGTGCAACTATGACAATGATACCAATTCACATTACAAATAAAGGAAGTCAATGCGAGCGATAACAAAATGCTTTTTTTATTCAGTTCAGACTATTTAGCGCTAGTAGAATACAACTGGTACTTAGCTGGTTTTAATTTTTTGTTGTTTTACTTCAAAATTAGTACTATCACCAGTTTCAGGCTTGTGTGTATTACTTTTTTACGATAGAACTAAATCAAAAATACCTCTAAAATAAAATACCTCTTTTTTGTATGGGGACCACTCTAAATTTTTCACTTTTTATAATTTTTATTGTTTATTGTTATAGCGGTAGTAGAAAAACACACTCTGTCAAAAATTTAACTGTCAACCTATTAAGGTTTATGAAATATAGCCCGTTGCTGACAGACAGACAGACAGATAGTAATAGGGGTCCCGATGGCTACCCTTTGGGCACACCCTGGACACTTCATACAACGGGCCAGAAATGACATTTCAAAAAAGGAATGACGGAGCAAACAAAATGGTTGTGAAATCCTATACGTCCGACAACCAAACTGTAACCAATCTGTATCCATATGGATGACGAGGGGGTGAGGTTGCAATCTAGAGAACGGCAGGAAGTGTCCATACTGTATGTTAAGTACTAATATATATACTTTGCTTAGGGTATACTGAACCCTAGAATTAAAAACAACAAAATAAGGTCTAAAATTTTTAAAAATTATTCTAGACGTTAGGTATGTATAGGTAATTTTAGATACGTAGGCCGCTGGATGCGGGCAGCGCAGAAGTTCATGAAATACAGCCTGGTGACAGACGGACAGATGGACGGACAGCGAAGTCTTAGTAATAGGGTCCCGTTTTTACCCTTTGGGTATGGAACCCTAAAAACAGTTGCTATTTTTTACGAGTGGCTATTAAATTGAAATCGGTCCCCATCCTAAAGCTCAGAATTTCGTAATCGGTAGTGTAAACATAACGCACTCCAGAATTTGTTTCGTGTATTTGAACAGCCATAAAATAATGTTGCTAAGGTTTATAAATACCCCCGCTACTACATTTGATAAATATTGTGACGTCGTCTACGGGACGCCGGGGGTTGTAGCTCAAAAATGAAAGATTTGGAATACGTATTAAAAGATCACCAGCGATGACCATATATTTTAACACGTAAAAATTGGCGAATGCTCTGTCGGCTGACTTATTATTGTTTCTTCATCGAATCCTATTATTTTCTTGCCATGACTTCTAGAATTTCAGCTCAGACGCGCGGATAACAAAAATATACTTATTGAAAAAGGGGCCTCCGTCTTGGCTCACGTTCCACCATCGAATGAACATCTCTTGTTTTGAAAAGCTTTCGAACGACATATCAATTCAAATTTAAATTAATAATCTTATTTCGTTTTCGCGCTGGCAAGAAAATAACCAAAGGAGTTGCAAGTGCATAAATGTAGAGACATACGATCTCTACAATATCTAAAGTCAGGAATAGGGATGACGAATGCTAGTCATGTGATTTACTTTTTATCATCTGTCAAAAACGACATTTTGTTCGAAAAATGTTTGAAATAGCTAGGCGTGGCGTCATAGTTTTGCAGCGTCATTTATGTAGTAATTTTGTGATTTTGGTGAATTAAAAATCGAAGACTAGATGGAAAACAAAACGAGTAAGGTATTCCTAAGTTTAAGTAGGAGGGCAATTTAGTGATCAAGAGTTCATAATTTATTTCTAATGCTGTCGTCATCCCTATTATTGTTGTGAATAGTTTTCATTACTGCCTACCACTGCCACTATTATACAGGGTGACTGGTAATTTAGAACAAAAAAGTCATACTAACTAGGGGTCACAAATCAACGGTTTTCGAGTTCAAAACCATTTCATTTTTAAATGTTGTATAAAAAACGCATTTTTCTAAATGTCTTGTGATTTTTCAAAAAAAAAGGTTATACAATAGTTGGCGTTAAAAATACGGTAAAAACTTCCTCATTTTATCAGCTTCCCAACAAAGTAATAAAGTTAAAAAAATACAAATTAATTGCAACAAAACACAATGATTGTTGTCAAAAGGGAGCCCTCAAGTCACACACTAATTATCCATCAATTTTGTTTGAAAAAAATTAAGTTCGAATTTTTTGGATGAGGTTGTGAATCAAAGTTAGTCAATGATACTAGGGGGCAGAGATGCCTGTTATTGCGACAAACATCAGAAATCTTGGATTTTTTTTTTAAAGAAAAAAATGATGTTTCTTATAAATTTTTATGGGAAATGAAGCACCCTTTTGACAGCAACCATTGTTTTTTTGTTACATAATATTCATTACATTACAACCGCCTCTGTGGCGTAATGGTTAGTTCATTCGCTTCACACCAGAAGGTCGCGGGTTCGATTCCCAGCGGGGTCAACTTTGTAAGACTCGGTTTGGTTGGTGGTAAGGCATTTTCATAGCCCGCCTGGCTAGCTACCACCATCTTATCTAAGTCTTGCCGCCAAATATCAGTGTTAACAGCATTGATGTGTTCCGACTTGAAGATAAGATAGCCAGATCCCCATTGCGTTGAGTGGTAATCTTGGTAAGCCCGCTTCCATCTTCGGCATCATCGTCACTTACCATCAGGTGAGATGATGCCACGGGCTTATCAATTGTAGATAAAAAAAACATATAATTTGTATTTTTTCAACTTTTTTTACTTTGTTGGAAAGACGACAATATAAGGAAGTTATTTCTGTATTTTGCAAGTCAACTAAAATGAAACCTTTTTTTTTTTGAAAAATCACAAAACTTTTTTATACAGAATTGAAAAATTAAATGGGCTCTATGTCGAAAACCGTTGATATCCTATCCCCAAATAGTATGACTTTTTCTGTTGTAAATTAGAATAAGTTTTAAATTATTTGCACTACTTACTGTATACTTCAAAAGGATTTCATACGTGATATGCCCTGACTAGCTCAGTGAAGGAGCAAAAGAAAGTAGCCGTAATTTTCTAAGTTTGCCTAAAATGTGTTAAACATTCCTAGTATATACAAAAAATAACATTTTTACAAAAAAGATCCGTCCGTCTGTAATGTGTTCCTAGCAGCTAAACTAATAGTGCCTTTGACATAAGAAATTTATGATAATTTGTTGATGGATTCTGAGCAACATATACTTATTAAAAACTTAAATAAATCCTTAAGATATTTTTTTTTTACTTTATGAGTAAAAATGTTTGTACCACTTAACCCTTCCATCGCCACCTAATCCAAATCGTGACAACTTGTGACCAATATATCCGCGGATAGTGGATCCAATCAGAGAGGATTAGTGCCCTCCGCTACTCACGAGGGCTGTAGAGGGATAACTGAGAATCAACCCGGATAGGTATAGATAGATATAGTGTAGATTATCGAACATATGATTGATTGATTATACGAGTAATGGATTTTTTTTAAATGAAAATTTCTTTACGCGCGTTGCGCATTTTTGAGATCGGAAAAAAACCATTAAACTCGCGACACTGTAACCATGTAACGTAACTGACACCTTACCAGGAACACTCGCAGGGTCAAAAATTATAAAACTGTATTTGAGATGGGAAAAACCATTGGTCTCGCGACATTGTAAAATAACGTAACCGACACCATACCAGGAACACTCGCAGGGTCAAAACTTATAAAACTGTAAATAGTTTTCTCTTCTGTTGGCACTCCCGGAGTGGTTAGGTTTTTTGAAGAACATCTAAATTTAATTGTGATTGTAATGAAATGTTCTGTTTTGTGGTCCCATAATAGCGCTACCCTATCTTTTCCCGAGGGTATCATATAATGCAAATACGAGATCCACTTACCGGAGAATGGCTAACAGCGTCTTTTCCACCACCATACCACAACACTTTTATCACCAACCCGCCTACCAAGCGTGGCTATTTATTACAACAGAAACGCTCAATTTTTTTTTGTCTAGCAGTGGATGTTTTTTTGGCTGATGTCATGATGACGTAGTAAAAAATATACGTGTTATCTATATATCTGTCTGTCTTCCTGTCTACCCGTCTTCTTGCCTGCCTGCCTGTCTTTCTACTCCATTTTACTTCCATTTTCTTTTATTTACGTATAGATTACATATTAGAAGTAAAATATACATGTATCAGCACTAACATACGACCTTAAATCCCGAATACTTTTTCTTCGCCTTCACTACAAACCACATCTCTTTTGACCTAAATCAATCGTATCTCGAATGTCAATCAATCAATCAACCAAGCATTTGTTCAATAAATAAAAATATAGAAAATAGAACAGAATAATCATTTAACACGTTCACGTACCTACCTTAATTGTTTTCGAGAAAACTGAAATGAAATTTGGCCACATAAAAAGCTTATTTATTTACCAATCAGCTACCATTTCACGCATTCCCATCACCATCGCCCGATACGCCGGCGGAAGTACTTATCTACTTAGCCCGGGGCGGCTCAAGGGCGATTTGTGTGAGATTACGGAGGCACCGCCATAGCACCCGTAAACCGTACCCGGAAAGGACTATTTCACTACGGTCTAAATAATTTAAAATTATTTTTTAAAATCTAACAGTCAATATTACATTGTTTGTCTAGATAAAACTATTTTTAGAATAATTTAACCATCGAATAAAATAATGTATAAAAGTGAACTCATTCCCCAATAGATAAACCCCCTAGGGTTTCACATTGAGAGTTATATATCTTAAATGTATGTTTAAGTGTTTTATACTGTAATGAATAAATAAATAATAAATACCCACTTATGAGTTGGTAAATTTAACTTACGGGAAATCTATGGACTTCTATGGAAATAAGTAACGTCTCAGTGAATTTATTACACGAAACTCTCTAAATTTATTTTTAGTTATGTTGTGTAAATTTAGTGTAAAGTACGTTCGCTCATCTTTGACAGCTCCCTACAAACATTGTCAAAGATGCCGCCCGCCGCGCTGGCGGTGGCGGCACGGCGGGCGGCACTATTAAACTTAGAGCGGCACCTTTAACATAGTGTTTGTCGGGAGTCATCAAAGATGCGGTATAATGAGTGAACGAGTATTAGTGTATTATTAGTTATTGACCTTTCTTCATGGTCTTTTGTGTAAGGGTAAACTAATGCTTGACAGGACAAATGTTTGAAGTAACAAAATTTCAAAAAAAAAACTATGCATAAGTTTAATTAGCTTGCTCACCGCTTCCGGGAACTATAACCTTATCCTTACTTATCCAACGCGAATAAAAAAGAATCTTATAGCGCCTGTGGGATTCCTTTGTAAATATTTATTTTCAAGTATATCACAGACCGTAGTAGCATAGGCCCAGACTTACCTAAACGGAATACCCTCATTCCAAACTATCATTTGTATTGACGAGCCATGGTTTAATTGAATGACGCCCATTCCGTTAATTCCGTATGTTATGCCCAATCTTTAAGTAAAATAAATAAAGATTGAATATCTGTTAGTAACGGTTTTTAAGCATGGAAACATATTTTGTAGATATAATGTAAAAGCTCATTATTAATCAAAAGTATACTGGTGTTAGATAAAATAGAGCATTTAACAAAAAACAATATATTTTTTTATGAAATTGCACAAAAATATTTGAACTTTTCATTCAAATTGATCAGCTGTTTAGTCAACTTTTTATGGGAAGTCCCACTTTTTTACGATTTTAGTAGTCAAAGAACAAAATTTATTGATTTAAAAGCCCAATTTAAAACAATGTGTACTTTATTTAACCTAGCAATCAAATGTAATAATTTCCCGGTCGATACTATTTGGCAAAAACATTGCTTAGCTAGACATTTTGGTTTAATCAATTTTTTTTATTCACAATTGGTAAGCCCTTTGCATCATCTCACCTGATGGTAAGTGACGATGATGCCGAATATGGAAGCGAGCTTACCTAGATTCCCCAACGTAATGGGGATCTGGCTATCTTATCTTCAAGCCGGAACACATCAACGCTGTTAACACTGATGTTTGGCAGCCAGACTTAGATAAGATGGTGGTAGCTAGCCAGGCGGGCTTTAAAAATGCCCTACCACCAACCAAACCGAGTCTTAAAAAGTTGACCCCTCCGGGAATCGAACCCGCGACCTCCTGGTGTGAAGTGAATGGACTATCCATAACGCCACGGATGCGTTTACACTCATTTATCATTATCGGTAATTTCACCGAAATTAACTTGTTTTATATTTCAATTAATGACACTAAAGTTTAACATTTTTTATCAAAGTATACTGCCTTACCCAGGACAAGATGCAATAATTCGCATGTCTGTGGCTACGACAAATAGCTACGACAGCGTAGGCTGCGCAGGCGTTACTTTTAGCACGTAGCAAGTGCGAAATAGCGAAGAATTGGCTGGACATCTGAACATAATGTCATGAGGTCCATTTTTATGTATTGGCTCATAGTCATGACAGTAAGAGTGTTAATTTATAAACCTAGCATTCATCATATCATATCAGCTCATATACGTCCCCACCGAGGGGCTCGAGCCTACCCTGAATTAGGGCGATCAGGCCTTAGTCGACCACGCGGGCCCAGTGCGGGTTGGTCAACTTTACACACAACCTTCGAGTTTCATCGCAGGCGTGTGCAGGTTTCCTCACGATGTTTTCCTTCACCGTTAAAGCAATCGGTAAGTATGTACGTAAGTTTTGAAAAACTCATTGGTACATTGGCCGTCCAGATTTGATTATGTAAACCTAGCATTAAACTTACTGAATGAGATAATATATAAAGTAGATATAGCCTTTTCGAGACTGAGTAAGGTTAAAAAGTCATTTGTGGGGCAGTGTTTAAGATTCTACAATAAAATTCCAGAAAATGTAATTAGTTTGTCAGATAATAAATTCAAGACTCATATCAATAAATGCTTGTGATCTAGAGGATATTATAAAATAATAACATATTATGTAAATGACAAAGATATTTATGTTGATTCTGTAACAAATACCATTATCCGAGACTGTAATCTGAATCATGACATTATTTGTAATATTTATTAAGTTTTTTTGACTATTTAAAAGTGTGTGTAAACACCTATTTAAATAAATTATTTTTGATTTAATTTTTTTTTTATAATGTTAACAATATATATTTTCTCATTCAGTAAGTTTCAAGACTAGTCTCTTTCCGAGAAATGAATATATTATGTACTACGTACGTAACACATATAAATTTCTTGTCACTCCCTGAATACCGATTTTTTAATATACTTATTCACAACAAAATAAGTAGAAGTGTTCACTTTAATCAATTTGTAATAAAAAAAATTAAAACTATTTTCTAATCAGCTAACAATTTAAATTAAATAGCTTAAATTTCTCTTTAGACAAGCATTCAAGTCTTGCATAGTATTGGAAATTGAAAATAAAAAAGAGTTTTTTGTCTTAAAAGTTTGTGTTTCAGTTTAATATAAAGAAAAATAAAGTACTTTTATTAAATTTGTAAAATTGAAAGTGATCATTTACGGTGAATTGTGAACCCATTAATACCTGCCAGTTTAAATAACTTTTATCATCATCATATCAGCCGAAAGACGTCAACTGCAGAACAAAGGCCTCCCCCAAGGATATCTACGACGACCGGTCCTGTGCTCGCTACATCCAGCGGCTTTCCGCGACCTTTAAACCGAGTGGGAGGTCTGCTACGTTACGTCTTCCAGTTCAAGGTCACCACTCGGAAACTTTACTACCCAAACGGCCATTTGTTCTACGATCTATATTTCTCGTCCACTGCCTCTAAAGTTTAAGTCAGTCTATACAAGTTGTAACAAAATTGGTGTAGGTTCCGTTAACTGGAGGCTTCCACTCATCATACTGAAAAACTTTTGTTCAATGACTTTGCTAAAATCGCAAAAAAAACTTTTCATTGAAATCGATCAGTTGATCATCCAATTTTGTGTACTTTTGTATGGAGGTTCCAAAATCTTTTTTAAGAATTGACCATGGGTTCCTTAGGGAAAGTTGTTTAGTATGATGAGTAGAAGTCCCAGTTAACGGGAGCTACATCATTTTTTTTACATTGGCAAGCATTCACAGAAAAAAACTGTATTTAGGTAGGTAGGTAGGCAATAATGGATTCACCGTAAACAAATATTCAATCTAAAAAGCATTTCGAAATCAGCTTGCAATTTTAGCGCTACCATTTCTCTTTATGCTAGCATTGTATTGGAAAAATATAAGTACCCAATTATTTTTCTGGTCACGCTTTCCTTGGACATTGATTGCGGCAGTTATCCACCATATGGTCCAAACGATTCCCTCGCAAGGAAGCTGGCTTTGTATTTATTTTACAAGGCTACTATAAGGCTCATTATACACGTAGCTCTGTGTTTCAAAGGCAGCACGCGTTCGCTGATTAGTTCAATTGTTTTGTTTGTTGCCTATAGAGAATACTCTACACACAGATATGTAAATTATTTAAAAAATCGGCCAAGTGCGAGTCGAACTAGCGCAGCACCACTAACAGAGCAGCCATTATCTGCAGAGCCATCTGTAGATATAAAAGGAATCTAATTGCTCTACGTATATCAACTATGTAGATGATACTCCTAGATCCTAGTAAATTTTGCTAGTTTCTAAACAAACTGTGAAAATTTTATCTGTTTACCTGTTACTTTTCATGAAATACAGACTCCTGACAGACAGACGAACAGCGGAGGCTTAGTAATAGGGTCTCATTGGTCACCCTCTCGGTGTACGGAATCCAAAACAATACTATTAAACATTTCATTTTTCTTTTTTAATATTGACAATGGACCGTAGACAAATTTTCTTTTTATAAAAGCACACACCGATTATACAATATACATAAAAACAAGATAAAAAAAATATTAAAACGTAATCATTTTATTTTCAAATATTTTAAAAATGCTTTCACAACATTTCTGCGATGTACTTCCGATTCCGTGGAGACGAAATATATCGCCAGAGCTTACCAACAGAGGTTTTAAACCTTTTATCGTGGGCGGGCAGCAGTGACTAAAATACGACTTTTGACCACTCTTAGCTACAGATATGAACTTACTAAATGTATTTACTTGTACACTAGCTTTTTTCCGCGGCTTCGCTTGCGTGGCCATCGTTTTTCGCGTGGTCTTACTCCAGAACCCTTTGGGAACTAAATCGGGCTATTGCGATTAGCAGTCCATATCACTTCCCACCTGCCCAACTATTTCTATGAAAAAATTACGTTTATCCGTTGCTCAGTTGCGACGCCGACGTGCGCAAGACTTGAAATGAGTTTTTCCTAGATCCCTCAGGAACTACTTATCTCGAGTTATTCTTATTTTACAAGTCTATGTTATTTCGCTCCCCCTCAATCATCTCTGTGCAAAAAATCACAACAATCCATTTGCTCTGTTGCGATGTTGTACAACTCAACCAAAAATAGTCTTTTTTCAGTTCCCTCAGGAACTAGGCAATTTTAATGAGATAAAAAGTAGCTTATGCCCTTCTCCATGACAAAAGCATCGGTAGCTCAACGATAACGACTCGGTACTCCTAACCAGATATCCCGGATGTACCAATGAGTTTTCAACACTTACGTACATATACTTACTTATTGCTTTAACGGTGAACAAAAACATCGTGAGATTCCCTGCACATCTGATCCCAGATGTGTATAAAGGTCGCGTTGCACACGTCCGTAGGTGAAAATCTAAATTACCTACACGTGACCGCGGGTGATGCTAAGTGCACCATCAAGCAGCCGCCGTCTATCCCTTAAATAGCACGGTTAATTGTACTACACGTTAAGAGAAAGAACAGGCTACCTGTATACCAAAATTTTGTCAAGATTGGTTGAAATATTGAAGCGTGTAGAGGTAACAAACAAACAAATACTTTTTCACATTAAGAATGTACACAGAATGAAGTTATAAATATTGTTACAGTTAAAAGCCGTTTTAGTTAGAACGCGTTTTTTTCTAGTTAAAACTAGTTTTTACTAAATGCATTTGTTACAACTAAAATTTACTGCAGCTACCGAGGTATCCCTACTGGTTGGGATAATTACACGTTTTAGTAGATTATAAAAGTAAAAAACCGATGATTTCTTCTGCTACCCAGGAGGGAGCCTCGCTTCGCGTGACTCTTTGACTGTATAATCAATCAAACCTGACCGAGCTTATCATTGCTCGCTTCGCTCGCTCATTCAAATTATGTTACACCGGAAGGGAGTACACTGTCCATTTCCACATATAACTACCGGTAGAAATAAAGCTACTTAAACGTGTACTTATCCGAACCAGTAGGGATAGCTCGGTAGGGCGGATAATTTCGACAAAACTCGTTTTATTTAATTAAAATTAGTTTTTTCTGATATTTATTTTTGAGCTGCAGTAAATTCTAGTTGTAACAAACGTATTTAGTAAAAACTAATTTTACCTAGAGAAAACGCGTTTGAACTAAAACGTCTTTTCAAAACAGACAGTTCAGCTGTCGTTTTGCCTGCGACTGCGCTGCCTGCTCTGGGTAGGGATTGCTTGGCCATCACCACCATGGATGATCACGCCAGCTCCTTCCTCCCCCCGGAAGAGGACTGCTTTGCTGTCACCACCAGGGAGGACCTCGCGAGTTCCTTCTTCCTCCCTTTAGTAGTGGACTGCTTGGCTATTATCCCCACAGATGATCACGCCAACTCCATCTCCCTTTTCTTGGTACTGTGTACATCTTAATGGCAACGTTTCTGGTCAACCATAGCGCCGTATAGGTACTTCAACATTTTTTCATTTGGGGAATCTTGGTAAGCCCGCTTCCATCTTCGGCAACATCGTCACTGACCACCAGGTGAGATGTTGTTAAGGGTTTACCAATTGTTAATAAAAAAAAATCAAAGAATTAGCAATATACTTTTATCTCAATATAAAAACTACTATAACAGTTTTTTTTGTTTTTGCTGACTACGAGTATATCTCACCTGATGGTAAGTGACGATTTAGTCGAGAATGTAGTTATCATAGAAGAGATCTTTTAACTTTAACATATATCATATCTACAATCTACATGTTACTAACTATCTATAAACGTCCCCACTGCTGGGAAACGGGAAGATTCAGCCATACTCCATACACGGAAGCCAAGTGTGGGTTGGTAGCGAACCCGACTGTCGGAAGTGTTTCAAGCTGCCTATAAGGCTGACACGGCTAAACGACTGCTATTTATTGACAGCAACCGGCAACATTGGCTTAACTTGCCGCGCAAAGCATGGAAACAGTTGAAAAAAACGCCACTAACAGCCTAACCCATCCAGGCAATGACCGCGCTTTAGGTCAGTTACGCAACGTAGCAAGACGCATTGAGCTACGACCGCTAAAGCACATATAAGTCCTTTTATAAGATTTCTAATTACTATAACCTTCACTTAACCTTTCTTTTATCCGCCTCCTTGACGTAATGGTTAAGTCCATTAGCTACACATCTGGAGGTCGCGGGTTCGATTCCCTGCCGAGTCTAACTTTGTGAAACTCGATTTGGTTGGTGGAATTGCATTTTGTATCCTGCCTGGCTAGCTACCACCATCTTATCTAATTCTTGCCGCCAAACATCAATGTTATTGTATTCCGGCCTAAAGATAAGATAGCCAGTTCCTTAATGCGTTGGGGAATCTTAGTAAGCCCGCTTACATACAAAACCAACTGTGATTAAAAAATATATATTCCGAAACCTGTTAACCTGATCATTATTGTACTAAAGAATCAACAACTTTTGCAAAAAAATTGCAATAAAAATTTTTCGATAGAATTTGTAGATACTGTCAAAAGTAGCCACTTTTAGCAGTGTTGCAAAAAAATACTTTGCAAACCAGAGATATGCTATATACAGGGTCTTCGGCAGATGGTTGAAAATACGAAAATGGGGGATAGGTGGGGTCGCCTCCCACCTATTTTGAGAATTAAAAAAAATCTAGGACTTGTAATTTTTTTACAGGATTTTTTTTTCCTTTTTTTAGAAATTTTGCCATTTTTATACCTTTGAACACATGTAACTTTTTGTTTTTTAAAGCTAGCTCCAAAATCTTTTTTTTAATAGACTTTTATAAGATTGTCGGCTCTAAAAAAAATTATGTTTGTTTCAAGTTATTGCTAAAAACAAAAATGTGGGCCCCCGAACTTAAAAAAAAAGTTGAACAAAAATTTAAAAGTCAACTTTGCGATGCATTTAAAAAAAAATAATGGGGCTGGAAGGCTTCTGTTTTTTTTAAAACATCTCTAAAGCTTAGGCTTTTGAATGGTACGTAATTTGTTTCGGTATCTTTTTTGTAACCGGAGTTGTTAATTTTTTTTACTCAATTGGACCATGTTGACAAAATTCCACTAGTTACATGTTTTGTGAAATGTATCAAATGCAAAGTTGAAAATAATGTAAATACTTACTGTTGGGACGGTTACAAAGAGCAGGTACGTTTTTTACATTCTTGCACACACATAATGGCTATCTTTTGTCATTTATTGGCATATTGGAGTTAGCACTTCCATATGCCAATAAAATGTCCGCATATTCCGCATTGGTAAATTGAGCCATTTTAAACCACAACAAAGTCTTAACAAAACGTCTGATAATAACAAAAAGTGACAAACAACAAAAAAACTTAACAAAATCACAAACGTTAATAACGTTAACGTTTTTTTTTGTTTTCGTTAATTTTACTTTGCTGTGTTTGTGATTTTGTTAAGTTTTTTTGTTGTTTGTCACTTTTTGTTATTATCAGACGTTTTGTTAAGACTTTGTTGTGGTTTAAAATGGCTCAATTTACCAATGCGGAATATGCGGACATTTTATTGGCATATGGAAGTGCTAACTCCAATATGCCAATAAATGACAAAAGATAGCCATTATGTGTGTGCAAGAATGTAAAAAAACGTACCTGCTCTTTGTAACCGTCCCAACAGTAAGTATTTACATTATTTTCAACTTTGCATTTGATACATTTCACAAAACATGTAACTAGTGGAATTTCGTCAACATGGTCCAATTGAGTAAAAAAAATTAACAACTCCGGTTACAAAAAAGATACCGAAACAAATTACATACCATTCAAAAGCCTAAGCTTTAGAGATGTTTTAAAAAAAACAGAAGCCTTCCAGCCCCATTATTTTTTTTTAAATGCATCGCAAAGTTGACTAAAATTTTTGTTTAACTTTTTTTTTAAGTTCGGGGGCCCACATTTTTGTTTTTAGCAATAACTTGAAACAAACATAATTTTTTTTAGAGCCGACAATCTTATAAAAGTCTATTAAAAAAACATTTTGGAGCTAGCTTTAAAAAACAAAAAGTTACATGTGTTCAAAGGTATAAAAATGGCAAAATTTCTAAAAAAAGGAAAAAAAATCCTGTAAAAAAAATTACAAGTCCTAGATTTTTTTTAATTCTCAAAATAGGTGGGAGGCGACCCCACCTATCCCCCATTTTCGTATTTTCAACCATCTGCCGAAGACCCTGTCATAAGGGGAGGTAGATAGGTTACGTGTGTGGCGACATCTGCAGTACCCGCCACTAACAACTACATACCTCAGCTCAAGACTGAACCATCGATCAAACTATATGGAGAGTTGCATCTTCATCTCGATAGATGGCACCATCATCGCAAGAAGGCTATTAAAAAAGCATCTACAACGCACTATCAACATTTCCTTGCTCATAAGCATATATTATTATATCAGCTCATATACGTCCCCACCGAGGGGCTCGAGCCTACCCTGAATCAGGGCGATTAGGCCTTAGTCGACCACGCGGGCCCAGTGCATATATACAAGCACCAGCTATACACGGTTGGTCCACGGCCGGACCCCAAGCACACCACCTCGCCTGGCGGAGATATCTCCTAATGTTCTCCTCATTTAGGAACACACCGTTCCTACACGTGCATCCAAAAAGTGAAGCAAAAAAAAGATGCCAATTGGCATCTCTTTTCTTGTAGCATTTGGTGCAATGAAAGCGAACTACGTATAACATTGTGTGTGTAAATGGCTTCCATTTTCAAATGTTGTTTGTTAGTGCATAACCCATCTAACTAATATTTACAGTGATAAAACAACAATTAAAAAATAGTTACTATACGCGTAAAATACCCAATGATTGCGATTAAAATCCATGAGACTGAGTAAATTATTTATTTCCATTGGCGGCGCTCGTTTGCTACTCGAACGTCCTTAAAAACATCAAGAATATCTACAATCATAATACTCATTCATTTCAATAAAAGACATTAAAGAAAGCGGCATAAAAATTCATTTCTTTTCAGTCTTGATAGATAGTGAGATAGACTCACACTTGGCCGGTCCTTGTATTTATTGTTTATTTATGGTTTGTACTTTATTATCATTTCAAGTTGACGTCTCTATGCATTACCGTTTTTACAATAGAGTAGAACCAAAAAATATCTATAATAATTAAAATTCACATCAGCTCTTATATCCGTCCCCACCGAGGGGCTCGAGCCTACCCTGAATTAGGGCGATCGGGCCCTGGTCGACCACGCGGGCCCAGTGCGGGTTGGTCAACTTCACACACAACCTGCGAGTTTCTTCGCAGCTGTGTGCAGGTTTCCTCACGATGTTTTCCTTCAACGTAAGAGCGTCGGATAAACGTACATATAAGATCGAAATTGGAAAACACATTGGTACGTGGCAGGACTCGAACCACGACCTGCCGAATAGGAGATAGGGGCCCTTGCAGTTGCGCCACCGACGCTCTTAATAATTAAAATTAAAAACCCAAAACCCAACTGCATAATAACTTTACCCCTATTTGTCTGAGTGACATAGGATACATTTTTACCGGTGGTCAGTCCGGTAAAAATGTATCCTATGTCATTAACAGGATTAAAACGAATCTAACGACATCTCACACTACAAAATCCTTTAAGCTGTTCAGGCTACAGAGAGCGCCAAAAAATATATATTTTTTTATTATTATACGTCCCCACCGAGGGGCTCGAGCCTACCCTGAATCAGGGCGATTAGGCCTTAGTCGACCACGCGGGCCCAGTGCGGATTGGTCGACTTCACACACAACCTTCGAGTTTCTTCGCAGGCGTGTCCAGGTTTCCTCACGATGTTTTTCCTTCACTGTTAAAGCAATCTGTAATGATATGTACGTAAGTTTTTGAAAAACTCATTGGTACATTGGCCGTCCAGATTTAAACTTGGTACCTCTGGTTAGATGGACCGAGTCGTTACCGGTTGAGCCACCGACGCTTTTTAAAAATAATTAACCTCTTTTTTGACTATTTTGGTAAAAATGTATCCTATGTCACTCAGACAAATCTAACGACATCTCAAACTCCAAAATCCATCAATCCGTTAAGGCTACAGGGCGTGCTACGAAATAAGCATACATACACTCGAAAAAGATAACCCTCATTCTAGCGCAGTCGGTTAAAAAAAAACGAGACCTACAGTACTCGCATATGATGTGTAACATGTGACAAAATACTTATGAAATTAATTAATTATCGGGTCGTACATTCACGGGCCGACCCTTCGAATAGTAGTATGTCATCTTTGCCTTTGCCATCACACTAGGCTGCATGGCTATGACAACCTTAGTTTTTGAGAATTAAAAAACGTTCGCATTTCCTGTTACACATTTCCGTCCCATTTCACGAAATCACTCCCACAAATTGCAGGAAAGCGAGAGCAAAGATGTTACACATCAAAAACGTTTCTTGTATTAAGACTCTTTTGTTTATTTTTTGTGAATCCGGTGTAATAAAATTTCATCTAGTTATTATTGTTTGTAAGATACATTTTTAAAAGGTCGGACGGACAGACAGACACCGTAGGCTTAGTAATAGGATCCCATTGTTTCTCTTTGTGTGCTAAAAAGTATTTTTAACACGTGTGCCTTATAACGAGGTAAGATAATGTAAAAACATACATATCATTATTATACATATTTACCGTTTCATTGTCTGACCTGTATGGATTTCGGAGTGCAAGGTTTTGTTAAATTCATCTTGAACTTCTGTGTAACATAGAGATATTCTAATCGGTCGGGCTTTTGTAGTTAGATTTATAATTTAGATATTTAAGAGGCATCCTCTCAGATGGTGAAAATGTTTAGTTTAGTATAACAAATAATACAGGGTGAAAACAAAATAATAAACAAACTTGAGGAGATTCTAAATCTATTCGAGAATACAGGGAAAAAAATATCAAAAAATTCTGCCTCACTATATTGACGTGAAAAATGGCCTGTATAAAAAGTTGCGAATGGATTTTATTTTTTTTCTGTATTTTTTTTTATTTTTTTTATTCTCTATTGGTAATCCCTTGGCATCATCTCACCAGATGGTAAGTGACGATGTTGCCGAAGATGGAAGCGGGCTTGCCAAGATTCCCCAACGCAATGGAGAACTGGCTATCTTATCTTCAAGCCGGAACACATCAATGTTCTTAACACTGATGTTTGGCGGCAAGACGTAGATAAGATGGTGGTAGCTAGCCAGGCGGGCTTAGAAAATGCCCTACCACCAACCAAACCGAGTCTTACAAGGTGACCCCGTCGGGAATCGAACCCGCGACCTCCTGTGTTAAGCCAGTGAACTTTGCCTCTGAGCTACGGAGTAAAAAGTAAAAGTAAAAGTCGATTCTGAATCACCTCTTAAAACTTCATTGGTAATTTTTTTAACGTAATAACTAATGACCAATGCCGTTACCCCATCAGAACTAGATTAAAATATGAGCTGTTAAGTTATAGTTCGGAACATTGAGTTAGCTTCATGTAAGATAAATACTAACTCATCAACCATTATACACTTATATGTCATCTTTTAGGGTATATCAAATATCTTATATCGTCAGTTCAATTAGTAGTTCATCCAACCATTATTAATTAAGAGGATACACTTACTGAGGCCTTGTGAGAAATATCGAAATAAGATTATGTCGGATAAGAAGCCTAAGGTAATTAAGTTTCCTATTAATGATACACTCTAATTATCTACCTTGTATTGTACAGCCATAAAAGTACTGTTAATTACAAACGTATATTTGGTCAGCAGAGAAAATTAACAGGATACTCCTTAGAGCTTGTGCACAAATCACGTAAGGTTCGATAGGAGGGAGGGGGAGTCACGACAAAATCATGACAGATCACGTCGGAGGAAGGGGTATAAGGAGACCTCACGTAATTTTTTCTACAGTGAACGAACAAAGAAAAAAAATCTAACCCATGAGTAGATAGTTTTTTTCGCTTTCATTAAAAACTAGCTGTTTCCCGCGGCTTCACCCGCGTGGACCACGTTTCTATGACTTTTCGAGGTTGCGCAGTGCGCGAGCCGCAAGCGGCTCGCGAGCGTGGTAAATAGTAGCCTATGTCTTAATCCGGGTCCTAATCTGTCTACCTACCAAATTTCAGCCAAATCCGTTCAGTAGTTTCTGCGGGAAAGCGTAACAGACAGACAGAGTTACTTTCGCATTTATAATATTAGTAGGGATAAATTTTCATTTATTATATAATTCAAAATAGCGAGTCTATTTTACGAAATTTTGGCGCGAGTGACCCCGCTCGCTATAGATATCATCATCATCATATCAGCCGAAGGACGTCCACTGCTGGACATAGGCCTCGCCCAAGGATCTCCACGACCCACCCCGCCCACTGCCACTTAAGTTTAGCAATTCTGAGAGCTATGTCGGTTACTTTGGTTCTCCTACGGATCTCCTCGTTTCTGATTCGATCACGCAGAGAAACTCCGAGCATAGCACGCTCCATTGCCCTTTGGGTGACATTGAGCCTTCTTATGAGGCTCATAGTAAGCGACCATGTCTCAGTTTCGTATGTCGTCACTGGCAACACACACTGGTCGAAGACCGTGGTCTTAAGACACTGCGGTATCTGGGAAGTAAAGATATTGCGAGGCTTCCCGAACGCTGCCCAGCCGAGTTGGATTCGACGATTGATATCTTTCTCGAAGTTGGACCTACCTAACTGGACTGTTTGTCCCAGGTATACATATTCGGTTACAACTTTGAGTGTAGAGCCTCCAACCTTCAGAGGAGTAGGTATGACACGGACGTTTGACATAATTTTCGTCTTGTCCATGTTCATTCTAAGACCTACTTGTTGAGAGGCTCTACTGAGGCCATCGGGCATTGTGTCTAAGTCTTCCATATTCTCGGCCATGACCACGATATCGTCAGCGAATCGGAGGTGGGTGATGTACTCGCCGTTGATATTGATGCCGAGTCCACCCCAGTCCAAAAGCTTAAAAACATCTTCCAGGGCGGCGGTGAACAGTTTCGGAGATATATAACGTCTCCCTGTCTCTCATCTCGCTGCATTTGGATAGGTTCCGAGTTTTGATCCTGGAGGCGAACCGACATGGTGGCGTTTTAATACAATCACTTCAGCACTTCGATATATCGATAGTCAATTTGGAACCTCTGGAGAGACTGTAACACAGCCCAAGTTTCGGCCGAGTCGAAGGATTTCTCATAGTCCACGAATGCCAAGCATAGTGGCTGATTGTACTCTTCGGTGTTCTGTATAATCTGCCGCAGCGTATGCATGTGGTCTATGGTACTAAATCCTTTTCGGAAACCGGCTTGTTCTTCAGCAGGGTATTGTCGCCCTAAAATCAGGTTGAATTATAAGAATACACGTGAGGTTCTAAGGGGAGGGGGAGGGGGGGTAGCCAAGAACCTCACCAAATATCACCAGGGAGAGTAAGGGGGTCAAAAACTAGCCGAAAAAACCTCGCGTGATTTGTGCACAAGCCCTAACATACGTAGATCAAAAGGAAGCGTGAAATCTCAAGAGAACATTTAATTTTCCTTTTTAAGGGTTCCGTACCTTAAAAGGAAAAACCGGAACCCTTAACCGTGATCCTATCACTTTGTTGTCCGTCCGTCTGTCTGTCTGTCTGTTAAGATCCTTTATCTCAGGAACGTGTAGGGGTAACTAGTTGAAATAAAAACTATAAACTTCGGTTTAAAGTCCTTTGAAGCTCTGAAAAAATCAAACTTCTAAGTTAACGTCAAAAACTTACACACCCCGCCAAAAAAACGGTAAAAAATAGAAAATAATTTGTCTAAGAATCGTCGCGTAGGGAGACCGCTAAATTGTGAAATTATTAGTAATTAGTTGTAGTAAAGTAAAACATGAATGACATTTTTAAGGAATTCTCAATCAAGATAATTATCAACAAAACCAAGAGCCAAGGAGTGGAATTTGCGGCGTCTGTATTCCCCGATTCGTATAATTTAGGAATCTTCAACTCGAGAGTGAATACGCAATATTTGAGCTTGCGTGTTACATCCTCGTGCAGCCAAACGAACTCAAATTTTCAATAATAATAATTTTAAAAAACACTAGTAAGTAAATAAGTAAATTTATTTGAAAATTTATGTTTAGATACAGAATACAAAATAAAAATGGTGAGGTAGTGGCAGCAAAAACTAAAATAAAGGCAGAAATCGCAATCAACGGTGACAAATTACAACAGGTAGTTTCTTTTAAATACCTCGGAAGTCGTCGCATAGGGGGACCGCTAAGTTATTAAAATAAAAACAGAATACAACTGTTTTACTTTTATAATTTAAGAGCTAGGCTCTTGTCGGTGCAGCATCCATGTCAGTTCAGTCGTGTTCAACTCCTTCCATGTTTCTCTATCTCCCTTCTCTAGGTCTCCCTCTACCCCGGTTTCCTTCTATATTTCCTTCCATGATGTTATTAATGAATCTGCCATGTCTTATCAGGTGGCCTGTCATCTTTCCTCTGCGGTTTTCTATTAAATTCATCAGACTTCTCTTCTTATTTCTTCTTTGCAAAACCTCATCGTTTTTCCCCATCTCCGTCCAACTTATTCTTTCCATACGCCTCCTGTACCACATTTCAAATGCTTCCAAATTACATAATTATATTTTTCTGGCTCAGGGTTCAGGTTTTGCTTCCATTTAATGCTATGCTCCAATTTTGATTTTTTTCTTGATATTTCTTGTCATTTTAGATATAAAAATATGTTTTTTATTCACGAAGGCTTTTTTTGCTATATGGCTATTCTCTATGTTTTGTCTGGAGTGCACCTTGCATCTGACACGGCTTAACAATTGCCATCTAGTAATAGCAACTGGCACCAATAGTTTAACGTGATTTGTGAAGCTTGGAAACGATCAAGAAAAAACCACCTCCGTAGCTCAGAGGAAAAGTTCACTGGCTTTACGCAGGAGGTCGCGGGTTCGATTCCCGGCGGGGTCAATTGTAAGACTCTGTTTGGTTGGTGGTAGGGCATTTTCTAAGCCCGCCTGGCTAGCTACCACCATCTTATCTAAGTCTTGCCGCCTAATATCACTGTTGAAACCATTGGTGTGGTCCGGCATGAAGATAAGATAGGCAGTTCCCCATTGCGTTGGGGAATCTTGGTAAGCCCGTTTCTATCTTCGGCAACATCGTCACTTACCACCAGGTGAGATGTTGTCAAGGGTTTACCAATTTTGAATAAAAAATAAATAATGGAAAGCTCAGTCAAACCCATCCAGGTGATGACCGCGCTTCAGGTCAGTTAAGCTGCGTGATTGGTGCAGACATGCAAGTTGTACTGAGCTACTATCACATCAGTCCATTACAACATCTTCTCGTGGATTGTGGGATTATTTCCAGAGCACTTTTTAATTACCTATTTAATAAAATTCTCGAATGGCGACCGCGCACCGGAAAATGAAGAGTAGGTAGGCCTCCCACTCGCAAAAACGGTCATCGTGGAAATCCTTGGGGGAGACCTATGTCCAGCAGTGGACGTGGACGTCCATCGGCTGATATGATGATGATGATTTTTAACGGATTTAATTTATACCCTGGAAATTTTTCGATATCTAGATCAGATTTTTTATAGCATGACGGACTTGACATGAGGCAAAACAAAATTAATAAAATTTAAAATTATTATTTTATAAGAGTTAATTAAATTTTGTCTGTTTATTATACATGGTGACTGCTATATAACTGCAAACCTCTTTAACTGTTGATTCAGCTCATAATACACAACAACACAATTATTCTACGAATTTGCTGAAATAAAAAAACTTTCATACAGACTTCGGCTATCAATATTTTAAGCTTGCATTTGAGTAGGAACCAGTCACTTTTTATTAGGATTCCGTAACCAAAGGGTAAAAACGGGACCCTATTACTAAGACTCCTCTGTCCGTGCGTCTGTCACCAGGCTGTATTTTATGAACCGCGATAGCTAGACAGTTGAAATTTTCACAGATGATGTATTTCTGAATTAGAATAAAATAAATATTTAAAGGGGCTCCCATACAACAAAAGTGATTTTTTTGCTCGTTATTACTCGATATTGATAAAGGCATCAGGTAGACGCTTGAAATATTCACATAATATTTATATAGTTATAATATTCACTTTAAAATTAAATAACCTGATTTTTTTGCTCGTTTTTGCTCGATATTGATAACGGTAACAGGTAGAATATTAGGTTGTATTATTCACTTTAAAAATAAATTATTAAATTAAAATAAAATTAATATTTAAGGGAGGCTTCCATACAACAAACTTGATTTTTATAGATAATGGTACGGAACCCTTCGTGCGTGAGTCCGACTCGCACTTGGCTGGTTTTTTATATTGATTTTTCTTAATAAAAAACATTAAAATTGAAATTAATGAGTTTTAATGAGCGTCCCAAGTTCTGGAAAATACCCACTTCCCAGCCTTGGAGACGTTAATGGATTGTTAACGACAAATAAAGCATTTCCCAAAATTGGCCTTTCATCATTATCAGCTCATATACGTCCCCACCGAGGCGCTCGAGCCTACCCTGAATTAGGGCGATCGGGCCTTAGTCGACCACGCGGGCCCAGTGCGGGTTGGTCATCTTCACACACAACCTTCAAGTTTCTTCGCAGGTGTGTGCCGGTTTTCTCACGATGTTTTCCTTCACCGTTAAAGCTATCGGTGAGTATATGTACGTAAGTTTCGAAAAACTGATTGATACATTGGCCGTCCGGATTTGAACCCGGCACTTCTGTTTAGGAGGACCGAGTCGTTACCGGTTGAGCCACCGACGCATGCATAAAGAAGAATATTCCGATCTCTACAAATAATTATAAAACCAAGTATCTTTAACTAATCTAGCGCTCTAGAGTATTTACGAGACTATAATACTAGAAGGAACGGAAATCCTTTAGACGCTTCGTGTCGTTGTGAGCGAGCACTGAGTTTAAGATTAACTTCCAAGCTATTCCTCTTAAAGGAGACTTGAAGACAAAATTAAATAAAATGATTTATATCCAACGATAGAAAGTCGGTGGCGTAACGGCTAGGGCCGCCGCCTTATGTCCAGGAGGTCGTGGTTCAAATCCTGCCACGTACCAATGTGATTTCGAATTTAGATTTAATCCGACGCTCTTACAGTGAAGGAAAACATCGTGAGGAAACCTGCACACGCCTGCGGAGAAACTCGAAGGTTGTGTGTGAAGTCGACCAACCCGCCTGGGATCGCGTGGTTCAGGGTAGGCTCGAGCCCCTCGGTGGGGATGTATATGAGCTGATGTGATTTCCAATGATATAAGATCCATTTATGAACAGTAATACTTATGGGCCCCATAGATAGACAAATTTCATTCCTCTTCCTGATACTAAATTTCGCCATCCTCTATTTGGATCGAACCACAAGAAAGCAATGAAAATTCCATCGGCAATCAAAAAAATTAGAGAATGAGCCTGAGCTGCCTCTGGCACTCAGAGAAGAAGAAGAAGAAAAGGAAGCATAGAGAAGAATTGAGTGGAGAAGATCCTGAAACAACAACTGCACATGAGTCGCACAAGAAGAGAAAGAACCGACTACTCACAGAGGAGGTGGAGGAGGACATGCCACCGCATAAAAAGTCTAAAAAATAATAAAAATCAAGAATAATAGATAAACAAATATTCTGGGACAAATGACACAATGTGTCATTTGTCCCAGAATATTTGTTTATTTATTATTCTTGATTATGGTCATCTGGCCCCAAAGTAGGATTCCCTGTTTTATGGGAACCAGAGACTGATATACATACTTACATTCGTTTAAAAACATACATTTACTCTATATATTCTCGTATATTTAACACCCAGACACAGAGCAAAAAAATCTGCTCATCACACAAATGCTTGCTCTGGGTGGGGATCGAACGCACAACCCTCGGATCAGTAGTCAAGAGCACTAACCACTGAGCCACCGAGTCAGTCATGAATGAGGTGTTAGCTGATACATGAGAATCAGAAAAGGCTGTAGAAGAAAATCTGTTTAACTTTTAATGTTAAATTAAATAAATTTTATGTTTTATGTTATACATAATGTACACCAGTTTATTTATTCAATAGAATAGAATATAAATAAGGATTAATTGATTTAAAAAGCTCAGGATCAAAGTACACATAGTTTGGATTTAGAAAACTCTTTACATAACTAAGTTAAAATCTTCACAAATAAGGTCGGTAATTTTGCAATATTTTTTTAATTCCAGCAGTCATAGAATATAAATTGTTCAGTATGATGACTAGAACCCCCAATTAACGGGTCCTATAGCAATCTTGTTACACTCTGTATACATGTAATAGGCTATACCAGTAGATATTTAGTGTTTCTAATTGATTTTTCCTTTCAAATCATCTCGTATATATGCTCGTATTATTTCTTCAAAATCACTATCCACAGCAAATCCCAGCTTTAGAGCTCTCGAGTTATCGAAATCGACTGGAAACGTCTCGACCATCCGCGTGATAGCATCGTCCCGCTGGAAACGCACGCGATCTGCCACCGCGTCGCCAGCCACACGCCGTAACGCCGCCACCATATCCGCGACACGTACGCGCAGCCCCGGCAGGGAAATAGCGCGCCACGAGCCTAGCGCGTCAGCTGACAGCGACGCGGCGTGCAGTACGTTGCTTACTGCTGCGCGCGGGCTGCTAACCCACAGCTCCAACTCGAGCGGCACCGGGCATACCGCTTCGCACCCGCTCAGAGGCTCGCGCACTATGCCGCTCGCGAACGACGTCACCGCCAGGTTGGCGGCGCCCGCGCGCACCGTCACTGTCGGCAGCCGCACGGCGCGCCCGTCCACGAAGCCCCGCCTTGAGTAGTCGTTTATCAGCAGCTCGCACATTGCTTTCGCCGTCCCGTAGGACGTCTGCGGCGTGGTGGCGGTGCGGTCCATGACCTGCGGCGGTAGATCGCCGCCGAACACGCCGGACGTGCTTGCGAACACGAACCGCACCGGTTTGGGGGGAGCGAGTCTCCGCGCCGCATCCAAAAGCGCACGGGTGGCATCAAAATTGACACGCAAACCAAGCTCGAAGTCTTCTTCGGCGTGGCAGCTGACTATGGCTGCAAGGTGGAATAGCACGTCGCAGCGCGGCGCGAGTAGGCTGTTGGCGGCGCCGGGTGCTGTCAGGTCAAGCGCCAGGCAGCGCGCGCGATGGTCGGCGCGCGGTGGAGGCGCGTGTACGTCCGTCAGCACCAGCTCAGACACGCGCAGGGCGCCCGAGTCTGCCGGCAACGCTAGAAGCGCGTCCGCCACACGAGCGCCCAAAAATCCGTTCGCTCCCGTAACTATCACTCTCATTATGAAGAAATGAAGCACCTACCAGATAGGCCTCTGGTATTAAACTAATTATAAGCAGATCTCATTACTCTACTATGTAGTATAGTTGTTCTATCCTGTTATCTTTATATTTACATTTGTAACCAACAACATTGATAAACTTGACCCCGGGCCTGAACTCATCTTGCATCGAACCCAGTACCTACCTACTAAATAAGCAGATTTGTTTCTAGGCCCAAAATATCTATAAATATTATGTAAGTCAGATTTAAGTTAATGACTGTAGGTTACCTAGTATATGTCGCAGCCATATGGTAGTTAGCCTTTTTACAATACAGCGCGCCGTTTTGTAAAATAATGAATAAAAAACCGAGTCGGAAGGGCAGACGATTAGGTTAGCATGTCTTGTTCTACCGTGGCTCCGTTTTATTCCGAGTTTACCCGACTAGGGTTATGTTCTAGAGTGTATGCAGAGATATGCTATATAGGTTACATGCTTCCAAATAGTGAAGCAAATAAAATAATACCAATTGGCATCGCTTTTCTTAGTAGCATTCAGTGCAACGGAAGGTATAATAGGAACGGAACCTATAATATTGTTTGAGTAAATGAGTTCGATTATCAAATGTTGTTTTTTAGTGCATAACCCATCTATAGTGTATGTATGTATATGTATATTATTTTGGAGTTCAAGGTGTCGTTAGATTTGTCTTAATCCCGTCAGTGACATAGGATAAATTTTTACCCGACTAGTCAAATAAGAGGTTATTTATTTCTTTGGCACGGGCTATAGCTTAAACGGCTTGATTGATTTTGTAGTACGAGGTGTCGGTAGTTAGATTCGTCTTAATACCGTGAGAGACATAGGATATATTTTTACCCGACTGGCCAAAAAAAATTGAGGTTAAGATTTATGGAGTCGGGTTTTTAATTTTAAATTAATTCCTAAATTTATTCACGCCAGTTTTATATGTCGTTATGTATAACGGCTAAGTCTACAATATTGCTGCGACATCTATAATATAATAAAACTGTAACGGGGCCGTGTCTGTACATGAAATATTTTTGGAAAATAATAACTGCGGTGGACATTACTAACGATACAGAGGCCAAAACAACAACTTTTGGAATTTTTGTCTGTCTGTCTGTATGTTCGCGCATCACGCAAAAACTACCAGGCCGATTTTGATGAAATTTTGTATGTTGGTTCCTTATAACCCGGGTTAACATATAGGATACTTTTTATCCCGGAAAATTCAAGAGTTCCCGTGGGAAAATCAAAAGTATTCATTTATAGAATGGCTCACCACGCAAATGTGGCTTGACCTATTACAATTAAATTTTACACGTTGATACCCTTATCGCGAACTAAAACTGGGACATTGTGAATCCCAAAAAAATTAAGGGTTCCTGCAGGAATGGAAAAAAAATGTATCTTTAGAATGGCTCAACGTAACAATATGAAACATTTATATTGGGACGGGGTGTTCTGACCATCATTGTATAGTCGGGTATTCTTTATTTCGAAAAACTAAGGAGGTCCCGTGGGAAATTATCTATAGATACTTACAATAATGACAATAGAGTACTTTTTTCCACATATTAGATATACATACCACACATTATAATCATAGCAGCAGAATGTCAATAGATGGCACTGCGGGGATAATAAAACGCGCTTAAGTTGTATTAAAACATTAAAATATTATTTCATACTTTTGAGTGGATTTCTTTTATGTATTTTTCAGCATACGCTACTTTAAACTCTGGAACTATGGTACGATAGCGATGTGTTTTATAGACGAACAGAGAGGTATTTTTTTACAGATTCCAATCGTGTAAAAAAATAAAAACACATAAATCGAGTTTAGCATCTTTTAACAGGAGGCACAGATATGGGAACTCTTCTGACGGCGACTATTTGCGTGTGGCAGTTGCTCTCCGCCTGCAATATCAATATCTGTGAACCTCATCAATGTATTTGCGGGTCCACGGCGGAGGCAATTGGCCATCACTCACTGAGTTGCAGTCGTGTTTGTGAAGATTCCCACGTCACCAATTCCTTAATGACCTCACTCGGAGGGCACTGGTCTCGGCCAGATGGAATTGATTCCAGACAGAATGGAATATTCCATCTTTGATGCAGCCGCCAGCCGGGCTTTAGTCGATCTGATGGCAAAAGGCCGGAGGGTTTAAACAGGTGCTATGGCAGAGAGGAACGCGTCTGCTTTGGGAAGCCACTTTTTCTGCCTCACTCCTCACCCATACGGTACTGCTGCTCAATTTGCGGTGAGAAAGAAGCATAATAAGTACTCGGTCTTGGAGGCAAATTACTGCTTTGTGCCGCTGATCTGTGAGACAACCGGCTGCTGAACCCTCAGAGACCTTTGCCTTCACAAAGGAGATTGGCCTTCGTCTTCAAGAGAGGAGATGTGCCGTGAGGTCCTACCTGCTGCTAAGGTTGTCTATTGCCATCCAGCGCGGCAACGAGAAGTGCGTCTTGGGCTCCTTTGGAGCTGATACGACTCGAGGATTTGACCCAAATTAATATTGTTAGGAAATTTTATTACTAGATTGATACCTATAATGATTTGAATTAGTTTTTTGATAATATAGGTATATGTGTTATTTCATCATATCAGTTTATATACGTCCCCACCAAGGGGCTCGATCTGCCCTGAGTTAGGGCGATCTGGCCTTAGACAATCACGCGGGCCCATTGCGGGTTGATTGACTTCACACATAAGCTTCGAATTTCTTCGCAGACGTGTGCAGGTTTCCTCACGATGTTTTTCTCACCGTAAGAGCGTCGGATAAACGTACATACCAGTATGAAATCGATATTCGTATAGATATTGGTAAGTGGCAGGATTCTAACCACGGTTTTCCGGACAGGAGGTAGTGGCCCTAACCGTTTTGCCACCGACGCTCTATCGTTTATTTAAGATTTAGAAATCCTTACTTAATATTATAAATGTGATAATGTGTTTGTTTGTTTGTTACCTATTCACACTTCAACACCTCTACCAATCTTGATGAAATTTGGCATGCAGGTAGCCTGTATCACTGGAAATGAAATAGTCAACCTTTTATCTGTGGAAATTATCATAGCCCGATGCAGTTCCTGAAGAAACTAAAACAATACTCTTTGTTCGTTTTATTTAAAATCGTAACGAAAAAATGGATTGGTGTGATTTTCAGCACAGAGATGAGGTGGAAAATGATATAATTTATTAATAAGTATATCCTGACAACTGTTTTCTACGCTCGCGCACGTCGGTGGCGTCGCAACGGAGCAACGGATTAAAGTGATTTTTTGTATAGAATTTGTTGAGGGAGTGGGAAGTGACAAAGACTGCTAATCCGAATAGCCCGATACAGTTCCTGAGGTACCTGGAGAAAACTCATGTGCACGCTTGCGAGCTGATTGCGGCTGGCGCACCACTCACCCTCAAAAAGAGTTATAAAAGCTATGTCCACGTGGGCGAAGCCGCGGGCAAAAGCTAGTATACAATATTTGGCTGCGACACATACCATATAAGATGTATTCGCGTAAAAACATACGGCCGTGTTCACTCCACGACACATCCACACCCCGATTTTATGATACTCACCAAGGGTCGGAACCATGTCAGTAATGTTACTATACTGCAATGACTTTTAAATGGCAAGGGCCGCTACCTCCTGTCTGGGAGGTCGTGGTTCGAATCCTGCCACGTACCAATGTGTTTTCGAATTTCGATTTCATATGTACGTTTATCCGACGCTCTTACGGTGAAGAAAAACATCGTGAGGAACCTGCACACGCCTGCGAAAAAACTCGAAGGTTGTGTGTGAAGTCGACCAACCCGCACTGGGCCCGCGTGGTCGACTAAGGCCCGATCGCCATAATTCAGGGTAGGATCGAGCCCCTCGGTGGGGACGTATATGAGCTGATATGATGATGTTGATGATGACATTTTATGGCTGAACTTGTATGCATGGTTCACACATACTGGTCAGCTCTTGACATCATCACACGTGATGATAAGTGACGATGATGCCTTACCAAGATTCCCCAACGCAACGGGAAACTGTCTATCTTATCTAAAGAATAGGCTTAAAAGCCGAACCATTAACATTTATGCTTGGCAGCTAGCCAGGCGGGCTTAGAAAATGCCCTTCCACCAACCAAACCGAGTCATGTGTCATACACCGCCGGGAAACGAACCCGCGGCCTCCCACGGAGGAGGTCACTTTTACCATTTTGACAAGATTGGAAGAGGTTCGTTAAAAAACAAGTAGATATTACATGGAGTATCACTGATACGTCTTAGGCTTAGGTCCATGGACATCATATCAACAATAATCTACGAAAAAGCTGTCATTTTTTTAAAAATTCTAATAAAAAAAACACTTTAATTTAGTTACGGTTGTTCTAGTATAATTTTCCGTTGCGGGAACGATTATTGTCATTTTTTTTTTGAATCCACCTCTATAACACAATAATGTGGTTTCAAATTCATACATATTTCGCCTTCTAAGTAAACTTAATTTAATAGTCGCTTGTGCAACCACAGTAATGCTTTTTTATGTTATAAAAATCGTTAACACTGTTTTAATATTATGTCCTTCATTTTTTTATTATTATTACCAACCTATTACTTATATTGTTTTTTTGTGTCTGGTCGGTGAATAAACGGTTTATCTATATATCTATAAGATACAGATAAGATAAATATTCTTTATTGCACACCAAATATACAAAAATGAAATAACTTATTAACTAGCAAAATAAACAATGATATGCAAAGATATAATGATATATATATATACAGTGTATTTATCAAATAATAATAATAATAATATCATCATTACAGCTCATATACGTCCCCACCGAGGGGCTCAAGCCAACCCTGTATCAGGGCGATTAATCTATAACAGATAATATATAATAACAGATATATATATATATATATATATATATATATATATATATATATATATATATCTGTTCGCAAAGCTCTTTGGCACTAATGGAAACAGATGCGGTCCTGGAGAATCAATATTAAAACTAGCTTCATTTCGGTTAGGTGGACACTTAGAAAAAATGATTATTTATTCGCGTTTACTATTTTCACTCGGAATATCTATGGTTCATTCGTTCGTGTGTTCACCACTCGGATTATTATATCTTATTCGTTCGTTCGTCTAGATAACCATTCATTAATTCAGTTTATTGTGGTGTCAGGTATATCTGTTTTTTGACATATGGCATTTATAAAATAGGTCTTTACTGAAATTGCCGATTCAGTTTTTGAAG
Organism: Coleophora flavipennella; assembly: GCA_947284805.1. Classification (NCBI taxonomy): domain Eukaryota; kingdom Metazoa; phylum Arthropoda; class Insecta; order Lepidoptera; family Coleophoridae; genus Coleophora; species Coleophora flavipennella. The sequence continues at coordinate 10,435,680 of OX369281.1, read as the reverse complement.
TTCAATGCCAATTTTTATTGAAAATAAAAAAGTTATTATTTTTTATTATTGACCTTATGGTGACACTACTTATCGTGTTTTATTAGTAACTAGTGGCATGTCTTTCATGTTTTAATCCCCTGAGCTATGTACCATTGAATGGAACAAAGGCGTTTTCTTAGTGGTCAGATGGGCTAATTTTTAGACTAGTTATTTTTCTTGAATATTCCTGAAAGTAACGAAATCTTATGCGAGGTAATTCCAAATATGACATTAGTAACTAAAAAACTGCTGCGATAACTCTAGAGCTTTACAATTAAAAATGTGTAGTTTTTGCCTCAATAAAGGCGATTTTTTCCTGCTGAAAAAACCCACATTCATGGGTTTAAAGCCACCGCGCTCTCAAAATATCTAAGCAATAAGCATATGTTCAACACCATTTAATTTATAATAGTCTAATAACAAAATAGACACTCTAACTCCCCCTCCTGAGAGACACATTTTTCGGAACTGCAAGCCAAAACTATTGTCTTGACCTCAAGTAAACGTGTGAGAAACGGCTATCCTGTACTTACATCGATTTTCCAACAATATTGGGCTCATACGCCGGCAGATATAAGACGTTTATAATACATCCGTAACTCTAGGAGCTCGTCGTCTTTTGCTGAAAGTTTTCTAAAATAACCTCTAGTTTCCACATACTATTTCTACTTAATGATTAATTACTTTCTAAAATTCAAAAACCTTGGTGTTTTTACTAAATTCATCAACATATCAGCTCATATTCGTCCCCACCGAGGGGCTCGAGCCTACCCTGACTTAGGGCGATCAGGCCTTAGTCGACCACGCGGGTCCAGTGCGGGTTGGTCGACTTCACACACAACCTGCGAGTTTCTTCGCAGGCGTGTGCAGGTTTTCTCACGATGTTTTCCTTCACCGTAAGAGCGTCGGATCATACGTACATATGAAATCTAAATTTGAAATCACATTGGTACGTGGCAGGATTTGAACCACGACCTCCCGTACAGGAGACGGCGGTTTAACTGAATTACCAAAATTATTTTAAATGACCATATTTTGATTCATAAAAATCTGATTGATTCTAATAATTGAATACATCTTTTCTTTGTCTCATAATTGTAGGGTCGTAAAGCAATTTTTTTACAGCCTTTACGTGTATTATAGTTATCCCTTTTCAAAGCTTTTTCAATTCATCATATAACCGCAACCATTGACCTGTTTCTCGGAAAACTGGAATACAATTGGATCTCTCGTAATATCACAGCGTAATATCCAGAGTGCGGCCAATTATCGGAGTTGCGGCTTGGTGCAACGAGATTGCAGAAAATATAAATCTGCTTGCAATATGAATGATATTGCTACTTTATGTATTTGTGCAAGTGGAGATAGTTTAACACTTTCGTGACCAGTGCTCATATAGGCGGCTTATGGAGGTGACCACTTGCCCTACTGCCTCCACCTTGTGTGTTAAGTATGTATTCATCACATCAGCTCATATTTACGTCCCCATCGAGGGGCTCGATCCTACCCTGAATTAAGGCGATCATGCCTTAGTCGACCACGCGGACCCTGTGCGAATTGGTCAACTTCAGACACAACCTTCGAGTTTCTTCGCATATGTGTGCAGGTTTCCTCACGGTTGTTTCCCTTAGCGTAAGAGCGTCGGATAAACGTATACTCCAATTTAAGTGGTTATGGGCATATCTTAGTCTTGATTGTTCACCAAGTATCGATCTTCTCGTGCTGTGGTACACCTGGTTCTGCCTGTTCCTGGTCTGCGTAGGTTAGAGCCAGTTTTCTCGTAACGTTGGAGAACTCTTTGTACTGTTGAGAGCGACACACCGACAGTCGTGGCTGTATCGCGCTGACCCCGGCCGTTTTCCAGCATTGTGAGTATTCTGGTGCATTCTTCAGGTGTAAGCGACATGATTACTGCTTGAATAATAAATATTGAACACTATCAACATGGTTTATGTACCCACTTAAATGACAGATTAGAAACAAAACCAAAAACAAATGTAGTAATTTCGTAGTTCCATCTTCGAAAGTCTCCCTTTTTCAAATTTGATTTTTTTACAATAACTAAGAAGTTTTAATGATTTCATTTAAGTAGTATTAAAGTGTCTATTAAACACAATTTATTTCATGAAGCTAGCCTTCTTAGTTTCCGAGATTTTTAGGATTCTTTAAGTGACCCGGATTCATCGCTCTCGAGTGTATAAGAGATCGAAATTCGAAAACACATTAGCACGTGGTAGGACTCAAAGCACGACCTTCCGGATACGAGGGAGCGGCCTTTGCCGTTGCTCCACCGACGCGACGCTCTCTGTCTTAGTCTTAGCACAGATGAGATACTAGTTACTTCGTAAGTCTTAGGTCTTAGTAGTCCCATTACTGGCGATGCATACTCGTATGTGTCGTCGGCAGCGAATGGGTTAAAGCACGTTGTGTGTAATTGATTCCGTGGAAATAAGACTCTTTGGAGAAAATTGGGTTGTATTTTTCTACGGTTAAATGTACTTTCCTTCCTTCTTTAGGTAGTATTTGAAAGACAGCATATACAGATGCGGCATAAGATAGAGCATTTGAAATATCTCAGCATGTCAGCCCTAAGCAAATAATAATTGTAAATTGCCTAAAAAAGTTCTTAACCAATTTCGATATTTTTTTTAAATTGAATAACCAAAACATAAACTATTCGATAAATAACCGATAAAGTGTGAGTCAGAACCGCGCACAAAGGGTTCCGTGACATCATCATACTAGATGGCGCTAGTTTCTTTACGTTTAAAAAAACACGTTTTTTTGTATGGAGAATTTCAGTTTTTCTAACTTTTATTAATTTTTTTTATTACGGCAACAAAAATACATCTTCTGTGAAAATATCACGGTTCATGAAATACAGCCTGGTGACAAACGGACATAGACAGACGGACGGAAAGCGGAGTTTTAAAGTCGACGCCATAATTCGAGAGACAAGTTTGACAAGTAAGTGACAGATAAAGGGTTACCAGGGTTAGACGAAATTAAATGGTGATGTGGCCGATATCGATAGACAGTATGGACTCGACTATATGGTTTGTTAAGTTGGAATTTTTGATCAAATTCGGGAATATTGTTGTTGCAATTGGCGTTTTTCGTAGTAAAACGCCATCCTCAGTATAGATTACTCAAACACAAACTTGTTCCACAAAATCAATTAGTTTCGACAACCGGTTTCGCTTAGAGCCTGTGATTGAGATCTATACTCGGGAATATAATGGGGGGTTTAAAATTTGATATTTCTAAAAAAGCACAAACATGTCAAGGTCATATTATGACCTATGCCGCGTTCCAAAACACGAGAATTTCGTTCACAATAAGTTCAAAATAATTGTTTCGGGACGCGGCATAGATTGCATAATATTGACTTAATAGTTATTTATAAGTCTATTTCTAGCTCAAAGTTTATGGTTTCACCTGACTTCAAAAAAGGTTGTTTTTTATTTTAATTCGTATGTTTATTGTGTACCGAGAGACGTGGAATCTGCCTGGCTTTGTAATATTGACAGTTTAAAAATCCGTTGCCGTGCCGTCCGGTCGGTGGAGATCGTGCTTTCAAAGATACTACTAATGCTGCTGGCTACCTGCATCCTGCATACTTCACGCCGTCGACAGACTAGCTGATTAATTCTGCCTTAAGAGTTGTATGAAACATTTCCCGGCATCATATAATATTAAATTTTCTCATTATCTCAATCTACTCCGTACTGCCATTCCAATCTCAATCAGTACTATTGTTGTACACAACACAAGTGTCAACCCTATCAAAAGTTCACGCACACCTATAAACATTTACGGACAGGTTTAAACCGTTAAAATAAAGGTTTAATCCCGTATTTTAACCTTATTTATTTATTATTACGAAATCTATCGCACTATGGTTCACATTGACAAGTAAGCATCGCGTTTTGTTTATCTTCAGCTACCTACATACTGCACACTTTGTCCACATCGTCGTCGCACCGCCGCCGACCGACTAGCTACATAAATTCTGGCTCAAGAATTGTATGAAATATTTCCCGGCATCATTTAATAATAAATTTTCTTAGTATCTCAATCTACTCCGTACTCCTATTTCCATCTCAATCAGTAATATTACACAAGTGTCAACCCTATCAAGGTTAGAAAGAGATGCAATTTGTAATTGCATGCATCTTGTCACTTTGTATGGAGTGTCGTAGTGCTACCTTGGTTATCGCACTTGATGCCGGCCATAATGTCATTCGCTCAAATATACGTATAGTGGTGAGGCCAATCAAAACACTTTAATAATCGTTGTTGGGTAGTATTTGCACTTCCTATGTTTATGTCTATATTAAATTAATTTGATTATTTCACCGTAACTAATGGATAAATAGCACTGGTATCCAAAGCCGTATTTTTTTAAATATCGATACGAACAGCACTACCCTAACTATGGCAACACTTGTGCAAAACGAATTGTCAAAGTTGTCTCTCGAATTATGGCGTCGACTTTAGTAATAGGGTCCCAATTTTACCCTTTGGGCACGGAACCCTAAAAATGATCATTCAAATCAGTGGACATTTGGCGAAGATCTCGAGAAACAAACACACAAAAAATGGACAGCAAAATTGAGAATCTCCACCTTTTTTAGAAGTCGGTTTAAAACCCGGTGAATTTATAGAAAACATAGTCTTTATTAAAAGGTGAACTGGAAATTTAATGGAGAGAAATCTTCTTCAGCATACGGGAGAAACATTCAGCAAAATGCAGTCGTAATAAAATAATGACTTCACTAAAAATTTCGAATGTAATTTTTACAACATAAATAATTTTTCAAAAACCCAAAAACTGTTAGGTACAAGCTTTTATCTCTTTGACACGAACTATGGGGCTGTACATTTATAGGTCATGCAGTATCGAGTCGCGCATTATTGGTACCACATAATGAATTTTCATGTCCATGACACGAGTATCGAACTGTTCATTTATAGGACGTGCATTATCGGATAGCACCTTATTAGTGCCCCATAATGCATGTTTCCAAATATGAAAAAGGCGAGCATAGTGAATCGAGATTAAGAATCTATCAAAACAATAGACGATCCTCGGACCTTGATTACACTTTCAAATTTCATAAAAATACAAAAAGGATCTTTTGTCATCGGGAATACGGATTTATAACAAATTTCAGCTCAATCGAACACCGGGAAGCAGGTCAATTTTACCTTTAAAATTTTGAAGCGAAAACTTACGAACATAGCAATTTACAAAAAAGGTTGTAATTATAAAGATAAAAAGCGTCGGTGGCTCAACCGGTAACGACTCGGTCCATCTAACCAGAGGTACCGGGTTCAAATCTGGACGGCCAATGTACCAATGAGTTTTTCAAAAACTTACGTACATACTTACCGATTGCTTTAACGGTGAAGGAAAACATCGTGAGGAAACCTGCACACGCCTGCGAAGAAACTCGAAGGTTGTGTGTGAAGTCGACCAACCCGCACTGGGCCCGCGTGGTCGACTAAGGCCTAATCGCCCTGATTCAGGGTAGGCTCGAGCCCCTCGGTGGGGACGTATATGAGCTGTAATGATGATAAAGATATTTAACCCGAAACCTCTAAGGTGGTCATTCTAGTGACAAAACTAAAAACTTTGTTCTACAATTTTTAAAAAAACTGTATTTTATCTGTGCCATCGTACAAGAAAACAAATCAAGTTTTTTTGTATTTTTTTGTTTGTTGTTATTGCGTCACTCTGAGAAATTTTCTATAGTGTAAAGTAGTAACTCAATGTAACAATAGTGTAATAAAATACAGCCCGCTAACAGACGGAGGGACAGTGGAGGCTTAGTAATATGGTCCCGTTTGTCACCTTTTCGGTGTACGGTGTGCGGAACCTTCAAAATTTTACTTTTAGCTCGTAAAACAGATGGCCGATGGGGTAGTAAAGTTCTCGAGTGGCGACCGCGCACCGGAAAACGTAGCGTAGGCAGACGTCCCACGCGGTGGACCGATGACCTGGTGAAGGTCGCGGGAAGCCGATGGATGCGGGCAGCGCAGGACCGGTCGTCGTGGAAATCCTTGGGGGAGGCCTTTGTCCAGCAGTGGACGATTTGTGACTGATATGATGATGATGATGAAAAAGTTTCAGTACATTTTCTTAGTAATATGTAGTTTAAGTTAATGTACAATATTTAATATTTACGCCATACACTCAGATTATGTTATCGTTTTGGGTATATATAAATGTATATGGTATTTGTAAATTCAATAAATGAAATAAATAAATGAAAAAAACATTTTTTTAGCTTTCATCAAAAGTTGAACAAAAGTGATTCAGTTTAATTAGTAGAATAAATACATAAGGGGTTTAGGGTTTGTTAACAACTTATAAATGTCCCCACTGCTGGGCTACAGGTTGGGTTACTCCACTCATACTGAGGCCAAGTTCGGGTTGGGGGAGGTTGTAAGGCTAGTGGCGACCCCACTGTCAGAAGATTTAAGCTGCCTATAAGGCATCTGACACGTTTTTACGACTACCGTCTAGGAATAGCAACTGGCACCAACGGCTTAACGTGCCTTGCGAAGCACGAAAATGGTCGAGAAAAATGGAATGATCCAACCATCCAGGAACTGATGGTGCTTCAGATCAGTTAACCAGTGTAATCGACCTACTGCACTAAGCTACGAACGCTTGCTACTGCAAATTAAAAAAAATAACCCAAATTATATCTTTCTTCGCCACGCCGACAAGAAACCCAATTTTAATCTATTACAGAAGGACTAACAGGAATAAATAATGAATTTTCATATTTACAGTACTGATTTGAACCAGGCAAGGACACACTTGGGGGCGAGTATAAAATTAATTCCGAGCGCGTATGTAGTCACAAATCTAGGGCGAATATGCAAATGCACATCACGGGCACTTAGCCTGCCTCCGTGGGCTTTCATGTCTGTTCGAATCACGATTCATCGAATATCATGACGTATCTAAAATATTGTATTTTCATTAATTTTCAAGAACATACACACACGGTCATCTGGCCCCAAACTGGAAAAGACTTATATAAATACGTCTTAATATACTTACGTGGTGTATCAAAATTGGTGTAGTTCCCGTTAACTGGGGCTTCTAGTTATTATACTGAACAATTATTGTTCTAAGACTTGCTTAAATCACAAAAAAAACACTTCTCATATGAATCGGTCAGCTGACTGACCAATTTTGTACATTTTTGTATGAAAAGTCCAATTTTTTTTGAGAATCGACTATTCTTCCCTTGGGGAAAGTTGTTCAGTATATTGAGTAGAACCCCCAGTTAACTCTAAAATTATAGTACTCTTTTTTGTAGTGTGGTATTATGTAGATACTAAACAACCAGATAGGAAGCAAACAAACCTTTTCGTCACATGAATGTTTGCACTGGGTGGGAATCGAATTACGAACCTCGGCCTACCAGGCAGCAGCGCTGACCACTACAACGCCGGGTAAGTGTTATCAAATCATTTAAGAAAGCTTAAAGCACGATGCCCTAATAATATTACCATGAGATGTTAGCCTATAGATAAATGTCGCCTAAAACTATAATATCCGAAGAAGAAAATCATAGATCATAGACGTACTCGTAGATCCTACCCCTAATAACCTGTAATGGCGTCACTGTACTTTATGTAAACAGTAAGAGGTAGGCTAAAGAGCTCATCTGTAAAAAAGACACCACCGAGGACTGAAAGTAAAATCTTCATAGCAAAGACTTACATAAAAAAGTAGAGAGAAAATACATAAGAAAGCAAGATAAGATACCATCAGGTTATATGATATCAAGGGCTTACCAATTGTTAATTAAAAAAAAATAATGCAAAATGCAACCTCATACGTATACAAAAACCAAGGTTCCTAGACAAATACACTTAACAAAATGAAAGTTCTGGTTAAAATTCGCTCTAAACATTTTCGAAGTAAGCATTTTCACGGTAACAAAAGGGACACGCCTCCGTTACGTAGGAAATCCGTTTATTCATTACTATCCATAATTTAACATAACAGGCCCAGTCCTAAACTAACAACTTGGGGGCTATAACTGAATTGTACCTACATACGTATGTAATATTTTGTTTGAAACATATGTCATGATATACTGAAACTTGAAACTCTAACTAGTTAATAGTAGTTCTTAAATTAAGTTCTTCTTTAATATCTTAAGTTCCCCGACATTTTTGGACTTTGCTCTAGCTTGACCAGGCGCATATTTAAATTCTAAAGCTTTTTTGATGAGCCCTTGGCATCATCTACCCTGATGATGACGCCAATATAGAATCGGGTTTAACAAGATTATCCAACGCTTCGTTTTCGTTTTACATAAAAATTAAAATTTCGTTTTAGTAATAACAAAGTTTTATTAACATCATTTGAGCCAATTTTGAGATCAAAATAACAAAGAACCTGGGTGTGTAGTATATGTGAAGTATCTTATTCCAATTGTTCCTGGACCAATGAACTTCATAGTGTAATAGGGACATAAAAACACACTTTATTATTTTTTAGGTTTTGGACTCTATTAGTGTAAGATAATCGACCCGCATCAAAACTTCTATTTCATTTTTTTCCATCACAATACCTTCTTCATCCCTTCGAGAATCAGTGCGATATTCGTACAAGCTTTTATTTAACTTGAAATGTATGTATGTTTGTTCGGGTGGAATCTTGCAAGTTTAATTTGACCCACTTCCCGGTTTCTGATTGAGCTGAAATTTTGCATGCATATGTATATCGTGTGACAATGCAATATTAAAAGCTTGTACCTAAAAGTTTTTAGGATTTTCGAAAATTATTAAATTTTTAAACTTAAATAACAAATAAATGTTCCGTTATTTCCATCAGGTGAGATGCTAAAACACACATTATTTTTTAAAATAAAATAAATAGGTAACCGTCTATGTTTAACAATTTCTCCTCTGGAATTCTCAAAAATGTAGCTATTTAAATGATTTCAATAAATATATCATTTATTTTAAACATCTTTAACTTTACTGTTTTATCTCACAGTCTCCTTAACAAGTAGCTGACTCTCAATAAACACGCCCCTGGTCGATGGCAAGTTAAATTTATGATCCCTTTACAAAGACATTTACAGAGTGCAGTGAATGAAAACAGACGACTTAAATACACTTTCCATGGGCATAAAACATACAACATCAGGTTAAGTAACAGAAGCATTCTGTTAAGTATGTTAAGTATGAAAATACAGTCGGCTAATTTGAACCTTACATTAATGAACTTCTATCAGAAATGACTGTTATTTCTGTAACTAAGATTTGAACATAGCTATGCGGTAAAGGTGACGGTTTATGTTTGTGATTAGCGATTCTGTTCAGTCTATTTTAACCCTTGGAGTATGTGGTGAGGAAATATTACAAGCAGAACAGGGCAAAGTATGACATACCCAAATTTTAATGTTCTTTCATTAGCACTTACAAGCACTAACCCAAGACATCTTTATCTTAGCTTAGGCACTAGTCTTCCACAAATAACTGATATTCTGATCTTTTGATGTTTTCTATTTAATAATATTGTATAATCTCTTGCTTTGTAGTGAGAAATATTATTATTTATTTAATTAACAAATGGTAAGTGACGATGATGCCGAAGATGGAACTGGCCCTATCAATATTAAAGATTCAAGGTACAAGTTTTTATTCAAAACAGGTGCAAATTAAACTCTTTCTGATAGTCATAAAATAATATTAACATAATTTTATTTGTAAAAAATCAAGAAATTAACAATCATTATTTAATAATGTCAAAATTCAATCCTTGAAATAAACCAGATTATGTCATTAGAACATGAAAACAATTGACACGAAAAGTTTAACATACAAATCATTGAATGTCATTGATACCTTTGACAAGAGTAGGCCAGTTCACACGGACAGCATCCGGTCACGAGTATAACGCGAGAGTCAGCCATCGCTCCCATCATACATATTAGAGGGAAAGGAACGACCCGGCTCCAACGCAACGGGAAACTGGCAATCTTATCTTCTTGTTGAAATACATAAATGCTGTTAACATTGATGTTCCATAGCTATTAGCAAGGCGGGCTTAGAAAATACCCTACCCCCAACCACACCAAGTCTTATAAAATTAGGCCCCGCAGGGAATCGAACCATTACACCACGGAGGCAGTTATTTGTAAGGCAATCTATAAGGAATGTCGAAAAATTTAATAATTTTAATACGCTTTTAAAAGCTTTTATAATATTTTAAAACTTGCAATTTTTGTGTATGTATATATGTTTGCTAAGTTCAAATCTTGCGATCGATTTTTGCAATAAAGTCGTATTGTCGGTGAAAATACATCTTTTTGGTATTTTCGAAGTTGATCTGATGATTAAATTTGGAGGCAGAATGAAGGTCCCAGAATCTTTTTTTTTTCAATACAATCATTGGAACTTCAGTGTAGTTATTCAGAAACTGCCAAATAATTAAACAAATAATGGAGTATTTTCTTAAAAATTAACTATTTTCAGCTGGTATTTAGGTTTTAAATGAAATACACACGGTCATAAAATAAATAAAATACTCATAAGATCATGCTCGATTTTCAAAATGTACTATGATTAAGATACAATTTTATAAATGATAAAATGTTTTGTTTACATATATGACCATTTCCAAAAAAACTAGACTAACGTTTTCCCTATTTTTTGAATTTGGAACCGTGTATTTATATTCATTTGAACCAAAAGTCAAATAATTTTTGAGCATAAAAACACTTTTCAAACAAAAGCTTGTCCATAAAAGCTATTACATTTTTCGAAATTTATTTCGATATTACTACTCAAACAGAGTCGCTACGTTACGACGTCGAAACGATCAAATAGATTTTCACCCTGTTATCTCCAAGATCTCTGGACTCTGCCTCGCTGTGTAAAGTATGGCACAATGTGGTGTGTGAAGGGGCCATCATATGATTGTTTTTCCATATCGATGGAAGACACCCGATCGTCGTAGGAACGGGAATCTGTACTTGATAACTAAACCAAATAATTACTTGTATGTGTCAGCGGCATATCGTAAGAATCCGGCAGATTGCGATCTAATCAGATATTCCCAGGCGAACCGTAAAAGGCCCAGGCATTTCATAGCGGGGCTCCGAAAAATACTAAGTTTAGGTTCGTTTAGTATATCTGGTGCTACTTTAGGAAGGACACCCCCCCCCTTCGCTTACCCCCCACACAAAGCGGGGCTCTATTGACTGAGTATTTTTTCAGCCCCGCGATGATATGCCTGGGCCTTTCACGAACTGTTTGGGAACATCTAGGCAAATTGTGATTTGCCGGATTCTTACGATCTGACACCGACATACACACATACACAGATAGAGATAGAGAGAGACGAACATCGAGCTGAAACAGCATGGTGATTTTAAAATGGATTTTCTCTATCAAACAATATGAACTACTGGCAAGGAAAATACTATATTACGAATTTAACCCTTCATCAGCCATAGGACTATTATTTTTTTAACCGCTTCCGTAGCCCAGAGGCAAAAGTTCACTGGCTTTACACAGGAGGTCGCGGGTTCGATTCCCGGCGGGGTCAATTGTAAGACTTGGTTTGGTTGGTGGAAGGGCATTTTTTAAGCCCGCCTGGCTAGCTACCACCATTTTATCTAAGTCTTGCCGCCAAATATCAATGTTGATATTATTGGTGTGTTCCGGCATGAAGATAAGATAGCCAGTTCCCCATTGCGTAGGGGAATCTTGGTAACACCGCTTTCATCTTCGGCAACATCGTCACTTTACCACCAGGTGAGATGTTGTCAAGGGTATACCAATTGTGAATAAATAAAATAAAAAAAAAACCCATTTCACAATATTTTTTTTTAACCCTTAAGTTCCTGCCCGCGGTCACAGTGACCCCGCCGAATATTTGAATTTGATTTTTTCCGTTAAACGGCTGCGCGCGTTGGCGTGCGTCTATGTACCTTCTCTACTTATCGGTTAGTGTCGCGCATGCGCTCAGCGAGGCTACACGTGCGCGCGTTTAGCTTGGGTGAGTAAAACAATCTCGTGCGCGGTCATGGTGACCGCGCGTAGGAAGTTACGTGATTATTTTGTATTATGTGTATTTGTTTTGTTTTAGTGTCAACATGAATAAAAACGACAAAAATATAACAAGATGGTTGGAAGAAGAGATGTCGGATGTAGAGGAGAAACATTTCACCTGTGTTTTATTTGTAAAAAACCCATCTGTTTGGAGTGCGCCAAAAAAATGTGCCAAAATTGTCGTGAAAAATTGTGAACTTTACCCTCTGCAATTTTTATCAAATTTTCATATTTTTTATATTTTTATAACTTTGTTTTGTTCAAATGTTTATAGATATTAAGAAAAAAGTGCAAATTGCTGTAATTTTAAGTTCCTATTTTGATAAATCTCATTATTTGAAGATGATTGTTAATTTTGAGTGAAATATGTCTGCATTTATGTTTTTGTCATTTCATAGAAAGATATATTGTGTCATTTAGTTTTTTTCTTTTAAATATCATTATTATAATCATAAAGTGCGTTTTATTTATTATTTGTTAAAATATTGACTCATATTACATTAAAAAACACGGTTTTAATGTAGGAGTCACTGTGACCGCGGGCAGGTAGTTGCGTTATAAATATAGGTGGCAGGAACTTAAGGGTTAATCTGTAATCAGAGCGGAATTTAGGGGTTATTAATATAATAAGCCTTATAATAGGCCTCATAAGAAGGCTCAAGGTCACCCAAAGAGCAATGGAGCGAGCTATGCTCGGAATTTCCTTACGCAATCGAATCAGAAATGAGGAGATCCGTAAAGAACTAAAGTCCGACATAGCTCACAGAATCGCAAAACTAAAGTGGCAGTGGGGAGGGCACATAGCTGGTAGAACAGATGGCCATGGGGTAGTGAAGTTCTCAAGTGGCGACCGCGCATCCGAAGACGTTGCGTAGGAAGGCCTCCCACGCGGTGGACCGACGAACTGATGAAGGTCGCGGAAAGGCGCTGGATGCAGGCAGCGCAAGACCGGTCTTTGCAGAAATCCTTGTCCAACAGTGGACGTGTTTTGGCTGATATGATGATGATAATTAAAATAATATTTGATCTCAGATATTTGATTGTCTAATGTTAAATCCTCAGTCAGCAGTCACTCGAAAATCGAAGGAAAATGAAATAAACCAGGGTATAAATCGCGTAAACCTACACAAGACTGCTTTACTCTTCTTTGCTATGATAAAAATGGTTGCACAACCAGAGATTTGTTACCATAGATGGGTTAAGCACTAACAAACAATATTTGAAAATCGAACCCATTTACACACACAACATTATATGTAGTTCGCTTCCGTTTGTAACGTGGCACGCTGTTATGCGTTCTATTTTATTGGACCCTCTGTTCATTCCATCTATTTCTTTTCCACACATGCGCTTTCATCTATCTGACAACATCCCTCAAAAACCAAAAATTCCATCGTCTAGCAATATTTCGCCATCTTTCAATAAATTTTAATATTATTCTTTATTTAATACCTGGATTTTCTCTAAAAGACCATTACGGGTCTTTTACTTCATTATTAAACTCCAATTAGCTGATAACACAATTCTAATTCAACCCCCGCCTAATTTACTACTTACCAAATTTACAAAGTCGTGCTACACGTTACAGCGAATGATACTAAGATAATTTTGAACAAAAAAAAACGACTTCAAACAGAAAACTAAGGTTCCCCTCGATTTCTCTGGGATGCCATCACCAAATCCTAGTTTTCTTATTACCCTTATCAGGAAGGTCCCCTCGGGATATCTCCTATCCAACAAAAAAAGAATCATCAAAATCGGTTCATAAATGACGAAGTTATCCGCGAACACACATAAAAAATATATATAATAACGGTCGAATTGAGAAACCTCCTCCTTTTTTTGAAGTCGGTTAAAAAGAGATACCAATTGGCATCATTTTGTTTGCTTCACTTATTGGATGTAACCAATCCATCTCCCCTTATATAAAACATATCTCTGTGCACAACTGAGATTCTTAGCTAAACCTGCGAAGTTGTGAAGGCGGTAAAAACTCGTTACGCCAAATCGGCCACTAAAACTCGCGAAGCGAAAATTCTATTCAACTCCAATTTACTTTTATTGTTTTTACTTTTCCTACTCTTCTTAGATAAGTTTCGTTTTCTTGCATTTTACAGGCCATCCAAACGCATTTTTATTTGAAACCCGTAGAATACGAACGTCAAATTTCAAGTTTGACTTTCCTTGTTTCTGTATCAAAGCGAGCTGTAAGCATTCTCTTCTTTCTCAGATGTAAATAATCTTTATTTGAATTCCTTTTTTTTACGATTTCCTTGCTTAATTTCACTGTTCTGGGGATCATAAATTTCGCTATCACGGCTCCGTGGCCGGGGATTTACCTCGAACTCACTGATCCTACGAGATCTCTCACTTTTGTACTGAGATTTATTACTGAGGAATACAATATTTTTATTCATCATCTTTAAAAGCTACATTTTAATATTACTCTTCTTCTTCACAATCAATATAATAATTGAAATCGCGAAACACCGAACGATAAAAAAACCGACTTCCATCGCAACAACTTAGTAATGTTGCAATGTTATTTTTGGCTTTTGTTAATTTTCTAAAAAAACACTACCACGATTTTGATAAAACCTGTCAGCATACTCTCACGAATAAAAAAATAATGATAAATTATTCACCATCTGCGAAGATAAAAAACACATTTTTTGTATGGAGATTGAAAACCCCCCTAGTTTTCATCATTTTCTAATTTTTAGTATTTATTGTTATAGCGGCAACAGAAATACATCATCTATGAAAATTTCAGCTATCTAGTTAACACGGTTCATTAAATACAGCCTGGTGAAAGACGGACAGAAAGATAGACAGAAAGACGAACGGACAGCGAAGTCTTAGTAATAGGGTCCCGTTTTTACCCTTTGGGTACGGAACCCTAAAAACATACAGTCGAGTTTAGAACCTTCTCTTTTTTGGAGGTCGGTTAAAAACACATGGTTACAGGTACTAATATTTGGCTATAGTCTAAAGAATCCATACAGTTGTCCAATGAAGACGTCTAGACAAGGCAATCGAGCGGGGGCTGAGGAGAAAGACGGGGGAGGTTAAGCCCAAGTTTCCATAGTTAACCTTCTGCAACTGAGGTGACTTTTTGATAAACATTCGACTGAGGTGTAGTCTGCCAGACGTAATTTTTATATACCATTACTTGTATGAAATTTTAGAAGTATGTATTTTTGGCTTTTATAATATAAATAAAGGATTCGCGTTTCCTAAAAAACACATGCTTAAGGTTAAAATAATAATATTATATATGTTTTTATTATATGTTCATTTGTTGAGATCAATATTTTTGGATTTTTATACCTGAGCGTACAAAACTATTAAAAAAAATTAAACCAACAAATCTTCTGAGAAACTCTTAATACTGACTTTTAATAAATGCTTTAATAAACCTGAAACAGGAAACTTAACGAGATCCTACGGTTCAATTAGGCACAAATTAATCTCAAAGTTGACACTTATTCTAGAAAGTAGTAGCAGGCTGTCTTGACAAAGTTGAGTAGAACATTGCAGCAGATATGCTTTTTACATGCCCAGCAGCGGTATCTGGTTTGTCTTTTCAACTTACTGGGTTTCAAGCCCTGCTAACAGAATCATCGTTTATTGCTGAACTTACGTCTGAGGGACACCAATAGCTCATAACTCTACACGTGTACACCGCGTTGCCGTTCACGCCGCACTGACCGTTGGCGCGAACCGTTACAGGAAGGTACTGAGCGAGACAGAACTACATCTCGCCACCTTGCGATCTGTCAACGTTTTTTATGTTCGGTGGTGTCTGCCAGACTACCACCTCAGTCGCAGAAGGTTAAGGCTAATGCCGCCGCCAACGACCAACTTTGTAACCACTTTTAACTTCAATTAAGGATTTTTTTATAAAAAAAAAAACATTTTTTTGTAATGCACAGGATATGAGGAGTAATTTTGATTTCCTCGAATTCTTTTTTTATACACAGAACTAAAGAAAAGAATGTCTTAATGCACCCTTCTTTTTATAATTTTATCTATAAAACTGCTGCATTTTAATCGAAACATTATGATAATTATGAACTTCTTAACTTAACAATATAAAATGATTTTGCTTTCTTACTTTTTGAAAATTCTTCTTATTTTATTTAACGAGCTGCCAAGAACTTTGTTTTCAAGCTATTTCGTTCGATGTTTGAAACATCGTGAATCGAGTTGCTAATTTTAGGGACATAGGAGCCTTAAATCTCGGGATACTTCATACATTCAGGCTTTAGCCATGAGCATCTGCCCAGTTGTATTTCTTTTTCTTTTTGATTTTTGATAGGTTGTCATTCAAAACAAAAGCTAGGCTTAAACGTTTCGTTTTTTTAAATTACTGACAAAAAATAAACAAAAAATAGCTGAAATTAGTTTTGTATGAACCCACGTGAACGACAATAAAACTAAACTTATTAACTTTATCGTAAAAACAAAAACGTATAAGCCTAGCTTTTGTTCTGACTGATAACCTATCTAAAATTGGTCCAAAACGGTTAACATTTAAGAAATGAAAATCGTTAACGCCGTTTGTATGAAAAGTCACAACTTCACAATCCCCTAAACGGCGCTATCGGCGGCGTCCATTAGCTCCTCTCCAGTGCAGGTGTCAGCGCACATTGGACAAGCAATCAGATAGGCCATTGTTTGCAGAGCACCACACCCACATCGTAGGTCCAACCCTACCGTGAATCCCCATCTGAACCGATTGTCTTTGCTCTGGCTGACTTGAGTGTGGAGTGGAGTCTACTAATCGACTTCCAGACCGGCCTCACTGAAATCGGCACAAACAGAGCGGACAGTGTGCATGTGTGACGACTCACGGCAGAGTTCGCATTCTGCTCATTATACAGGGTCTTCGGCAGATGGTTGAAAATACGAAAATGGGGGATAGGTGGGGTCGCCTCCCACCTATTTTGAGAATTTAAAAAATCTAGGACTTGTAATTTTTTTTACAGGATTTTTTTTCCTTTTTTTAGAAATTTTGCCATTTTTATACCTTTGAACACATGTAACTTTTTGTTTTTTAAAGCTAGCTCCAAAATCTTTTTTTTAATAGACTTTTATAAGATTGTCGGCTCTAAAAAAATTATGTTTGTTTCAAGTTATTGCTAAAAACAAAAATGTGGGCCCCCGAACTTAAAAAAAAAGTTGAACAAAAATTTAAAACTCAACTTTGCGATGCATTAAAAAAAAAAAAAATGGGGCTGGAAGGCTTCTGATTTTTTTAAAACATCTCTAAAGCTTAGGCTTTTGAATGGTATGTAATTTGTTTCGGTATCTTTTTTGTAACCGGAGTTGTTAATTTTTTTTACTCAATTGGACCAAGTTGACGAAATTCCACTAGTTACATGTTTTGTGAAATGTATCAAATGCAAAGTTGAAAATAATGTAAATACTTACTGTTGGGACGGTTACAAAGAGCAGGTACGTTTTTTTACATTCTTGCACACACATAATGGCTATCTTTTGTCATTTATTGGCATATTGGAGTTAGCACTTATGGAAGTGCTAACTCCAATATGCCAATAAATGACAAAAGATAGCCATTATGTGTGTGCCAATAAAATGTCCGCATATTCCGCATTGGTAAATTGAGCCATTTTAAACCACAACAAAGTCTTAACAAAACGTCTGATAATAACAAAAAGTGACAAACAACAAAAAAACTTAACAAAATCACAAACGTTAATAACGTTAACTTTTTTTTTGTTTTCGTTAATTTCACTTTGCTGTGTTTGTGATTTTGTTAAGTTTTTTTGTTGTTTGTCACTTTTTGTTATTATCAGACGTTTTGTTAAGACTTTGTTGTGGTTTAAAATGGCTCAATTTACCAATGCGGAATATGCGGACATTTTATTGGCATATGGAAGTGCTAACTCTAATATGCCAATAAATGACAAAAGATAGCCATTATGTGTGTGCAAGAATGTAAAAAAACGTACCTGCTCTTTGTAACCGTCCCAAAAGTAAGTATTTACATTATTTTCAACTTTGCATTTGATACATTTCACAAAACATGTAACTAGTGGAATTTCTTCAACATGGTCCAATTGAGTAAAAAAAATTAACAACTCCGGTTACAAAAAAGATACCGAAACAAATTACATACCATTCAAAAGCCTAAGCTTTAGAGATGTTTTGAAAAAATCAAAAGCCTTCCAGCCCCATAATTTTTTTTTTTAAATGCATCGCAAAGTTGAGTTTTAAATTTTTGTTCAACTTTTTTTTTAAGTTCGGGGGCCCACATTTTTGTTTTTAGCAATAACTTGAAACAAACATAATTTTTTTTAGAGCCGACAATCTTATAAAAGTCTATTAAAAAAAAAATTTTGGAGCTAGCTTTAAAAAACAAAAAGTTACATGTGTTCAAAGGTATAAAAATGGCAAAATTTCTAAAAAAAGAAAAAAAAATCCTGTAAAAAAAATTACAAGTCCTAGATTTTTTTTAATTCTCAAAATAGGTGGGAGGCGACCCCACCTATCCCCCATTTTCGTATTTTCAACCATCTGCCGAAGACCCTGTATATATTAGGTCTTCACCTATGAAATTGCCAATTGTGTAAAATAAAAACACGAGTCTGCTTTAGACAACACGACTGAAGTAGAACTTCTTTAGCTCCATCTATATGTATGAAAGTAAATAAATACTTAGTCTTCAGAAAATAATCAAATCTTTTTTGTCATATGGAGGTATAGACTGTTTACGAAAAGAGTTTTATGATGCTCTGAAAATGATCAAATCTTTTTATATTATAATTGTTCGTTTTGTTTGTTTTGACTACCGATATTGTTGCCTTGGCAACCGATTTTGTTGCCTTGGAAACTGATTTTGTTGGTAAACAAATATAAATAGTATCTCTCTTTCCGTCTTCACTAATTTATATATCCCTCTCAACTTCCGTTCGCCTAGCCCGCACACGCTTCCGTAACGCTCTTGTCACGCATCCACCAGCCTACTCCCCAAGTCAAGCGTGCGTAAAGAAGTTTTACTTCAAAAAGTTTAAAGATGAAAATTAATATTATTAAGAACAATAGTTATTTAAAACAAAATTTATTCTCAAAATAGCATTAGACTATTGGAAATGAAATGGTGGTAAACATATCCCTTATGTTTAGATATTTTGAGAGCACGGTAGCTTTAACCCCATGAAGTCGGGTTTTTTCACCTGAAAAAGTTGCCTTTATTGAGGCAAAAAATACACATTTAAACATTTTCATCGCAGCAGTTTCTTCGTTACTAATGTCATATTTGGAAAATACCCTGCACAAGATTTCGTCACTTTTAGGAAAATTCAAGAAAATTAACTAGTCTTAAAAGTTGCCGCATCTGACCACTAGGAAAACGTCTTTGTTTTATTAAATGGTACATAGCTCAGGAGATTGGAAATTAAAGAGATGCCACGAGTTACTAATAAAAGACCATAAGTAGTGTCACCATAGGGTCAATAATAAAAAACAATAACTTTTCTATTTACATTAACAGTTGGCATTGAACTTCAAAAACTGAATCGGCAATTTCATAGACTTATCATCATCATCATATCAGCCGAAGGACGTCCACTGCTGGACATAGGCCTCCCCCAAGGATCTCCACGACGACCGGTTCTGCGCTGCCCGCATCCAGCGGCTTCCCGCGACCTTCACCAGGTCATCGGTCCACCGAGTGGGAGGCTTGCCTACACTACGATTTCCGGTGCGTGGTCGCCACTCGAGAACTTTACTGCCCCAACGGCCATCTGTTCTACGAGCAATGTGCCCCGCCCACTGCCACTTATGTTTAGCAATTCTGAGAGCTATGTCGGTTACTTTGGTTCTCCTAAGGATCTCCTCGTTTCTGATTCGATCACGTAGAGAAACTCCGAGCATAGCACGGTCCATTGCCCTTTGGGTAAAAAAACTACTCATCATACTGAATATACAGGTTTAAAAAATTATACTCATCATACTGATTATACAGGTTTTAAAAATTCTACTCATCATACTGAACAACTCTCCCCAATGAACCCATAGTCATTTCTCAAAACAAAATTTGGACCCTCCATACTTAAATGCACAAAATTGGTTCAATCAGCTGATCGATTTGTATGAAGAGTAAAAATATTTTTTGCAATTTCAGCAAAGTCGTAGAACAACAGTTGTTCAGTATGATGAGTAGAAGCCCCAGTAACGGGACCTACACCAATTTTGTTACACTCTGTATAGGTAGTTCAAAAATTCAACTTCATTTTTAACTTTTAATATTTATTACCTACAGTTTAGGTGATAAAATAAATTAATTTCTACTTTGTTACAAAAAGGTAGGAATAATATCATGGCAACTGAAGTATTAATAATTGTGTTTGGTATAAATTGGTGCATCCACTAACTACCAAACTTAAGGCAGTAATAATACAGATTTTCGTTATTTTTCACGTCAATTACTCCTAAACGACAGAAAACCCAAGGTTGAAGAAATAATACCTCTATTGTTGATGATGTTTCTTAAAGTCAAAAGCTATTAGAAACACGAATGAGCAGTTTTGGCTCGATAGAAAAAAAATCCCAAAGTTAAGTCAACACCGTTACTTTCAACTCTAGTTATGACTAATGTTTTTAAGTTTAAATTTGAAAAATATACAACAATATTTGTAATGATAATACAAAGTGAGTAATGTTATTATTTTTTTATAATTTCATTGTTGTTTTTAATTGAAACGAAAAACCATTGAAAAAGTGTAAAAGTGTGGTTATTTTCTTTACTATTTACACGTAAAGAAAAAGACAGATACAACTTTACAGTTCCAATCAATATCTCGCCTTAAGTTACTTAGGATTTTCTATCAATGATTATTTTCAGGGCCCGCGAGCCAACTCCCAACCCAAACTAGACGAAGTCTGTGGTATGGCCAGTCGACCCGGAGACCCCACCGGAAAATATAGTATCTAGCAGAATATAGTCACATCCTGGACACTTCATACAACGGGCCAGAAATGACATTTCAAAAAACGAATGACGACGGAACAAAAAAATGACGGCGAAATCCTATCCTATAAGTTCGACAACCAAACTGTAAACAATCTGTATCAATCTGGGTGACGAGGGGGTGAGGTCGCAATATAGAGAGCGGCAGGAAGTGTTCATACTGTATGAATAGGTATACTTTGATATAGTATAGTATGCATCTACTTGTAAAGCGTAAGTTAATTAAACTTTTAGTAGGTACTTACTAAAAGAGAGATAAGTATACACAAGCAAGCCGTACAGTAGTCGCATATGATGTGTAACATCCAACATAAGTAAAAACCTTCTAGGCTCTGATCTCGCATTAGGCGGCATGGCTATGTTTCCTTAGCCTTCGTGACAAAAAAAGGCGGCATGGCCATGTTTCCTTAGCCTTTGTGACTGAAAAGAACGGCCTCAAATTACGCGGCATGGCGATGTTTCCTAAGCCTTCGTGACTGAAAAAAAAAACGTTCAATCGAAATCACTCCCACAGATTGCAGGAATAAGAGAGGAATCAAAAAAGGAGCTTTGAATACATTTAATTTCAGTATTGTTTTATTTTATAGGTCATTCTTTATCGCATCGAGAAAAGTTAGAATAAAACCCATTACAAAAAGAGTAATTTTGCGTGACTTTCATGAAACAATTGTACTAAAAATAAAAGGTTCGTTAAGATTACGTCACAGATTAAGTCTATTGTTCACTGGTCATTTATATTTTTGTTAGGTAAATTATTGTGAGTCAAGTCGTGTTTAAAGATCATTTATCATGTTACCATTGATCGACGATCGATTGTACATTAAGCATGCATTTAATGAACGACTAAACGTTGAGTTGCGTGCGGACTCGATATTATTCGTGTTGATTCGGGCATTAATCATCACGGTGTAAAGTGCTAGCACCAAACATTCAATTCATAAAGTTATTATTGGTTATAAGGTACGGTGCGGCCACCTCCCATGTAGGTAAATATACAGGGTGTAACAAAATTGGTGTAGGTCCCGTTAACTGTGGCTTCTACTCATCATACTGAACAACTTTTGTTCTACGACTTTGCTGAAAACGTAAAAATTTTTTTTTACTTTTCATACAAATCCATCAGCTGATCGACCGATTTTGTGCATTTTAGTATGGAGGGGAGGGTCAATTTTTTTTTTGAGAATTGACTATGGGTTCCCTGGAGAAAGTTGTTCAGTATGATGAGTAGAACCCCCAGTTAACGGGACCTACACCAATTTTGTTACACGCTGTATAAGTATGGTATGAGTGCTTATTCCGAAAATGGGTTACTTTGGGCCAATCAGCTATTTTTGTCTCTTTATCATTCTTATTCTTTATAATTTTATTAAGAACTTAATAGAAGGACAGATCGAAGGACAGCGCGGAAGAGCAAGAATTGCTTATATAGAGCAAGTTAAAAAGAAAGTTAAGGTGAAACGTATAGAGAAATGAAGGAGATAGTGTGGGAGAGAGAGACCTGTAAAGAGCTACACCGACAAGAGAACGGCTCTTAAATTGTGATGATGATGATCATTCTTATTATCTATTTTGTGAAACTACATGCTATAATTTTGTTTGGTATAATAAAATGTATTATTTTTATTATTATTACAGGTACCTACACAATTATTTAGAGATATAAGTATTTCCAATATTTGAATGCTTTTTCCGTAATTAACATAATTTGGGCCACTCAGCCTTTGCCTTGCAGTGTCTCTTTGTGAAACAACAAATACCTACACAATGTCAGATTCAGGGGCCTTCAACTAAACAGTTTCCATACCAAACTTTTGAGCCGGTAATATTACAGTGTAACAGGTACAGATATTAGTTATTGTATTTTACATAACAGTTATATATATTAGCCACTAGTGCTGCAAGTTGCAAAGAGGATATAAAACTACTACGTTGTCCATCCAGTCCGGAGCGCTGTTTGACTGAGTCTTCGTCAGAGTTTAGTTTTTTGAGGCACTGCGTGCCTTTCGCTGTAGATATTATAATATTTAAGATCGATGGAATAAAACAATGTGAAGAGGATTCCACGACTTTTATTGGAGTAAATCCCTGAAGGTTACAACTTTCAGAAGCGGGGATAACACACCCACACTGGAATTTAAAGGTACGAATTATTAATTTTATATGTATTGCTGGAGTTCTATTCCTAATCATTATTCTTTTAGTATAAACAAACAGTTTAGAAATTAGAATAACCTCTTGTTGTACGACGCGATGGTGTCCGTACAGATGTTATAGAAAAAAATGATAAAAGAATTGAATAAACTTATTGCCACTGAATTTAATTCATATTATCTTGGCCGTCACGTAAGACTTTTTTTTTTGTCTTGAGTTTTTTTTTTGCCCGGTTTGTTCTGCATTCTGAGTTTTTCCATAAGAAAATCTATCGTAGGTAAATTCTGATTAAAAAAAACTGTACCTTTACCGTATATTTGCGTGATTTTATGTTTGTAGATTGAAATGTTAGCTTAGGCATAGATTACTAAATAGTTACTTCGGGTTGGGAGATATTTTGTCTCAATTGGATTGTTAGGCCACAGTATGAATTGCTGCCCGAATTAGAAAATGTGTGGTTACTTACCTATTTTATGATAAAATATCTTACATAGTTATAAACTACCCTCGACTTAAATTATCACAAATTATTATTTTTGGGGCCAGAATTATATTACATTAGATAGTAGGTACTTGCTTTATTTGTTGAGTGTAATACTTTACAAAAGGTACATTTTTACTGCAAATATTTACTGTGGTTTTATGAAAAGAAATAAAGAAACGGTCACATCGTGTTATTCATAACATTTTATATTTTGGTTACTTACATTTCTAAGTCGATGTTATTAACACTTATTATTGTTTTTTTGTTTCGAGTTTCAGTGGACTCCAGTGATGAAATGGACGTAGTGGCACAGTTGCAGCCGCAATAGAAACCAAATTCCTACGATTCATCAGGAAAGATACTTAACCAGATCACAACACACAACGCCGTAGCCAAATTGACGTCATATTCGAGATGGTAGCCGGCTTATTCTCGAATCACTTAAAGTCTGTTTCAAAGCTTGCTATCTTCTATTTTATAGAAGATGAACTGGAGTAGAAATGGAGGCTAGAGCAATGGAAAAACAGCTATGACTCAGTATCAGTCTTATTTAGTAAGTATTTGATATATTGTATAAAAGGTAGACCCAGTGAACGCTAAAACTTTTTGCTACTGTGCAATCCCGAATTCCGTCCCCTGATAAAAGAACAAACAATTGATGTTTGACAAGACAAAACAGATATTAAAACGATAAGCAGACTACCCACTACGCTTTGCGCAGACTGTGGTAAAATATAAAATACAGTATGAGGACTTGCCGTAGAAATAAACATACATGGGTGGAATTGGAAGCAGCTTTTATAAAATATTCCTTTTAATCAACCAAAAAAAAATCTGTAATTGTGTTGGTATTTTAATCGTCTCAAAGTACCTATGCTAAAAAAATGGACTAATTATTGAAGTTGACTAATTTGAGATGCTGTAAATTGGTCGTGCTAAGCTCCTTCCATATTCAAATGTGATATTTTTTATTATTTGACTTTGATACTACACATTTTATCTGTGTCCAATGAGCCTAAAATCTAAACACTGACAAAAAGTGAAACTGGAGACTTCAATGTAAAAACTATCAATTCTAGATCATATCTACTAATTTGAGTGTTGTGAAAAAAACTGTATAATTATGGTAGTTGACTGCTAATCACTTGAGTTACTTTTTATTGTCTGTCAAAAAAAAAAGGAGTTTTGTTCTATAAATATTTTGTAATAACAAGGCACGAGGTGATAGTTTTTGTCATCATTGAATTGATGCGCTTACATACTGTATAAAATAAAATCAAATAGGTGGTTTTTCTTTAAACTAAACAAGAGTTCATAATTAATTTTTGATGCGGTTAACTACACGATTATCATACCTGCTACAGAGGCTAAAGAAAAAAAAACACAATTTAAAGAAGTTGTTAAGAGTAACTGTGTAACATTAACTTTACATTGAAAAAAAGTCATAGTCATCTTTGCCCGACATGGCGTTCCTTATACAATAGTTTCCGAAAATGATCCCCCATTTAATTGCCAAGAATTCAAAGTATTCTGTAAAGGCTGGTATATATAAAACATACAATGTCTAGCCCATAGCATAGCCAGTCCAATGGATTGGTAGAAAGATCAATTGAAACAACTAAAAAATATGTTATACAAATGTCACAAGGATGGTTCAGACCCTTACCTAGAACTTTTACAGTTAAGAAATACCCCAAAAATATACTTTTGTCCCCAGGACTACTTTGTTTTTCTAGACATCTTAGAACAAGAATTTCTGTGACAGTTAAACATCGAAACCAAA
Source organism: Coleophora flavipennella (assembly GCA_947284805.1). Taxonomy (NCBI): domain Eukaryota; kingdom Metazoa; phylum Arthropoda; class Insecta; order Lepidoptera; family Coleophoridae; genus Coleophora; species Coleophora flavipennella. Next base: position 10,410,144 of record OX369281.1, on the reverse strand, counting down.
ACTAGTAAATTACAAGGATTTGGGAAATAAAATACAAGATTATAAGGAATAACAAAATTAAAATTTATTATGATAAAAATAGTAAAAACTTACACTACATGTTGCTGATAAGATACTATACAAAAAAAAAAAATCTCCCATATGTAACTGGTTTCCGGTTGCCGTAACGAGCCAGAACCACGTAGTTATGTAGTTCAAGGATCCGAAGGATCAAACCGCAGAAATCGTAAACACTTAATTGTTCGTAAACCAGACATACACACTAAATATGTTCCCAAAACAATATCTGAAAGCGTTTCACATTCACATCAGCATTTTGTTCATGTCAAACTCTGTAAATAAAAACAACAGACAATCACTAAATATGGTCGAGAAGTCCGTTCGCCAAAACGCTACTATGGTTTTTAGTGATTAATTTTGGTTTTTTTAAACTATAATTAATATAGGTAGGTTGCATTTAGAAGGTCTATAATTGTTTACAATTTACATACATAGGTACTACGAGATAAAATGAGTACTCTTTGTATGCGTCAGATGACAGTATTTCTTTAATACGTAGTGAGTTCCTTTATACGCATACCTACTTTGCCAATAGTCAAGATTGCTGTGTTTCAAATTGTACTTATGTAAAATTGTTTTGCGAAGGAGAGAAGAGTACTAGATTTAAATGTCAATATTTTGAAAACACTGTTTTCCAAAAAGAGGAAAGGACCTATTGTAGGTCATCTTTGTTTATGACAACTGATTAATAATAGGTCATCTTTGATAACACTACTGACTTTTTCTCACACCAGGTGGCGCACGATCGACTGTACTATACCTTCATTTGACATAACTGTCAAATCGCTTGGATTGTTTTGTGTTTATTTGCGAAAAATTGTTGTGTTTTCAAAAATGCCTCAATGCAGTGATTTAAATTGTAAAAACAAGGGAGTACACTTGTTTCCCAATGATGTAAAACGAAAGAAACAGTGGGAAATTGTTCTCTCTCTCTTTTCGTCCTAGCCTCGACAAGCACAGCGATTTCGCAGACACTTTTGTGTGAGTCAATCAATACAAAAATAATTAATAGAAGGTTCTCTTGCCAAGGCACCTCAGTACCCACAACCCAATGTAACAGATACAAACAATGTACATAATATAATGTTACTAGTAAATTATTGATAACATGATCCTAATTGTGTTTAGGTAGTAAAGCTGCTTTGATACGTGAGATGCTGGAAAGTGAAAGAATAGAGTAGAATAGAAAGCTGCAATGGAAGAGCGTTGATGGTCTATTCTTTCAATGATTAGGTAACGTAGGTACCATGCCAGTTGGTCTCGCAAAACTTGTTTTAGAGGTAGGTACATGGTTCTCATGAAAAAGAAGTAGAAGTTTATGTTGTAGATATTCAAATTCAAATCATTTTATTATCAAGTCAGCTATACAGAGCATAATATCCCCATTTGCGAATTATTAAAACTACGACAGACCTCTTAATTAAGTTTCCCTGGGCAATACTACAATCTCAGTGAATCATTTGTGTAAAGTCCGCCACTTTCAATGATGGAAATATTTATGTGGCTAGGCCAGTGAGGGATGAATTTGGTAGTGAGAATTATTTATTACCTGATTAATGTCTTAATCATGTATTTGACATAAAAGAAACTTAAATAAATAAATGAATCTTTATTTCAGGCACACTAGTACATAATATTACGCACACAGTTTTACCCATAGAAGGATTAATGTCAAAACATAATAAAATAAAAAATGTCAAAATAAAATAATAAAAATGTCATAACAATAACATAATTAATACAATAATAGTTTAATAGCACAATGTCAATTTAATTACTCGGAGAATGTTATTTGCTATATGATGGAGCGCTGTCTGAGTCTTCGTCAGAGTTTTAGTTTTTGATATGGCACTGCGTGCCTTTCGCTGTGGATATTATAATATTTAAGATCGATGGAATAAAACAATGTGAAGAGGATTCCACGACTTTTATTGGAGTAAATCCCTGAAGGTTACAACTTTCAGAAGTGGGATCATTTTCGGAAACTATTGTATAAGGAACGCGTCAATTACTCCTAAGCGATAAAAAACCAATGTTGAAAAAAAAAATACCCTTATTGTTGATGATGTTCTTTAAAGTCAAAAGCTATAAACACGATTGAACAGTTTTAGCTCGATAGAAAAAAATCCCAAAGATAAGTATAAATTAAAAAGAATATACAACAATATATATGGGGAGTAATGGTATTATTTTTTATACTTTCATTTCAGTTTTTGATTGAAAAAAAAAACCATTGAAAAAGTGGAAATGTGTGTGTAATTTTTTACCCTTTACACGTAAATAAAAAGACAGAGACAACTGTTCCAATCAATACCTTTTTCCGGAATTTACTAATTTTTAGTGACTCAGCCCTTGAAGTATCTCTTTATCATTCTTAGGATCTAATTTTAGAAACTAAAAAAAATAAACGAAATCCTTTCAACACTAAACTTTTAAAGATAAAGCTAAAGATAACTTATTTGCGAAGAAAACATATTAAATTTCAGGTCTTAATTATATGGGTAGTTGATGAATTCTACCTTATCGAAGGCATGCAAATGTTACTATTTTACTATGTGCATTTTAATATTTACCATCTGTATATTCTTTTACGAAATAGAAACAATTCCCATGCAACCACTTAGTCAATGATCTTTTAAATTCATTACCATTTAACATTTTTAAATTTTCTGGCAAGGCATTATACAAGATTATACTCATGATGTACACGTTTTTTGTATAAATAAAGGTATGACAAGAAGGTTGATACAATAAGTTTAAGCAATATGACTTTTTTTGCCTTGGATAGATTTTTGTGCGTTTTTTAAAATATTTGGGATGTGTTTTTACAAAAATGCACATGTCTCTTATGTAAAGACATGGCAAAGGAAGCAGATTTGTTTTCTTAAACTCTAATACATATAACTCTAATACATTTTTTTTGTAACAAAAAAGCTCTATTTATGTCAACTGAATTACCCCACAACATTAAACCATACGTAAGCACTGATAACACATATCCGTGGTAGGCTGTAAGAGCAGCATCCATAGAAACCGTTTGACGCAATCTCTTTAAAACATAAATAATACATAATATAATATTTATTCCGGAATTTACACATTTTTTATCACTCAGCCCGTGAAGTGTCTCTTTGACATTCTTAGAGTCTAATTAGTGAAACTAAAAATATCTACACACGGATTCAGAGGCCGTAAACAAAGCCATTCTCATACTAAACTTTTAAAATATATTTCCGGAATTCACTTATTTTGGGACCACTCAGCCCTTGCAGCGCCTCTTTGTCATTCATTGGTTATTTTCACTTTTTTCTTGTAGCTACAGCTGACCGCCTTGTTGTTGGTGGTTGTATTAAAACCATGATTGAAGATTCCTCCGTCGTGTTGCTGAAGCAAGCTAGAGTAGCCTTTGTGTATAGGGAGTCGGACTTGACTGTTAGTCATTATATTGTGCCGTGCTCGTCGACTTGCTCACTCTCAGGTTCGTTTTCAGAGATTTATTTTTATTCATAATTGGTAAGCCCTTGGCATCATCTCATCTGATGGTAAGTGACGATGATGCCGAAGATGGAAGCGGGTTTACCAAGATTCCCCAACGCAATGGAAAACTGGCTATATTATCTTCTGACACTGATGTTTGGCGGCAAGACTTAGATAAGATGGTGGTAGCTATCCAGGTGGCTTAGAAAATGCTCTACCACCAACCAAACCGAGTCTTACAAGAAGACCCCGCCGGGAATCGAACCCGCGACCTCCTGGTGTGAAGCGAATGGACTAAACATTATACCACGGAGGCGGTTAATTTCCACGATGCTCTTCCTGACGACACCGCACTGTTTTCATCCACATTACACGCAGCTTATATTATTGTGTTGTAATTACACACACTTCCCCACTCGCCTTCGTCCCCTTCAAATAGATAGGTATATACTGTCTTTGAAACATATTCTCCACTTCTTGAATTTGCATAATAATGCAAACTATATTCAAGACAGGTCAGATTTATAGAGGCGTATGTAGGGAACTAATAAATCCTAACAAACATTCTGAAAAAACGTGCCGAGTCTTTCCCAAAGTTACTTGTCTATAAAAAGTTGTGAGTTCAAATAAATAGGCAAGTCTAAAGGAACAAAATAAAACGAGTTACTTAGATGTTCTGTTAGAATTAATTATGAGTAGATTCTTATGCTTATTATTGTATGAAACAATCTATAAGACACTTTGTCTGACACATCTACTTAGTTTTACTACTCATACAAAATGTTTAACGACAAAGTCACTCGTTTTATTTCATTCAGTTAGAGTTGGCATTTTATTTGATCTCACTACTTTTTATAGCCAAGTAATCTTAATCGATACTTGCCACCTTTCTACATAATGTTTTTTTTGGGGTTTCACTTCTTTTTGTGTGGATATTACTTCTTGTTTGGATGTTTTTTTTTTCTTTTCATCATTTTAGGAGCCCTTGATACAGCTTGCCCCTAATAAATAATGTAAGATTTCGACTTCCTCCCGGCCCTGGTTAAACTTGCCCAGAATAAATAATGTAAGATTTCGACTTCCTCCCGGCCCTGGTTAAGCTTGCCCAGAATAAATAATGTAAGGTTTCGACTTCCTCCCGGCCCTGGTTAAGCTTGCCCCGAATAAATAATGTAAGATTTCGACTTCCTCCCGGCCCTGGTTAAGCTTGCCCAGAATAAATAATGTAAGATTTCGACTTCTTTCCCCATCACTAACGCTTTAAATTTCAATTAGAATCGTATAAAATGGCACTGGGACTCGTTGAACAGTTTATCCTCCCTCGCCAAGACACAAGGTCTCGAAAATCGGCTGAAACAGTTTTAGAAAAGGTATTACGGCAGTACTTTGCTTTTCGCTCGACTTGGCGAAGACACTCCCGTGCCCCGAGATATCTACCAACGTTTGCACTAATATTCATTTATTCACAATGTCCGACCTTTCAAACTGTATCCGAGATCGAACCCGCATAAAAGAATATATTTTCCAAGGAGTAAATGATTTTCCTTATCAATATAGTAGGTGGTTAAATTTGAATTCAGGATAAACAACTCTATCTAAGCTTTAGAACAAACTAGTCTTTATCTTATAAGACTTAAGGAAGGATCCTAAAAAATTAAAACTGTAAAACTGCTCTAAAACATTTTAATGAATCCATTTTGATAATAATTTAACATATTCGTAAGTAACATTTCCCTTGACTCATAATTAAAAGCCACAATTCACTTCTATGAAAACAACATAAAGAAAAAACAGGACATATTATTTCCACAAGGATTCATTTAACTGCATCCATTTTTCTCTTTTAATTAATAGAACAATGTTGATTATTCATCAGGTCTGTTTATTCCGAGTTGAACCTATGCACAAGCGTCGGTTGCTCAACCGGTAACGACTCGGTCCTTTTAACTAGAGGTACCGGGTTCAAATCCGGACGGCCAATGTACCAATGACTTTTTCGAAACTTACGTACATATACTCACCGATTGCTCTAACGGTGAAAGAAAACATCGTGAGGAAACCTGCACACCTGCGATGAAACTCGGAAGATTGTGTGAGAAGTCGACCAACCCACACTGGGCCCGCGTGGTCGACTAAGGCCCGATCGCCCTAATTCAGGGTAGGCTCGAGCCCCTCGGTGGGGCGGTATATGAGCTGATATGATGATGTACCTGTACAAGAATTCCTATTGTCATACAAAGACTATTTAAATTTTGTTGACAATGCAATGGGAAAAAACTTACTTGAATGACATAATATTATAGTAAACTGTGTAATTTTTTAAAAAAATTTACTTGTAATGTTTCTATGTTGCTTAGTTTTGTAAAGGTAAAATCTTGCAAACGATTTTGGAGCGACTTCCAGGTGTCCGATTGAGTTGTTTGGAAATAAAGTCGTATTACCGGTCCTGGTGACAATAGATACTTTTGGTATATTGAAATTGATCTAATGATGAATTTTGGAAGTGGAATCAAGGTCCGAGGATCGTCTTCTATTTTCCGAAGTCAACAAGGAAACCTTGTAGTTTCGGCATGTCTGTCTGTCTGTTCGTTTGTCCGTCTGTCCGCGGTTTAGCTCAGAGACTATTATAGTACTAGAAAACTGTAATTTTACATGAGTATACGTAATTATCAAGCCGAAAAAGTGGTACAATAAAATCTTGAAAACAATAATTTTTAGAGTATCTCTTCTAAAAGGGGGCATTTTTTTTCGTTGACGTACCCTATGTTCAATTAATGGTCCCACTATCCATTAATAGCTAAAGTGCTCTATAAGGACATCTTAAAAAATATGTAAATAAAAGTTTAATAAAACTAAAAACCGACTTCAAAATGAAAGTCACTCAAAAGTATGAAATAATATTATTACACTTAAATACACAACATTGACCAACAATAACGAATTAGGGACATTATTTTTTTTGAGGTTGGTACCAGCACACAGTTACTTGCGTATCAAATGTTTTAGATTCGATAGTTTGCTGACACCGACCTCAAAAATAAATCCCTAATTTAATTCTTACCCACCTTTGTATTCCTTATTGTTGGTTAATGTTGTGTATTTAAAGTATAATAATATTATTTCATACTTTTGATTAACTTTTATTTCGAAGTCGGTTTTTAGCTTTTTTAAACTTTTATTTTTATTTTCTTTATTTTTAGTGATAGTGCTATCTATCTAACAACGTTAAACACGGTCACCTACCGACCAATAGGAATTATCAAATCATAATACATGTGTTTCATTAACAGATTAAAAGTCATGAGGCTTCCATCATCATCTCAGCAGATGATCATGGACGATTTAACTCCATAACATGAAAGTTATGAAGTTAATCGTGCATCGTCAGCTCATCTGAATAACCTGAAAAAATACAACTATCGGTCTACGTAATTTTTTTAAAGAATTATACTCCAACTCTTCCGTTTAGGAGTTGTACCTTCCTTCATCAGCTCATCTGATGATGATGATGACTACCAGACACCAAAACTTGGATAGTTTTAGGAAATACATGAAACACGTAAGATGTGACTATAAAATTTGAGGGTTGTTCTCCATTTCCCTGGGATCCCATCATCAGATCCTGACTTGGTGACAATGGGACCCCCTCAAGAGTATATTCTTTCAAATAAAAAAATATTTTTTAAAATCGGTTCACAATCGGCGGAGATATCGCGTAACAAATATACAAAAAAAAACATATACTTGAATTGAGAACCTCCTCCTTTTTGAAGTCGGCTGAAAAGGTCATAGATTTCTATTGCGCCCAATGGAATGGATTGTTTGACTCCGCAGAGACGTGTTGCGTTCGAATTGCCATCATAGGGTCCTTGGACCTTTAGCTTTGGCAAGTAGATAAGATTAACTTATCTAACTTCTTTTACTTCTGTTCTTTAGATAACAGAGTCGTTGAGAATAGTGAAACATTATGAAACGTTGCCCCCAGCAATCCCTAAGTGAGATTGACAGATACTACAACGCAATTAAATAATAATTGGTACTACGCATACAAGAGTGTTTTTTTTATTCACAATTAGTAAACCCTTGCACCTGGTGGTAAGTGACGATGTTGCCGAAGATGGAAGCGGGCTTACCAAGATTCCCCAACGCAATGGGGAGCTGGCTATCTTATCTTCATGCCGGAACACACCAATGATATCAACATTGATATTTGGCGGCAAGACTTAGATAAGATGGTGGTAGCTAGCCAGGCGGGCTAAGAAAATGCCCTACCACCAACCAAACCGAGTCTTACAAATGACCCCGCCGGGAATCGAACCCGCGACCTCCTGTGTAAAGCCAGTGTGAACTTTGCCTCTGAGCTACGGATGCAGTTAAAATGCGGTGTATATTAACACGACACGCACCGTCGATAACTTTAAACGACTTACAATGTGTTTACCATTCAGACTCCCGAAAAGGATGCACGCCACGATTGTTAATCGAGCCGTACACCATATCACTTATGACAGTAAACCGGTCGATACAACATCTACTGAGTCCTCCATGCCTCTCATTATGATTCGCTCAATAATTTAATTACCGAGCTCTCAGTTGATGTATCGGCATACATTCACCAGTCTTATAATTCCATGCATCACCAATCACACTTGAGACCATCTCGCCTGGTCCAAGCGCTAGAATAAGGCTTAATAACGCTGTTTTATATACGACCCTCAGGTCATGTTTTGCATTTACGTACACATGTATCGATCTACACCGATACGAGCGTTATATCATATTTACCACCTAAAGCATCACTATGCCTTAGTACGTACTTTGTTCTGCATACCCACAATCGCTGCCTCCCTACATATTATATGGGAGCCGACTTTGGCAAGCCCGCTAGGGTGAGGTACAGAGACATATTTGAGGTACTAGTCGAAAAATATTTTTTCCAAACTTTTTATTTCTGTTAATTTTGACTTATATTCGATCATTTTCACTCTCTAAATATTAGTTTTATCCACCTAATTTTAAACCAAATATAAGTCATTATAAGTAATATGAAATCTCCTTAAGAAATTATAATTGAATTTTATTCACAGTTTTTTTTAATGAGTAGCCGAAAGCAGTTACACTAATGTGCCCTGGGTGTCTTCAATGCAATAGTCTGTCTATCTGTGTGTCAAGACCCTTTTTCTTAGAAACGCATATAGGTTATGAAGTTGGAATTATTATCAAATACTTAATTAAAAAATAATTTCGAAAAACCAGGTTTTAATATTGCATTGTCACGCGATATACACATGCATGCAAAATTTCAGCTCAATCGGAAATCGGGAAGTGGGTCAAATTTAACTTGCAAGATTTCATAACATTGGGACACTTGAAACTAAATCATCATCATTACAGCTCATATACGTCCCCACCGAGGGGCTCGAGCCTACCCTGAATAAGGGCGATTAGGCCTTAGTCGACCACGCGGGCCTAGTGCGGGTTGGTCGACTTCACACACAACCTTCGAGTTTCTTCGCAGGCGTGTGCAGGTTTCCTCACTATGTTTTTCCTTCACCGTTAAAGCAATCGGTAAGTAAGTACGTAAGTTTTTGAAAAACTCATTGGTACATTGGCCGTCCAGATTTGAACCCGGTACCTCTGGTTAGATGGACCGAGTCGTTACCGGTTGAGCCACCGACGCTTTTCAACTAAATGAAAGCTTGTTAAAATAAAAGGACAAAGGTTCTCTTCGTCTTCCGTCTATCTGTGTATCATGAACCTTTTTCTCTAGAAACGCGCAAAGATTATGAAGTTATTATCAAATACTTTAGGTCTACGCAATAAAAAAACAATGGCAATTTATGCCGCATAATATGACATTCGTATACAAATCAAAACCTATAGAGTAAAACTTTACGTTGACCTAGAATCATGACATTTTTCAAAAGACTAGTTACCTATCACAGCACAAGCAAAGGAGAGGGCCGAAAATCGTAAATGGTTAATTTATCGCAAAAAAATATTTAATTGCGACTACAAACTTACATTTGCAGTTGGTAAATTGACCGTAACGTATAGGACGGAATATGGGAGAACATCTTTTCAACTTCAAAGTTAATTTTGTCCTTCAATCCGACTTGTTTTTAGTAAATACACAACACAAATATATTGTGTAATGGTCCAGAACCCTCAGTGCACAAGCCCGATTCGCATTTTGCCGTTTTTTTGCTATAGCACGACATAATGCGAGTTGACGATGCTTTCTTTGTAATTTAATAAAATTGTATCTCGTTCATTATTAAGTAAAATATCTGCCGCTTCAATGTTGTAAAGAGCTTGTTTCACTTTGACTAAACCTACGAGGATTTTAAAAATTGCCCTGCAATCAAATTAGCCCTTGTCTTTTATTCATTTTCAAAGTATATTGTACACAAAGAACGTTGTTTGACTTTATTTTTTTATAAATGTTCTTAGTAACATCATTTTATGAGCTTTTTAATAATCTACTTACAAGTACCTAAGTAATTTTTAAATACTGATTTAAAATCTAGTAAATAGGATGTAGAGCGTCGGTGGCGTAACGGTTACGACCGCTACCTCCTGTCCGGGAGGCCGTGGTTCAAATCCTGACACGTACCAATGTGATTTCGAATTTCGATTTCATATGTCCGTTTATCCGACGCTTTTACGGTGAAGGAAAACATCGTGAGGAAACCTGCACACGCCTGCGAAGAAACTCGAAGGTTGTGTGTGAAGTCGACCAACCCGCACTGAGCCCGCGTGGTCGACTAAGGCCCGATCGCCCCAATTCAGGGTAGGCTCGAGCCCCTCGGTGGGGACGTATTTGAGCTGATAAGAGGGTGTAAAAAAATTGGTGTAGGTCCCGTTAACTGGGGGTTTTACTCGTGTAAATTCATTGTTAATTCTGTACACACTTAAAGTCAATGTATTAAGCTAATAAGTAAAATAGAAAACATTTTTTCATATGCTTCTTCTGATAAAACTGAACAATTTTTATTTTAGAGCTATTCTGAAATTGCAATAAAAAGATTGAGAACCCATACAAAGTAAGCGAATCAGTCTTTTGATTTAGGTATATGAGGTCAAAAAAATATGTTTACGGTTTTAGTACAGCAAATAATGTTTAATTTCTTTAGCAGAAAATGTGAACTAACTTTCAGAAAATGTGAACTAATCTTCAGAAACTAACCTAAAAATCATTTTTTATGTGCCTTAAAAAGAGCAAAATAACCCTACGGTGGTCTTGATGACCCAATAGGACATCATCATATCAGCCGAAGGACGTCCACTGCTGGACATAGGCCTCCCCCAAGGATCTCCACGACGACCGGTTCTGCGCTGCCCGCATCCAGTGGCTTCTCGCGATCTTCACCACGTCATCAGTCCACCGAGTGGGAGGCATGCCTACACTACGTTTTCCGGTGCATGGTCGCCACTCGAGCACTTTAATGCCCCAACGGCCATCTGTTCTACCAGCAATGTGCCCGCCCACTGCCACTTAAGTTTATCAATTCTGAGAGCTATGTCGGTTACTTTGGTTCTCCTATGGATCTCCTCGTTTCTGATTCGATCACGCAGAGAAACTCCGAGCATAGCACGCTCCATTGCCCTTTGGGTGACCTTGAGCCTTCTTATGAGGCCCATAGTAAGCGACCATGTCTCAGTTCCGTATGTCATCACTGACAACACACATATAGGTACATGCTTATATAGGTGACGTGGAGCGCATCTCTCTACTAACATATTAAAATCTAAACCTTCGTGCTCTTTCATTAAGTTTAATGCGCTCCACGTTTTTCAAGTTCACCTATGAGCATGTACATGTGGTGATGGTGTGTGTCTTATGTGTGTATGACCTCTTGGGACATCAATACCCCCGTAGGGTTATATTATTCTTTTTAAGGCACATAAAAACGTGTTTTTTTATTATTTTTAATCTTCATAGATATTTTCTTCTTATTCTTTTTGTTATGTCTGTCTGTTTGTTATAGTCAGATCTACTTGTTATTTCCGCTATTTTAGATTTTAAATAAAATAACAAGACTTATTGCTTTTTACTCTTCATACCCTTTCAATTGATACCCATATCGAGCGGGTTCTAAAGAAACAGGTGGTCTACCATTTTGTGAAGGCGGTCATATTGGATCTATCGTAATATTGAATATATTGTGTTGTCATCGGAACTGAGGCTGTGTGCTAAACTTCAGCATAGTCAGATAAAAGGAAGTTTTTAATAATCCGTTGCAAGATTCCACCCGGAACGACAGACAGATATACAAAGTGACTAAATAAAATTGTAATAAATAAATAAATATTCTGTGACAAATCACACATGGTCATCTGGCCCCAAAGTAGGATTCCCTGTGTTATGGGTTACCAGAGACTGATATACATACTTATATACGTTTAAATACATACATATATAGATATATTTAACACCCAGACACAGAGCAAACAAATCTGCTCATCACACAAATGCTTGCCCTGGGTGGGGATCGAACCCACAACCCTCGGATCAGTAGTCAAGGGCACTAACCACTGAGCCACCGAGTCAGTCAATAAATAATAATTTATTATAAAATGTGAATTAACACCGTAACAGGTATACGGATTGTGGTTAAATTTAAATAGGACTCATGACTGGGAACTTGCCCTAATTAATTGAAGGTAGGCTCGAGCCCATCGGTGGGGACGTATATGAGTTGATATGATGATGATATGATGAGGACTCATGAACTGAGGCTTCTACTCATCAAGTCGTCACGCTGAATAACTTTCACACGGAGATTCATAATCAATTAGTAGAAAAAAATAAATTTTCATTCAGAGTGATGAGCTGATTGATTCATATGGGTATTCCAAAGGGGTTAAAACCATTTTTATCACGCTTTTATTAGCTTCACCTGTATGTTTGTATGTAACCGACTCCTTTGGACTCGATTTTTAAATCTGTCCGTTTAAAGTGGGTACTTTAAACGGACAGATTTAATTCAAACTTTGTAGACTTATCAAGAATCAGCGACAATATAATAATCTTATAAGTTTGAACTAAAAAATAAATCATGTTTGCTCGATAGACGAAAAATATAGCACAGAGCGCCCCACGCTTTTTCACAATAATACTAGTAATTTGTTAATTATTATTTTCAACTTATATTAAGAATTATTTTTTACTTTTTAGTCTGATGTATACTTTGAAAGCGTGTGATTTAGTTTTTTTAAACTCTGTTTATTTGTATAGAGGCTGGAACAGTGAATTTACTTATTTTTCCAAAATTATTTACACGCGATTAATTAAACGTAAGTAAATATTTCGATTATGACTTAAGTGGCAGTGGGCGGGGTACATAACTTGTAGAGTAGATGGCCGTTGGGCAGTAAAGTTTTCGAGTGGCGACCGCACACCATAAAACGTAGTGTAGATAGGCCTCCCGCTCGTTGGACCGATGACCTGTTAAAGGTCGCGGGATGATGCTGGATGCGGACAGCGCAGAACCGGTCGCCGTGGAAATTCTTGGAGAAGGCCTTGGTCCAGCAGTAATGATGATGATGATGTAATTTGATGGGGTATGCAACAAACCGAAAATATACGTTAAAAGATTACAACTTATAAAGCAACAAGTTGCTGAGACATTCTGAGTTACAGGTTGTCAAAGCACAAATTTTCCTCTCCACCTCTAAAAATATCTCAGCAACGTGACCTACCAAAAATTTTTAGGGCTAAAGTTACTCGAGTAAAGATTTTTGTAAAAACCAATTTTCTTGCATTATTCTTAGCCTGTTTTTTTTGTCCTTTCTATTTTCCCGGAAAACCTGGAACCTTCTAACCAAAAATATGAAATGGCAATGAAAGCGCGGACATGACAGAAATGTTTTAATGGAGGTGTCACCAACTAAGCTGACTTTGGTAAGTCTTAATCTTAGGAAAACAAATAATCTGTTAATGTGTCCTTTTAAGTGTTTTAAACTGTGACAGGTAGAATAGAAAGAAAGAAAGATTAAAGTCAGTACCTAGGTTAGTTCTATTTTTAAGCTAAATATCTTAACGATAAATCAGTAGTTTCTAGAATTGCGTTCTGCAAGACTTTAATGAATTTTAAAAGGTCATCATATAAGCCAAAAGACGCGTCCACTGCTGGAATAGAATAGAATAAAATAGAATAGAATAAATTTTTATTCAGTGATAAGTACCCACAAGTGAAATACAGCGTAGTTTTTAGAATACATAGTTTGTACCTATCACTAAAAAGGTATCAGTTCAGCATATGCTGAAAAGCAAAAAAGCTGACAAAAGTCGTTTTCTTAATCTTGGGAAAACAAGTAATCTGTTAATGTGTCCTTTTTTAAGTTTTTTAAACTGTGACAGGTCGAAAGAAAGAAAGATTAAGGTCAGTACTTAGGTTAGTTCTATTTCTAAGCTTCACGATCAATCTGTAGTTTCTAGAATAGCGGTCTGCAAGACTTTAATGAATTTTAAAAGTTCATCGTATCAGCCAAAAGACGCGTCCACTGCTGGAATAGAATAGAATAGTATAAATTTTTATTCAGTGATAAGTACCCTCAAGTGAAATATAGCGTAGTATAAAATACATAGTTTGTACCTATCACTGAAAAGGTACCAGCTCAGCATATGCTGAAAAGCAAAAAAGCTGACAAAAGTCGTTTTCTTAATCTTGGGAAAACAAGTAATCTGTTAATGTGTCCTTTTTTAAGTCTTTTAAACAGTGACAGGTCGAAAGAAAGAAAGATTTAAGTCAGTACTTAGGTTAGTTCTATTTCTAAGCTTCACAATAAAATATCTTCACGATCAATCTGTAGTTTCTAGAATAGCGGTCTGCAAGACTTTAATGAATTTTAAAAGTTCATCGTATCAGCCAAAAGACGCGTCCACTGCTGGAATAGAATAGAATAGTATAAATTTCAATTCAGTGATAAGTACCCTCAAGTGAAATATAGCGTAGTATAGAATACATAGTTTGTACCTATCACTGAAAAGGTACCAGCTCAGCATATGCTGAAAAGCAAAAAAGCTGACTAAAGTCGTTTTCTTAATCTTGGGAAAACAAGTAATCTGTTAATGTGTCCTTTTTTAAGTTTTTTAAACTGTGACAGGTCGAAAGAAAGAAAGATTAAAGTCAGTACTTAGGTTAGTTCTATTTCTAAGCTTCACGATCAATCTGTAGTTTCTAGAATAGCGGTCTGCAAGACTTTAATGAATTTTAAAAGTTCATCGTATCAGCCAAAAGACGCGTCCACTGCTGGAATAGAATAGAATAGTATAAATTTTTATTCAGTGATAAGTACCCTCAAGTGAAATATAGCGTAGTATAAAATACATAGTTTGTACCTATCACTGAAAAGGTACCAGCTCAGCATATGCTGAAAAGCAAAAAAGCTGACAAAAGCTTAAGGATTACCACAGCGACCAGTCTTTCCCGCGACCTTCACCAGGTCATCGGTCCACTGAGTAGTTGGCCGGCCTACGCTACATCTTTCGGTGCGCAGCCGCCACTCGAGCACTTTACTACCCCTACAGCCATTCGTTCTACTAGCCGCCTCCGTGGCGTAATGGTTAGCCCATTCGCTTCACACCAGGAGGTCGCGGGTTCCATTCCCGGTAGGGTCAACTTGTAAGACTCGGTTTGGTTGGTGTTAGGGCATTTTTTAGCCCGCCTGGCTAACTACCACCATCTTATCTAAGTCTTGCCGCCAAACATCAGTGTTAACAACATTGATGTGTTCCGGATTGAAGATAAGATAGCCAGTTCTCCATTGCGTTGGGGAATCTTGGTAAGCCCGCTTCCATCTTCGGCATCATCGTCACTTACTATCAGGTGAGATGATGCCAAGGACTTACCAATTGTGAATAAAAAAAAAGCTACGTGCCCCCGCCCCCCCCTCCCCAAAACTTAAGGTAAGTGATTCTGTGAGCTATGTCGATTACCTTGGTTCTCCTGCGGATCTCCTCATTTACATACGTAAATTTTCCAAGCTTCTACTCAATATTGGAAACTCGATGCACCTAAATTTGGGTTCAAAACGGGATCGTTACGATCCCTTTTCACTGGCGCTTCCCTAGCTAACAGTCTTGCCTTTGTGCTGGGAAGTAATTTTAGATTGTTGCAACGACGACGTGAGCGCAGCATTCTGTTCCATAGCCCCGGAACCGCTGGTGATGATCGCTTTTCTTAGAAATTCCCCTCCACAATAATGTTGCAATTTGCTTCAGTAACAGACGTTAAAGTTCACTTTTTTTTTACTGATTGTTATCTGTGTCTTAACAGGGCTGTATTTGTACGTTGGCAATGTAAGTAAAACATTTGAACATCGGTAAATGGACGAGTTCGGTAAATGGATGAATTGAGAGCGTCGGTGGCGTAATGGCAAGGGCCGCTACATCCTGTTCGGGAGGTCGTGGTTCGATCCTGCCACGTACCAATGTGTTTTCGAATTTCGATTTCATATGTACGTTTCTCTGAAGCTCTTACGGTATGGAAAACATCGTGAGGAAATCTGCACACGCCTGCGAAGAAACTCGAAGGTTGTGTGTGAAGTCGACCAACCCGCACTGGGCCTGCGTGTTCGACTAAAACCCGATCGCCCTAATTCAGGTTAGACTCAAGCCCCTCGGTGGGGACGTATATGAGCTGATGTGATGTGATGATGAAATGGACGAGTATTAAGTATAAAAAGAAGCTTCGCCTAACCAGGTAAATGAAAAAATTTAATAGATGGATACTTATTTGTTATTTTTTAAAATATTACTCATGAAATAAAAGAGATGAAAGATTATGGCGCCATAAAAGGTCGCTGAATTTCGTAATTAGTTCAGTTTTTATATGCTGCTTTTAGGGTTCCGTAGTCAACAAGGAACCCTTATTGTTTTGACATGTCTATCTGTCTGTCTGTCCACAGCTTAGCTCAGAGAATATTAGTACTAGGAACAATGACTTATATATTACTGGCGTAAGGACCCGGCCAACGCGCGCGACTAATGTTTCCAGCGAATTGGTGCGAAAATCGAAAGTTTCGCATACTCGCGACTCAGACGACTGCGTGAAATTGTACAGTGCGGTAGAAAGATATTCCATATAAAAATGCCTTATTGTGTTGTTAGAGACTATAAAAACCATGAAAGAAAGGCTAGAAAGAAACATGGGATGTCGTATCATCGTTAAGTAACCTTACATTGTATTTTTTCTTGTAAACAAATTAAATAAACGAATTTTTAAAGCAACAATTCTACCAAGGTTCTTTTAGCGCGGCACTGACGTCAACTCTAGCCCACGCTAGTTCGTACGAGTTATGTCAGATGGCGCTACTTTTAGCTTGTATGAAGAAAATCTGACTAAAATATGGAGACGGGCGGATCCTTCTGTCCAAATCTGTGACTAGGAAGCTGTTATTTGGTATGGGTTTACATATTAATCACGCCGACAAAGTGGTTAAATGAAATCTTGAAAAAAAAATTGTTTTAGGGCACTTCCCTACTTGCAAAGAGGGGGTGATTTTTTTTTGTTGACTTGCCCTATCATTTAAGGTATCATTGAATAGGTCTTTCCGTTTTTCGATTCAAGGATCGGTGCGAAAAATTTTAGCCTTAAATTGCTATTTTTTGTTGCTTTAGATGGCTATTTCAGGACATCAGAAAAAGAGTTAAAAAATAGGATATACAATCGATTTAAAAGGAAAACTATCTTAATTAAGTAGGCTCTCTTAGTTAAGGAGTAATACTCGACCAACTTAAGGTGTGCAGTAGGATTTGCAAAAAGTTCATAGATTTTCCATACAAAATGTTCTTCTACCAACTGCAAATATAATTTTGTTTTTTCAAATATACATTTATTTTTTGAAAAGACTACGCAATCCTGCTTTGCGCGAGTCCGACTCGCACTTGGCCTGTTTTCTTTATTGTAATTAGAGATATTAAAAAAAAAACGTAATTCGGTGTGAGCAAATGCAAATATGTATGTATAAATATAGAGTGAATATCCTGTAACAAAATTGGTGTAGGAGCCGTTATCTAGGGTTTCTACACATCATCTGAACAACTTTTATCAAAAACCTATGGTCTACTAGCTGTTTCCCGCGGCTCCACCCGCGTGGACATCGTTTCTTTGACTTTTCGAGGGTGCGCAGTGCACTACTTTCTTTTATATATATAAGGTCTTACAAAATTAGCTGAAACTATTTTAACTGGTGCTTCGAGTTGGCTGATCAGCTGATCGAGTTAGTATGGGAAAGCCATTTTTTTTTTGCGATTTTACTATGGATTTCATGGGGAAAGTTGTTCAGTTTCATGGATAGAAGCACTAGTTAAAATAGTTTCAGCTAATTTTGATACACCTTATATATACAGGGTGTAACAAAATTGGTGTTGGTCCCGTTAACTGGGGCTTCTACTCATCATACTGAACAACTTTGTCGAAAATGTAAAAAAAATTTTTACTCTTCATACAAATCGATCAGCTGATTGACCGATTTTGTGCATTTTAGTATGGAGGGTCTAATTTTTTTTTTGAGAATTGACTATGGGTTCCATGGAGAAAGTTGTTCAGTATGACGAGTAGAACCCCCAGTTAACGGGACCTACACCAATTTTGTTACACCCTGTATATAGAAGATTTTATATTACAAGTCCATCTAGATAGATATAATTCTTGTGAAAATCCTTTTTCACACAAGTTTTTTTAATTAATATGCCTAGGAGACTCCGAGCAACGCTCGATTGCTCAGGTTCTCTTGTTAAGGCAAACGCAATACCCAACCTCTAACCTACCTATGTCTCCTTGTCGACTGTCCGTTCGTGATTTGTGTCTTGCCTAATGACTTCGCCACTGTGCACAGCGATACGAGCAGCACATCCACATACCGTGATATATGGTTCGACCATGTACAAATCTATTAATGATGTACGACTCTCAGTATACAGGTTGTAGCAAAATTGGTGTCGGGTCTCCTAACTCATCATACTGATCATACTGAACAGAATGGAACAGCTTTCAGCTCGAGTTGAATAATCGCTTTAAATGCCTAGGATATTGCGATATTGTGGCGATTGTAATGATAGCTTTTCAATAAAAAATTACTTGTCGTAAAAATAAATCAACTGATTTTGTGAATCTCTGTGTGTAGATTTCGTAATGTTTTTTTTTTCGGAATTGGCTATGGTTTCCTTGGGACATTAAAGTTGTTCAGTTTATGTGTAGAAACCTCCCTTAGAAGCTCCTAAAGTAATTTTATATAACCTGTATATAATATTAATATGTTGTATGAATAATAAAATATTTTATATGCTATAATAATAATAATAAAAATAATAAAAGCAGTCCTCCTCGATAACGCCCGGATAGTCCGACGCTTTCTCTCCCCGTCGCACTGAACTCCAGCTGACTGTGCTTCCGCTGGAGGTGCTCCTGCCACTTTGCCTCGTGCCAAGTGAGGAGAGCAGCTCAAGTTTATACATTGAAATAATAATAATAAAATTTATTTATCGACCAACAAAGGATCATAGATATATTGAACCTACTTATACATACTTAGGTCAAAAAAGAATAATATGCCAGTGCACGGATCTTTATTTTTAGGGTTCTTTACCTATAGGGTAAAAACAGGACCCTATTACTAGGACTTCGCTTTCCGTCCGTCTGTCACCAGGCTTGTATTTCATGAACCGTGATAGCTATAGACTGTTGAAATTTTTAAGGATCATGTTTTTCTGTTGCCGCTATAACAACAAATACTAAAAATTAGAAAAATTGATAAAAATAGGGGGGGTTCTCCATACAAAAAACATGTTTTTTTTGAAATATGAAGAAACTAGTGCCATCTAGTATAAAAATAGGCTAATTTTTATCCCGTGCAAATAGTATAGCCTAATGCAGTTCCTGAGGGAACTGAAAATATACTCTTTTTTGGTTAATTTCTTTAACATCGCAACGGAACAATGGATTGTTGTGATTTTTTACACAGAGATTGTTTGGGGGATGGGAAATGACATCATTTACTATTAAGCATATCCTGACATAGTTCCCAAGGGATCTGGAGGAAAGACATGTCCACGCTCGCGAGCCTCTTGCGGCTCGCGCACCGCGAACTCTTTAAAACAGTCATAAAAACGATATCCACGCGAGCGAAGCCGCGGGCAAAAGCTGGTTTTTTAATAAAAAATAAAACGTGGGCTGTGACGCTTAATAGGCGTAGCCACGACAAAAATTTCGTCTCTTCGTCTATAACTTTATTAGTTGTCGTTACAAGTACGGTTCTCTTCAATGGGTTTCTTTGTGCCCTTAAAGTCCTTAGGCCACTCGTTTTCAGGCAACCGAAGGAACGTGGGACACTGAAATCACAAGCTGTACCACTCAAGAGGAGGATTGCAACTTATGTGGATATATCGGCTACGTTTAATTTAGATGGAACGTAGTGCCACTCCGATGTGGCCGTAAGTTCATTGATTTCACCTAATCGATGAGCAACGTATGGTTTGCAAGATCTAGGGCCACTACGGATCTACTGAAGGAGCGTAAGCTATTAAAGAAAACAAAAAAAAACCGGCCAGGCAGAACCGCACATATAGGGTGCCGTACCATCATACTGTGACACAGGCTACCTGCATGCCAAATTTAATTAAGATTGGTCAAGGCTTTGAAGTGTGAAAAGGTAACAAACAAACACATTTTCACATTTATAATATTAGTAAGTACGAGTATGACAACGCAAACCAGTACAATTTGAGCTGTTCGATTTAAAAAAAGAAGCTAAAGACATTGTCATAGAAAAATGTCAGCAAGACTCTGTCGCTGCTAAGATCGCTTGTCTGAAAGAAGCTAAAGATATTGTCATAGAAAAATGTCAGCAAGACTCTGTCGCTGCTAAGATCGCTTGTCTGAAAGAAGCTAAAGATATTGTCATAGAAAAATGTCAGCAAGACTCTGTCGCTGCTAAGATCGCTTGTCTGAAAGAAGCTAAAGATATTGTCATAGAAAAATGTCAGCAAGACTCTGTCGCTGCTAAGTTCGCTTGTCTGAAAGAAGCTAAAGATATTGTCATAGAAAAATGTCAGCAAGACTCTGTCGCTGCTAAGTTCGCTTGTCTGAAAGAAGCTAAAGATATTGTCATAGAAAAATGTCAGCAAGACTCTGTCGCTGCTAAGTTCGCTTGTCTGAAAGAAGCTAAAGATATTGTCATAGAAAAATGTCAGCAAGACTCTGTCGCTGCTAAGTTCGCTTGTCTGAAAGAAGCTAAAGATATTGTCATAGAAAAATGTCAGCAAGACTCTGTCGCTGCTAAGTTCGCTTGTCTGAAAGAAGCTAAAGATATTGTCATAGAAAAATGTCAGCAAGACTCTGTCGCTGCTAAGTTCGCTTGTCTGAAAGAAGCTAAAGATATTGTCATAGAAAAATGTCAGCAAGACTCTGTCGCTGCTAAGTTCGCTTGTCTGAAAGAAGCTAAAGATATTGTCATAGAAAAATGTCAGCAAGACTCTGTCGCTGCTAAGTTCGCTTGTCTGAAAGAAGCTAAAGATATTGTCATAGAAAAATGTCAGCAAGACTCTGTCGCTGCTAAGTTCGCTTGTCTGAAAGAAGCTAAAGATATTGTCATAGAAAAATGTCAGCAAGACTCTGTCGCTGCTAAGTTCGCTTGTCTGAAAGAAGCTAAAGATATTGTCATAGAAAAATGTCAGCAAGACTCTGTCGCTGCTAAGTTCGCTTGTCTGAAAGAAGCTAAAGATATTGTCATAGAAAAATGTCAGCAAGACTCTGTCGCTGCTAAGTTCGCTTGTCTGAAAGAAGCTAAAGATATTGTCATAGAAAAATGTCAGCAAGACTCTGTCGCTGCTAAGTTCGCTTGTCTGAAAGAAGCTAAAGATATTGTCATAGAAAAATGTCAGCAAGACTCTGTCGCTGCTAAGTTCGCTTGTCTGAAAGAAGCTAAAGATATTGTCATAGAAAAATGTCAGCAAGACTCAGTCTGAAAGAAGTTAAAGACATTGTCATAGAAAAATGTCAGCAAGACTCAGTATGAAAGAAGCTAAAGACATTGTCATAGAAAAATTTCAGCAAGACTCAGTCGCTGCTAACATCGCTTGTCTAAAGGAAAACAAGCCTTTAATATCAAGTAGTCGTCTGCTGAGACAGACACCGTATTTCGATAAAAAATAAGTTGTTACTCTTAGGACGACGATAAAGTAGCTGGTATTGACCAGGAACCAACATGAACTGTTGTCCTGGTCTCCTCGTGCATAACTTCCACTGTACGGCGCTAATGATAGTCAATTAGATACGTCAACGGTACTGGATGGCGAAGCTGCGGCCGACTGTACGTGGAGTAGCTTCACGCAGTCTTTACTGTCGCTACCGCCGCCGCCGCGTTTAACCGCAGCCCAAGTGCATGGCTGGCTTACCAGATGCTTGCTTGTTTTCTTTCTCAGTAGCTGACTTTTTGTTTTTGAAACTTGATAGGTCAAGATCACAGTGGGCCGTCATCATCATCATCATATCAGCCGATGGACGGGTTCCCGCAACCTTCATCAAGTCATCGGTCCACCGAGTGGGAGGCTTTCCTACGCGACGTTTTCCAGTCGCCACTCTTGAACTTTATTTCCGCAACGGCCATCTGTTCTACGATATATGTGCCTTGCCCACTGTCACTTAAGTTTAGAAATTCTGAAAACTAAGTTGGTTACTTTGGTTCTCCTATGGATCTCCTCGTTTCTGATTCGATCACGCAGTGAAACTTCGAGCATAGCACACCGCAAAGATCTTTGGGTAATCTTGAGCCTTCTTATGAGGCCCATAGTAAGTCACCATTTCTCAGTTCCATATGTCACCACTGTCAACACACACTGGTCGAAGACCTTGGTCTTAAGACACTGCGGTATTTGGGATGTAATGATATTGCGAAGCTTCCTGAACGCTGCCCAGCCGAGTTGGATTCGACGATTGATCTCTTTCTCGAAGTTGGACCCATCTAACTGGACCGTTTGTTCCAAGTACACATTCATCAACAACTTCGAGTGTATAGCCTTCAAACCTTCAGAGGAGTAGGTGCGACACGGACGTTTGACATTATTTTCGTTGACCAACTTGTTGAGAGGTTCTACTAAGGCCATCGAGCATTGTGCCTAAGTTGTCCATAGTCTCAACCATGACCACAATATCGTTAGCGAATCGAAGGTGGGTGATACATTCACCGTTGATATTAATGCCGAGTCCACCTCAGTCCAAATGCTTAAAAACATCTTCCAGCGGCGGTGAACAGTTTCGGATATATGACTTTACATAGAGCTATACATAATAGCTCCCAGAACCATTACACCGTTGTTATGGGGGACTTTAACGCGAAACTGGGTAAAAGAAGTGATGGTGAGCTGATAGTAGGACAATTTGGATACAGAGAGAAGAATGCGCGTGGCCAGCTACTGACCCACTTTATGGAGAAGAAGAGCCTCTCTATGATTGACTCCTTCTTTAGAAAGTCTAAATAGCGGAAGTGGACATGGTTTCCTCCCAATGGCGTAGCGAAGAATGAGACTGACTTCATACTGTCGACGAGAAAGCGAATATTCAATGATGTCTCTATGATAAATTCAGTCAAAACAGGAAGCAATCACCGGATGGTAAAGGGCACATTGAATCTAAAAACCAACCTAGAAAGATGTCGACTGATGAAGTCTACGCTCCGACCAGCTCCCATCCAGTTCCAAAACCCCGAGAGCTTTCAGCTCGAGTTGAATAGTCGCTTCAAATGCCTAGGATGTTGCGATAATGTGGACGATTGTAATGACAGGTTCGTGCAAATTGTCCAAACAGTCCGGTATAAGATTTTTGAAACTCGCCGTTCAAACAGAAGCAAAAAATCTCGTACTTCACTTGCAATCAATTCAAACCTACAAAAAATGCACAATGGCTGACGGAAATGTTCTGTTCTAGTTGGAAGAGGGAATATCTGCTGACTTTACTGCCCAAACAGAGGTGGGCCAACCAGGATCGATCGCTAAAGGTTGGTAATTATATTGTTCTTGTAGAGCCGAACTTAGATCGAGGCAGCTGGCGCCTTTGGTGAGTGCTTCACACACGGGGAATGATCAGCGCGTGTGGATTGTCGACGTGAGCCTACGTACCGGATTGCTGCGTCGACCGGTTACTCGCGTTACCTTACTTACACCAATTAATGATAGTGCTGATGTCAGTCAGCACTAAGTGGGTGGCGTTGTAGACGATATATCTACCTTAAACCTGTAAAGTAGAATTTAAAGCTAAACCATACCTAATTTCATCATCATCATATCAGCCGAAAGACGTCCACTGCTGGACAAAGGCCTCCCCCAAGGATTTCCGCAACGAAGACGGGCACTGGAAGAAGTAGCGTTGGCAGGCCTCCCACTCGGTGGACCGAGGGCCTGGTAAAAACCGCGGAAAACCGCTGGATACGGGCAGCGTAGGGCCGGTCGTTGTGTAAATCCTGCCTAATTTAAATGAATTAAAATAAATAATTTAAAGTTCAACTTACCTTTGAGACTAATAAACTTATCGCTATATATACCTAGGGGTGCACCTATCTATGTACTTATATCTATATGTACGAGTATATTGCTGCTCTTACCTTTTAAAGCAATCGTAGTACAATCGTAGTACAACTAGCCAGTCAGTAGCCATCGCACCGAGGTCATACAGGCTTACCCCTACGTACCTAATCCTTATTTTCATATAGCGTCGGTGACGCAACGGTTAGGGTCGCTACCTCCTATCCGAGAGGTCAGGGTTCGAATCCTGTTACGTACCAATTGTTTTTGAATTTAGATTTCATATGTATATCCGACGCTCTTACGGTGAAGGAAAACATTATATTAAAACTATTATATTATATTAAAACATTATATTAAAAAATATTATCATGCGAACGGCCAAGGAGTGGAATTCCCTTCCGGCGTCTGTATTCCCCGATTCGTACAATTTAGGAATCTTCAAGACGAGAGTGAATAGGCACTATTTGAGTTTGCGTGTCACATCCTCGGCTGCATCGGCACTTACCATCAGGTGAGGTGCAGCCAAACGTACTCAAATTCTTAATAAAAAAAAATAATAAAAAAAAAACATTGTGAGGAAACCTGCACACACTTGCGAAGAAACTCGAAGATTGTGTGTGAAGTCTAACAAGCCTCACTGAGCCCGGATGGTCGAATAAGCCCCGATAGCCTAATTTAGAGTAGGCTAGAGCCCCTCGGTGGGGACGTATATGATGATTGTCATTTTCCCTTCAAATCTCGTAGACCCATCACGATTTAAATCTTGCCTTGATCTTCAAACTGGTACATTGTATCCTATTGCATGTACTTTGTCCGTATGGGATAACAGGCTTATTATTATGTACCTATCAGTAACATTATGCGTATGCATATGTATATGCACAGGAAGCAACACTCGGAATGCGGTGTCCTAAACACAGCATAATGTCTTAGAGATATTTATTACTGAGCTATTAATGGTAAACTAATGACAAACTAATCGAACTAACTAGTTATTACTGTAATTACTTATTGATTTATAAGTAGCAAGAACATCGAGATTTCTTTACTAGTTTCATCATCATCATATCAGCCGAAAAACGTCCACTGCTGGACAAAGGCCTCCCCTAAGGATTTCCACGACGACCGGTCCTGCGCCGCCCGCATGCATCGGCTTCCCACGATCTCCATCAGGTCGTCGGTCCACAGCAGCGTTGGAGGCCTGCCTACACTAAGTTTTCTGTTGTGCGGTCGCCACTTAAGAACCTTACTGCCCCAACGGCCATCTGTTCAGCGAGCTATGTGCCCGTAAACTGCCACTTCAGTTTAGCGATTCTGTGAGCTATGGCGGTTACTTTGGTTCTTCTGCGGATCTCCTCATTTCTAATTCGATCACGCAGGAAAACTCCGAGCATAGCACGCCCCATTGCCCTTTGGGTGACCTTCTTATGAGGTCCATAGTAAGCGACCATGTCTCAGTTCCGTAAGTCATCACTGGCAACACACACTGGTCAAAGACCTTAGTCTTGAGACGCTGTGGTATTTCGGACGTGAAGATATTGCGAAGCTTCCCGAACGCTGCCCAGAAGAGTTGGATTCGTCGATTGATCTCTTTCTTGAAGTTGGAACTACCTAGCTGGACTGTTTGTCCCAGGTATACATATTCGTCAACAACTTCCAGTGGAGAGTATCCAACCTTTAGAAGGGTGGGTGCGACACGGAAATCCTTACTATATAATATTATAAATGTGAAAATGTGTTTGTTTGTTTGTTACCTTTTCACGCTTCAACGCATTGACCAATCTTTATAAAATTTGGCATGCAGGTAGCCTGTGTCACGGGGAAGGTTATAGGCTACTTTTTATCCCGGGAAAATAGCATAATCTGATGCAGTTCCTGAGGGAACTAAAAAAATACTCGATTGATTTTTTGCACAGAGATGGTTGAGTAGGTGGGAAACGACATAATTTACTAATCACCCTTAAAGACAGTCATACAAACGATGTCTACGCGGGCGGAGCCGCGGGAAAAAGCTAGTATAACATAACTTTCGTCTTGTCCATTTTATTAGCTTCACCTGAATGTTTGTATGTAACCGACTCCTTTGGACTCGATTTTGACCCACTTTAAAAGGACAGATTTAATTCAAACTTTATAGACTTATCAAGAATCAGCGAAAATATAATAATTTCATAAGTTTGAACTAAAACATAAAAAATAAATAGAGTTTAAAAAAACTAAAAAACACGCTTTTAAAGTACATCAGACTAAATAGTAGAAAATAATAATTAACAAAAAATACTAGTATTATTGTGAAAAAGTGTGGGTTGCTCGATAGACGAAAAATATGGCACAAAACGCCCCACGCTTTTTCACAATAATACTAGTATTTTTTGTTAATTATTATTTTCTACTTTTTAGTCTGATGTACTTTAAAAGCGTGTTTTTTTATTTTTTTTAAACTCTATTTATTATAAGATCCGCTTGTTGAGAGACTTTATTGAGGCCATCGAGCATTGTGGTTAGGTCTTCTATAGTCTCAGCCATGACCACGATATCTTCAGCAAATCGGATTATTATAACTAGTTTGTAGTACATATACTCTGCTTATACAATTAAAAAGGCTAAACACCTTAAACAACCCACTTCCATCGTAACAACTTGGTAACATTTTATATTATATACTCGTGCTTGTATATATACTCAGTACTGAAGAACTGTTAATAGCGCGTTTTAGATGTCGTATTACTTTTGTCCTCTCGTCGCTTATATTAACGTTCAGTAGCGGGTTACTGCAGTTGCCGCCACATATTTTAAAATATATCTTCTTTTGATGGATTGCAGACCAACATTCTCCTGTATTATAATACTCCATGCAGATATTAACGAGATCCATCCCTCTGAGAGCAGTGGCTTAAAAGGGTTGACATTTTCCGGCATTTGGGTAAGCCCTTATCGCCACAACCTTCAGTTATTAGCGAAAAGTGCCCCCAGCTGTATTGAAATGACACTGTTTAATAGTGTGATAGGTACAAAACACACTTGTTTTAGTGAGAATTGAGAATGCTCTATCTGCGAAGTCGGATAATTAATCCCAGCGTTAAACCTACTAATTGTTGGAATCCGCAACTTTTTAATTGATTCCGTAAATTGCGAGTTCATAACCGCTAATTGGGTTTTTAATAAAGGAGAATCGTTATGGTATTTGTGGCCTCGTTAAAGACTAGGATGTGCTGATAATTAGCTTTTAGAAAAATCATTTGTTAAGTTAATTTACTACGACATAAAATCATATTTTCTTGACTTAATCATTTTTAAATTGGATTTGTTTTTAAAATTTTAAAATGCCGTTAATGTTATTAGCTTTTTAAACATCGTTAATCATTAGTTTAGTAAATTTATAAATTATTAATAACAATAGGAAATATGCATTTTCTGGGCTAAATTAATTAAAGAATGGACTATGAAAGTGCAATTAAGTTTGGAAAAGAAGAGCAAGAGAAACATGTACCGCCATGTAACCGCCTCCGTGGCGTAATGGTTAGTCCATTCGCTTCACACCAGGAGGTCATGGGTTCGATTCCAGGCGGAGTCAACTTTGTAAGACTCGGTTTGGTTGGTGGTAGGGCATTTTCATAGCCCGCCTGGCTAGCTACCACCATCTTATCTAAGTCCTGCCGCCAAACATCAGTGTCAACAGCATTGATGTATTCCGGCTTGAAGACAAGATAGCCAGATCCCCATTGCGTTGGGGAATCTTGGTAAGCCCGCTTCCAACTTCAGCATCATCGTCACTTACCATCAGGTGAGATGATGCCTAGGGCTTACCAATCATACATCATCATCATCATCTCACATCAATTTTGTTAACATAAGATGGTGGATTGGTGGTGGCTAGACAGGCGGGCTTAGGAAATGTCCTTCCATCAACCAAACCGAGTCAGAGTTAGACTACGCCGGGATTCGAACCCACTACCTCCGGATGTGAATCTAATGGCCTTAACTATTACACCACAAAGATACTTAAGTGATTTCAAGTTTCTAGTTTAGATACTTCAAGTGATTGGCGGTAGATAGTACACCTGATAAAAATATATTCTGTGAAAACTTAACCTTATTAGACCTTCTTATACAGGGTGTATAACATAAAGGTGCAGTGATACTTTAAGTTGGGCTTGTACTCATCAAACTAAACAACTTTTGTTATACAACTTTGCTGAAATAGCAATTTTTTTCTCTTTTTTTTTTCATGCAAATCGGTCAGCTGTTTTGAATGAAAAATAAAAAAAAACAATCGCGATTCCAACAAAGTTTTAGAACAATAAATGTTCAGTTTTATGAGTATTTATAGTAACACTACACTTAATGTTACATCCTGATGTAGATACACGAGGGGGTGCAGACGAAACAACAAAAAACCCCATTGTGTTTTGGAGGGAGGTAGGTACCCGTATTTTTGATGTGTAACATCTTTGCTCTCGCTTTCCTGCAATTTGTGGGAGTGATTTCGTGAAATGGGACGGAAATGTGTCCCATGGGACGGAAATGTGTCCCATTTTAACAGAAAGTCGCGTTTTTTCAGGCTTTAAAAGCGCGGAAAAGGCAAAGGTATCTATGACCATACAGCCTAGTCTGCCGTATCTTTGCCGTCCTTTTTCAGGCTTCAAAAGCGCGGAAAAGGCAAAGGTATCTATGACCATACAGCCTAGTCTGCCGTATCTTTGCCGTCCTTTTATAAAGTATTTTGTCACATGTTACACATCATATGCGAGTACTGTAGGTCTCGCTCGAATTTTTTTTTAATTTTATTCAAAACAGAGATCCAAGATATCTAAAATACTAGTATATTTGTGCTAGGGCTTCCAATCTCGGTATACCGAGATCCCGAAATACCGAGATCCCGCATGATTTTTCAGTCCCGCTAACTGCGGGATTGGAAGTGCGGGATCCGCGGGATTTTGCGGGATTGATAAGCAATACAGGGACGTCTTTTCGCGAGCGCTGTCGCTCGGGTCCTGACTGACCTACCTAACGGAGCGGTGCTGAGCGGGCGTTCTCTTCTGCCGGTTATCTTGCCAGTAAGATACGAAGTAGTTTGGCTGACGATACGTTGAGGATGTTGTGTTTCCTTCGAAAACACTTTCAAAATGAAAAGTGATTCTATATTTTTGTATTTCTTCTTTAATTCTGTTCCGAGTGTACTTATTAAATAAAACTATGATACCAGTCATGTTTCTCTTTGACTTATGTTTGAATAAATGCTATTATGCTATGTTATACTATACCTTTCTTGACCAATGATTCTTGAACGCTGAACGAATGCGTCGCGCATGTTTACCTTCATACAAATTACACAAAAATCGAATTCTGCGCATGCATGGGTCGGCCGCTCTAGTTTCTTTGTCGACTTGTTATTTTTGACCACTCTTATCAAGAATGCGGGATCCCGTTATACCGGGATCCCGCACCTTTGAAAATTTTGGATCCCGCCGATACCGAGATCCCGCAATGCAATGCGGGATTGGAAGCCCTAATTTGTGCCAAACATGAGATTCAGTTTAAAAGAAATGAAACTTATGTCTGTCGAACGGACGTAACAAAGTTGTAAGGGTTTAAGTCACATTTTTAGGGTTCCGTACCCAAAGGGTAAAAACGGGACCCTATTACCTACTAAGACTTCGCTGTCCGTCTGTCTGTCCGTCTGTCACTCACTAGGCTGTATATTTCATGAACCGTGATAGCTAAACAGTTGAAATTTTCACAGAGATGTATTTCTGTTGCCGCTATAACAACAAATACAAAAAAACGTAAAAAAATAGAGGGGGTCTCCATACAAAAACTTTTTTTAACTTGAAGAAACTAGTGCCATCTAGTATTATGGTATGGAACCCTTGGTACTACCGCCATCTGACTCGCACATGGCCGTTTTTTTCAAAAAAACAATCAAGAGTAAAAAACCTTTTAATTTTTTTAATACTTATTACCATTACAGAAGGATCACTGTTGAGCAATCAGTGGCAAAAGGCTTTTGTATGCGGCTAATTCTGCCTAAGAACAATTCATCTTGGCGCCGCAGTTTCAAATGGATCCCTTTCAGGACTCATTTTTCAACCGTTTTGACGTAATCGCTTATGAAGTTTCAGCTTTTTATTTTATTTGAGAAGTGGAACAATTTCGTATTCAACGTAGACGTCTACCTCGAGACCTGCTCTTCCGAATGTTGTGTATAAAAAAGTTTGCATAATATGGTTCTCGTACATTGTGAATCTGTACCTAGACAAAGTATTTATATTAGTACTAACATACAGTATGTACCGCCGCCGCCGCTCTCTAGATTGCGACCTCCCCCCTTGTCACCCAGATTGATACAGATTGGTTACAGTTTGGTTGTCATACGTATAGGATTTCGCCGCCATTTTGATAGTTACGTCATTCGTTTTTTGAAATGTCATTTCTGGCTCTTTGTATGAAGTGTCCAGAGTGTGACTTAGGCCATGACTGGACTTTCATTGCCAAGTTATAGCCTACTAGACTGAATCTAACAACCCATAACATCCCCCGGCTGTGGCACGGATCTCTTCTCAAACTCGGGAAGATTGAGTCATAGGTACTCCCACAGATAAGAAAAAAAATTGCCGCTCCGTTAGATTGTTGAAGGAGCCGTAGCAGGTGCGTCGGCGTCTTGTACAACGAGACATGTTGCTGTTATTCGAAAGTGATTGTACTGCGAAGAAATTGCACAATTTCATGGCAGGCTGAGCACCGTGTGTTTTAGTGACGATGATGCCAAAGAGAGACGCGGGCTTGCCAAGATTCAATATACGATTTGAGCGAAAATCCGATCTACGATAAGTGTTATTAGAATTAAGTAGTTAATATGAATATTGTAGTATCTGTGTATTTCTGTTCTTATTTTTGTGTTCTGTACTATCGTCGGTATATAAATAGAGTATTTAGTACATAAACTCCCCTAAAATTAATATCAGGTATTTCCTAAAGCGTCGGTGGCTCAACCGGTAACGACTCGGTCCTCCTAATCAGAGGTGCCGGGTTCATATCCGGACGGCCGATGTACCAATGAGTTTTTCGAAACTTAAGTACATAATATACTCACAGAAAAAACATCGTGAGGAAACCTGCACACATCTGCGAAGAAACTCGAAATTTGTGTGTGAAGTCGACCAACCCGTACTGGGCCCGCGTGGTCGACTAAGGCCCGATCGCCCTAATTCAGGGTAGGCTCAAGCCCCTCGGTGGGGACGTATATGAGCTATGATGATGATTTACTAAGGACCCCATAATAGGTTCTTTGTTGCCTCCGTGGCGTAATGATTAGTACATTCGCTTCACACCAGGAGGTCGCGGGTTCGATTCCCGGTAGGGTTAACTTGTAAGACTCGGTTTGGTTGGTGGTGGGGCATTTTCTAAGCCCGCCTGGCAAGCTACCACCATCTTATCTAAGTCTTGCTGCCAAAACATTAGCGTTAACAACATTGATGTGTTCCGGCTTGAAAATAAGATAGCCAGTCCTCCATTGCGTTGAAGAATCTTGGTAAGCCCGCTTCGATCTTTGGTATCATCGTCACTTACTATCAGGTGAGATGATGCCAAGGACTTACCAATTGTGAATTAAAAAAAACCTACGTGCCCCCGCCCCCCTCCCCAAAACTTAAGGTAAGTGATTCTGTGAGCTATGTCGATTACCTTGGTTCTCCTGCGGATCTCCTCATTTACATACGTAAATTTTCCAAGCTTCTACTCAATATTAGAAACTCGATGCACCTAAATTTACCAATTATGAATAAAAAAAAAGTAGAAAGTTGTTACGAAGCTTAAAATTTTGCTGACGAATTCAACTCGACGCTGTATAAGTCTTTGGTATCAACGTTTTATGAGGTTCCGCGGGTTTCAGCGAGTCGGGAGGCGCGGTCTGTGGTCTCGCCACCTACGAAATGAATTTTTCATCAGACACACGCCCGGGGCCTGGGAATGGGAAATAATGCACGCTGGTTAGCGGTTAGGTTTTCGCTGTGCTTGCTTAGCTCAAAGCTTTGCTGCTTGTTTGGTGCCATCATCATCATCATATCAGCCGAAGGAAGTCCACTGCTGGACATAGGCCTCCCCCAAGGATCTCAAGGTTTTGTTTCAGTTTGGTGCCATGCATCTAGCAATTTGTGACTTGAGCGACGGCTACAAATAGTTACTATACAGGTTGTAAGGTAAATCACATTTGTTTCAGGGGGGCTTCCACTTATAAAACTGAACAATGCTGAAATCTCAAGAAAAAAAAACGAGACCTACAGTACTCGCATATGATGTGTAACATGTGACAAAATACTTAGGAAATTAATTAATTATCGGGCGTACATTCACGGGCCGACCCTTCGAATAGTAGTATGTCATCTTTGCCTTTGCCATCACACTAGGCGGCATGGCTATGACAATCTTAGGTTTCGAGAATTAAAAAAAGGTTCGCATTTCCTGTTACACATTTCCGTCCCATTTCACGAAATCACTCCCACAAATGGCAGGAAAGCGAGAGCAAAGATGTTACACATCAAAAATGACCTTATACAAATCGATCAGCTGATTCGCCAATTTTTTTCGCGATTTCAGCAAAGTTGTTCAGTTTTAAGAGTATTCAGGGTAGGCTCGAGCCCCTCGGTGGGGACGCATATAAGCTGATATGATGATGAGTTGAACCCCGTCCTTGAAAATTGTATTTTATCAAAATCAACGTTATCTGTGGGAACTAAGTAAAAACTCAACAAAACTGGTATTAACTTTATTTATGAGACCCAAAGCGCAGTATAATAACGAGTACTCCCAAAGTCAATTCGAAAAGAAGTTTTTTTACTAATTTTTGATGTCACAACTTCGTAAGGTGCGTTGGACATTTTTTGAGATGAGAAAAACCATTGAACTCGTAACCTTTACCGTAACCGACACCTCTGTAATTGTTAAAGTTTTCACTTCTGTCGGCACTCCTGGAGTGGTAAGGTTTTTTTTTTTAATTCACAATTGGAACTGGCTATCTTACCTTCAAGCCGGAACACATCAATGCTGATGCTTGACGGCAAGACTTAGATAACATGGTGGTACATAGCTAGGTGGGCTTATAAAATGTCCTTGCACCAACCAAACCGAGTCATACAAAGTCATAATATGAATTGTACAAATCCATCAGCTGATTGAACTATTTTGTATGGATTGTCCTTCTTTTTTTTTTAATTGATCATGGGCTCAGTAGACTTCGTTTCATATGATTTCGTAGGAAGTAAGGATAGTAGACCCCGTTTCATCTAAATATATAAAAATCATTGCCACGTTGTAATTTTATGACTCAAGAACTGCTGGACCGATTTCGGTGATTCTATTTTGTCGAGTTCGTTATTCTCAGGAGAAGGTTCTTATGTAGGGTAGGGAAGGGTATGGTAGGGTAGGGTAGTTTAGTGTAGTGTAGTGTAGGGTAGGGAAGGGTAGTGTAGTGTAGGGTAGGGTAGGGTAGTGTAGTGTAGGGGTAGGGTAGTGTAGTGTAGTGTAGTGTAGGGTAGTACGGGATAGGGTAGGGCAGTGTAGTGTAAGGCGGAACGTAGTTCGCCGGGACAGCTAGTCAAATATAGTTCATATAACGTTATGTTGGCTAACCTCTCGTACATAGAAAATATATACAAAATAGACATGTTAGCCAACATGACGTCATATGAACTATTAGCATATTTCGATGCAGTTCCTGAGGGAACTGAAGAAATAATCTTATTTTGGTTAAAAAAAATTAACACCGCAACGGAACATGCCACACATCTACCAGATACGCTAAACTACCAGGTTTATGATATAGCGTCCACACACACCGACAGCTAGGTCATACAGTGAGGGCCGCTATATCTGCCAATGGCAACGCCGTGAGGCGAGGGCAAGGACCAACTGCGGTAGGTCTTGCCGCCAAGACGCTTATCCTGGTACTCTGCAAGGCGAGTGCCTCGTGGAAAAGACCACTACCTATTCTCCAGGTAGGTACCGGACCTGTAGGTACGCTCTCCTCCCGCGGCTTTTGGAGGTAAAAATGGAACAATGGATCGTTGTGATTTAACAGAGACGGTTGGAGGGATAGGAAATGATATAGTTTACTAATTAACATATCCTGACATGGTTCCCGAGGGATCTGGGGAAAACTCATTCCCACGCTCGCGCATTTCGGCGTCTTAACGGAGCTATGGATTGAAGTGATTTTTTGCATAGAATTAGTTGAGGGGGTGGAAAGTGACATTGACTGATAATCAGAATATCCTGATTTGTGATAGGGATCTGGAGAAAACTTTTATCCTCAAAGACAGTCATAAAAACTATGTCTACTCGGGCGAAGCCGCGGGCGAAAGCTTTTTTTCTTTACGATTTGTAAGCCCTTCGCATCATCTCACCTGATGGTAAGTGACGATAATGCCGAAGACGGAAGCGGGCTTACCAAGATTCCCCAACGCTATGAGGATCTGGCAATCTTATCTTCAAGCCGGAACACTTAATATTGTTAACACAGATGTGTGACGACAAGACTTAGAAAAGATGGTGGTAGCTAGTCAGGCGGGCTATGAAAATGTCCTACCACCACCAAGCTATAGTATTTTATAAATCTGTGATGGGTTCATTGATTGAAAATTGTGAGATGTGAAGAGTAGAAGCCCCAGTTAACGGCTCCTGCATCAATTTTGTTGCAGTCTGAACGGTGGAGATACTTTAAAAAATGCAGAGATCTTTTTTATTTACAGTTGGTTAGCCCTTGGCATCATCTCACCTGATGGCAAGTAACGACGATGCCGGAAATGGAATTACCAAGATTCCCCAGCGCAGTGGAGAACTGACTAGGTATTTTACTCTCAATCCGTAACACTTCTATAATGTTAACATTGATGTTTGGCTGCGAGAATTTGATAAGATTTTTTTTTTTTTTTATTCACAATTGGTAAGCCCTTGACAACATCTCACCTGGTGGTAAGTGACGATGTTGCCGAAGATGGAAGCGGGCTTACCAAGATTGCCCAACGCAATGGGGAAACTGGCTATCTTATCTTCATGCCGGAACACACCAATGATATCAACATTGATATTTGGCGGCAAGACTTAAATAAGATGGTGGTAGCTAGCCAGGCGGGCTTAGAAAATGCCCTACCACCAACCAAACCGAGTCTTACAAATGACCCCGCCGGGAATCGAACCCACGACCTCCTGTGTAAAGCCAGTGAACTTTGCCTCTGAGCTACGGAGGCGGTTAAAGATGATGGTAGCTAGCTACGCCGGCTTAGAAATTGCCCTTCCAATAACCAAACCGAGTCTTAAAAAGTTAGACTCCGCCGGGAATTGAACCCGCGACCTCCTGATGTGAAGCTAATGGACTGAACCACTACGCCACGAAGGTGGTCTTCAACCAATTTGGGGAATACTGATCGACTGAGACGAAATGAGCGAATTTGCTTGTTCTGTAGGCATCAAAACTGCTGTACGCGTAGGCCGGTCCATTGCTGTTATATTGGTCGAAGATCCTAAGGCACCCGATGACAAAGACGTCAACGAAAGACGCGAGCGTTCCCTAATCAGGGATGAGCTTTACGCTCTACATGGTGAGCTTTTAATGGTGGATAAGAAGGCGGAGGCGGAGGAGATCGTAGAATGTTTACTATTAATGAGTGCGATCACGTCTAAACCCAGCATGTCGCAGCGGCGTAGTCCGTCATATCAAATGTGGCGTCCAGTTCAAGTCAGTTACGAGTATTTCAATCATAGAATAAAATTAAATAGACTGTGCAGAAGTGTGATTGCAATTACTTCTTTACGTACAAAACTTGAACAATACATCAGAACGTTTTATTGAAGTGAAACTTCTATATAGACGGGGGGTATTAGGATTTTTCTGTCACGAAAAAGCGTTACGGTCACGAGAAAGCGTTACGTGTCACGAGAAAGCGTTACGGCGCGTAGACGATATATCGCGTTGTAAGCGGCGGCAGTGGTGGATGTTTTTTAAATATATATTTTTTTAATATATTTTAGATTTTTTTTATTATTATTATATTTTTGATTTTTTTTAATTGTTTTTATAAATATTTTTTTGGATTTCTTGGAAATATATTTTGATTTTTTTAAATCATCTTTAAATATTTTCATAATATTTAAAACATTTTTTTTTTAATTTTTATTTTTTTATATTTTTTTTAATATTATTTATTATATTTTTTCATTTTTCCACTTGTCTGTTGCGATTCGTTTTTCCGCTTGTCCGTTGAAGTTTCAGTTCTACTATGTGTTCCAGTACACATTTTTATTTAATTCTGATTTCCATTTAACTGTTTTCGAGTTCTCTACTCAACATTTACATTTAACAAACGGTATGTCTCGCCGCGATATCTGCCTAAATGGAACAATATTTATTTGTTGGAGGCAGCAGAAGCTTTAAGGTAATGACGTGTGGTGCACTTTTTTATTTAATTGTCCAACCCAGGGGTCCCAAAACTTTTGAATTAACGGAACACTTACCAAACACCTTTCATTTTATGAAACCCCATATCAAATGATTACAAATCAAAGACACCATAATTTAAATAAAAACTAAATCTTTTATTAGAAATATTTTAAAAGTGAAACCTTTATTTTTTAATTTAATTTTCAGTGTGTAGATTGACTTGTTTCACTGTTTTGTCAATAATTGCTTTATAGTTTACTATTACGCGGAACCCTGGTGACTACTCTTAGGCACTCCTAGGTTCCGCGGAACCCACTTTGGGAATTGCTGGTCTAACCCGATGGCCAAATGGTCAGCGCTCCTGCCTACTGGGTAGAGGTTCGTAGGTTCGATTTCATTTCCATTAAAGGCAAAAAATCTCATGATGAACAGGTTTGTTCGTTAACCCTATGAGTAGTCGCGCCCTTCCTTGAAACGTTAGAGATCGCGTGGGGAGCGTTTTAAAAGGACAAAAGTTTGTCATACACTAGACAAAACAGTAATATTAATTATTCTAGAAATTTTATGTTATAGAAAAAAAAACACTTCTTTATTTACCTACGAGAACATTTAATTTTATAAATATACATCTAGATCACATCATTACAGCTCATGTACGTCCCCACCGAGGGGCTCGAGCCTACCCTGAATCAGGGCGATTAGGCCTTAGTCGACCACGCGGGCCCAGTGCGGGTTGGTCGACTTCACACACAACCTTCGA
Source organism: Coleophora flavipennella (assembly GCA_947284805.1). Classification (NCBI taxonomy): domain Eukaryota; kingdom Metazoa; phylum Arthropoda; class Insecta; order Lepidoptera; family Coleophoridae; genus Coleophora; species Coleophora flavipennella. The sequence continues at coordinate 10,372,887 of OX369281.1, read as the reverse complement.
GTTTCTTCGCAGGCGTGTGCAGGTTTCCTCACGATGTTTCATGATACATCTAGATATCTATTTTAAATTAGGGAGTCTGAAAAAAAAACCGCCAAGTGCGAGTCGGACTTGCGCACGAAGGGTTCCGTACCATTATCTGTTGTTCATCACTGCTAAAGACTGTAACTCAGAGTCAAACTACAATCTAATTGTTATTTGTTACTTTTATAGTACCCTCGCAGGTTGTGTGTGAAGTCTACCAACCCGCACTGGGCCCGCGTGGTCGACTAAGGTCCGATCGCCCTAATTCAGGGTAGGTTTGAGCCCCTTATTTGAGCTGATGTGATTACTTCAAATCTTACCTACATCAATGCCTAACTGTCTCTTCTACGGTTGTTACATACACATTTGTTAGATGGCCACATATGCAAGTGATTGCTGCGTTATTGCCCGGGTTTGCCCGAGGACCGGCTGTGTCCAATCCAGCTGTCGTTCATCACTGCTAAACACTGTAACTCAGAGTCAAACTACATTCTAATTGTTATTTGTTACTATTATATTACCCTATTCTTGTCACCCTACCCCATTTTTATGGCCTCTAAAACCCTAAATCATAAAGGTATTAAGCAACGACGAGACTGATAAACACTGTAACTCAGAGTCAATCTACATTCTAATTGTTATTTGTTACTATCATATTACTCTATTCTTGTCACCCTACCCCATTTTTATAACCTCTAAAACCCTAAATCATAAAGGTATTAAGCAACGACGAGACTGATAAACACTGTAACTCAGAATCAAACTACATTCTAATTGTTATTTGTTACTATCATAATACCCTATTCTTGTCACCCTACCCCATTTTTATGACTCTAAAACCCTAAATCATAAAGGTATTAAGCAACAACGAGACTGATAAACTCTGTAACTCAGAGTCAAACTACATTCTAATTGTTATTTTTTACTATCATATTACCCTATTCTTGTCACCCTCCCCCATTTGTATGGCCTCTAAAACCCTAAATCATATAGGTACTAAGCAAAACGAGACAAATTAAAATTTTTACATAATTTATGGTTTTAAAGTGATACAATAGGGGGAACGACCAGAACAGGGTAGCTTACCCTCATTTTACTTCGTTAGTCTTTAAGCCGTGTCAAAACTGTCAAATGCCTCAAATGCATGCCAAACATCAGTGTTAACCTTAGAGAATACAAGCTTATGTATACTCTAAGGTGTTAACAATATTGATGTGTTCCGGCTTGAAGATTAGATAGCCAGTTCTCCATTGCGTTGGGGAATCTTGGTAAGCTCGCTTCCATCTTCGGAATCATCATCACTTACCATTAGGTGAGATGATGTCAAGCGCTTATCAATTGTAAATAAAAAAATTAAAAAAAGTCTGCATGAAAAACCATTAAACCGCAGTTTGCCATACAACCTTCACCAGCCAAGTCGGCCCCCGTGTGTGGAGTATAGCCACCTTTATAAGTTTGGGAAGAGATCCGTGACCCCCACTGGTAATCCGATGTGCATGGTTTGTTAACTTCAACTCTCGTTATATCTCTCGCACGACAAGTGATAGAGAGAGAGAGTTGTATTATATTAGACCACTTAACCACCAGTGTGTGTTGCCAGTGATGACAGTCGGAACTGAGACATGGTTGCCTACTATGGGCCTCACAAGAAGGCTCAAGGTGCAATGGAGCATGTTATGCTCGGAGTTTCTCTGCCTGATCAAATCCTGAGAAAATCCGTAGGAGAATCAAAGTAACCGACATAGCTCTCAGAATTGCTAAACTTAAGTGATAGTGGGCGGGCACATAACTCTTAGAACAGATAGCCGTTGGGACAGTAAAGTTCTCGAGTGGCGACCGCGCACCGGAAAACGTAGCGTAGACAGGCTTCCCACACGGTAGACCGATGACCTGGTGAAGGTCGCGAGAAGTCGCTGGATGCAGGCAGCGCAGAACCAGTCGTCCATGTGGACGTCCTTCGGCTGATATGATGATGATGATAATGAGACCACTTAGTTTAACTGGGGGCTTATTTGCTACTAAACAAGATACTAAATAATAATAATATTAATACTCAAGGACTAATTACACACGGTTAGGGATCTCACGGGGTGTCTAGAGGTAGTGACTTTTCAGGTATTGTTAACCAACTCCTTTTATTATGTGTAACAGTCCTACTGTTCCACATAACAGACAATCAGTGGCTCCAAGTATTTGTAGAGCACACAGTGGCCATACCATAACTACATACATCGTAGATCGTGGGAAAAACCTGGTAAAAGGAGTCTGTACGTTTCGGCGTACCTACTGACTCGGCGCCGCTGAAGGCAAACCATAGACTCGACGAGTCAGCAAGGCATTGTTGAAGGCTTAGGGCGATAGCTTTAGGCTAGTAAAAGCATCAGCCAGCTGATACTGTATCTAAACCCACCTCCGGTCGTATCGGTTCTTCGTTCCACCGGATCCAGGAGAAGGATAACCGAGTGAGTGCCTGCGTCTGTGAACTCGCTTGTGCACTGAAATATATCCTGCGTATCTTGCTGCCTTAAATAAATTGCTTTCGAGAAATATTCCTGTGGAGATGGACTGAGGAAGAGAGGTCTGGCCGTTGCAAGCTGGATTTTGTCTGATGCCTCTCTTTTAATATGTTGAAAGTGGCTCGGATGGCTGTTGAAGCAGTAAAGTTTTCGAGTGGCGATCACGCAACGGAAGACGTACCATAAGGTAAGGTTATCTTCCTCCTGGATCCGGTGGAACGGAGAACCGACGACCTGGTGAAAGTCGCGGAAAGCCGCTGGATGCGGGCAGCGCAGGACCGGCCGTCGTGAAAATCTTGTGGGGAGGCCTTTGTCAGCAGTGGACGTCTTTCGGCTGATATGATGATCGACGAACTTTTACAGCTAAGACTGGCTATATTAGTCTATCATCTTCGAGCGCATGAAAGGGCAGACCAAGTGTAAGAGCTCTCTCTTATTATTATTTAATCATTGGCAGTCGCCGTCGCCGAAATCGGTTGATGACATGATTACACGCGGTAGAAACGATACTTAACGGTAGAAACGATACTTAACGGTAGAAACCGATACTTAACGGTATACATATAACAAATTACATAATTTTACTGTAAAAAACTATATTACGTCTTGCTCTTCTGTGTTTGTGATATTAATTCTGAAGAATATAATTAATTTAAAACATATCCCTCCTTCTGTCGCAATCGAGTAAAAATAGACCTCCTGTATATATTGTTTACTGTAGAGTTAAGTGGGTTCGTTTACTAATTCAAGTTTTAAACGTCAGTCCTCAAAATCAGAGGATTTTGTAAAAATCCTCTGTAGTAATGAGAAAATTGCAGTTGAAATTATTATTAACCCGTAAAAAAAATTAAAAATTCTGTATGATTGGTTTAATAATAAGCGTTCATTTGAATATTACATCGTACGATGCTTTTTCACAAGGAATTTTACAGTTTGGGGTATTTTATGGAAACAAATTTAAAAAGTGAGCAAACATGTGTTGCAAAGTAGGTTTCGTACTCTTTTCAATAAATAAATGTACTTTTATTTTAAAAACAAATTTATTTTTCAGTTGGTATAGAACATTTTGTATGGAAAATCTATGGACTTTTTACAAATCCAACTGCACTTAAAAACTGTTTTCCAATCTATAGAAAATTAATCCTTGGTGTTTAGATTAAGATTTTATGAGATTTTATGTTTGTTTCGATCCTTCGGAACATTCTTCGCGACTACCATAATACAGATTCAAAGATTCAAGATATTAATATTAAAATAGGTGCAAATTATACTCTTTCTGATAGTCATAAAATTGTGATTACATAATTTCATTTGTATAAGAAACAAAAAATAAATAATCGTTAGTTAATAACGTCAAAATCCAATCCTAGGTATAAAAAAACCATGCCATTACAACATGAAAACAATATGACACGAGAAGTTATACATTAAATCATTGAATGGCATGAAGGCCGTTAACAAGTGTAGGCCAGTTCCCACGGACAGCACCCGGTCACGAGTATAACGCGAGAGTCAGCCATCGCTCCTCTCAACCATATTAGATAAAAATATTAAATAAAAGAAGTACAATACTTGTCATGTCTATTGTAAGAGGATTTTCTTCCTTAAATTGAAGGGAGCGAAATCTTTTTTCAAACTCTGTGTAGAGATTGATCAAAATTGTGCGAAGGACGCTAGCGGCAGGTGCTTAGACAAAAAGGTTTCTCAATTTGATAGCAAATTATTCTATTTTCCTGTGCCCGCATAATCTGCAAAACAAAGTTTTTCCGTAATCTCTTAAGATCTTGGATAAGGCGAACCGAAATCTAACTCGGGTCACTTCGGGAACTTTATCGTAATGTCTTGTCTTATCTAATTTAGTAAGCACAAAAGGATTAATTAAATTCCACAACTTTGTTAATTAAAAGATAAAATTAGTTAATTGATCAGTTAAAACGCAAACTGAGCTAGGTAGAAGGCGACGTGATCAAAAATTTATAATCAATAAGCTGAAAATACTTTTAAGTGTTTTGTATTCAAAGAGATTCGTCAACGTATTTCATGAACCTTATTAGGTAGACAGTTGAAATTTTTACAGGGTGTGTATTTCGCTATAATAACAAATAATACAATAAGATTAAATTTTTTAAAAGTTTATTGCCTAAATATTACAATGGTAAGAATATACAATAGAAGTAATACTTATATGATACTAACTAAAAAAAAGGATAAACATAATCATTACAAAAAGGAAAAGAGCTCTAGAAAGGAGCTTTATTCAATATCCCCGTCCCTACGCATAAATTAATAATTTAAGGGGCTCCCATAGAAGAAACGTGATTGTTTCTTGCACAATAGTTTGGAAGCCTTCGTGTGCGAGTCCGACTCGCACTTGACCAGTTTTTTAGGTACCTACCCATAGAAACGGAAGCCCATTACCACAGTATTACGATATGGCTTACAGAGTAGCGCAACGCCTTTGATGTCGCACGATGCCGACGATAGGTACTAGCAGTACTAGCCTATAACCAGCCTGTCAAACTCGTGGAGTTTGCCAGGTTGTGCCCCGCCGCCCGCAGGTTCCGCAAGTACCCTTCCGATGCTCTGCGTAAGTACATTCGTTGCACTACTGTAAGCAGCTATTATAGTAATTCGCTAATACTAGTCTCTTCACTAGTTACAGTGATGAGACATACAAAAATACTAGAAAAACTCATTGGTACATTAAATAAGTTTCCTGATGTTTTCCTTCACCGTATCGATAACCTATACTTTCAACGTACTGTACTAAGCACTCCGACAAAACGTAAGCGCGTTGTAATGTACTACTAGCGACATCTAGGGGATTCGAAACTAACTACTTTCACGCGGTGACGCGGTGAACGCCATTTGATGACCGGCCCTCCCGGCCGGTTTCGTGTGGGTAACTTACATTTAAAATTTGCTCAATGATTCCCCTAATTCCCTATTATTTAACAGGATAAACATTATTATAAACTGAAACTCACAATAACGATGAGTGTTTGTCACGGCGAAACAAAAAGGGCGGTTATTATTTTGACCGATATGTTTAAGTATGTTTTTAAGTTTGTATGTTTGCATGTATGTATGTATGTGTGTGTGTATGTATGTATTTATATAGGGTGTAACAAGATTGGTGTAGGTCCCGTTAACTGGGGTTTCTACTTATCACATCTGGTTGCCATGAAAGTTTAAAAAATCCTAATAGACAACTGGTTTTGAAACACAGTTGCGATGGCGGCCGAAAGGTACTTACCATAGTGAACAACTTTTGTTCTACGACTTTACTGAAATCGCAAAAAAAAAATTTTTTCTTCCTACAAATCGATCAGCTGATCGACCAATTTTGTGCATTTTAGTATATGGAGGGTCCAATTTTTTTTTGAGAATTGACTATGGGTTTCTTGGGGAAAGTTGTTCAGTATGATGAGTAGAACCCCCAGTTAACGGGACCTACACCAATCTTGTTACACCCTGTATATCTATGTATGAACAGTGGTGGACATATAATTACAAACAATTCCAATGATGCTAATATTATATACGAAATACTCTGCCGTACAGAAAAATACAGTGAAAATTTATATAATTTATAGTAAAATGTAATCAGTATTATATTATTTGCGTGATCCTGTTTACGGGCTACTAAATTTAGTTTTAATTAATATTTAGTTGCGTAGCCTTTGTTGTCAATAACAGCTCTGCAACGGCGGCGTGGTAAGCAATAGCAGACACTTTTCGAATGGAATTGAGTTCCATTCGTTGACAAAAACTTTTTGATGTGTAACATCTTTGCTCTCGCTTTCCTGCAATTTGTGGGAGTGATTTCGTGAAATGGGACGGAAATGTGTCCCATGGGACGGAAATGTGTCCCATTGTAACAGGAAGTCGCGTTTTTTCAGGCTTTAAAAGCGCGGAAAAGGCAAAGGTATCTATGACCATACAGCCTAGTCTGCCGTATCTTTGCCGTCCTTTTTTCAGGCTTTAAAAGCGCGGAAAAGGCAAAGGTATCTATGACCATACAGCCTAGTCTGCCGTATCTTTGCCGTCCTTTTTTCAGGCTTTAAAAGCGCGGAAAAGGCAAAGGTATCTATGACCATACAGCCTAGTCTGCCGTATCTTTGCCGTCCTTTTATAAAGTATTTTGTCACATGTTACACATCATATGCGAGTACTGTAGGTCTCGCTCGAATTTTTTTTTTTTCGTAAAGTTCGTTTTGACTGGAGTTGACTTGAGACTTTCTTTTTGACGACATAACACAGCTTTTCTATACCTAGGGTTTAAATCCGGACTATTTGCAGGCCAGTCTGACTGAAATATGCTGTTCACTAAGATAACATTTGACACTGTTAGCCATGTGTTTAGGGTCAATGTCGTGCTAATAGATCCAGGTTAGAGGCAACCGCCTCCGTAGCTCAGAGGCAAAGTCACTGGCTTTACACAGGAGGTCGCGGGTTCGATTCCCGGCGGGGTCAATTGTAAGACTCGGTTTGGTTGGTGGTAGGGCATTTTCTAAGCCCGCCTGGCTAGCTACCGCCATCTTATCTAAGTCATGCCGCCAAATATCAATGTTGATATCATTGGTGTGTTCCGGCGTGAAGATAAGATAGCCAGTTCCCCATTGCGTTGGGGAATCTTGGTAAGCCCGCTTCCATCTTCGGCAACATCGTCACTTACCACCAGGTGAGATGTTGTCAAGGGTTTATCAATTTTAAATAAATAAATAAAAAAATAAAAAAATGGTCGTCAGAGTAGAGAATCATTATCTCCTCTAAGATGTTTTTATACTAATATACCTTCAAGGTCGAACTCCACATCCCCATACTTTAATATTTTCACCGCCGTGCTTAATAATGCTCCTTGTGTATTTTTAACCGACTTCAAAAAAAGGAGGTTTCTCAATTCGACCGTATATATTTTTTAATTGTGTTCTTTTATACTGTACTATTACTATGCCTACGCCATCTTTAAAGAGCTGCATTTTTTGACCAATAAATAGCCTATTTAAGTTTTTACAGAGTAAGTATAATTTATTACAGCAGATTTCTTAAAACCATAAAATAGTGAAAAAGTAATCCTCATAAAAATGAGTTTTTGTATATAATTTTGTTTTCAGCTTTCTTTATTTATTTATTTTTTATTTATTTTTTTTAAATTGATTTTTATTTCACTATAAATTTCTTCTAAACGCCTTAATGGATGTCAGAGTGCGAGGTATCGTTAGATTCGTCTTAACACATAATACGTTTTACCCGACTTCCAAAAAATAGGGGTAAAGAGTCGTGTTTTTTTTATTTAAAGTTATTCGTTCATGTTTTTAAGCTTCCATAACCAGAAGTTGTGTAATACGGAAGCCTCGTTGTGAGTTCGACTCGCACTTGGCCGTTTTTAGGATTAAAAAATCGTTAAAATAGAAACCCTTTTAGTTGCGCTATGTCCAACTGTTTGTCCGTCTGTCTGTCCATCGTTTTGTCACAGCCGTTTTACTCAAAGACTAACAGCTATTATACTAATCTATGAAGGCTTTACCTATGTATGGAATAAAATTGAAAAAAAAATGAGTGTGGCGGCAACTGCAGTAACCTGCCACCATAACACAAGCGATTAGAGGACAAAAGGAATACGACATCTAGAACGCGCTATTAACATTTCTTCAGCATCAGCACTGAGTATACAGGGTGTAAAAAGACGACTCCCAAAAACTAAAACTATGGTTTCTACTCATCATACTGAACAACTTTCTCCAAGGAACCCATACTGAAATCTCGAATAAATTTTTAGACTTCCCATACAAAATTGGCAGATTAGATGGCTGATTTGTATGAAATTGTAAGAAAAGTCGAAAAAATTTTTCGAGAATTCAGTATGGGGTCCTTGGAGAAAATTGTTTAGTATGATGAGTAGAAACCACAGTTTAAGTTTCCGGATGTGGTCTTTTTACACCCTGTATATACAAGTACCAATCATCAACGGTTAGTCTACGGCCGGACCTCAGGCATACCACCTGGCCTGGAGGAGATATCTCCCTTTGCTCTCGAAGAGTAGGAACATACCGTTCCTATAGTGGTGATACCGTTACTAAAGGTCTTTTAAAACTATTGAAGGTTTACGAAGAACACATTTTGAATAAATGATACGTTTACGAAATAATAAGTTTTTAATTAGATATTTTTGTAATACTACCTGCTAAACCGCCATTTAAGAAATTTTGAAAAGACGTAATAACATAGTAGGACATGTGATTATTTATTAAGTTAATTATTACAGCTAGGTACGCTTTTTAGTTTCGGAGTAAGGGTCGACCAACTTAAGATGTGCAGTTCATGAATTTTCCATACAAAATTTTTTATACCAACTGTAATAATAAATTGAAAAAAATTACTTTGAAGCGACGACGGACTGAATAAGGTATTATGGTGGCAAAAAAATCGAAGTTGAGAATTTGATAGGGATCGATTGTTTTACACTAATAGAGTCTGAAACATTAAAAACGTATGTGAGTGTGTGTGTGTGTGTGTGTGTGTGTGTGGTTGGGTGTGTGTGTGTGTGAATCGTCTGGTGCTCTAGTTCCCAAACTACTAGACGTATTGGGGTAGATCCAAATCATTATCTGCAACCGTTTCTCATTAAATTATTCCTATCTTGATTTTTTAACACTATTAATGGTTCTCTGTAAAATGCATGTAATGATTTAGATGAAACTCTGTACGTTACTACAAATTTATATAGCCTATTATACGCTGTAGTTCATTATTCCAAAAAAATCGAAATCACATACAAATAAAGGTTGTTTGTTATTTTTTCTCAAACATAGCGATAACGATTTTAATGAAACTTTGTTAATAACGAGGACTTATTAAGGCCTACTGCACTGGTTTATTCTTCTTCTTCTTCTTATCGTGTGGCACAATTAACCGTGCTATCTAAGGGTTAGACGATGGCGGTTGCCTGGTGTTGCACTTAGCATCACCCGCGGTCACATTTAGAGCATTTAGATTTACACCTACGGACGTGTGCAACGCCACCTTTATACACGTTATTGATGAGTAACATCTTTGCTCTCGCTTTCCTGCAATTTGTGGGAGTGATTTCGTGAAATGGGACGAAAATGTGTAACATGGGACGGAAATGTGTAACAGGAAATCGCGAAAGCGCGGAATTCTACTTTACGAGAGTCCGACTCGCACTTGGTCGGTTTTTTGTTACTGTCAGATCCGCCACCCAGGTACAATATCGTCATCAAATCTAACTAACCTAAAGTATTTTGTCACATGTTACACATCATATGCGAGTACTGTAGGTCTCGCTCCATTTTTTTTTATTATTATTTTATTTATTATTCGTGAATGAGGTACCTCCCATAAAAACCCAAATCATTTGTAACATTTTCATAAAATCCAATAACCTTACGGAACCCTACTTTGCACGTTGTCCGACAAACACTTGGCAAGTATAACAAAAGGCTTCGGTAAAACAAGTAAACCTTTTATTTAGCTCTGTAATCGGACTCACGAACAACATTTTTTGTTACGGTGAACATAAGACAAAGAAAAAAATAGTATACCTACTTAACCTGGCTGACTACAGAGTACAGACTCGCACTTGGCAGGTTTTGTAACCTAACGGGGGGGGGGGGGCGAAATAGGAAACTGCAACATAATATTAGATTTCCGAATTCAATAGGAAAATCTAAATTAATTAATTCAATCCCTCAAGAAATTGTAAGTTGAGACGGGGCTTCGCCTCGCCCGCGTAGTCGTCAGGCGTCAATCTTCGACGACTGTATTGTGTTATTGTTTTGGTTCCCTCCAGTAATTATCTACAATGTTTTATTACAATCAATACGAAGCTATTTTTATTTAATGTGATAAAACATTTATTTACATACACACTATGTACGAACAGTGTCAACTTTTAAGAAGTGACCAGGCAAATAACGGCGTCTGCCGCTATTTTGAACAGGCTTCAAACTTTGACCTCCGTAGCTGAGAGGCAAAGTTCACTGGCTTTACACAGGAGGTCGCGGGTTCGATTCCCGGCGGGGTCAATTGTAAGACTCGGTTTGGTTGGTGGTAGGGCATTTTCTAAGCCCGCCTGGATAGCTACCACCATCTTATCTAAGTCTTGCCGCCAAATATCAATGTTGATATCATTGGTGTGTTCCGGCATGAAGATAAGATAGCCAGTTCCCCATTGCGTTGGGGAATTTTGGTAAGCCCGCTTCCATCTTCGGCAACATCGTCACTTACCACCAGGTGAGATGTTGTCAAGGGTTTACCAATTGTGAATAAAAAATTTAAAAAAAAAACTGTCTTTTGTTTTTTGGTACTCGCCAATTGTAACCTACAATGTTTTATTACATAAAATAGACAAAATTACACGTTATAATTTGTCAGCGACCGGTTTCGAACACTATCTTCAGGCAGACTGTAAGACTGTAAGTCTGCCTGAAGATGGTGTTCGAAACCGGTCGCTGACAAATTATAACGTGTAGTTTTGTTCAATTTTTGTGATATTAGTGTAAACATATACCAAAATGAGTTATATAATGTTCCACCAAGAACCTACATAAAATGCAAAAAAAAAATTATTTAATGTAATAAAACATTTATTTACACACAAAAACTATCTATATACACAGCAAGTAGAAATAGTGTCAGCTTTAAAACAGCGTCCAAGCAAATAATGGCTCAGGTCGCTATTTTGGACAGGCGTCAATCTTCAACAATGAAATTGTCTGTTAATAATTGGTTTTGGTTCCTGCCAGTAATTACATAATAGTAGTTTATGAAACTGTTTCATAATAAGGGGTATTAAAACACGAGTATGAGTTTAAAAACCAAGCCTCGGCAAGGTTTTTTTATAGTATCATACAAGTACCAGCTAGTCATTAGCAGTTTCTACTACTTTATCTAATCTCATACATTAGGATTGAACCTACTAAATAAAAGTTCAAAGTAAGAATAGTAAGAAAAATATTTTTCCCACGAAATTCAGTACAACAAAACGTATGATAGCGCCAAAACCCAGGTCATTATCACGTATGTGCTAAAGCGGGCGCTGTCACATTCAGGTAAAAATAAAAGTTAAAAAAAAAAAAAAACCGATTTAAAAAAAAGTTCACTCAAAGTTATATTTTTAAATACAGTGTTTATTGGATAGGGTTAACGATATTATAATTTCTTGTAATACCACCACATTTCATCGACAAAAACGCATTAGGGGGTCGCATCCTTCTTCCCTTTAAATGGCAGCCATTTTAATTACTATTTTTTGTAGCCGTATATGAAAAATATGATTTCTCTTGAATTAACAGCAGTACAAACTTTAAAAAATGGTCTCACGTGAAAGGTAATTTAATTTCTCTGATGAAAACACAAAAAAGTTTAAAGAAAAAAATGCAAATAAATTACAATTTTCATTTTTCTTTGCTTGAACCTACTGCAAAAATGAGGTAATTAACGTCTTGTTTTTTCTTATTGTTTTTTTAATATTTTTTCTTGTTTTTATTTTGAGCTAAGCTATAAAAAGGCACCAAATAATGTACCATTAGATTCTTACTTCATCATCATCATATCAGCCGAAGAACGTTCACTGTTGGGCATAGGCCTCTCCCAAGGGTTTCCAAGGCATCCAGCGGCTTCCCGCAACCTTCACTAGGTCATCGGTCCACCGAGTGGGAGGCCTGCCTACGCTAAGTTTTCCGGTGTGCAGTCGCTACTCGAGAACTTTACTGTCCCAACCGCCATCTGTTCTACGAGTTCTCGTTCTACTATGTGACCCGCCCACTGCCACTTAAGTTTAGCAATTCTGAGAGCTATGTCGGTGACGTTGGTTCTTCTACGGACCTCCTCGTTTCTGATTCGATCACGCAGAGAAACTCCGAAACTCAGAAACAGATTCCTTAACCTCTCAAGCGGGTTGAATGCCACTAGGCATTCATTTTCGGCCAACGCTCAAGCGGAAAAATGCCTCAGAGGCATTTGATATTAGTTGGTTCATTGACATTTGAAAAAAGTGTACAAAAACTGTTCTGATCTCTGTTTAACTATACCATAATACTAAGACATCATTATGCATCTTTCATTTGGTTTTCACACACCCGCAATATTTTGAACGACCTATCCAAAGACACCCCTTACCATGAGATTAGATGACAAATTTTAAAAAAAAATCGAGATTTTATTTTACCACTTTGTCGGCATGATTAACGTATTATATCATCATATCAGCTGATATACGTCCCCACGGAGGGGCTCGAGTCTACCCTGAATTAGGAACCCATAACCAATAATTCGAGCGTCGGTGGCGTAGTGGCAAGTGCCGCTACCTCCTGTCCGGGAGGTCGTGGTTCGAATCCTGCCACGTACCAATGAGATTTCGATTTCAGATTTCATATGAACGTTTATCCGACGTTCTTGCGGTGAAGGAAAAAATCGTGAGGAAACCTGCACACGCCTGCGGAGAAACTCGCAGGTTGTGTGTGAAGTCGACTAACCCGAACTGGGCGCGCGTGGTCGACTAAGGTCCGAGCGCCCTAATTCAGGGTAGGCTCGAGCCCCTCGGTGGGGTCGTATATGAGCTGATATGATGATGATGATCATCATACGAGCTGATATACGTCCTCACCGAGGGGCTCGAGTCTACCCTGATATAGGAACCCATACGCAATAATTACAGCTTTCTAGTATCTGAGTTTAACAGTGGACGCAGACAGACGTGGCGAAACTATATGGGTTTCTTGTTGACTAAGGAAACCTAGAAATGACGCACCTATGAAGCTTATTCCTCGAAATCTAATGATATTACTGATCAGACCACCTACCTAGACAGTAGGTAGTGGTTCTCTTCCACGAGGCACTCGCCTTGCAGAGTACGGGGACAAGCGTCTTGGCGGCAAGACCTACCGTAACTGGTCCTTGTCCTTGTCCTACCCTTGTACTACTACTACTTACCTTGTTGTAGGTAAGTGGGGACGCTATATCATAAACCTGGAAGTCTAGCGTATCTGGTAGATATACGAGAGGGGATGATCAGACCACCTGCCTAGACAGTAGGTAGTGGTACTCTTCCACGAGGTACTCGCCTTGCAGAGTACGGGGACAAGCGTCTTGGCGGCAAGACCTACCGTAACTGGTCCTTGTCTTCAACTTATGGTTTTGGCAGGAATAGCGGCCCTCACTGTATACCCAAGGGTAGGAAAGTGGGGACGCTATATCATAATTCTGGTAGTTTTAGCGTATCTGGTAGATATACGAGAGGGAATGATCAGACCATATTTACTGTATTTATACAGAAGCCAGTTAAAAGTTTGTCCGCTTAATTACTTGTAGAGTTTCAATATTGACTTTGAGTTGCTGAAGAGATCACTGAAAGTTTAATTTGTGTTTCCCATTTTGAATTTCGAACTCAGTACCCGGCGGAATTAACGGCCTTACCTTCCATGTTGCGTCCAAGTAAATGACTCCGATCGTGGAAACGTGATTTAACATCACCCCGGACACTGCATACAACGGTCGTGAACGGACATTTCTAAAAACAAATGACGGAGCCAACAAAATCACGGCGAAATCCTATACTTTCGAGAACCAAACTAACACTAAACTGTATCAATCTGGGTGACGAGGGGGTGAGGTCGGAATCTACGAGTAGAGAGTGACAGGTAGTGTCCATACTGTATGTTAGTACTAATATATAAACTTTGAAATAAGTACCCGGATAGAGTGTTGATCAGTGTCTACACTCGGACAAAGTTAACCTGCGTTTCGGCCTTCAAACTCTTCTCATCCCGCAATCGCTTACTTTCCCGGCCTCGTCAGTAATGTACTGTACTGGCATTTTAAATCTTATTTCTTCTACCTAAAACTCTGTTGTTTGGCTATCCACAGGAGCTGTTTCTCTAAACTTTCATCAGTCTATTTGTCGCAGCCATATTGAAGAATTAGCCGTTAAGCAAAACGGCGCGCCCCTTTGTAATTTACTGAGTAAAAAACTGCGAATAAAACCAATTCGGACGGGCGGACTAACAAACGATAAGGTTGCGGTTTTACTCAGTAGATTACAAAGCGGCGCGCCGTCGCGCCTTATTGTAGAAATAGCCGTTATACAAAACGGCGCGCCCCTTTGTAATCTACTGAGTAAAAGACTCCGAATAAAACCGATTCAGACGGACCGACTGACAAAAGAAGGGTTAGGTTAGGTTAGCATGTCTTGTTCTACCGTGAAAAGAAGGCCCGTGCAGCGGGGCTCCATCCGACTCGGTTTAACTCAGAAGATTACAAAGCGGCGCGCCGTTGCGCCATATTGTAGTATTAGTCGTTATATAAAACGGCGCACCGCTTTGTAATCTACTGAGTAAAAGACTCTGAATAAAACCGATTCGGACAGACGGACTGACAAAAGGTATAAGATTAGGTTAGGTTAGCATGTCTTGTTCTACCGTGAAAAGGAGGCCCGTGCAGCGGGGCTCCGTCCGACACGTTTTTACTCAGTAGATTACAAAGCGGCGCGCCGTTGTGTAAAACGATAATTATGATTTTATATTATTATATTATATTATATTATATTACATTATATTATATAATATTATATTATATTATATTATATTATATTATATTATATTATATTATATTATATTATATTATATTATATTATATTATATTATATTATATTATATTATATTATATTATATTATATTATATTATATTATATTATATTATATTATATTATATTATATTATATTATATTATATTATATTATATTATATTATATTATATTATATTATATTATATTATATTATATTATATTATATTATATTATATTATATTATATTATATTATATTATATTATATTATATTATATTATATTACATTATAATAACGATATGGCTGCGACATATCTACTAATTTCAATTCAAACCATATAATCCAAGTCACATTATAACCTGCCAACTCATACAGAAACAATGGTTATTATAAGTAAACGTCCCATTCCATTTCACACAGTTAATCACACTAACATTATAATGGCAAAAGTTTGTGAGTGTGTGAGTGTGTTTGTTTGTTACTTCTTCACGCAAAAACTAAATAACGGATCTGGCTGAAATTTGGTAGGTAGACAGATTAGCTCCTGGATTAACACATAGGCTACTTTTTTTACGCTCGCGAGCCGCTTGCGGTTCGCGCACTGCGCACCCTCGAAAAGTCACAGAAACGTTGTCCACGCGAGTGAAGCCGCGGGAAACAGCTAGTTAAATATAAAAAGAAAATTAAAATTATTATGAGAGAGTTGGTTAGGTGTTTACTTTTTATGTTTGTTAGTAAGTAAACCTTACAACCATGATTAACATAGACGTAGTCCAGTCTATCTGCTCTCATATAAAAAATGATGATACCTAAGATGGATCCAAGAGTGTACCAAGATTCCCCAACACAATGAGAAACGTTGCTGTCCTATCTCCATAATGTTAACATTGATGTTTGGTAAAAAGACTTTGATAGATTATGGTAGTTAGCTGAGCTGTTCATTAGGTACCCTTAGGAAATACCCTAACATCAACCAAACCGAGTCCCACAAAGTTGGCTGGAATCGAACCAGTGACCTCCTGATGGGCAGCGAGTAGACTAATCAGTACGCCACGGTACGGTTTTTGATGGAAAATGTTCTTAATTAATTCAATTAACTAGTGTCTCATCTCAAAGATTCCAAGATTTCAAGATGTCAAAATAGGTGCATGTGATGTTTCTGATGTTCATAAAATAGTGATTACATTACATGTCAGATTATTAAAAAAAATATTATAAACAAACAATCATCAGTTAATAATGTCAATAAAATCATTAATATAAAGCAAATAATATCATTTGCACATGAAAACAACATGACACGAGAAGAAATACATGAAAATTATTGAATTTGTCGTTAATGCCTTTGTCAAGAGTAGGTCAGTCCACACGGACAGCACAGCACCCGTTCACGAGTATCATCATCATCATATCAGCCGAAGGACGTCCACTGCTGGACATAGGCCTCCCCCAAGGATTTCCACGACGACCGGTTCTGCGCTGCCCGCATCCAGCGGCTACCCGCGACCTTCACCAGTTCACCGGTCCAACGAGTGGGAGGCCTGCCTACACTACGTTTCCCGGTGCGTGGTCGCGACTCGAGAACTTTACTGCCCCAACGGCCATCTGTTCTACGAGCAATGTATGCCGCCCATTGCCACTTATAAGTTTAGCAAATCTTACGAGAAGTAATACATGACAATTATTGAATTCGTCGTTAATGCCTTTGACAAGAGTAGGCCAGTTCACACGGACAGCACAGCACACCCGTTCTTCATCTATATTCTATGTTAATAAGCAGATACAATCCTTAGCAAAGATTAAACTTCTATTTGATTTCGGCTCTTCGTCTTTTAACAAGGCACATGACGGCGTCACATCATGGCAGCCAATCAGCGCTCGCGCCCACCACGTGACAGGCTAATAAGCTCACGTGATCCGCCAACCCCAGCTGTGGGCTCCGAGCCGACAATTTCCGGAGACTGACGAACGCGTTTCCAATTTCAAACCTCGGTAAGCTTCCATCTCTTGTATTTTGCTTTCTTTTTTAACGTATGAATTGGGTAAATAAGAGAGTTAACGATAATAGGGGATCGAACTGCGTTACTTGCTTAATTTTGTTCTAAAAATGTTTGAAATATGTGGGTATTTCAAACATTTTTGGAACAAAATTAAGCACGTCATAGATTTTAAGCGTCATTGACGAACTTATTTTGTGAATTTTATTAATTAAAAAATTGAAGAAGTGATGGAAAATTAAATAAGTAAGGTTTTTTGAAAATTTCAGGAGGAGAGTAATTTAGGAAATCTTTTTTTTTATTCACAATTGGTAAACCCTTGACAACATCTCACCTGATGGTAAGTGACGATGCTGCCGAAGATGAAAGCGGGCTTACCAAGATTCCCCAACACAATCGGGGGAATGCATCTTCTATTTATCTTCATGCCGGAACACACCTATGGTATCGACATTGATATTTGGCGGCAAGACTTAGATAAGATGGTGGTAGCTAGCCAGGCGGGCTTAGAAAATGCCCTACCACCAACCAAACCGAGTCTTACAATTGACCCCGCCGAAAATCGAACCCGCGACCTCCTGTGTAAAGCTAGTGAACTTTGCCTCTGAGCTACGGAGGCTTAGATCAGATTTTATTGTTGATGCAGTCCGATCCCCTATTGGATCAATTGATAATGGAATCGTATAACATGCTCTTACTTATGTGGGTTAAATTGAATTATTTACAGATATTAGATTAATGTAAAATTTTAGTTTGTCAATTTTGTTAATTTTGGATAATGTTTGGTCGGATCTAATATATTAGATCCGACCAAAAACATTATTGAGAAAAGGGAGCCAAGTTCGATCCAAAAAATGCGCAGAGATCTAAATAGGTACCAAGTTATATAGTGGTTTCTTAAATCACAGCTATATAATTTGCACCGCCTCCGCGGCATAATGGTTTCGCTTCACACCAGGAGGTCACGGATTCAATTCCCAGTGGGGTCAACTAGTAAGACTGGGTTTGCTTGGGGTAAGGGCATTAATTAAGCCCGCCTGGCTAGCTACCACCTCTTATCTAAGTCTTGCCGCCAAACATCAGTGTTAACAACATAGATGTGTTCCAGCTTGAAGATAAGATAGCCAGTTCTCCATTGCGTTGGGGAATCTTGGTAAGCCCGCTTCCATCTTCGGCATCATCGTAACTTACCATCTGGTGAGATGATGCCAAGGGCTTACCAATTGTGGATAAAAAAAACCGGCCTAGTGCGAGTTGAACTCGCGTGGAGAGGGTTCCGTACAATGCCAAAGTCAAATACAAAATATCACATTTGAAACGCGAGTATTTTTGACGTGAATACGTCTTTAAAATTACCTCCACAGGGATGCAATCCAAAAAAACGAATGATAACAAAATCGGGGGATACAGTTTAGTGTTGTAGCTACATATCTATCATCTCCATCCAAATTTCGTTTACACCACTTGATAGCTAAAGAATCAAAGAATTTATTACGCTAAGTAAGGACTGTAACACATCGCGCGCGGGGGAGGGGGCAGCCCCGCCATTTTGAAGGTCATTTTGCTGCGTATCGAGATTTCCATTTAGTATAACTTTCGACTCGGTGAAGCTAAGACGTTCATTCAAGTTTATATCGTCAGCTCTCGTCAAAATCTATCGATTATATTATATTATCTATGATTATGACATACATAAATAATAATATTTTATATAGAAACTACATATTACCCGTTACGAGACGTATTCACGTTAAAACCAACGGCCGTGTGCCCCGACACAGCCCCACCCGTTTTATGGCATTTTTCATCACTTTGGCTAAAACTTCGGGCGACAGATTCTCGCACTCGTGTCGAATGTTGTCCTTGAGGGCTTCCAGAGTCTCAGGCTTGTTCACGTAAGCACGGTACTTCAAAAAACCTCACAAAAAAAGTCTGTATAGCTTAAATTGGGCCATCTTACGGGCCAGTGCAAATCCCCAAAACGAGAGATGAGGCGACCCGGGAACGCTGCCTTCAGAATATCGGTATGGCTCCCGCAGTGTGTGCCGTTACTCCGTCCTGTTGAAACCACATGTCCTTCAGTCCTAATTCATTTAATGGCGGCAGAAAAAACTCGGTCAACATGGCCCTATAGCGCACACCGTCCACTGTTGTCGATAGGCCAGCGGCATTCTTAAAAAAAATGGCCCGATGACTCCTCCAGCGTGAACAGCGCACCATGCAGTCACTTTGAGCGGGTGTAATGGCTCCTTGTGCATCACTCGTAGATTTTCGGTGCCCCAGAAGCGATAGTTTTTCTTATTCACGTACCCGTTGCTGTGGAAATGAGCGTCATCGCTTCTTAAGATTTCGGTCGAAAAATCGTCCACTTCTTCCTCGAGATCGAGGATGGCTTGGGCGTAGGTTACGCGCATTTGGCGGCCGGCAGGCAGCAGTTGATGCACGGACTGGACTTTGTACGGGAACATTCGTAGGTCTTTGACCAAAACTCGCCTTAGGGACGTCCGGCTGATGGCTAATTGCGTGGCACGGCGTCTGGTCGATGTTCTCGGCGACAGCTCTACATCCTCGGCAACAGCGGCGATATTCTCGGCAGAACGGGCGCTCCGGGACCGGCCACTCTTGGCAACATCTCGTGTGGTTCCATACTCTTCAAGGTTGGTGGCCAAATGGCGCAGTGTTTGCGCAGTCGGTGTAGGACGGCCGGAAAATCGGCGACGGAATTCGCGCTGCGCCAACACCACAGACGAATTGTTACGCAAAAAAAAAAACACGATTATTCCGCGTTCTTGGGGAGTGTATCGCTCCATGGCTTATTCACTTGTATTCTGCATCTGTCTAGTCCGCAAATGTCATAACAGATTTGACATTGGTGGCCATTTGCAAAAATGAGAGCATCTTCCAATAGGGTGATTTCTTTTGGCGATTACTTTTGATTTATTTCTTTCTAGGTCTTGTTTTCATAATAAAAAAATAATTACGTGTCCACGAACGGAGTTTCCAAACCCACGCCCTACTATAGCTGCATTCTCTTTTCCGTCGTGCCACAAGGTGTGGTGGTAGTACCGTGGTTCGGAACCCTCGGAGCGCGAGTCCGACTGGCACTTGGCTTGTCTTTAAATTCTTTGTTGCATTATATTACTAATTCGATCATGATGACTTCTGATGTATTTCATGAGTTCTAATGAAATCCTAACTGTGGTTAACAAATTTTGTGTATTCTTCGACGCTGCCCCCCCCCCCCCCCCCCCCTATCCTCCTCCTAGTTTTCCATCTCCTAAGTTGTGCTAGCATCGGAACGGGCCGGGGGACGCGGCGAGGCTGCATGCTTGTGGCTCGCGCACCATCTTACCTTGAATACAGTGAGAAAGCAGATATATGTATACACACGGGTGAAGCCGCAAGAAAAATCTAGTTTGACATAAAATAAATTAAACATTCTTATAATGCCAAACAAATCGATTTCAATTCATATATTATACGCTTTTTTACCCACAATGGAACGGAGACGGTATTATGCGTTTGGGGTGAGAGGGTGTTTGTGCAAAATTTTCTCCTGAACTACTATTCCGATTTTGATGCGGTTTTCAGTGATCGGTTTGGATTTGATTAGTGCCTGTTCCTAGATAGGTGTTACGGTGACAGCTCACCAGGGGGCGCTGCAGTAAAATTTTTTTATAAAAACCAATGTCACTATTTATCTCCAAAACTACTAGTCCGATTTTGATACGGTTTTCAGTGATGGGTTTTGGTTTGATTGGTGCATGTTCTTAGATAGGTGTTACAGTGACAACTCACCAGGGGGCACTCCAAGTAAACATTTCTTTGTACAATCTAATCTTGCTATTTATCTCCAAAACTAGTAGTACAATTTGGATGCGGTTTTCAGTGATGTATTTATCTCCATTACTGCGAGTCCGATTTTGATGCGGTTTACTGTGATGGGTTCTGGTTTGACTGTTGCATACTCTTAGATAGATGCTAGTGACATGACAACTCACCAGAGCGCGCTGCAGTCAACATTTTTTTTACAAACCAATGTTGCTGTTTATCTCCAAAACTACTAGTCCAATTTGGATGCGGTTTTCAGTGATGGGTCGTGGTTTGATTGGTGCATGTTCTTAGATAGACGTTACGATGACAACTCACTAGGGGGCTCTGCCGTAAACATTTTTTTGTACAAACCAATTTTGCCATTTTATCTCCAAAACAACTAATCTGATTTTGATGCGGTTTTCAGTGATGGGTTTGGATTTGATTGGTGCATGTTCTTAGGTAGGTGTTACGGCGACAACTCACCAGGGGGTGCTGCATTGAAAATTTTTTGTACAAACCAATGTTGCCGTTCATCTACAAAACTACTTGTCCGACTTTGATGTGGTTTTCAGTGATGGGTTCGGATTTGATCGGTGCTTGTTCTTAGAAAGGTATTACGGTGACAGCTCACCAGGGGGCGCTGCAATAAACTTTTTTTTATACAAACCAATACTGCCATTTATCTCCAAAACAACTAATCCGATTTTGATGCGGTTTTCAGTGATGGGTTTGGATTTGATTGGTGCATGTTCTTAGGTAGGTGTTACGGTGACAACTCACCAGGGGGTGCTGCATTGAACATTTTATGTACAAACCAAAAATACTAGTCCGATTTGAATGCGGTTTTCAATAATGGGTTTGTGGTTGATAGTGAGGGATGTAAAATAGGTGCTACGGACTACCGTAGGTGGCGCTGCAGTAATATCTAATCTGATTTTGATGCGGTATTCACTATTCAGTATTAGGGTTTGTGGTTGACTGGTAACTTTTAACTTGTAACTTTTTTTTTTTTTTGTATACAAGTTAGCATTATATAGTGGGGAAAGTATTTTCCCACACTGCCCACTGTGGAGTATGTACAGTGGTTGACAATATCAACATTTACATAAAAACTTTTTAATATTTACATTTGAATTTACTAACTTGTATGATAAACAAGTTCAAGTTTAAGTTCATTTATTTCTAAGCAACATACATTGCGTTGAAAAATTTTTATAGTTTTAAAATTAAAATAACCTTATGGAATTAGAATTAAACTCACTTGACTATGTGAAATCTTACCAACAATTAGTTTGAAATCGTTTAAGTGTGAAAGTGAAACAGACAGATTTAACGGGTTGTAATTTTTTTCTTACTTTAGTTGAAACTGTCTTTTCAGCCGTCATTTATTATTCTGCTTAATGATATCGAGTTGAGTTTCCATAACCCCCGGCAAAGTTTAGTAACTACTTATTAAAATTATATATTTATACTAGCTGTCCCGGCGAACTTCGTTCCACCTTACACTACACTACCCTATATCCTACCCTACTCTACCCTACACTACCCTAGCCTTAACTACACTATCCTACCCTACACTACCCTAACCTACACTACACTACCCTACCCTATCCTAAAACCAGTTGGAGGGGCAGTGGGACGGGCACATTGCTCGTAGAACAGATGGGCGTTGGGGCAGTAAAGTTCTCGAGTGGCAACCACGCGCCGGGAAACTTAGTGTAGGCAGGCCTCCCACTCAGTGGACCGATGACCTGGTGAATGTCACGGGAAGCCGCTGGATGCGGGCAGCGCAGAACCGGTCGTCGTGGAGATCCTTGGGGGAGGTCTATGTCCAGCAGTGGACGTTCTTCGGCTAATATGATGATGATGATGATATATTAAAATAAAATATATCGATTTTGTAGAATGCATGTACCTATGCTCTTTAAAAAAATTGAAATAAAAAGCAAAATTAAAAATTTTGAAAAAACCCACGACTTTTACAATGAAATTGAAAAATGATAAAATAATTAAAAACCCCGATTTAAAGAGTTTATGTAACAAGTGACAATAAACGTAAAAAGCTTTTATAAGAAGATTTGATCTATCTATATATATATTTCAATTGAATATTAGACAGTTTTGATGGTCATTGTAAAGAAGCGAAAAAGCGTCACCATTAGTGTTAGATATTGAATAAGATTTTATGCAAATATATCAAAAAAATGTACATGTTTTGAAAAATTTATAGTAATTGTTGAAGTATGAACGTTCAATCACGCGTACAACAGTACCGTCTTTTAGTTAAAGCAATAATTTTAATAAAAAGTTCGTTGGCCATTATCCAAAGCAACCCCAGTTATTTGCATGTGGAGTATGACCTAATCTTCCTCAAGAAAGAGACGCCTGCATTATCCACAAAGCTGAAAATCCTAGCTCGTTTCTTTAGATAGATATTTAATAATGTTTATAGTTTTTTAAACTACAATGTTTATAGTTAATTAAAGTTATTAAATCAACTATAATGTTCTTAAACATTTTAAAAAAAAACGTGTTTTTATTTGAAATCATTTTTTTATTTGAAAAAAATATGTTATCATTGGAGTGTTGGTGGCGTAATGGCAAGGGCGGCTACCTCCTGTCCTGTCGTGGTTCGAATCCTGGCACGTACCAATGTGTTTTCGAATTTCGATTTTATATGTACGTTTATCTGAAGCTCTTACGGTGAAGGAAAAACATCGTGAGGAAACCTGCACACGCCTGCGAAAAAACTTGAAGGTTTTTTTTTATTTAAAATTTGAGTGCGTTTTAAATTCAGGGTATGCTCGAGCCCCTCGGTAGGGACTTATATGAGCTGATGTATATATATATAAGGTGTAACAAAAGTAGCCAGCTTAGTATGGGAAGTAATTTTTTTTTTGAGATTTGAGATTTGACTATAGGTTTCATGGGGAAAGTTGTTCAGTTTCATGGGTAAAAGCACCAGTTAAAATATTTTCAGCTTTTGTAAGACATTTTATATATATTTATTAAAAAAATATTTATAAAATATTTCTTAATATACCACAAATCCATAACGAACTATAACTTTATTGAGTTGTGAAACTATTGTTCTACTAAATACCAATAATAACAAATGACCGCTAATAGTTAGTAATTATAGGTTATGTTATAAATTAATCATAGACTATTGCCTACACTTTATTTTAAAACTAGGTTTTGCCCGCGGCTTCGCCCGCGTTGACATCGTTTTTATGACTGTCTTTAAGGGTGAGTGGTGCGCGAGTTGCAAGCGGCTCGCGAGCGTGGACATGAGATGTCTCCAGATCCCTCAGGAATTACATTGGGCTATTCTGATTAGTAGTCTACGTCACTTCCCACCCCCTCAACCAATTCTATACAAAAAAGTTCTTCAATCCGTTGCTCCGTTGCTCCGTTGCGACGCCGACGTGAAAAAGAGTTTCCCCAGACCCCTCGGGAACTATGTTAGGATATGGTAATTAGTAAATTATGTCATTTTCCAACCCCTCAACCATCTCTGTGCAAAAAATCGTAACAATCAATTGTTACGTTCCGATGTTCAATAAATGAACCAAACAAGTGTTTACTGCATTTTTTTACTGCGTCGGACTTTGCTTTGGACTTTCTAGAGGTTAAAAAGTAGCCTTTATCCTTCCCAGTGACACAGGCTACTTGCATTCCAAATTTCATTAATATTGGTTAAGGTGTTGGAGCCTGAAAAGGTCACAAACAAACATACAAATAAACAAACAAACACATTTTCACGTTTATAATATTATAGTAAGAAAAAAGTAGTAAATATCTCGTTTGTAAATCTATATCTCGCTCGTTTGTTAACGTTTTTACAAAATGGCTGCGGTAGATTTTAAAGCGCCGTTACACATTTACAATGACGTCGTCTGTTTTAAATATTATTATAATTAAATACCTATCTATGTAATTTTACTCACGTATGAATGAGCGTCAGTGGCGTTACGGTGAGGGCCGCCGCCTCCTGTCCGGGAGGTCGTGGTTCGAATCCTGCCACGTACCAATGTGATTTCGAATTAAGATTTCATATGTTCCTTTATCCGACGCTCTCATGGTAAAGGAAAACATCGTGAGGAAACCTGCACACGCCTGCGAAGAAACTAGCAGGTTGTGTGTGAAGTCGACCAACCCGCACTAGGCCCGCGTGGTCGACTAAGGCCCGATCGCCCTAATTCAGAGTAGGCTCGAGCCCATCGGTGGGGACGTATATGAGCTGTAATGATGAAACTTTATAATAATATTTTTTTAAACAACTAGACCTGCGGTTGCAAATTTTATGATCCACAATTTATTCCATCGTTTCCTTGTTGGCGTTTGGCCAACGGCCCACAAATACACGATCGAGTATTAACCACAGAGATTGCAACTTCATGGCATTATCTCTTTAATTGCCTGAGCGTCGTCATTCAAGAATTTCCACCTTGCACCTGTATTTCGTTCTACTCCCCCTTCATATCATCATCATATTAGCCGAAGGACGTCCACTGCTTCGACAAAGGCCTCTCCCAAGGATTTCCACGACGACCGGTTCTGCGCTGCCTGCATCCAGCGGCTTCCCGCAACCTTCACCAGGTATCGGTCCACCGAGTGGGAGGCCTGTCTATGCTACGTTTTCCGGTGCGCGGTTGCCACTCGAGAACTTTAATGCCCCAACGGCCATCTGTTCTACGAGTCTTGTGCCCCGCCCACTGCCACTTAACATAAGTGATTAAATTCTGATAGACATGTCGCTTACTTTTTTGTTAGTTTGTTTGTTTGTGAAATATTTATTGTACAACAAAATATACAATAATAGATACATAATAGTAGTAGCTCGCACAAAAGCGGACTTATCCCAAACAGGGATCTCTTCCATCCAATCCTAATTACTGAAAGAATTTAAACAATAGGCAAAGAATCAAATTAGTACACAAATTAAAAGAAGTGTAAACAATAATCTAAAGTAATAAACAGAAATTCGATACATATAATAAATATGCTTATTAAATTAAATTAAATAAATAAGTATCAAATCAAATTAAATAATTTCTAAGGAGCTTTAAGTTCCGGTGTTCCACCTGCTTTCAGAAGTTCAGCCGTAATTCCATCATCACCCGGTTCCTTATTGTTTTTAAGCTGTTTTAGAGCCATTCTAATCTCGTACAGGCTGACGTCCGGGATATCTTCGGTATAGTGTCGGGTAAGTCTAGCTCTCGGATCTTTAGCCAGATCGCTGACAGGCAGACGTGTGGTCGTGTACAATTGTCCGTAGAACTTCTCAACTTCTTCCAGCAACTCAGTCTTAGACGATATGATCCTGCCGTCCTCAGTCTTCAGCTTGGTCAGTTGGCTTTGACCAACAGACAGATCTCTAGCGAACACTTTTGAGCCTTTGTTGTTCTCAATCGCCTCTTTAATACTCTAGAGATATCCTCATATAGGAGCTCCACTTCGTCGTCGGAGTGTTGCGCGGTCGGTGCATATACCTGAATAACTTTCAGCGAATACCGTTTGGTAATTCGGAGAATAAGGTACGCTACCCTCGTCGAAACACTCTCGATCCGGACCACATTGTTAATGAGGGACTTGTGGACTAGAAACCCGACACCACCCTCGGACAGTTAGTCGCCCTCCCGGAAATAGAGCAGGTTTCCGGATTTAAGGATTATGGTGTCCTCCCCCTCTCTTCGGACTTCACACAATCCTACGATGTCCCATCGTAACCTGCTCAATGCTTCCTTGAGTTCTGTTAGCTTTACGTCGGTTCGCAGTGTGCGCGTGTAATAGGTTGCCAGGGCCAGAGGTCTTTTGTTTAGGTAGCCTGGCATCTGCCGGGGATTCTTCGCACCCCATGCCCCGCCGTTACCTTGACCGCTACCGGAGCCAGGAATAGCGGGGCCGCCGGGGACTAGGGGCCGTTTTTTCTTTGTGTCGGTCATTTGGGGGGTGTTGCCGTAATCGCCACGCTTGGCAGGCGGGTTGGCGATCGCAGTGTTGCAGATTGGCTGCAAATCACGGAAAGACGCTGCTGCCCATCCTCCGGTTTGAGTCCCTTAGTCGGCTCTTACGACACCTATTGGATGAAATAGGATGGCCCTATTCTAAGCCGGGAGCCATACGGCATGGAGCGTGCTATGATCGGAGTTTCTCTGCGTGATCGAATCAGAAACGAGGAGATCCGTAAGAGAACCAAAGTAACCGACATAGCTCTCAGAATCGCTAAACTTAAGTGGCAGTGGGCGGGGCACATTGCTCGTAGAACAGATGGCCGTTGGGGCAGTAAAGTTCTCGAGTGGCGACCACGCACCGGAAAGCGTAGTGTAGGCAGGCCTCCCACTCGGTGGACCGATGACCTGGTGAAGGTCGCGGGAAGCCGCTGGATGCGGGCAGCGCAGAACCGGTCGTCGTGGAGATCCTTGGGGGAGGCTTATGTCCAGCAGTGGACTTCCTTCGGCTGATATGATGATGAAATAAGTATCTACATACAATAATACTTTACATACTTACATAATATAAAAATACATACTTGGCTCAAGAAGAAAGAGACAAATAAACGGATGTCATGTCTTCATCAGACGGGCCTTGAACGTGGAGATGGAGGGGCACATTCTTATATTACATTACAGTGCATTCCACAAGCGAGCCGCGTGAACCGCAAACGATTTAGTGTAGGTATCAATGCTGTGTGCAGGAATCGCAAGTGTATGGTTTTTGCTAGAGCGCAGTCGGTTATCCATTGCTGTGCGAAATACGAACCTTTTACGAAGATATTGCGGGACATAAGGGTAAAAAAGTATATTAAAAAGATGACACAAGATATGGGTATTCCTGCGCTGGCGGATGAGTGATCAACATAGCTGACAGCAGAATTCAGAAATATGGTCGTATTTTCGGAGAGAGGTAATATAAAGTATGCACTGATACTGACAAGCTTATCCAGTAATTCAACCGTAGGGTCAAGATAGGCGACATCACTATAGTCCAGTAAAAGGAGTAGAAGGGAGCATTCCATTTTGTGCTTTATACGTAATGCAATAAGAATACTATTTGATTGAGGGAAAAGATATTATACTGTTTTTATCGTTGTTGCTATGATATTTGCTGCGAAAAGGGTAATGACATCATTTTTTTATATTCTTTGTTTCCTTGTTTTTAATGTCCCAGTAGTTTGGTAGTTTGGTATCAAAAGGGAGATAAAATTGTAGACGCTTCAGGGACTGCAACGAAGCAAACACCTTGCAGCTTCTTCTTATCTTCTATCTTTGTAAGTGGGGGCTGCAGTTGCAGCGACACTTCGACCCAATGCACAATGGGATCTTTTGTGTCTACCTCTATAACTTTTGCACTCCAACCTACTCGAATAAGATGTGCTGCATCAATGCAGCAATTCCGCTGATTGTAGTCGCTTGCTAGCCAGGACATCGCAGATAAGTGTTCCATTGATTCTATGTCTTCACCCTGTGGTGCGCCTATGCCCTGCAGGTCGTGTCATTCGCCAGGCCGATTTTTTCCAGGTGTACGTTTTTGACAAAGTGAGTTGCGGCTTACTTCATTATCTTGCGCAGACCAAGAAAGAGTTTGATCCATAATGATTCCAAGATTCTTAATCGTAGAAGAAAGAGGTAAAATAGTTCTGCTACGGATCTCTTCATTTCTGATTCGATCACGCAGAGAAACTCCGAGCATAACACGCTCCACTGCCCTTTGGGCACACCCCGGATACTGCATACAACGGTTATGAAATGACATTAGTAAAAACAAATGACGGAGCAAACAAAATAACGGCGAAATCACTCTACGTTCGAGAACCAAACTATAACCAATCTGTATCAATCTGGATGACACGGGGGTGAGGTGGGAATCTAAAGAACGGCAGTGTCCATAATGCATGCTAGTACTAATATATATACTTTGCTTTGGGTGACCTTGAGCCTTCTTATGAGGCAACAATGTAATGAAATGAAAAATGAAATGTAAGCAACAATTTCTCAGTTCCATATGTCGTAACTGCACCTTAAACTTATAGAAATCGCAACAACTTACAATAGGGATGACGAATGCTAGTCATCTGATTGACTTTTTATCATCTGTCAATAACGACATTTTGTTCTAAAAATGTTTGAAATACGTGGCGTCATAGTTTAGCAGCGTCATTTATGTACTCATGTTGTGATTTTGATGAATTAAAAATCGAAGACTTGATGGAAAACAAAACGAGTAAGGTTTGCCGAAGTTAAAGTAGGAGGGCAATTTAGTGATCAAGAGTTCATAATTTATTTCTGATGCTGTCGTCATCCCTCTTCAACTTATTAACGACAAGAATAATACATCATCTAGTTCCTAGTAGAGGTGTCATTTTACGCGATTGGTTTAGAAGGATGGTAATATTTTGGTCTGTATTTACGTATTATTATGTATTATTTATGTATGGGTATGTCTGTTTGTTTGGATGAGCATGAAGCAAAAGATGAAATTTTGGAGTACTAGTGTCATACATAAGATTCTACTTGGTCCCCCTGAGAGTCACAGTGTTTTTAATTGAACTTATTTATATTTTGTTATAAGAGCGTCGGTGGCGTAACGGCTAGGGCCGCCGCCTCCTTTCCGGGAGGTCGTGGTTCGAATCCTACCACGTACCAATATGATTTCAAATTTAGATTTCATATGTACGTTTATCTTACGTTCTTGCGGTGAAGGAAAACATCGTGAGGAAACCTGCACACGCTTGCGGAGAAACTCGCAGGATGTGTGTGAAGTCGATCAACCCGCACTGGGCCCGCGTGGTCGACTAAGGCCCGATCGTCATAATTCAAGGTAGGCTCAAGCCTCTCGGTTGGGACGTACATAAGCTGATATGATGATGATGATATCTTGTTTTTTATGACTCATACTTGAAAGTAGGATCTAATCTGTGCTCGAGGCTTTGTTTGGAATCAATTGTGCGACCATTCAGTAAACGTAAATGTTTAAACAGAAATAAAAAATCTAAGATGTTTCTACAAAGCAAAACCATCTAGTAATGTTTGTAAAGCCTTTCTAAATTTCTCATCATAAGAGCATAACAGTTTAAGAGCACAGTGGAATAAGGTCATCATTCATTCACCCACCGCGGCCAGAACTTGCAAACTTTGACCATTTTGCGAATGGATTCGATCTTGATATAAAGTTTTAACTAAATACAACCCGTTTTAACCCCAGACCTTCTGATTCTATACTTACTTATAAACAACTTCGACATGGGAGAACAGTAGGTACATTTGTTTTACTTTGTAGAGTTTTCAACTGTTATGTCAGTATACGCTCATTTCTGAGTGATGTCGAAACTTTGTGTCGTTTTACAAACTTTACATTAAGTGACATTAGCTTGATGAGCTAGTTAGTATTTCCGTTAGTTAGTTTGGGACAAATATTGGAAGCTAAATTAGAGCCACTTCCCGGTGTCCGATTATGCTGAAATTTTGCATACATGTTAAGTTTGGAGCACAATGCATGGATAGCTAAGTAACGTTAATCTAAATCCAATATGGCGGAGTCCTAAAGATTGTAGATCAGTTATTTTTTTATGCACCACCATGATATGGGTATCAAATGAAAGGGTATTATATGAGAAACAAAATTATTTTTTTAATAATTCTTTTATCTACCTTAAAGTTTATAGGTTTTTTAAAAGTTATATTTCACTGCTTTTAAGGAAACCTAAATATGTTTCGCTAGAATGTTTTTTTGGAATCAATCTCACCCATTTTTACCCGAATGTTCAACAGGAAGGTGTTGTTTTTCGGTTGAATGTGTAAGTATATCTGTTTCATAATTGGCTGAGCCTGCAGCCCTAACGGCTAGATACATTTTGCAGTATGAGGTTTGTAGATTCGTCTTGATCCCTTGAGTTACATAGAATTCATTTTTACCCGATTGTCCAAAAAAGAGGGGTAAATGTTTTTGTGCAGTCAGGTTTTTAATTTTAACCAAATTTTTAGGTAATAGTAGCTAAAGTTTCGACCTAGGGTTTGTGCATAAATCACGTGGGTTCGATAGGGGGGAGGGGGGTCACGAAAAAATCACGACAGATCACTTTAGGGGACGGGGGGTATAAGGAGACCTCACGTGTATTTTTCTGCAGTAAAGGAACAAAGAAAAAAATGTGCCACATGAGTAGATAGTTTTTCTTGGTTTCATTAAAAATAAATTTTCACTTGTTAACTACTTTAAAATAGCGAGTCAAAAAGTAGCAGAAAAAACCTCGCGTGATTTGTGCACAAGCCCCTACCTGTCTTTGAGAAGAGAACTACTTCCTATAAACTAGACTTAGATACATACCCGTTGTTATTTCCACAATATGATGATGCTTTGGCATGTGAGGATGATGATCATCATCACATCAGCTAAAGATGTCTACCGAGGGACATTGGCCTTCCCCAAGTTGGGGGGTTTTCCAATAATTGCCTCGCTTGCCAGACGAGTTGGCGATCACATGTACCGTGTGATGGATGGCATAGTGCGCGGAAAAAAAGACGCTGCTGCCCATCCTCCGGTTTTGATCCCTGTTCGCATGACACCTTCGGTATACACCGGGCCACTTCATACGACAGTCATAAAATGACATTTCTAAAAACAATTGACAGAATAAATAAAATTACGGTGAAATCTTATACGTTTGAACTTTGAAGCAATAATCTGTATCACTCTGGGTGACGAGAAGGTGAGGTCTGAATCTAGAGAGCGACAGGGCGTGTCTATATACTGTATGTTAGTATGAATAAGTGTGTGTCTATATTGTATCGTAGTATTCATCAGAGTGTGTCTATACTGTATTTAAGTATTAATAAGTATGTGTCTATATTGTATGTTAGTATTCATAAGAGTGTGTATATACTGTATTAAAGTGTTAATAAGTGTGTGTCTAACGTTAGTATTATCAAGAAGTAACTATTTAGTAATCTGTGTATCAAGTGTGCGTCTATACCACAGATTACTGTATTTAAGTATTAGTCCATACTATATGTTAGTATTAATAAGTGTATGTCTATACTGTATGTTAGTTTAACCGCCTCCGTGGCGTAATATTTAAAGTCCATTCGCTTTACATCAAGAGGTAGCGGGTTCGATTCCCGGCGGGAACAACTTTGTAAGACTCGGTGTAGTTAGCGGTAGGGCATTTACATAGCCCGCTTGGCTAGCTACCACCATCTTATATAAGTCTTGCCGCTGAACATCAGAGTTAACAGCATTGATGTGTTCCGGCTTGAAGATAAGATAACCAGATCCCCATTGCATTCTTGGTAAGCCCGCATCATCGTCGCTTACCATCAGGTGAAATGATTAATTGAGGATAATAAAAAAATACATACAGACTTTGCCGTCGGGAAGAGATGGAGTGGAACTTCTCGTATTCTAGGACCGACACAGGCCAGAATCTATTTTCGCTTTCATCTTTGGCATCATCTTCACCTGCCATCAGGTGAACTGAAGCCAAAGGCTTACCAATTTTAAATAAAATAATAACAAAATTAATTAAATCAGCAATGAAGTTACGTGTGTTAATGTAGGTATACATTACTGTTGTCAAGGGTTTACCAATTGTGCATTAAAAAAAAACTTGATATTTTTATAAAATGAAGTCCCTGCAACACAGTATTACGATATGGCTTACAGTAGCGCAACGCCTTTGATGTCGCTCGATGCGCCGCATGTTGATCTGCATAAGTACATTCGTTGTGCTTCTGTTAGCCGCTTTATTGTAATACTGTGCTCTGCAGACACATCAATTAAATTTTGCAATCGTTTAAATGATTTTGTTCATAATTTTTCAACCGATTTCAAAAAGAAGGTTCTCAATTCGGCTGTATGTTTTTTTTTATATGTTTGTTAAGCGAATCTTTTATTGTTCGAAAGATTATACTCCCGAGGGGGTTCCATTGTCATCAAGTCAGGATCTGATGATGGGATCCCACGGAAATAGAGAAAAACCCTCAAATTTTATAGGTACATATCACGTATTTCATGTATTTCCTAAAACTATTCAAGTTTTGGCTTCTGTTAGTCATCATCTCATGTTGATGAGCTGATGAAGGAAGGTAAAACTCATTAACGGTTAGGATTTGGAGGATAATTCTTTAAATATTTTACGTAGATACGTAGGTAAGTATAGACCGATAGTTGTATTCTTTCAGGTTATTCAAATGAGCTGATGATGAATTTTTTTCCTGTGAGAACGGAAGGACTTTCGATTTTTTCGTAGATTTTTCTGTAATTTATGCATTCAATCTCATATACTGTGATTTTTTAGAGATGTAGGTCTATTTCCGTCTATTTTGTTTAATAAACTGATTATCTTAAAATAATAAAATATATATAAGGTGTAACAAAATTAGCTGAAACTATTTTTAACTGGTGCTTCTACTCATGAAACTGAACAACTTTCCCCATGGAACCCATAGTCAAATCGCCAAAAAAAATTTGGTTCTCCCATACTAACTCGATCAGCTGACCAGCCAACTTAGGATGGGAAGTTCAAATTTTTTTTGAGATTTGACTATGGGTTCCATGGGGAAAGTTTTTCAGTTTCATGGGTAGAAGTACCAGTTAAAATAGTTTTAGCTAAATTTTGATAGACCTTATATATTCAAATATTATATATTTTATATTTTTTTCATACGATGTCACACAATATAGGTTAAAAACCTTGTTTTTTATTTTCTAATTTACTCCCCAAAAGTGGCCTACATGTTTAAAATTCATTCATTAAAATTCAAATTCAAATTCAGTTTATTATCAGACAATTACAGTCCATAATATGTTAGTTACAATGTCACTTAAAAACCTATGTTAGTAAAACATAAATCCCTACTAATATAATATTATAAATGCGAAAGTAACTCTGTCTGTCTGTTACGCTTTCCCGCAAAAACTACTGAACGGATTTGGCTGAAATTTGGTAGGTAGACAAATTAGGACCTGGCTTAAGACATAGGCTACTTTTTACCACGCTCGCGAGCTGCTTGCGGCTCGCGCACTGCGCACCCTCGAAAAGTCATAGAAACGTGGTCCACGCGGGTGAAGCCGCGGGAAACAGCTAGTAACAAATAATTAAAAAAGCAGTCAAAACAAAGCCACCATTATTTTGCAGCCCGATTTGAGGGCGTCACATGCTTCGCGGTCCAGTGAGCAAAAAACGGTCCATCGACCCTTCCCGCTACAGTGGCCAGGAGGCTGTTGGGGCTATCGCGCGCCCGCCGCCACAGGGAGGCGATTCGCTTGCGCATCAAAGCTGGGAAGTCATCCACTCGTTCTTCCGCGAACATCCCTGAGGCGCTGCAGAAGCGCGGCAACCCCAACAGCACCCTGAAGGCATTGTTATATTGGACGCGTAGGACGCTGTAAGTTTTTTAAATTAAAGTTGATCCACAGGCTGCAGGTATAGAACGACTGACAGTATGCCCTAAATAATGTAAGTTTGACCTCTTTCGTACATTTGGCAAACCTGCGAATCAACATGTTACTCCTCACCGCCAGCGCCCTACGCTCCCGCTCAATATCTACGTCATCGTTCAGCGTCTCGGTTACCCAGTGACCCAGATATTTAAATTGTGTCACTATTCTGAGAGGAGTGCCTCTGATCGTGACTGGCGGCACCAGAAAATAGCTTTTGACCCCCGCCCTAAACAACTCGCTCTTGTTCACGTTATAGCTGAGTCCATGGATCTCCGAATATGTTTCGCAAATACTCACAAGTTTTCTGAGGGCGCTGATTGAGGGGCTCAGCAACACTATGTCATCAGCGTAGCTTATGTTGTTAACAAATGTTCCATCTACTGAACAGCCTACCATGGCGCCGCTGAGCTCCCCAATCAACCGGTTCACATACAGGCTGAAGAGCCGAGGAGAGGTCAGGCCCCCCTGCCTCACCCCACACTCCAACCTGTAAGGCTCCGACAGTGAGCCCGCCCACTTCACCTGATTCCTCTGGTGGCCGTACCAGTACTTAAAAAGTGCTGTAAGCTCACTAGGTAAGCTAGTCTCCCTCTCCAGCTTTTCCCATAACTTGTCATAAGACACCAGATCGAAGGCTTTTGACAAATCAAGAAAACACGCGTAAACGGGTGTTCTCCTGTCCGTGTAGTATCGAACAGTATGCTTGAGACAGAGGACTGCAGTCTCCGTGGAAAGACCAGATCTAAACCCAAACTGGGCGTCATGTAAAACTAGATGTTTATCCAACTGTTTATCAAGCATACTGTCCAACACTTTTGCCAAGATAGTAGCCAGTGAAATGGGTCTATAATTTTTAACATCGGAAGCGTCTCCTGTTAGGTTCTTCACAATGGGCACCACTAATGTTTTCATCATATCCTCAGGCAAGTAGGAATGCCCAATGCAGAAGATGAAAAGCATACTAAGCACCCTAGGCAAGTGAACACCTGCGTGTTGCAGGTGTTCAATGCTAAGAGAATCGTGGCCAGGTGATTTACCACGCGTCATACTCCTCACTGCCGCCTTTTAACGTTACACGTTCATATTTGGGTCACCGATTTACATATGTGTACCAAATTTCAACTCAATCGGTCCAGTAGTTGCCGAGCAAATTGGCTGTGACAGACGGACGGACAGACATACACAGGAGTAATCCTGTAATGGTTCCGTTTTTACCTTTTGAAGTAGGGAACCCTAAAACGGTTCCGTTTTTATCTTTAGAGGCACGGAACCCCAAAAATAATAAAATTAATAAACTAGCTATAAAGTTAGTTATGATAGATAATGTAGATAACTACTTATATTACTTGGATATTTTTTTATAAAATGCAGGTACCTCATTAATATTATATTGCTATCATTTACATAATTAAAATCTTTTTTTTGTTTCTTAGATTAACAAATTTTTGTCAGACTACTTTCTGATACTTGATTTTGAATATTGTAAAGTCGAGTTCATTAATATATTGCCAGGGCCAATAAGCGTCGAAATGAATATAAAGTTCTATACAATCAATTAATTAACCGTTTACATGATAACATAATAATGATATCTACATAATATCTACCCGTATATGCCGCACACAGTATATGGTGAGCGCGGTCCGTGGTTCTTGCACCACACACACACATAGACACACATCATACTTTGATAGTCCTTTTTTCTCTACTTGTAATATTAGGTACTGTTATTTTGTTATTATTCTCTTCTCATTATTTTTATTTAATTTATTCCCGATATTATGTATGTGTGTTTGGTGAAAAGGAATCAATAAATGTCTTATGTCAATTTATGTTTGTATAGAACTTTATATTCATTTCGATGCTTACAATGTTTAGAACCATTGGCCCTGCCAATATATTAATGAACTCGACTGTACCTACTGTGTCTAAAGAAAGAATAATTATTATTCAGGAAAAAAACCCAACATCACAAAGACAACAAATTAAGTAATACAGAATAGATGTGATGAATCAAAATGTTTTTCCCTTGACGAATCACAAGGAAAAAGCAAACCTAATACCACAGTTACAAACAACAAGACTCAACATGATGTGTAATGTGATAAAGAAATATAACTAGTGTACAAACGTGTAGACAGACACTGTAACACTTCTTTAAATAATAAACTAGTCAACATTGTCTAGGGATAATTTAAAATTTTTCATGAAAAACATGGTTTGGTTGGTTAGTGGTAGGGCATTTTCTAAGCCCGCCTAGCTAGCTACCACTATCTTATCAAAGTTTTGCCGCCAAACATCAGTGTTAACAACATTGATTTGTTCCGGCTTGAATATAAGATAACCAGTTCTCCATTGCGTTGGGGAATCTTGGTAAGCCCGCTTCCATCTTCGGCATCATCGTCACTTACCATCAGGTGTAATGATGCCAAGGGCTTACCAATTGTGAATCAAAAAAAATGTTTTCTTGAAAAGCTGAAAAATATGGATGACGACAACATCAGAAATAAATTATGAACTCTTGATCTATAATTTGCCCTCCTACTTAAACTTTCGAAAACTATACTCGTTTTGTTTGTTTTCTTCGATTTTTAATTCACCAAAATCACAAAATGAGTATATTAATGACGCTGCTAAACTATGACGTCACGCCTAGGTATTTCTAATATTTTTAGAACAAAGTGTCGTTTTTGACTGATGATAAAAACTAACTTAGATGACTAACATTCGTCATGCCTATTAAAAATTACTTGACGTGTGCAGTGCAGGCTATAAAAACTTTCAAGATGGGCAAGTGATGTTCAATGATGAATTTAGTTCTTTAACAAACCATGATTTGTATGAAAAGTCTGAAAATATCCCTAGGCAAAGCTGATGTGTGTATTAGTAATAGGTACGACGATAAAGACGAATACTTCTAGAAGCGGTGGTAGAACAGTGCAACTTGCACGATCATAACCTGAAGGGGTATGACTAACGTGATCATACGTCCCGTTTTGAACGGGACTGTCCCTTTATTTCGAACTCAGACCCGGTGTCCCCGACGAAAGCTACGGGACGCAGAAATGTCCTGTTTTCAGTTCATTGTCATCATATCAGCCGCAGGACGACCACTTCTGGACATAGGCATCTCCCAAGGATCTCCAAGACGACCGGTTCTGCGCTGCCCGCATCCAGCGGCTTCTCGCGACCTTCACCAGGTCATAGGTCCACCGAGTGGGAGGCCTGCCTGCACTACGTTTTCCGGTGCGTGGACGCCACTCGCCTGTTTTCAGTTAAAAGTCTCAGAGGATAACATTCTCTATCGTATAACTACCAGGTTTATGATATATGATATAGCGTCCCCACTTACCGACCCACTTGGGCATACAGTGAGGGCCACTATTCCTGCCAACACCATAAGGCGAAGGCAAGGACCAGTTGCGGTATGTCTTGCCGCCAAGACGCTTGTCCTGGTACTCTGCAAGGCGAGTGCCTCGTGGAAGAGAACCACTACCTACTCTCCAGGTAGGTCCCGGTCTCAGAAGAACACGCGCTCGCTCCGTGCCTGGTCTACAATAATTGCTTGCACACCGGAAGTCTAAGCTACTACGTCATCCGGAGCGCAGTCGCCAGTCGAGAACTTGAATCTGTTAATCTTTAACACGTTAATCTGTTGTACGAGCTATATGTGCCCACCCACTGTCACTTAAGTTTAGCGATTTTGTGAGCTATGTCGGTTACCTAATCATCATCATCATATTAGCCACAAATCGTCCACTGCTGGACAAAGGCCTCCCCCAAGGATTTCCACGACGACCGGTCCTGCGCTGCCCGCATCCGCACCTTCACCAGGTCATCGGTCCACCGCGTAGGAGGTCTGCCTACGCTACGTTTTCCGGTGCGCGGTCGCCACTCGAGAACCTATTCTTCAATAAAATCGCTGTCAACAAATAAAATCTGTATTTTATTTAAACAAATTTAAAAATATACCGTTTTAGGTTTTTTAAAAATTGTTATCGTTAGGTATGACTGATCATCATATCACACATATACAAACCTACCCTGAATTAGGGCAATCCGGCTTTAGTCGACCACGCGGGCCCAGTGCATTGATCGACTTCACACACAACCGTCCAGTTTCTTAGCAGGCGTGTGCAAGTTTCCTCACGATGTTTTCCTTCACCGTAAGAGCGTTGGATAAACGTACATATGAAATCGAAATTCGAAAACACATTGGTACGTATCAGGATTCGATCCACGACCTTCCGGACAGCTACTAGCTACTACGCAGTCGTATTAGTGTTATAATCCGGTATTTGACTGCTAGTCATTTGAGTTACTTTTTATCAACTGTCAAAAACGACATTTTATTCTGAAATTGTTCGTGATACAAACTTGTAACGTCATTGTCTTTGACGAACTTATTTAGCGATTTTGATATGTATTAAATTTGAAATTAGAATAAAATGTTAAATGAATAAGTTTTTATGCTTTTGTAAGAGAAATGCTATTTAGTGAATAATGTTTTTTAATTTATTTTAAACACTGTGAAATACCCTATTAAGTTTTCGACGTGAACATCTAAAACCTTTAAAGTAAAAACCTTATACGTAGTACAACACGAGCTTACCTGGTTGTATTGCAAAAGGAACAAAAGATATAGCAAACCTTGCACTTGAGAAGAAATTTCGGACACTGTCGAATTCTGAAATAAAATAATGATAACAGATTTTAGGGCACAAAAAATCATGTGCTTTTTGCAATTATTACTCGAAAACTGTTTGTATAAGATTATTATGTTATCCTGAGATTTGGAAGCATTTGACTCCTATCTCACCTAATGTCTTGCTTGCGACGATGAAGTCAAAGGTGGAACACGCATTTCCAAACAATGCATATTTACTCTCGCAATCAAGACCCCCATGTCTTATGTCCATGTCTCGGAAAACACAGAAGCTGGCAAAGTATTCCACCCCAAGTGGTACGCATAATAAAAATAATCGCGGACAAAACATACATACATACAGGTCAAACTGAGAAACTCCTTTATTGAAGTCGGTTAAAATACCTAAATTCATCAAAATCGGTTCAGCCAAATGCGAGATAATCGCGGACAAACATACATACATACAGGTCAAACTAAATGACTCCTTTTTTTTTAAATCGGTTAATGAACAAGGAGTCGAAGAGCATCGTGCGCAAATGTGGAATGTTTACCACGTAAGGGTGGCTTTCTCTCGCGATCTGCGAGTCTTCATCATCATCATATCAGCTGAAAGACGTCCACTACTGGACAAAGGCCTCCGCCAAGGATTTCCACGACGACCGGTCCTGCGCTGCCCGCATCCAACGGCTTTCCGCGACCTTCACCAGGACGTTGGTCCACTGCTAAATCTTTCAGTGCGCGGTCGCCACTCGAAAACTTTACTGCCCAAACGGCCATCTGTTCGACCAGCTATTATCTGCTATCAAGATGTTAAATTGATGCTAGTGTTGCAGATGTCTGATGATAGGAAAGGCATGATTGCCATGTTTTTTTTAATGATCGTACAGCATCATCATCATCTTAGCTGGAAGACGTCCACTATTGGACGTGGGCCTCCCCTTTTCAACCGACTTCCAAAAAGGAGGAGGTTCTCATTTCAAATTTAGGTATGTTTTTTATTTTTTTATTTAGGATTTCGTACTAGGTAA
Source organism: Coleophora flavipennella (assembly GCA_947284805.1). Lineage (NCBI taxonomy): Eukaryota > Metazoa > Arthropoda > Insecta > Lepidoptera > Coleophoridae > Coleophora > Coleophora flavipennella. The sequence continues at coordinate 10,332,836 of OX369281.1, read as the reverse complement.
CGGGACCCTAATTACTAAGCCTACGCCATTGTCTTTGGCCTACGCTGTCTGTCTGTCTGTCCAACCTTACGTAAATATGGCTGAAATTTTCACAGAATATGTCATATTATGGGATATTTACCAACAAATATTAGTAGCTAAAACAATTTTTAAATTAGGGGATCCCTATGTCAATGTTTTTAGGGTTGCCCCGCATAAGCAGTGCTTCTGGGTGGTTTGCAGATGCTCGAATAGACGGCTATGCTGCTATTAATCGAAAAAAATGTGCATCCCTACTGTTCAGAGTGTAGGCCAGCACCAACTACATTCTGAAGACAGGTTAGCAGGTTTCCACACGATGTTTTCCTTCACCGTAAGAGCGTCGGATAAACGTACAGTATATGTAATCGAAATTCAAAAACACATTGGTACGTGGCAGGATTTGAACCACGACCTACTCATCATCATCATCATTACAGCTCATATACGTCCCCACCGAGGGGCTCGAGCCTACCCTGAATCAGGGCGATTAGGCCTTAGTCGACCACGCGGGCCCAGTGCGGGTTGGTCGACTTCACACACAACCTTCGAGTTTCTTCGCAGGCGTGTGCAGGTTTCCTCACGATGTTTTCCTTCACCGTTAAAGCAATCGGTAAGTATGTACGTAAGTTTTTGAAAAACTCATTGGTACATTGGCCGTCCAGATTTGAACCCGGTACCTCTGGTTAGATGGACCGAGTCGTTACCGGTTGAGCCACCGACGCTTTTAGACGAACGAAGACGAAGCCACGACCTACTAAAATTATTTTATTATATTATTTTTCTTTATTCTATCGTAAAAACGGTGATACCGTAGAGGGTGAAACTTATTGTAATTGTATACTTCTACTGATGTACAACAAAACATATTAAAATTTGGCCAAGTATGAGTCGTACTCGCGCTTAGGACTCCGAACTGATATGAAATTAAATCATTTTCTAATGATCCCTATTGTTTGTAATAAATAATTGAGGAGACTAGAACATAAAGTTATAAAGTGAGGAAACGATGTAATTAAGCGTTGTTGCCATTTAAAAAAAATCGTCCAAATGCGACTCGGGGTCACTCAAACACGAACAGAATAAGACCTCTCAGTACATACTTTGCTGTAGATAAATAGGGGTCTACTTACTCTGGACTTTAAAAGTTTTTTTTCCTGTAGGGACGGAAGAACTATAGATTTTCTCATAGGTTTTCCTGTATAATCAATTCATACAATCTCATATACTGCGATTTTTTCACGATTTTAGGTCCAGTAATTTCGGAGATTTTTTTAAATAACTTTAAATCATAAAATTATTACAAATAGTTGAGATTCTCCCAATTAACTCTTTCATTTGATATGTTACACGATATACCTATAGTTTTCAAAGCTTGATTTTTATTTTATAATTTACCCCCCAGAAGTGGTCCCCATGTTAAAAATTCATTTATTTACGTTGTAACGTGACGTGTACGTCCATATTTGGATCACCGACTTACATGTGTACCAATTTTCAACTCAATCGGTTCAATAGTGTCCGAGAAAATTAGCTGTGACGGACGGACGGACAGACACACGAGTGATCCTATAATAATTTCGTTTTCAATTTTTTAAAGGTACGAAACCCTAAAAATTGCAAAAAACGTATTAGTTCCTTTATTTTCCTATGCTCCTTAATCCCTACTAATCCCTACTAATCCCTACTTCCCTACTAATATTATAAATGTGAAAGTAACTCTGTCTGTCTGTTACGCTTTCCCGCAAAAACTACTGAACGGATTTGGCTGAAATTTGGTAGGTAGACAGATTAGGACCTGGATTCAGACATAGGCTACTTTTTACCACGCTTGCGAGCCGCTTGCGGCTCGCGCACTGCGCACCCTCGAAAAGTCATAGAAACGTTGTCCACGCGGGTGAAACCGCGGGAAACAGCTAGTTGGTTATATTTGTGTGGAGAGGTGTCAACATATCAGATCATATACGTCCCCACCGAGAGTCTCGAGCCTAATCTGAATTAGGGCGATCGGGCCTTAGTCGACCACGCGGGCTCAGTGCGGGTTGGTCGACTGTAGGACTGTGGACTGTGGAGAGGTGTAGTGGTACGGCACCCCGATCGTGACCTTGACTGGTACTTGGCCGATTTTTTTCCAGTTCCAGCCGAAAATCGTCCACTGCTGGACAAAGGCCTCCTCCAAGGATTTCTACGACGACCAATCCTTTACTGCCCGCATCCATCGGCTTCTCGCGATCTTCATCAGGTCGTCGGTCCACAGCGTGGGAGGCCTATCTACGCTATATTTTCCAGTGCGCAGTCGCCACTTGAGAACTTTACTGCCCCAACGGCCATGTGTTTTACGATAAATGAAAAATCTGAGTTAATGTGGACAGCCAATTGAAAAAAAAAACCCCTTACGTAGGGTCATAAACGTCCTGTTGTACTTAACTCTGACGCACCGTTGCTGGCAAATCAATTTGTAACGACTGACCGACCAGATTTCGTCATCCATTGCTTACTGTGTTGTCACAAAGTATTATTATAAAGAACATAAGCGTCAATGTAACCGAACAAGAGAAACATATATAAGTAGAAAAACTATGGACACAACATGTTAGTTTGAAGTGGGCGTCCATTCGTAACAGTCGCAACATGAATATTTTATTGATCGGTGAGTTGTTACAATTTATTTAGTATGTCATCATCATCATATCAGCCACAAATCGTCCACTGCCGGACAAAGGCCTCCCCCAAGGATTTCCACGACGACCGGTCCTGCGCTGCCCGCATCCATCGGCTCCCCGCGATCTTCACCAGGTCATCGGTCCACCGCGTGGGAGTCCTGCCTACACTACGTTTTCCGGTGCGCGGTCGCCACTCGAGAACTTTACTACCCCATCGGCCATCTGTTCTACGAGCTATGTGCCCTGCCCACTGCCACTTCAGTTTAGCGATTCTGTGAGCTATGTCGGTTACTTTAGTTCTCCTGCGGATCTCCTCGTTTCTGATTCGATCACGCAGAGAAACTCCGAGCATAGCATAGCACGCTCCATTGCCCTTTGGGTGACCTTGAGCCTTCTTATGAGGCCCATAGTAAGCGACCATGTCTCAGTTCCGTAAGTCATCACTGGCAACACACACTGGTCAAAGACCTTAGTCTTGAGACACTGCGGTATTTGGGACGTGAAGATATTGCGAAGCTTCCCGAACGCTGCCCAGCCGAGTTGGATTCGTCGATTGATCTCTATCTTGAAGTTGGAACTACCTAGCTGGACTGTTTGTCCCAGGTATAGATATTCGTCAACAACTTTCAGTGTAGAGTCCTTTAGAGGAGTGGGTGCGATACGGACATTTAACTTTATTTTCGTCTTGTCCATGTTTATTTTAAGACCCACTTGTTGAGAGACTTTACTGAGGCCATTGAGCATTGTGCTTAGGTCTTCCATAGTCTCAGCCATCACCACGATATCGTCAGCGAATCGGAGGTGGGATATGTACTTGCCGTTGATATTGATGCCGAGTCCACCCCAGTCCAGAAGCCTAAACACATCTTCCAGGGCGGCGGTGAACAGTTTCGGAGATATAACGTCTCCCTGTCTCACCCCTCACTGCAACTGGATAAGTTTCAAGTTCTGGTCCTGGAGGCGAACCAACATGGTGGCGTTTTCATATAGACACTTCAACACCTCGATGTATCGATGGTCAATTTGGCACCGCTGGAGAGACTGTAGCACAGCCCAGGTTTCGACTGAATCGAAGGCCTTCTCATAGTCCACAAACGCCAAGCATAGTGGCTGACTGTACACTTCGGTCTTCTGTATAATCTGCCGCAGCGTATGTATGTGGTCTATGGTACTAAAGCCTTTTCGGAAACCGGCTTGTTCGGGAGGCTGGAAGTCGTCAAACCTGCGTGCGAGACGATTCGCAATGACTCTCGAAAACAGCTTGTAGATATGGCTCAGAAGTGAGATGGGTCTGTAGTTCTTCAGCAGGGTGTTGTCACCCTTTTTGAAGAAAATCACGACCACACTTCTGTGCCATGTCTTAAGCGTTAGAATTAAATAACTTCTGAAGAGCTTTTAGTACCGGTGATCCATTTGCTTTCAGAAGTTCAGCCGTAATTCCATCATCACCCGGTGCCTTGTTGTTCTTGAGCTGTTTGAGAGCCATTCTTATCTCGTACAGGCTGACGTCCGGGATATCTTCGGTATAGTGTCGGGTTAGTCTGGCTCTTGGGTCTTCAGCCAGATCGCTGACAGGCAAACGTGTGGTCTTGTACATTTGTTCATAGAACTTCTCAACTTCTTCCAGCAACTCAGTCTTAGACGACATCGTTCTGCCATCCTCAGTCTTCAGCTTGGTCAGTTAGCTTTGTCCAACAGACAGATCTCTCGTGAACACTTTAGAACCTTTGTTGTGCTTAATCGCCTCTTTAATACAATTTGTATTATATTGCCGTAAATCACGAGTTAGGGACTTACAGATCTGCCTGTTTAGTTGCCGATACTGAGAAGCGTCTTCAGAGGACTGCAAAACCAATCTGCGTCTTTCTTCCATGAGGTTGCTGGTGAAGTCAGAATTTTTTTTGGTTCTGTTTGAACGACGAGTTTTAAAAATCTAAGACCCAACCGTTTGAACAATTTCCACGTACCTGTCATTATAATCGTCCACATTCTCGCAGTCTCCTAGGCATTCGAAACGATTGTGCAACTCGAGCTGAAAGCTCTCGGGGTTTTGGAGCTGGATGGGCGCCGGTTGGAGCGTAGACTTCATCAGTCGACATCTTTCTAGCTTGGTCTTTAGATTCAATGTGCCTCTGACCATCCGGTGATCGCTTCCTGTTTTGACTGAATTGATCACGGAGACATCATTGAATATTTGCCTCCTTGTCGACAAGATGAAGTCTTTCTCGTTTTTTGTTACGCCATTGGGATTCAACCATGTCCACTTCCGCTGTTTTGACTTTTTGAAGAAGGAATTCATCATAAAGAGGCTCTCTTTCTCCATAAAGTCGGCCAGCATCTGGCCACTTGCATTCATTTTCATTGAACCGTGATGGGCTTTATCAAAAATAAAGAAAATCTGTAATATTACCGCCTTAAGCTTGAGCTAATGAAATACTTTCATACGATACCCCACATGACACGTTTAACTCAATTCAAAATTTGGACCGCCGTTCGTTGCATAATTGATTACGTACTTAAAATAAATACTATATTTTTTATGATTTAATAACATATAGTTTTAAGATTTTTCTTTAAACTTGTAGAATATGACGGTATTACTTGCCAAATTATCATAGTTCTAGGTCAACGGAAAATACCCTATAAATTTCGATTCCCTTGAGAGTGTCAAAATAAACGTTTTTTGTGGCATACACGGATGTTTTTTTTTTACTTTTACTTAGAAGTTTGATTTTGACGCTTCAAGGGGCTGTAGACCGGATTATATGGTTTTAATTTCAACTCGATACCTCTACGCGTTCCCGAGATAAAGTGTCTTGACTGACAGACGGACGGATGGACAGACAGACAGACGGGCAACAAAGAGATTAGGGTTCTGTTTATTCCTTGTGAGGTACAGAACCCTAAAAATTATAGAAAATACATTAAGTATATTGAACAAAATGGTCTAAAACTATTAAAAAAAAGAGTGTGTGGTTTTATGAAACCACGGTAAAAGTGAAACATTTTCACATTATAGACATTTACAGAGCACGAAACGATCATGGCTGCTCTCGCCTTGGAGCTACGGTACAGAGGACGAAACGATAATACCGACCGTCACGCGACACACAGAGGAAAAAAATTGAGATGATGTAATAAAAGTTTCACTTTTAAAATATTGTTTCAGTATTGGCCGCTGTGGCCTTAGCAGTGGCAGACAGACAACCCCTAAGCTGGATCATTAATCCTGGGACCAACAAGTTCACAGCCAAAGTCTTCACGGTAAGTTACTCTCTTCTCTTCCCAAACTCTGCAATTATATCATATTTAATTCGTGTAAACACAAAATTATAAAACTGCTGTAATCTTCAAAACATACTTACCCACAATTTTAATTAATATTATACAAGCTGAGATTTTAACAGCGGATTCGAACACCACCACGTTATTCATCATAACAGCTCGTATACGTCCCCACCGAGGGGCTCGAGCCTACCCTGAATTAGGGCGATCTGACCTTAGTCGACCACGTGGGCCCATTGCGGGCTAATCGACTTCGCACACAACCTTGGAGATTTTTCGCAGGCGTGTGCAAGTTTCCTCACGATGTTTTCCTTCACCGTATAAGCGTCGGATAAACGTAGATATGAAATCGAAATTCAAAAACACATTAGTACGTGGCAGGATTCGAACCATGACCTAGCGGGCAGGAGGTAGCGACTCTAGCCGTTACGCCACCAATGCTATTCGTTGCGCCAAAAATGTAGTTACAATTCGGATGAAATGTAACTACATTTTTTCTACCACTTTTAAAATAAACGCCAAAACTTTGTGGACTTTTTATATAGATTGCACATCTACGTCAACAACATTTGCATGGAAAGTCCAAAAATTTTGGCGTTTATTTAAAATGTGGTATAACTAAAGTAGTCACATTTCATCCAAATGACAACGTGGTGGTGTTCGTATCCGCCATTAAAACTCACCATGTATAGGGTAAAGCTCATCCCTGATTCTGGAACGCTCGCGTCATTCATTGACGTCTTTTGTCTTCGACCAATATAACAGCTATGGACCGGCCTACGCGTACAGCAGTTTTGATGCCTACAGAATGAGCAAATTCGCTCATCTAGTCTCAGTCGATCAGTATTCCCCAAATTGGTTGAAGGTTTAACCACCTCCGTGGTGTAATGATTCAGTCCATTAGCTTCACATCAGGAGGTCGCGGGTTCGATTCCCGGCGGGGTCAACTTTGTAAGACTCAGTTTGGTTGGTGGAAGGGCGTTTCCTAAGCCCACCTGGCTAGCTACCACCATCTTATATAAGTCATGCCGCCAAACATCGATGCTTACAACATTGGTGTGTTCTGGATTGAATATAAGATAGCCAGTTCCCCATTGCGTAGGGGAATCTTGGTAAACCCGTTTCTATCTTCGGCATCATCGTTATCATCACTTACCATCAGGTGAGATAATGCCAAGGGTTTACCAACTGTGAATTACAAAAATATTTTGTAGTGAGTGAATTTTGTTATTTCATTCGTGCTACATTCCGAGTACGTCTCTCTATCTCTGTCATTCTTCATATTTGAATGAGGCTCGGTAGACTATAGTGTTGTGAGTGTATCTATGCGTGTACGTATTTGACTCATATTTTATGAGATTAATGTATGGATAGGGCCGGTCCATTATACTTGGTCGAAGCTTAGGGTACACTATTTCAGTTATACTACTGTAGCTGCAGTAGTTTAGCTAGAAAACGCTCTGCTTTTGTCGACAGAGGTTTCTTTTCGGTTCTTAGTGGTGACTACTTTGTTAACAGTTTTAGACGCGTAACAACAACTAGTTTTAACATATGTCGCTAAAGGAAAAACTGTTTATTTACCACTGTTATATTGTGTACATCTCTTTTCTTCCACTTCATAGGAGGTAGTAAAGGAGAAACCACAGAAGAGTGTAGTGCTGTCAGCCCTCTCTCTGCTTCCGCCCCTGGCTCAGTTGGCTCTGGCTTCTGTCGGGGAGTCCCATGATGAGCTTCTCAATGCTATCGGGCTGAAAGACGATAATACTGTAAGTATTGTGTACATCTCTTTTCTTCCGCTCCATAGGAGGTAGTAAAGGAGAAACCACAGAAGAGTGTAGTGCTCTCAGCCTTCTCTGTGCTTCCGCCCCTGGCTCAGTTGGCTCTGGCTTCTGTCGGGGAGTCCCATGATGAGCTTCTCAATGCTATCGGGCTGAAAGACGATAATACTGTAAGTATTGTGTACATCTCTTTTCTTCCGCTCCATAGGAGGTAGTAAAGGAGAAACCACAGAAGAGTGTAGTGCTCTCAGCCTTCTCTGTGCTTCCGCCCCTGGCTCAGTTGGCTCTGGCTTCTGTCGGGGAGTCCCATGATGAGCTTCTCAATGCTATCGGGCTGAAAGACGATAATACTGTAAGTATTGTGTACATCTCTTTTCTTCCGCTCCATAGGAGGTAGTAAAGGAGAAACCACAGAAGAGTGTAGTGCTCTCAGCCTTCTCTGTGCTTCCGCCCCTGGCTCAGTTGGCTCTGGCTTCTGTCGGGGAGTCCCATGATGAGCTCCTCAATGCTATCGGGCTGAAAGACGATAATACTGTAAGTACAGCGTACACTTTTATCACTGTTTTGTATATCTTTTGGCGCTCTTGTAACAATGGTCGCGATCGCCTCAGTGATGGCACACCCCTGACACTGCATACAACGGTCGTGAAATGACATTTCTAAAACAAATGACGAAGCAAACAAAATCAAATCATCAAAGCGAAATCCCATACGTTCGAGAACCCAACTCTAACCAATCTGTATCAATCCTAACGAAGGGGTAAGGTCAGAATCTAGAGAGCGGCAGGGAGTGTCCACAGTATATACATACTGTATGTTAGTACAAATATGTATACTTTGGTGATAGTTGAAATTGGTTCGCTGAATTAGCTGCATCTTTGATAAATTCCGCTCGCCGCTGCCGGATCGCGTCAAACAATAGCGTCAAAGAGGCCGCGCTGAGTTCAATCGCGGCGCCGCTCACGTTACACCCGCACAGGGTCACGTGAATCTTGTTCAGTCTTTTCAAGCGACTTCCAAAAAGGAGGAGGTTCTCAATTCGTCTGTATGTTTTTTTTTTTTTTTATGTTTGTTACCTCAGAACTTTTGACTGGGTGAACCGATTTTTATGATTCTTTTTTTATTTGAAAGCTAGTGCTTTCCGTGTGGTCCCATATAAATTTTATCAAAATCGGTGAAGTACTTTAGTAGAAAATTAACAAAAACCAAAAATAATAATGCAAAAATGTACTAATTGGTTGCGATGGAAGTCGGTTTTTTAACGTGTTTAGCGTTTTCAATTATATTATTAATGTAAGCGCAGATTCTGAAGATACTTTGTCCAGCAGTGAAAGTTATTATAATTAATAATAAATTCTAAATAAAAAATACTTTTTTTTGTAAAGTTGTTTTATCCTTCAACACATTTCCAGAACTCCGTTCGGGTGTACTGTAGCTTATTCCCTGAACATTCTTTATAAACAGCTACAGGGTGTCAGGTAAAACGACTTCCGCATAAGAGGAACCCCTCTAAATAAAGCGAAATTCAGATTTTTGTAGTAGGTAATTTCTCAGTATTATCCTTAGTCCATGAACTTAAAGTTTACGACAAATACACTGTCTGACTGAGGGCTGACCTTAGCCACAGTAGACTAAAGTAAAGTCTACTGTGCCTTAGCCAAAAACACGATTGTTCAGAATACCCTCGATTAAAAAAATGTCACGAAGTTTTCTTTGAATTACATTGAGATTACTTTGCAACTCGTAAAAACTTAAGACCTAAAAAATTTAACACCTTTGAAGGCAAGCGTGGACTACACCTAACATATTTGATTTGATATTGTTTTTCGACTCAATCATTAATAATTTTCAAAAAACCTTAGGAACAAGCTTTTCTTTGAAAAGAGTATTTTTGTTCAAAAAGCCAAAACTGTGCTCACCACAGTAAAGTCTAGTTGTTAAGACTGTATTTCCTAATAATCTATTTAAAATAAAAGACGATTCTGGGACCTTGATTTCAACTCCAAAGTTCCAAATTTCAGCTCAATCGAATCCCTGAAAGTCGTTTTAAAATCGATCGCAAGATTTGGACTAAAAAAATTATATATAATTACATACAGACATCGCAAGTTTAATAAAATCTTTCTTTTATAAACTTTGTTTTCGCGGCGCCTGTTGTGTTTTCTGAGCGAGATGGCAAGTTAGAAATCTTGCAAGAGTGAAGAGGACGAACATTTTGCTTTATAAACCCTTATAAGGAGTTGAATGAAAAAGAAGACGATCCTAACATGAATTAATAACAATTTTAAAGTTTTGCGATATTTCTTTTCGTTTTTAGGGTTCCGTACCCAATGGTCCCATTTTCTGGGCCTTCTACTCATAATTCTGATCAAATTTTGTTCTATGACATTGCTGAAATCACAAAAAAAAAACTTCTCATAAATCGATCAGCTGGCCGACCAATTGTGTGAATTTTTGTATGGAGGTCCCAAATTATTTTTTTCAGAATGTCTTCCTTGGGGAAAGTTGTTCAGTATGATATGTTTAGTAGGCTAAGATATAGATGTACAGTTGGATTTGAAAAAAGTTCATAGATTTTTCATACAAAATGTTCTATTGCCAACTGCAAATAGAATTTTGTTTTTTTTTTCAAATTGGCAATTTTTTTGATGTGTAACATCTTTGCTCTCGCTTTCCTGCAATTTGTGGGAGTGATTTCGTGAAATGGGACGGAAAAGTGTCCCATGTGACGGAAATGTGTAACAGGGAGTCGCGTTTTTTCAGGCTTTAAAAGCGCGGAAAAGGCAAAGGTATCTATGACCATACAGCCTAGTCTGACGTATCTTTGCCGTCCTTTTTTCAGGCTTGAAAAGCGCGGAAAAGGCAAAGGTATCTATGACCATACAGCCTAGTCTGCCGTATCTTTGCCGTCCTTTTATAAAGTATTTTGTCACATGTTACACATCATATGCGAGTACTGTAGGTCTCGCTCGAATTTTTTTTTTAAACTATGAAACCCTACTTTGTTTTTATACTACAAAGTCAGCACAACGTGTGTTGCTATGGCTCGACATTCCTAACGCTATTGGCCTTACCTGATTATCTTTAATTTTAAAAGGTCAAGCAAACGCTTTAATTGTTCAATTATTGATAAAATCGGAAGAAAATAATTGAAAACGCTAAACACGTTTAAAACCGACTTCCATCGCAACAACTAAGTAAATTTTTTCATTATTATTTTTGGTTTTTGTTAATTTTCTAATAAAGTACTACACCGATTTTGATAAAATTTATATGGGACGACACAGGAAGCACTAGCTTTCAAATGAAAAAAAATCATAAAAATCGGTTCACCTAGTCAAAAGTTCTGAGGTAACAAACAAAAAAAAACTAGGGTAAGTAGGTAGGGTAGTGTAGTGTAGTCGAATTGAGAACCTCCTCCTTTTTGGAAGTCTGTTGAAAGCGATATTAATCAGAGCGTTTGTCCCATTTTTCCAGACAAAACAATTCACCTTATACACCAGAATCGGAGAAATCCAAGGGATCACCCTGAAGATGGCAAATCGTATCTACATTCCGAAGAATCGCGAACTGCACCAGAACTTCGCTAAACTTTCGCGAGACTTGTTCCAGTCGGAGGTGAAGAAAGTCGACTTCGCGAAGAACGTGGAAACGGCTGAGGAGATCAACTCGTGGGTAAGTAGCTTGGTTTTAGGTTTGATGATAATTTTGACCGAGCGAGCGCGAAGCGTCTCAGTTTCAGCTGGGGAAAAATGCTTTTGGATGTCCGGATGTCCGGCTGTACTTACCAGTGCTACCGGCACGTACCAGGCCGCTTCTCTCCGATCCTCCCCCGTCCAAGCAACGACCTAAGCCGAGGTCCGTGCCCACCTAGGCGCCCTTAGGCAGTTGCATCTTTTTGCTTTGCACTAGGTTGAGTGCCTTCTGTACTCGCCTCCCCTGCCCGGTGAAATTGTAAAATCCCCATGGCCAACAACAAGCTTGTCTTTTATAAAGAAAAAAGTCCGGCTGTACTCCTCTAAGAGTCGTATTCGCATTTCTCAACCGATTCTCGTTAAATTTTTGAGCAGTTTCAGTAACTGTATTGATTTTTTCAGTCGATTCAGTTTTTGGACATTTTTTCAAAATGGCGGAGCCGTGGAGGTTAAAAACGTAAAAAAATTCATATTTCAGCCATTTTAAACAATTCGTTGATTTATATTATTATGATAGTTATTTTTCATCTAATTTGGATCACACAATAGTGTTTGTACCCAGTTAATAATAATAATAATAATATCATTTATTTTCAGACCAAAGATCCATATTTTTTTTTAGTAAGAACACAACTTAACCTATATTATTAGAAGCAAATACAATTTTGAGTCAAACGGATCAGAGTTAGTTTCTGATGCAGACATACGGACTGCGTAGGAGGCCCACCCAGTGTTTCAGGATAGGCCCCTCACACCTATCAGCAATCATCTTCAGAATCCCGTTGGTGCTACCCCGCAATCTTACCATCAAGGAGCTTACTTTTTTACGCATAATCGCATAAAAATTATCAGTGCGGGCGTCAGCAAACATCCCTGAGGCACTGCAGAAGCGGGGCAGCCCCAACAGAACCCTGAATATGTTGTTGTATTGTATACGTAGGGCATTGTAGGCACGCTTGGTGTATGAAGTCCACAGGCTGCTCGTGTAAAATGATTGACAGTACGCCTTAAAAAGGGTGATTTTAACTTCTTTAGTGCAACGAGCAAACCTGCGAGCCAGCATATTACCACGTACCGCCAACGCCCTACGCTCCCTTTCAATTTCGCAATCATCATTGAGATGTTCATCTAAATAATGTCCCAAGTACTTAAATTCAGTAACTCTACTAAGGGAAACTCCGTTCAGCTCAATGGGAGGAACGTAACTAGGACTCTTAACATTAGCCTTGAAAACCATGAAAACACTTTTCTTTTTATTGTACTTTAAACCATGTTTAGCCGCATAGCTCTCACACACTCTTAACAATTTTCTGATCGCGCTTACTGACGGGGCAAGCAGCACCATGTCATCGGCATAGCTTAAATTGTTTAAGCATACATCATCGACATAACATCCGACATGCATGCTGCTCAGCCCTTCAATGAGCCCGCTCACATATAGGCTGAAGAGGTTTGGCAAGGACATACCCCCCTACCTTACCCCACACTCCAGACCATAATCTTCAGAGTAGGCATCTGCCCATTTAACACAGTTGCGCTGGTTACTGTACCAATACTCAAAGACTGATATCAGTTCTTTGGGCATCCCTGTTTTCTGCAATTTATCCCATAAGACAGCATAAGAAACCATATCAAAGGCCTTCGACAGGTCCAGGAAACAGGCAAAGACAGGCGTATTCCTGTTTGTATAGTACCGCACGGTATGCTTGAGAGACAATATAGCGCTTTCAGTAGATAATCCTGCGTGAAAACCAAACTGGGAATCGTGTAGATGTAAGTATTTTCTTAATTGTCTGTCAAGCAAACCGTCCAGCACTTTTGCTATCACTGTGGCCAATGATATGGGTCTATAGTTATCTTTATCTGTTAAATCACCCGTCTTGTTCTTGAGTATTGGTACAACTATCGTACGCATAAAACCTTGTGGAAGATACGAGTGGCGCACGCAAAGTGTGAAAAACACGCCCAGGACCCGAGGCAGGTGGGCCCCGGCATTTTGCAGGTGCTTAATACTGAGGCCATCATGCCCCGGTGATTTACCCCTGGTCATGCTCCCAATCACTGCAGCTACATCTTTAGCCGTTAATGTAAAGCAGTAAAAAAATGGAATAACTGGTTACTTGAAAAAAAGTTACAATTAAGTACCACGATTTAGTTAAGCGTTTTTAGTAGTTGTTTCATAATACTAATTTTTAACCGCCTCCGTGGCGTAATAGTTAGTCCATTAGCTTCACATGAGTACGCCACGGGTGCGATTCCTGGCAGAGTTTCAGACTCAGTTTGGTCGATGGTAAGACATTTTTAAGCCCGCCTGGCTAGCTACCAACATGTTAACAGCATTGATGTGTTCCGGCTTTAAGATAAGATAGCCGTCCCTCATTGCGTTGGGGAATCTTGGTAAACCCGCTTCCATCTTCGGCCTCATCGTCACTTATCATCAGGTGAGATAATGCCAAGAATTTATTGAATATTACACATTTTTATTGTTTGGGATAAATCTATGGGTTTTTCAATTGCCTGTATACACGCTCTTAACAACTCCAATTAAATTTTTAATTTAAAAAAAAACACAAATTGCTTATTTTAAAAGACGCGTAAATCAGCACTAATTAATACCTAAATTTTTCACACGCTTCGCCCTCATGGATTCTTTTTGTGACTGTATTCGAGGGTGCACGGTGCGTGAGCCGCAAGTGGAGGATTATTTTTTCCCCAGAACCCACTATTTTCCAAGACAAAGAGTATCCTATGTTGTTATCCGTCTTTACTACACTAAAATCTGTTTAGTAGTTTAAACATGAAAAATAAACAATCAGATTTATATATTCCGAGATCCCTCTGGAACTATGCATTTTTCCGAGAGAAAAAATATCCTATGTTGTTTTTCCACCGTTTTTTTAACTTTTTTATAAATTTGAGAGTAAACGGCTTTTTAGCCTTAGCGTTAGAGAGAAAAAAACATACTAGCAAGGCAGACCGACATTCTTTCGGATTTATAATATAACTCACGTTTTCCCGCGGCTTTGCCTAAGTGGACATCGTTTTCAAGACTTTCTAGCGTGGAATTAAGTTTTTCCGCTTAGGAACTATTCATTTTTCCGGAATAAAAAGTAACCTATATTGTTCTCCGCCCTTTTCTTTAGCTGTGTACCTAATTTGAGGAAATCGTTTAAGTAGTTTTAGCAGCAAAGAATAACAAATAGACAGACACACACTTCCGGATTTGTAAAAAAAGAAGGATTTTTCATTATATTTTGATCTCAAATCCGTTATTTTATCTATATATATTTATATATATATATAAATGAACCCCTATTTTTTCTGGTCATCACATCACGCGTGAACGGCTGGACCGATTTCGCTAATTCTTTTTTGTTAAGTTTGTTATCGTCAGGAGAAGGTTCTTATGTAGGGTAGTGTAGTGTAGTGTGGTGTAGTGTTGAGTAGGGTAGGGTAGTGTAGTGTAGTGTAGTGTAGTGTAGTGTAGTGTAGTGTAGTGTAGTGTAGTGTAGTGTAGTGTAGTGTAAGGTAGAACGAATAGGTAGTTAAATATAAGACAAACCACTTAATTCAACGTTAAGCAATTGACAAGTTTGGGTGCTTGTTGTTATTAAAAGCATGATAAGAAAGTTATTAAATGAACATGCTGATAAATAGCGTGATAAGAAAGTTATTGAATAAATAAATAAATAAATAAATAATCTGGGACAAATCACACATGGTCCCAAAGTAGGATTCCCTGTGTTATGGGAACCAGAGACTGATATACATACTTATATACGTTTAAATACATACTTAAATAGATATTTAACACTCAGACACAGAGCAAAAAGATCTGCTCATCACACAAATGTTTGCTCTGGGTGGGGATCGAACCCACGACTCTCGGATCAGTAGTCAAGAGCACTAACCACTGAGCCACCAAGTCGTCAGAATGAACATGCTGATTGTTTTTCATGGACGTAACCTTGCAAAGATTAGGGTACACGTGAATAATTGTAATTTTAAATTGATTCGTATTTTTTTTATGAACGTTACAAAGTACCTACATTAGGAAAAAATAAAATATGATTAAACTGACGTGTCGCGTGTTGCCGCTTTTTGTTAACATCCCGTAACAAAGTGAATAGGTAACGAAAATAGTATATCATGCAGTTAGTGAAAAAATGATGGATTTAAATCAAGGTCCATAGATGAATCAAGGGCAAGTAAACGATTCTAATGACTGAATCACGACCGTAGGGAGAATCTTGAGCGACGCGAGTGACTCATGGCCCTCGATATAAATCCGTTTTATTCATGAGTTGCATACTATACTTTATACCACGACTACGAAAAAAAGAAAGATTTAAACGAAAATAGACATTTAATGAAGAAAAAAGGAAGGTTAAGTTAAATAAAATGCACATTAAAGTTGGAACCACTACTAAAATTAATATTAGATTTATTTTTGTTTTATAGTATTCAAAATAGCGCCAATGTACATACTAATGAAAAAGGCACAAAACATCTTAATTCCAATGCTAAAAACTCCTTGTCGAATGTCCGAACAATCAACTCTAGGTGTTATTTGCACAAGGAATTGGTATGTCCAGTATTCTTGCACAAAAAGGTTGTATCGAGTATTTTTTGCGCAAGGAGGTTGTATAGCATTGAGATGGAGGTCAAATATTCTGGTGTGTTCTAAATTCTAACATCATAAATAGTGGTTAAAAGTGCTTTTAATTCACTGTTTTCAGTGAATAAAATAATATTTTTAGAGGGCAATGGTATAAACAAACATATTGAAACGAAAACTTAACAATAAAGGTAGGTAACGAATACAATTCATCATGATATCAGCCGAGGGACATCCACTGCTGGACATAGACCTCCCCCAAGGATTTCCACGACGACCGGTTCTGCGCTGCCCGCATCCAGTGGCTTCCCGCGACTTTCGCGACTTTCACCAGATCATTGGTCCACCGAGTGGGAGGCGTGCCTACGCTACGTTTTCCGGTGCGCGGTCGCCACTCGAGAACTTTACTACCCCAACAGCTATCTGTTCTACGAGCTATGTGCCCCGCCCACTGCCACTTAAGTTTAGAAATTCTGAGAGCTATGTCAGTTACTTTGGTTCTTCTACAAACACAATTACTCTAAAGAATTAGTCCTAGTACGTATCCTTACCATTGCCAACTTTATAAAATTCTTACTAAAATAAACTTAGGACCGAAATTTGTACCTAAACCTACAGGTGACTTATTTAGTTAATAATGATTATGGTAGATTCTTTCTACGCATGAAACTAAAAAGCTTTCTCCAAGAAACCTTTAGAATTGATGGAATGTCAAAGTTATTAACATTCCATCATGACCATTATATCATCCTAAAGACGTCTATTGTAAGACAAAGGCCTCGCCAAGTATTTTCACAATTTCTGGTCTTGCGCTGCCCGCATCCAGCGGCTTCCCGGCACCGTTTCACCAAGTCATCGGTCCACCGATTGGGAGGCCCGCCCACTCTAAGACTTCAGGCGCACGGTCGCCACTCGAAAACTTTACTGTCCAAACGGCCAACTATGTGCCCCTGTTTGGCGAAACTAAACATTCCATCTTCTTCCTCTGTGCTTTCCATTCACAAAATAAAATAAATAATTTAAAAAAAAATACACTGATAAAAGTATCTGTCAAGTCAATAATCGATCGGTCGATTTGCAAACTTTGTATGGTTAGTCTTGATCTTTTTTTTGTTCAGAGTGTATTGGTTCCTTGAGCAAAATTTTATAGTACAATACAAAATGGGGTAGTTGACAGTTGAGTTACTTATTACCATGTATCAAAAACGAAATTTTGTTCTAAAAATGTTTAAAATAAAAAACGAGTGACGTCAATATTTTTTTGACGTCGTTGATATTTTGTTGATAATTTTGTGACTTTGATTAATAAAAAAATAAAAACGTGGTGTAAAACAAAATGAGTAAGGTTTTTTGAAACTTCTCGAAGGGAAAAAATATTTCATTATATTTTTGTTTCAGACAATTACCCTATTGGCTGCTTTTTTGCGTACAGTAGTCAGTCACCCTGTATAATCAACGTTGCTTTTTTCAGGTGGAAGATCAAACGAACCATCGTATCAAGGACTTGGTGGAACCTCAAAGCATTGACGGTTCCACTCGTGTACTTTTGGTCAACGCCCTATATTTCAAGGTACCTACACACTTTTTCTGTCTAACGTGTCATCTTGATATTCCTGGTACTTGAAATACCTATTCCGACCAGTACCGGTACAGTTTGTAGTTTAAAAGCCTATGAGGACGTCACCACACCCTGGACACTTCATAATTTTTTTTAAAGAAATGACGACACAAACGAAATCACTGCGAAATCGTTAAGTTCGAGAACCAATCTAGAATCAATCTGTATGACAGGGGGTTAGGTAAAAATCTAGGGAGCGCAGGTAATGGTCATAAAGTACGTTACGACTACTATACAGAGTGTATCGGATAGGGTTATCGATATTTTAAGGCCATACATGGCCAATACGCCACGAGTTGAAAAAATGCGAGCGTCACGTATTTAGCTTACAATCAATTGATTAAGAAAAGACAACAAGGCGTAAATGACCATATTTTTGCAGTATGTTCAAAAAAAAAAGATATATTTTTTTTGCATTTTATTGCTTTAAACTTTTTTTGTATTTTGTGTCCTCAAATGCTTCGGTAAGTTTATGTTTGATCACCAGATTAATAAAATTATCTTTCAAAGAAGACAATTTTTATGTCTGTACTGCTCTGCTGCTAATTCAAGAGAAAACATATTTTTAATAAACAACTATAAAAAAAATGGCTGCCATTTAGAGGGAAGAAGGATGCGACCCCCTAATAGGGGGTTTATCGTCGATTAAATGTAGTGTACATGTCCTTAAAATATTGTTGACCCT
This sequence comes from Coleophora flavipennella, assembly GCA_947284805.1. Taxonomy (NCBI): domain Eukaryota; kingdom Metazoa; phylum Arthropoda; class Insecta; order Lepidoptera; family Coleophoridae; genus Coleophora; species Coleophora flavipennella. The sequence continues at coordinate 10,314,476 of OX369281.1, read as the reverse complement.
ATCCGATACACACTGTATAATATTTCATAGCGATATCGTAGAATTAACCATTTTATCATGATATGCCAGCTAAAACTGACTATATCGTTTAAATCATTAATGTAGGGTTTCCATGATATTAAAGGTTTCATAAAAATAACAAATGAAGCATAATATCCAATGACGAAGGAACTTATTTGTAATTTTCTTGTAAGTACAAAAAAAATGTTTGCTTGCAGTTAGAACTTTCGATACAAAACCTAACCTAACTGCCGGGGGGAGGGGGAAATCTCGATTCGCGAGGCTGATATGATGATGATGATGATGATGAGGCATTCGCGAGTATCATCATCAAACCTACCGAAACTACACTCGAGAGCGATGAATCCGGGTCACTTAAAGAATCCTAAAAATCTCGGAAACTAAGAAGGCTAGCTTCATGAAATAAATTGTGTTTAATAGACACTTTAATACCCCTTAAATGAAAGTAATAAAATTTACGAGTCACTACATTTTATTTACAAAAAATTACATAAATAAAAAAAAACTGCTGATCTCGCCTTAAAACAAAAATAGGAAACATGACATTTTTGAACAACATTAAGATTTACTTGAATTTTAATACTTCGTATTGCCTCCTCGTGCTTCCATCACTGTGTTTACGCGGTTTGGCATGCTGTACACCAAGTTCCTTATACGATTTTGGGGAATATTCTCCCATTCCTCTGTGAGAGCAATTTTGAGCTTACAAAGCATGATTGGGGGAGGACTTCTTTGTTTTATGCATCTCCCTAGCTCGTCCCAAGCATGCTCGATCGGGTTGATATTCGGGCTGCGTGCTGGCCACTCCATACGAGTAATGTTCATCTCTTGAAGGTAGTCATTCACAATCCAACCCGTATGAGGCCGGGCATTGTCAGGCATAAAAATAGCATCCTCACCCAAATTGACCATAAATGGACCAACGTGTTCATTGAGGATTTCTTCCACATATCTTTCGCTAGTTAAAGAGCCGTTTTCTATGAACACCAGTTCTGTGCGACTCTCAGAAGAAATTCCGGCCCACACATGTACAGACCAACCACCGTAGGCTACTTTTTCTTCGATGCATGATTGCTTGAATCTTTCCCCTGGTCTTCTATACACTCTGTGTCTTCCATCGTGCTTGTAGAGCATACATTTTGATTCGTCGGAGAACATAACTTTTGACCAATCTCCAATACTCCAATTTAAGTGATTCTGGGCATATCTTAGTCTTGAAATACGATGCCCACGCTCCAGTTTAGGGCCGTTTGCAGGTCTAAGTGGTTTCAAGTTAGCTTCAGCAAGTCGTCGCCTTACTGTCCATGCGCTTGGGTTACTTCCTCCGAGGCGTCGAAACTGATTTGTAAGTTCAGTTCCTGTGAGAAAGCGATTACGAAGCATTGTGTTCACCAAGTATCGATCTTCTCGTTCTGTGGTACACCTGGTTCTGCCTGTTCCTGGTCTGCGTAGGTTAGAGCCAGTTTCCTCGTAACGTTGGAGAACTCTTTGTACTGTTGAGAGCGACACACTGACAGTCGTGGCTGTATCGCGTTGACCCCGGCCGTTTTCCAGCATTGTGAGTATTCTGGTGCATTCTTCAGATGTAAGCGACATGATTACTGCTTGAATAATAAATATTAAACACAATCAACATGGTTTATGTACCCACTTAAATGACAGATTAGAAACAAAAGCAAAAACAAATGTAGTAATTTCGTAGTTCCATCTTCGAAAGTCTCCCTTTTTCAAATTTGATTTTTTTTTGACATAGCTTTACAATAACTAAGAAGTTTTAATGACTTCATTTAAGGAGTATTAAATTGTCTATTAAACACAATTTATTTCATGAAGCTAGCCTATTTTTAGGATTCTTTAAGTGACCCGGATTCATCGTTCTCGAGTGTATTATCGCGCGCTTCGCTCGCTCAACTCAAACCCAACATAAATGAAAATTAAAAAAATCTAACATATTAAAAAATTACCTGCAACTTCCATGAAGTTATATTTTGAAATCCAATAATAGTCCATTGATTATCGTGTAATAAACCTACATTCTATGATTTGTTGTATAAACTAAAAATAAAAATACAATTAAAAGTTATTGTTTAAGATTACTTAGTAAATAAAAATTTAGCGTTTAGCTGTTCATATCGTCAAACGCTGATTATTCATTGATCTGGCCAGACCATCGTGATATCGGCAGCAAATATTTTACATTTTATAAAATACGACTATTTGATTATCATGGCCAATCTTCAAGAAATAGCTAATTTTACGATATGTATACTTTGAAACCAGTCTTACAGAACAAACTGATTACAAAAACATATATTATCCCTAATTTTAAATTTCCGAATATTATTTTTCCAAACACGTTTGCTTACCGTTTATTAAAAATTTAATCCGTATTGCTAATTTAGTTATATAAGGCTGTAATATTACAGTTTTTCGTTATTTTTGACGCCAAATACTCCTAAACGATAGATAACCTACATTTGTTGATAATGTTCCTTAAAGACACAAGCTATTAGAAACACTGAGCTGTTTTGGCTCGATAGAAAAAAATCCCAAAAATTGGCCTACACCGTTACTTTGAATTCAAGTTATGACTAATATTTTAAAGTATAAATTTTTTAAAAAAATTACTATAATATTTGTTATGATAATACAAAGTGAGAAATGTTATTATTTTTTTCACTTTCATTCAGAAAATTGAAAATAAAAGAATTAACATTGAAAAAGTGCAAAAGTGTGGTTATTTTCTTTACTTTTTACACGGAAAGAAAAAAAAACACAGAGAACTGTTATAATCAGTGACTCGCCTTAAGTTTTTACTTAAATATAACATAATAACACTACAAATTTGCTGAAGTAGTAAAAAAATTGACGGTCCGCAAAAAGGCTAATGAATTGATAGGTTTGTCTTTTTAACCTTTTGGTTTGTCTAAGTAGTCTATGATTTTACGATTTTAGTAAAGTTGTAAAACAAAAAAAAAGTATCTCATTAAAAAAACCCTTGAAAAATAATGCTCTGTTTTACTTAACACCCTGTATTATAGTGTAACAAACAACACAGACGGACTATTAATAAACGGTTAGCATACATTTTTGTAAACTAAATATTTGGAAATTTAAAATTCGGAATTACCATTGAACTGGTATTAAAGATGACAGCTTTGTCTAATACTGACGTCTTCATGGGGTGTTTAACTACAAACTGTACCAACAAGCATACAAGGTGTGGTTTTGGCAAAGTAACAACACCCGACTAACGATCCCAAAAAAATTAAAATTCCTTTTGCAAAAAGTTTTTTTAGAATTTTCATACAATCCTTATCGACCAACTTTGCTTGAAGTAAAAGGTGTTCTTGGGTAAAGGGTAACTGAGCTACATTTACAAGTAACGACTGGTGAGATAATATCAAGGGCTTACCAATTGTGGATTAAAAAAACCTGCTGAACGAATGAGTATGAGCGGTCAATTTTTTTTTTTCGAATTGACCAAAAAAAATTATTGATGAAAAGGTGATCTCCCTAGGTGGTTAGGACTAGCGCCGCCATCAAGAAACCTTCATTAGAATGGGGGGTTCTAAAAATAGCCCTTTATATGACAATTACGATAAAGAGCGTCGGTGGCGTAACGGCTAGGGCCGCCGCCTCTTGTCTGGGAGGTCGTGTTTCGAATCCCGCCACGCACCAATGTGATTTCGAATTTAGATTTTATTTGTACGCTGATCCGACGCTCTTACGGTGAAGGAAAACATCGTGAGGAAACCTGCAAACGCCTGCGAAGAATCTCGCAGGTTGTGTGTGAAGTCGACCAACCCGCACTGCGCCCGCGTGGTTGACTAAGGCCCGATCGCCCTAATTCAGGGTAGGATCGAGCCCCTCGGTGGGGACGTATATGAGGTGATATGATGATGGATGACAATAATTTCGAAAATGGAAACAGTGCAATAACACTTTGGAATATTTTTTAGGGAAAATGGAGTCAAAACTTCGACCCAAAACTGACAACAGACCAGGACTTCCACGTGAATAAAGAGACGACCATCAAAGTACCAACTATGCACCGCCAAGGGACTTTCAAATACGGAGAGAGTAAGGAATTGAATGCCAAGGTAAAAAAAAATATTTATCCCGACTGATGGAAAGAAAAAAAGGAAAGGATGTTTTTCGAGTCTGTATATATATCTATTTCTTGATTTAGGCAACAACTGGTCACACCAAAAAAGTTTTTCATTTGGTCATATCGAAAAAAGCTGTATAATTTGTTTCGATCGGACATTTTTTTTTTTTTTTTAGTAAGCCACGTCTAATTTTTGTAGTATTAGTCACACTGCAATTTTTTTTTCAATTAGTCACACCATCAAATAGTTCTAATTGGTCACACAAGATATATAGAATATGCCAAGAGTAAATCGACGATGCAAGAAGCAAACAACTCCTGAATGACAAAAATTGTTGTTTCAAAATGTAATTTGCCAAAAAACAGCAAAAGGATAACTCTCATCCTTACTAATTCTTTGACTGAGCCTGTAGCCTAAACAGCTTGATTTATTTTGGAGTGCAAGTTATCGTTATATACATCTTGACTTTCGTTAGTGACATGGGGTTTTAAGCAGTCGGGTTTGATTTTTTTAATTTAATTGATTAGATGAGTCAGCGTTGAAGTATCTTAAGGAAAACAGAAAATACCAAAGGAATGGTATAGCCGGTTCGGATTTTTTGAATTAATTTTATTAGCGGAACGACACGCGTACATTGCAATGTCATTTTCAGAAGACATCTTGTTGTTGTTAGTTCTTGGTTTCGACACCAGCAGGCATGGCGTCGATCTATGCTTTCTCACTCGAGGCGCCATATTCGATGCGTGAGTGGGAAAGGGAGAGGAATATTACAGGATATGGAAGATTGAACACACATAACCTAACGCGCGAGTTTTTAAAATATGATTACGGCGTATCGACATCCTCCCGGCCTTGATAATACATGGTATTATCAAAGAAAGCGGTTACAAAACAATATATAAAATTAAAGTAAAAAGTTCATAAGAGAGATAAGACATTATTACTACCTACCTATAAAACATATTAAATTTAAGGAAGTTATAATTAAGAAATTATTGAGAAGGCAATGGGCAAAGTTTTACGATAGGACGTTTAAAAGAAGTAGTCGCGGTCTTAACTAAAGCAACACGAACTCTACCATCTTTACCCGGGTAAACCTCTTGTATAATGCCTAACGGCCTAATATTGACAGTCTATACATCCATCTAACCACTTCATATGAAAAAACATAATATTTTTCAGTCATTTTGGATATAGACTAAAAAAACTTATTGTTGTTTTTTGAAAACTGTAAATTGTGCACTGTGGAGCCACTAAGACTATGTTAAAAAGTGGGCACCCTCCGGCTGAGATAATGATCAGGAACCTATAACTATTCGCTTGTATAGCGTCATGGTTAGTCCACTTGCTTCCTACCAGGGGATTGCGGGTTCGATTCCCGGCGGACTTTTACTTTGTAAGACTCAGTTGATGCTAGAGCTGATCTATGTCTTGCCGCCAAACATCAAAGTCAACAGCATTGATAAGTTCAGGCATGAAGATTAGATAAAGTTTCAATTATCAAAACTATTCTATCTAAACATTGGTTCGTCATGGTTCCCTAACTGTTATAGTTTAAAAAAATTACATACTTTTATTTTATTTTTATCATTCTCTATAAATTAAAAATATTTAAACTAGCGTGTAGAAAACTATATGTGAAAACATTTAAATGGTGTATAGTTGCTATTTAAGTTAACTACTATAATATTGTATCCGAATAAAATAAAATAAAATAGCCAGTTTCCCATTGCGTTGGGGAATATTTTTAAGCCAGCTTCCATCTTCGGCATCATTGTAACTTACCATCAGGTGAGATAAAATCTACTTAATCTACAGTGGATAAAAAAGGAACCTATAAGTATCCGCCAAGAAGACTCTCCACTCCCCATTTACTAGCTATCCAAAAAAGATAATTCTAAGTGTCACATCTTTCATTGTAGCTTCTCGAAATGTTCTACGACAAAGACGAAGCTTCCTTCCTCGTCGTGCTTCCCAATGAGGTGGACGGTCTCGCTGCCCTGGAGGAGAAACTGCAGGACCCCACAGCCCTGCCCAAGGCCTTAGAAAACATGTACTCAGCGACTGTTGACGTTTTTCTGCCTAAGTTCAAAATTGAAACTACTACCAACTTGAAAGATGTTCTAGAAAAGGTTGGTATTAATACATTACTATGTATCATTACTCAAGATACTTCTTGAGAGGGAGGTGTCTCAATGAGTTAATATTTTAGATATTGGTGAGGTGATCTTTTAACATCCCATCATCTGATTGTAAATAACGCACCTTGGATTAGCCAGGGATCAGAATTTTCAACATTAGCGTTATTTTAGATAACAATATTATAAAGTTTTCTTTCATGAACTGTATGGAATTCTATTATCCTTTTTAATACAGTGTTCACGTATTATTTTCATACTAAATTTGAAATTTCAATGCATGAGCTGTGCACATCACTCAATAAAAAATTACCAAGCAGACGAAGATTTTACACTCAAGTCATATAATGGTGTCGATTCGGTTTTGCACAAATCAACTAAACTAAACTAAAATTAGGTTAAGATGTGTCAAAACTACATTTGCTATTCGGAAAAACTCAACTGAACTTATCTGACAGATCTAAAATAAAATCGAACTAAATTAAGTTTAGAACGCCATTTTGCTATTCGGAACGACCATGTTTTAGATGTGCCAAACTAAAATTGAACCAATTTTAATCGCGACCTATTTTGGTGACGACTAAACTTTAATTGGTCTTGGAAAACCACAAAAGTGCAAATTTTGTGATGAATACCCAAGTAAAGTAATGGTATGAACCTTGATAAGTACTTTAGGACACTGCACCTTTGACCTGAGGGTCTCATGATGACCACCAAGGTCGACAGCTCTATAAAACAGTCAAAGCTAGAAGTTTGGCGTTTCGACCAAGATACATCAGCACACTGCGCAACTCTGACCCGAAGAATTCTGATCTGAGGGTGATGATGATGACCAGGTCAATAAACCGGTTGGAAGAAGTCTGATCTTATGCCTTTCCAACTTTCAACTTCGGCAGTCTTAGGAAGCCATCGAATGCCAACCTAGTCATCATCAGACCTTAAATTTCTCCATATTCTGACAATTCACAATGCCCCGACGCACTTTTAGGCAATTTTAAACTTCTAAATACTTCACTCAACAATCCTTGATGCCAAGCCAAAAAATAAAAAAAAAAACAAAATCAGCTGTTTTTATTCAACGTTTCACAGATTATATTCGTAGCAAAAATTATATTAAAAAACAGAGACAGCGCTATAGAAAATTATTTCTTGCTTTCTCTGTCACTTACGGTAAACAGGTTACGTCGATCATATTGTTCATTCTTTCTTTCTTCCTATAACATAGTCTGTGAATTCAATTTGATCGTGTTTAATCCTGTCAAACTAGGCAACCAAATTTAGTTCGTGCATAAAACCGAATAGCACATGAAAACGACTAAACTTATTTTAGTGGAATTTAAGTTTAATTTAATTAAGTCGAGTGTTTTGTTCGAATCGACACCAATGCCTTCAACTCCTAACTTGTTTTAAATTATAGACAACTAGTGGGTGCCCGCGGCTTCTCCTGCGCAGATCCCGTTTTTGCAGTTGCCATGGGAATTTCCCAAAATCCTTTCTTAGAGGATGCCCACGTCCTAATTGCTATCTGTGTTTCAAATTCGTCGTTTCGGCTATGCGTTGAAATACCAGTCAGTCACCTTTATATACAGATGACGCAGGGAACAACTTCGCCGTGCACATAGTAAACAAAACAATAAAATGCTCTGTAACCGTTTTTCTAGTAGTTCTACAAAGCCTCACTAGATGGCGATAACTATAACGTCCACATACCACAGACTAATATCAAGGTGATACTGGTAGCAAAGATGACCTTTTGCTACTGGCGTGGAAGTGCTAGTTATAACTATTGTACTCTTTGATAGAAATACTTAAAAAAGTTTAAAGATTTCAATAGATATCAGTTGAAATTAAAGAAGTCACAGTCAGACTAGAGTGCGTTTCATAAAAATAGTTCATATGACGTCATGTTGGCTAACCTGTCTGTTTTGCTTACATTTTCTATGCATACTTGACGTCAACATGACGTCATATGAACTTTTTGATGAAATTCACTCTAGAATGATCAGATGGACTACACAGCGCTATGTGTAGTGTTTCAAAAGAATTTAATTTTAAAAAGTTTTATTCAGCTACCTACTCTGTTCCAGATCGGAGTAAAGAAACTATTTAGTGCTAGTCAGGCTCGGCTTGAGAATCTGCTGAAGGGTTCCAGTGACTTGTTCGTGAGTGCAGCAATCCAGAAGGCACTCATCGAGGTCAATGAAGAGGGTGCTGAAGCTGCAAACGGTAAATTTCGCTTGTCGTTAACATTCCACAATATCTCCCATCACTTATATGTAGTTTCTGGCAGTTAGGATTGGCCACTAGCCATAAAACTTCGTTTAGTTAAAAGTTAACTCTTGTGAGAAGCTCCACTATTTCAGACTAAGCTTCCCCATGTGGAGTGTAGGCTGATCTTTCCTGGTACTATGTTCCAATATAGTGGATGCTATGGTAGTTATAATGATAATGAAAAATATCGTCTGAGATTTTTTCATTAAACAAGGGCTCTAGGTGCAATAGGATGGATGAAGTAACCAATACATGATTTGAAGTGTACACCAAATTGTGCTTGTGTAGTCATCTCTTCAACTAAGTATATCAAGCAATGCGTTGATTAACTGGAGACAAGTTCTTTCGCGTCGCTCCTTTAAGGATCACGATCGCGTATATCCTCCATTCCGTCATCATTGAAGTAGACAGCCCAATGATGTGTCGAAAGGGGTTCAAGGCCATTACTGTTTTTCCCTTACGGGCTTGTCCTGTTCATTTTTAATAGCTCTGACTTCTTTGATCGGAGAGAGTCTGCAATTTTGATAAGGATTCAAAAAGGCGCTATTTATGGAATGAACATATTATTAATATAAATAGGAAAAAATCAACTGCATAGTTCTGGCCAATTCCTTTGCTAAAAATATAATAATAAGTATTCAACCAACAGAAATCATTAATTTCAGAGTTTGTGGAATATGCAGTTTCCCATTAAGTTTTTGGCTTTTGTTTTTAGCATATCTAGCGTGTATAATTCTCAGTTTGAACTTTTGAACTTCTTGGTTTTACCTTTTCCAGCATTTATAGTAGTGCAAAGGAGAATGGACAATCCAGCTGAATTTAACGCCAATAAACCATTTTTCTTTGAAATAAGAAGTGACTCAGTTCAATTATTCAGCGGAGTGTATCGAAAACCCTAAACTCTGAACAAGTAAGTAGTTACTTAGTCTTTTTTCTATCTTCCATTTCCATTTAGTCAATTTCATTTGAAAAATGCCATGTTTTGTTTGTTTTGGCTAAGAATCATCTGTGTTATTTCAACTCATTTGCATTACACATAATATAGAAGGCACCGCCACCTTCAAGTGAGCCAGAGCTATTTATGTGACACAACCACAGAACAACTTTTCGTGTGAATAAGATCGTCTAAAAGAGAGATTTTTTTTTCTTATCTTTGAAAAGAGATCACTTTGAGCGATACCACTGCTTTCCTGTATAATATCTTGCCTCTGTTCTCTATTGTCTTTTATATTGTTCAATTTCTTACACAACATACACCGGGCATGCAACCCTGCCAAAAAGTTTATTGCTATCTTTTGGCGTCTAAGGATTGCATATAGAATTAACTGTCGTTAAGCAAATGCTCAAATCTCTACATGCCTACTATTGAGATTTCATCTCTAACACTTTATGGCACTGTGTCGCTCCCTGCCGGTTAAAAATGATTTATTTGAATATCTGAACGCCTTCCAAATATCCCACTGCCAAGAAATCTTATTTATAGATAAAAATTCCTTTCGAAAAACCTGCAAAAAAATGTCTGTCATACTGAATTATGGGCTAACATATAAAAAAAATGGTCCTAATAACTATTCAGGTGCAAAATATAATTTACTACCACATAATGACTAGGACCGGAATATGTGCTTGAAAGGTATTTGTGAGAATTCTTCACGGCTTCCAGCAGCGCCTTCCAACCTACAATAACTTACTGGCGAGAGCCGCTATTAGTGCTTAATAATTGTATATGACTGTCCACCTCATTCGCGTTTGTACATATGTGTACATGCTTCTCCCGATTTTCCGGAAGTTTAGAAGAGTAACTTCCGGATGGACGGAATTTGCTGAATTTACAGAGTTACGTAGGATCCTAATCCTATTTATTGTTTGCCTCTTATCTTTCTTTTATCGTTTCTCAGCGATCCGCTTTTAATGGGGGAAAGGGATACGTCAATGAAATACTTACTTAAGTAGTAATAATATTTCTTAAATTTTTCAGAATTCATTATAGCCCCTCCCAGTGCTATCCAGATACGCTTAAAATTCGTCGTAAATCGGCCGTTTTATTTTGAAATTCAAAACCAACGTCTGAAAGTATTTAGTGGAATATTTTCGCAACCTTCTTTGAACAAGTAAAGAAATTCAGACTGTTTAAAATTAAAATCAAGAGGGTGGCTTATTGCAGTAGTTTTGATATTGAGATTATTTTTTTCATTACGAGATATGAATTGCTAGTTTTCATCACAGAAAAATACATATTATTTATGTTTCTGTTATATTTGATATCGTTGATAGATTTAGCATTCATACACATAGGTGAAGTTCATAGCATGAAAAATCATTTTACAAGCTTCTAAAACTCATTATTACAATAAGATCAGTAAATGTTGCACGAAATCGTTCTTGATCTCATAAAATATCTCAAGACTAAACTTTGTTAGTATTTTAAATTATATGTTATTCTAGGAACTGTTACGATAGCTACTTACAGAAATTTAAATAAATATGTACAAGCCGTGCTAAAAACTCATCCACAGAGCTAGTCTTATAATTCTTGATAAGCTGGTCTTTCGAAATTTTGTGTACAGATAAGTTTTGCTTTTACTCACATTTCAGCAGGGCCTTCGGGGATTAGGGTCCGTTTTCTGGGTGTGTTATTCATTAGGGGTTTTGCCGTAGGCAGGCTTCCCACGCGGTAGAACGACGACATGATGAAGGCCGAGGGACGCCGCTGGATGCAGGAAGCGCAGGACCGGTCTTGTGGAATTCATTGGGGGAGGCCTTTGTCCAGCAGTGGACTTTTGGCTGATATGATGATGATCATGATTTAATGATGATGAAATGATGATGATAAAAATTTAAAAGTTCACGCCATATTGGAAAGAAGTAACGGAAAATCTGCCAGAGGGTGTAGTGGCCTAACGGCAGTAGGCATTGCAACGCAACGAAAAAAAGGCTAGGCTACTAAAAGACACAAATAGGGTTGCATTTTCAGTAGATTCTATCTCGAAATTTGTAAGTTAGTTTTGCAATATTAATATTAAGCTATTAACTAGTTCTTGCTTTGTTTTAAGAATATTTAGTACATATTTTGACAAAGTTACATGAAAATTCTATTAATTAGACGACCTGTTGAAGGTAGCAGGAAGCCACTGGATGCGGGGTGCATAGAACTGGTAGTCGTGGAAATCCTTGGAGCAAGCCTCTGGCCGATATGATGATGATGACAATTGGTACCTATTTTCAGAATTCTCCGACCGTAACGGATCTCCAGAGAATGATTTAGATTTAGAAGCTAATGTGCCTTTTTGCTATGAACTAAAATATGACGAACATCTTCTATTTAATGGGATAGTTATTCGTCCTACAAAGGAGTAAAAACGAATATCTGTTAATATTTTATTTGTGTTTTACTTGTACCTCTTTAATATTTTAAATGAAAAAAAGAGATGCATTTTGGTTCCCCGCAAAACCTTATAATGATTTTTTCTCAAGATACTGAACATTTTTTCCCGAGCAACCTATAGTCAATGCAATCATCTAATTAACCAAGATTAAGATTCAGAGCGTCGGTGGTGTTACCCTAGCCGTTACACTCCTGTCCGGGAGGTCGTGGTTCGAATCTTGCCGTTTCAAGTCCTGCCACGTCCAATGTGATTTCGAATTTAGATTTCATATTATGTACGTTTATCCAACTCTCTTGCGGTGAAGGAAAAAATCGTGAGGAAACTTGCGCAGTTGCACACGCCTGCGAAGAAACTCGCAGGTTGTGTGTGAACCCGCACTGGGCCCGCGTGGCCGAATAAGGCCCGATAGCCCTAATTCAGGGTAAGCTCGAGCCCCTTGGTTGGGACGTATATGAGCTGATATGATGAATTAACCAAGATATTTGGTAAGTTTTTTTTCAATTGGACTTTTTTCATGTTCATTGTGTTTTTTTCATTTAATTTTGGTATCCTTAAATATAAATAAATAAATATTCTGGGACAAATCACACATGGTCATCTGGCCCCAAAGTAAGATTCCCTGTGTTATGGGAACCAGAGACTGATATAAATACTTATATACGTTTAAATACATACATATATAGATATTTAACACCCAGACACAGAGCAAACAAATCTGTTCATCACACAAATGTTTGCCCTGGGTGGGGATCGAACCCACAACTCTCGGATCAGCAAACAAGAGCACAAACCACTGAGCCACCGAGTCAGTCAAAAACACCAATAGTATTGGAAATGATGAAATATCGACCAAAGTAGTGAAGTGTGTATGTTACTTTATATATCCCTATCCTCAGCCATATTATTAACATTTGTTTAAAGCAATAAATGTGATATGGACAACTACATACCCATTGCTCTGATCTCAATATTTTCAAAAAAATATTAATATAAAAGGTAATTTATAACCATCCATATAATTTCTTTAAATCGAATCGTATTTTAATAAAAGAACAATAAAAGTCAATTAATTAACGGTGCCACATTTATGAGTTTTTAAATAAGATATATTTTAGAATAAAAGACAATCATTGTTAGCAATCATACGTGTAAAGCATTTGATCACGTAAATCATAGTTTCCTACTGTCCAAGTTAGAGACATATTAGGACATATTTTTTTTGATTATTTTTTTATTAAAAATTTGAGTGCGTTTGACTGCAACTCACCTGATGGTAAGTGATGATGCAGTCGAGGATGGTACACGCAAACTCAAAAGGAAACAAACTTTGCCTCCTGAAATCATATCTCAACAAACTCATTTAGTAAAGCATTTGATCACGTAAAGCATAGTTTCCTACTGTCCAAGTTAGAGACATATTAGGACATAAAAGGAAACACACTTTGCCTCCTGAAATCATATCTCAACAACAGAATACATGTAACAAAAATAAACAAGTTAACTACAAAGTCCCGAATAGAAAGAGTATTTAACTTCTGCAAGAATTTTAGATCATGGAGTGCCCCAGATAGTGTTAAGACCACTGCTATTTCATGTTTACATTAACGATATATCAAAAACGCTCCCAGCTCCAATAGTATACTCTTTGCAGATGATTGCAGAGTCATATATTAAAATGAATATGAAATAAGTAATAGTCTTTCATCATTAATAAAGTGGCTACAATTATGTTATCTTCATATTAATAAAGAAAAAACTAAAATCAGGTTGATAATTTAAGTACTAAGATATTTCATGGCGACAGAGAGGTTAGACCTGAAACTACTAAATTTTAGGAATATTCATCAATAGTAATATAGGTTAGCCATCACACATAGAGTTTGTATGCAAATAAAGAGAAGCAATTCTTTTATGCCTTTAATAAATTGAATAATATGGTGGACGAAAAAAATATATTCACAGCATATCATAGGTACATTGTTTCTAGAATACTATATGGAATATTTTTTTGGAAAAATGAAACAGTGAGAGTATATTTATAGCACAAAAAAGATGCATTTGGGCTATTTATAGGCTAAAAATAAGAGAGAGCTTCTGGTCTTCTTAAGTCTCAAAATATTCACAATTCCGTCACTTTTTACATTTATAAAGTTGCTGTCTTCACAAATAATAACCCAAAACTATTCAAAAACCTAATAAGAGAGTACCGCCGTATCCAATTGAGCCCTAGACAAGGTAGAACATCTCTACTTCAAAATAGTGTGTTAACATTGGCGCCAAGAGTACAGACAGCGACACATCAAGCTATACAAAACCAGTATAAGCTGGCCACGCGAGTCGCGCGACGCCTTTGCGTTTCAACATACGCGAGGCCCGCGTATACTGGTTTTGTATAGCTTGATGTGGCGCCGTGTGTACACAACAAACTTACAGTTGATGTAAAAACATGTTCCATAATTAATGCCTTTAAGAGTAAACTATTTGACGTCCTCACTAATAAAACATTTTACTCTATTAAAATTCTCGTGTCACAATGTTCGTTCCCGTACTCCTCCGAAACGGCTTGACCGATTTTCGTGAAATTTTGTGAGCATATTGAGGAGGTCTGAGAATCGGCCAACATCTATTTTATTTTAGGGTAGGGTAGTGTAGGGTAGGCTAGGGTAGTGTAGTGTAGGGTAGTGTAGTGTAGAGAAGTGTAGTGTAGTGTATGTAGGGTAGGGTAGGGTAGGGTAGTGTAGGGTAGGGCAGGGTAGTGTAGTGTATGTAGGGTAGGGTAGGGTAGGGTAGGGTAGTGTAGAGTAGGGTAGTGTAGGGTAGTGTAGAGTAGGGTAGTGTAGTGTAGGGTAGTGTAGGGTAGGGTAGTGTAGTGTAGTGTAGTGTTTGTAGGGTAGGGTAGGGTAGTGTAGGGTAGGGTAGTGTAGAGTAGGGTAGGGTAGTGTAGAGTAGGGTAGGGTAGTGTAGTGTAGGGTAGTGTAGTGTAGGGTAGTGTAGTGTAGGGTAGTGTAGTGTATGTAGGGTAGGGTAGTATAGGTTAGGGTAGTGTAGGGTAGGGTAGTGTAGTGTAGGGTAGGGTAGGGTAGTGTAGTGTAGTGTAGGGTAGGGTAGGGTAGGGCAGTGTAATGTAATGTAAGGCGGTACGTAGTTCGCCGGGACAGCTAGTAATAAATATAATATTGTTATTTATTATTAAGTTATAGTAATATGACAAAGGCTTTATAAAAATTTATTGACAGTCATAGTGTATTTAATAACTTGATTTAAGATAAATATTATGTAAATAGTTGGTGTGCAAGAAAGGCAGATCACAGAGTCCAACTTCATTGCTATAACACCTGTCTATGGAACCTGGAGTCACAAATAAACTGAAATTATTGTATTCAAGTAGACTTCTTGGGCAAAGTTGTAAAGTTTCAATTGTAATGAGTAAAGTAGAAATCCACTGACATGTTTTGAGGGGAGGGGGTCCAGAAATAGCCCTTTATTTTGTATAAATAAATTTAAAACCCTCTGTTAAATGGCTGATAACGTAAAGATTAAGATAAAAATATCTGATTTACTATATCAAGTATACTTTCCACCACAAAACTTCTAAATTTCCGGGTTCGAAACTACCTAGTTGCATATTTTTAAAATACAAATGATTATCCTTTTTAGCATAATTTTTAGACACATTTTCAGCCCTTCACCCTAAATTCACAAATAATTTACACATTGAACTTAAGCGCAGTTTCCTATCTTATTATGGTATACAAAATATTAAGACCTTATAAAACTCATAATCATAAACATTACATAATCAGTGTACTCAAATCTAGTTACTTTTAAACACTTTCTAGCCTTCATTCCTATGGGTGCCACTGCTTTCAAAATAGAAACACCGACGGTGCTTTCCTTCCTAGTAGACAGACCATTCTACATTGAGATCAAGGCCACTAACACTCAAATCAACAACTTCTACCAGGGCGTTGAGCCGAATTTCCGTCTGTTTTCTGGAGTGTACGTTAGATGAGATCCCCCACTAGACGTGCGCGCCGCGCCGCGCCGACTTCGGAACGCGCCGCCGCCGCCGAGACATTCTCTCGGCGCGCCGAAGATGGCCGAAGTGCGATAAATTAATCGAATTCAGCCGAGCCAAAGTATAATATATTAGTACTAACGTACAGTATGGACACTCCCTGCCGCTCTCTAAAGTCGACCTCACCCCCCCGTCACATAATTAAATCCAAATTTGGTAAACTGTCCATTTAACTGATGTTTTAGTTCACATAATGATAAATGCAATAAAAAAAGCTTTTACAGATATCCTTTGGATAAAAAGCAACACAAAAAGCCAGTTCATTATTTTATTTCGTATTTTGTTACACTTAGGTAAGTATCTGGTGAAGATTCTTAAATACAAATCATAAGATTATTTGCTAGTGTAGAAATAAAACGCGTGAATAAAATTATTTTTATTCATAATAATTACGAGTCATGTAAATAACACACACAGTAGTTAGTAAGTGCGTAATAAAAGTTTTCATTCGGTCATACGCAATTATTTTTCCTTAATTTAGTAACTCAAAATACTCAAACAGGTACCTACTGCTGGATAGCTGCTAGATTTTTTTTTAATTAAAAAAAATACCCACGCCGGCGCCGCGCCACCACGCCGACCCCGACAGGTCGGCGCGCCACCGCTGGGTAACACTAGCGCGGCGCGCACGTCTATCCCCCACACGCAAATGACCAACTTCAATAAAAATTATCACAAAATTTCAATAGATTTATCTTGCCTGAAAACAACTGAGAATGCACAGAAAACATATTGTTAATTATTTCACTGTGAACTTTTTTCCTGAAATAGCGCAGTTTTTCGAATAAATGAATTAAAAACCTCTTTTATTTTTCCTGATTTAGATTTAGGCAAAAATAACGAGAATTCTATATAAAGTATACTTCCTACCACAAAAGAGCTAGGCCGCGGACAGACAGACGGACAGACAGACATGACGAATTTATAAGGGTTCCTTATTGTACTACGGAACCTTGAAAATTGCATAATTAGCTTAAAGCATTTTTAGCAATAAAAATCAATACTAATAGGTGAAATCGTTAAGGTTATACCCCCTCTATACCATAAGTGAAGCGGTCTTACCTCAGTATAATGCGTGGTTGGGTCGATCAAGCAGGTTAACTGATCTGGCGCGCGGTATGTGAATAAGTTTAATAAGTAGATTATTTCTTTCCATTAGATATAAACCCTTTTAATTCGTACTATTTAAGTGTCTACAGCTTTCTTAATGCACCATTTTCATAAAACAATACATCTTCATCATCATATCAGGCGAAAAACGTCTACTGCTGGACAAAGGCCTCCCCCAAGGATTTCCACGACGACCGGTCCTGCGCTGCCCGCATCCATCGGCTTCCCGCGATCTTCACCAGGTTGTCGGTCCACCGCGTGGGAGGCCTGCCAACGCTTCGTTTTCCGGTGCGCAGTCGCCACTCGAGAACTTAACTGCCCCAACGGCAGGAGGAGCAGGAGAACCAAAGTAACCGACATAGTTCACAGAATCGCTAAACTGAAGTGGCACTGGGCAGGGCACATAGCTCGTAGAACAAAACAATACATCAATACTAATATTATAAATGCGAAAGTAACTCTGTCTGTCTGTTACGCTTTCCCGCAAAAACTACTGAACGGATTTGGCTGAAATTTGGTAGGTAGACAGATTAGGACCTGGATTAAGACATAGGCTACTTTTTACCACGCTCGCGAGCCGCTTGTGGCTCGCGCACTGCGCACCCTCGAATAGTCATAGAAACGTGGTCCACGCGGGTGAAGCCGCGGGAAACAGCTAGTATATAATATAAATATAAATTTTATAATGATTCCGGAATTCTGTGTATTTCCTTAGATAATTCGCAAGTGACTACCATCTGTTTTACTAAGGCCGTTTCATTGAGCAGAGTCTGACAATTTTTGTTATAAATCGAGATACGACAAGGGTACTAGTTGACTTAAGTCTTTTCTGGCTATGAAATCGCTTGCGTTAGAAACAAAGTAACTACCTACATTTACAATAATTCTTTGAAAACTCTTGTTTTACTCTATTTCAGATGTTTTCATTACTTTCATACTTACTAAACTTTTTGTCGCAATTTAGTGTGGAAGGTTTATTAAACATTTCTGAGTAGCTTGTAATCAGCAGCGCTAGGCATTGAGAAAAATCAAATAGTATTTTATACAGTTTTTTAACCTTTTTTTCTTCTTTCAGAATTCTCTCACTACAGCGTGATGTTTTTTTTTTGTTTTTCAGGCTTGTTTATTTTATTCAAAAATTTACATCACCTTTACAGTAACATATGAAAGCATTAAATACATTATATGAATAGCTTATCTGTCATAACATTTTTAGATATTTATGCTTTGACAAGAATGGCAAAAGTTGTTGAAACAAAAAAAAATCGTAGCGGACCATCCCTTTGTTTACTTAATCAAATCAAAGGACATTGTAATTTTCTTTGGAAAAATTTTCAAGCAAACAGAGTAAATACTTTAAAAAAAATAAAAGGTAAAAAAAGCTTTTAAGGATCTTTGGTGAATTTTTGTCGCGTAAAAATATGGCGATCGTGTTGTTTTAAATATTATGTACTGAAATTTCCTTTCTGGTGGTGGATCAAGACGTGTCAAAAAATTATTAATACCATTTTGTTATCATCTTAGTTGTACAATTTTTTTAAATAAATAAAACTTTAAAAAAATATATAATACTAGCTGTCCCGGCGAACTTCGTTCCACCTTTCACTACACTACACTACACTACCCTACCCTACACTTCCCTACCCTACCCTGCACTACCTATTCTACGCTACACTACCCTACCCTACCCTACATACACTACACTACACTACCTACCTACCCTACCCTACCCTAGCGTACATACACTACACTACACTACCCTACACTACACTACCCTACCCTACGCTACACTAAACTACCCTACCCTACCCTACACTACACTACCCTACCCTACCCTACCCTACCATACCGTACCCAAGACTACCCTACCCTACACTACACTACCCTATCTTACCCTACCCTAACTACACTACACTACAATATCCTACCCTACCCTAAATTCAATAATTTTTTGGCTGTTTTTTTATTGGTGACTATCATATTTTAATACTTATTATCCATTTCCCGACGAAGACAAATGCATAAACAAAAAAATTATAAAAATTGGTCCAGCCGTTCTTGAGTTATAAATGGTATAACTAACACGACTTTCTTTTATATGTATATAAAGTAAAGGTAAAGTAAAAAAAAAGTAAAAAAATGTTTATTTGCAAATAGAACACAATACTAAAAATTAATAAATAAGAATAATATAATCAACAATTAATAATTAATTATATTATAAGATATGGATCACATTTTATAATTAAATTTAAAGTACTTAAATAAATATAAAAACGTTGAGAACTTCAGTATCGTCGTTAACCGCTAATTGTGAATATCATTAATGTAGGTGCATGTAATGTCCGCTTTACCGCATGCTGTATGTGTACAATGCGGTGACCGTCTTGCTTGTGGCGGTGTGGCTCATGTGCATGTTAGCATTAATTTACAATTTTATTTTTAAATGTTTGTGCTAGTCTAAACTGGCTGATTTCATCATATAAGCTCATATACGTCCCCACCGAGGGGTTCGAGCCTACCCTGAATTGGGGCGACTGGGCCTTAGTCGACCACGCGGGCCCAGTGCGGGTTGGTCGACTTCACACACAACCTGGCTAATGTGATATGTTTTAAATCAATAGTTACTATATTCGAGAGTGAATATCAATCAGCCGTTTAGACGAGCAATAAATCTACTTTAAATTATCCCCTTTTAAAGTTTAAATTTAATTAACTGAAAATTTGTAGCATAAAAGAACAATGAAAAGTTTTTTTTTTGAATAATTGTTAAATTCTATCAGAACTTACAATTGTTTATGATAGTTTTATGCTATAACTTAGACATTAATTTATTTATTTATTTTTTCAGTAACATCCAATTCAAACTTTGAAGACAGCATGTTAAAATCATCAACTGGCATAACTTGAACAAAATAAACTCTTTTTACTGTCATTATACAAAATGTTTGTTTTATTTCTCTAATTACTTATACTCCTTAATTAGTGGCAGGTGTGCGGTTGCTGTTGCGAATAGATTCAGCTTTAGTTAAAGTAAAATTCACATTTAAACGATTCATGTGAAGCATCCTCATTTTAAATAAATCCTACTAATATTATGAATGTGGAAGTTTGTATGTATGTTACTATTTCACGCTTCAACCACTGGACGGATCGGGATGAAACTTGGCACACATATAGGTTAGGTCCTGGAATAGAACATAGGCTACTTTTTACCCCGGGAAAACGTTTTATTTCCACAAAGGGTCAATACATATTATTTTTTTACTTTATAGAGGTTTTTGTCGGGATTTTATTAAATTTTTAATTTTATCCACATTTGGTAAGCTCTTAGTCTCATATCACCTGATGGTAAGTGATGACGATGCCGAAGGTAGATGCGGCCTTACCAAGATTATTCAACGCAATGGAGAACTGGCTATCCTATTCTTAAGTAGGATTACATAAAAGCTGTTAACATTGATGTTTGGCATTAAGACTTAGATAAAACGGTGGAATACCCTTGCACAAACCAAACGGAGTCTTACAAAGTTATTTTCCTTCTGTAATCGAACCCGCGACCTCCTGAAGCTAACAATTACGCCACCTGATAATCAATGTAAAAAAACTGGCTAAGTGCGAATGGACTCACGTACCGAGGGTTCCGTAGCACCACATCTCTCCACATGAGTACAGTAATGACAAAAAAAACAATCAAAGACATCAACGAAAGCGACAGTAAATAGATATTTGTTTAACAAGGGGACAAAGTAATATTTTGTTCCGAGGGTGTAAGTTTGAATTCAGAACTAAGCTAAAAACCTTTGGGAGAAAGAAAATAGTATGTACATGCAGACATTGGTTTGAGCATTCTGTCTTCTGATTAGTCCGCCTTCGTTTCTGAGAAACAAAACTCCCTAAAGGGAGCAAAGTAGAATTTTGTTCGCACTTTTTAAGGAAACAATCGTCTTTTTTCAAATAGGCGTGATGAAACTATTATTTTTAGGGTTCCGTAATACAAAAGAAACGGAACCCTTATAGGATCACTCGTGCGTCTGTCTGGACCGTCTGTCACAGCCTCCGAATCTACTGGACCAAATCAGGTGAAATTTGGTAGGATGGTGTAATCCTATAACCCAAACATAGATGTGCCAAGTAAATAAATGTTTTTTTTTATAAGGGTCATTTTCGGGGGAAAAGTTAGAAATTTAAAAAAAAATGCAAACCTTAATGTGACATATATCAAATGAAAAAGCTCATTATGAGGATCCCAAATATGTTTTTGTTATTATTGTAAAATAAATAGTTTTAATTTTATTCATGAAACAAGATAGGTTCAAATTACACTTTTTCTGATTGTCATAAAAAAGTAATTACATAATGTCATCAAAAAAAAAGCGTGTGACAAAATCAGGAAATAAACAATCATTCTTTAATAACGTCAAAATCCAATCCTTGATAAAAAACTAAATATGTCATTAGAACATGAAAACATTATGACACGAAAAGTTATACATTAAAATCATTGAATGTCATTAATCCCTTTGACAAGAGTAGGCCAGTTCACACGGACAGCACCCGGTCACGAGTATAACGCGAGAGTCAGCCATCGCTCCCATCAACCATATTAGAGGGAAAAAAGCGACCCGTTACAGATTTGTATAACCATACCGTAACAGACTTTGAGAAAAACGGCTGTGACATAACAACGTACAGACAAACAGACAAACGGACACGGCGAAACTATAAGATTTGAATACAGAGCTCTAAAAATAAATGACCATAAAATATTTTTTATGAAAAAGCAAAACCATGAAATATTTTTAATAATTAATTTAAATTATCAGCTGGGAAGGAAACACTGGAAGTGATGTTTAAAACCCACTTCCCGGACTGTGAAATAGCAGATAACGAAAAGGATGACCCAGTAACTCGGAATGAGCTGAATACTCAAACAAGAAAAAAAGACTGGGACGTAGCTAAGAAGGCAGTAAACGAACAAAAGCTACTATGGTCTATGGGTAGCTTTCAACCATTGAAATCGCCAGGACCAGATGGGATCTACCCCATCCTACTACAAAAAGGATCAAAGGGGCTACTTAAGCCATTATGTAAGCTATACAAAGCGTGTATCGCCTTCGGGTATATTACAAAAATCTGGAGACGTGTGAAGTTTGTCTACTTGCCAAAGCCAGGAAGAGATAAATATGATGAACCGAGGTCTTACAGACCCATAAGTCTTTCATCATTCCTGCTGAAGGCTTTGGAAAAGCTGGTTGACAAACATATAAAGGAGGGTCCCTTGTGGAAAATCCACTTCATGGACTACAATGAGCACATCAGTCTGACAAATCGACTGAACCAGAACTTCACCTTGTAGTATCACGTGCTGAAAGAGCGTTAGAGAACCAGGAAGTATGTGCTGCTGCCTTCCTTGATATAGAAGGAGCCTTTGATCGCACTACTTTCGGGGCAATCAAAAATGCAGCTATCTCCCATGGCATAGACCAAACGTTATGCAAATAGATAGATAGCATGCTTAGGAAGAGAATTATAACATCTTCACTAATGGCGGACGAGCTTACTGCCACCACTACTAAAGAAAACCCACAAGGTGGCGTTCTGTCACCAACACTTTGGAGCCTAGTGGTCAACTCGCTTATACAGAAGTTGAACACCGGACCTCTTTACACGATTGTTTATGCTGACGATCTAGCTATTACTAATCATCGGCAAATTTCCGAACATAGTATCGCAAATAATGCAAAAGGCCTTGCGTAAAGTTGAAAGGTGGTGTGGTGAAAATCATCTATCGATTAACCCTAGCAAGACAACGGTTGTACCATTCACAAGGAAAAGAAACCTATAAGGTCTACAAACTCTCAAACTGTATGGTACAGAACTAAACTGGTCCACGAGCGTCAAATATCTAGGTATGACCTTGGATAAAGAACTAACGAGGAGTCTGCACACAGAAAGAATCATGATCAAGGCCACAAAAATATTTGGTATGCTAAGATCTGCGTACCGAAAGACCTGGGACTTGAAACCCAGAGTCATTTACTGGCTATACAAAATGATAGTAAGACCCATTATTACTTACTAGCTTTTTCCCGCGGCTCCGCCCACGTGGATATCGTTTTTATGACTGTCTTTGAGGGTAATTAGTAAATTATGTCGTTTCTCACCTACTCAACCATCTCTGTGCAAAAAATCACAGCAATCGAGTTTTCTTTTAGTTCCCTCAGGAACTGCATCAGATTTTGCTATTTTCCCGGGATAAAAAGTAGCCTATGTCCTTCCCCGTGACACAAGCTACCTGCTTGCCAAAATTTCATAAAGATTGGTCAAGGCGTTGAAGCGTGAAAAGGTAACAAACAAACATACAAACAAACACATTTTCATATTTATAATATTAGTAAGGATGGTAGCATTGTGTGGTGGCCTAAAACGGAGTTAGGCACGTGCAGGCAAATACTGACAAAACTTCAGCGGTTGGCCTGCCCGGCAATTACTAGAGCATTTCGTACAACACCTACTGCATCTATGGAAATGCTACTAAATCTAAAACCGCTTCAAATACACATTCAAACAGAGGCGGCCAAGGCGGTCTGGGTCCCTGGACACGTAGGAGTGGAAGGCAATAAAGAAGCAGAAAAACTGGCTAGAATGGGATCACAGACAACAATGTGCGGTCACAGATTACTAAATAGTTACGTGTGGTCCAGAACCGAGGATAGGGCTACCAAGGAGCACTATTATAAGGGCATTAAAGGAACAGGCCGAGGGAAGACACAGATTGACATGGCTATCCAGAGATGGACATAAGCTCTTCATCGATGAGGTCACCACAGGGGCAACCAAGTACATTTGGAATAACAGCAGGACGCGAGTCAGGACGGTAACAGGAGCGTTGACCGGCCACTTTGCCACAAACGCTCACCTGCAAAAAATCGGCCTGACGAATAACCCGACCTGCAGGGCCTGTGGTGAAGATATAAAATCAATGGAACACTTACTGTGTCACTGCGATGTCCTAGCTAGCAAGCGTATGTACTTCTTAGGTGATGGCTACCCAAAACCGGAATACTACAAGCACCTTCCAATCAGCGGAATTGCTGCATTAATGCAGCACATCTTCGAGTAGGTTGGGGTGCAAAGGTGATAGGGGTAGACACAAAAGATTGGGTCGAAGTGTCGCTGCAACTGCAGCCCCCACGTACAAAGATAAGATCATATCAGCACATATACAGGTTGTAACAAAATTCGTGTAGGTCCCGTTAACTGGGGTTTCTACTCATCATATTGAACAACTTTTGTTCTACGACTATGCTGAAAACGTAAAAGTTTTTTACTCTTCATACAAATCCGAACTGATTTTGTGTATTTTAGTACGGAGGGTCCAATTTTTTTTTGAGAATTTACTATGGGTTCCTTTGAGAAAGTTGTTAAGTATGACGAGTAGAACCCCCAGTTATCGGGACCTACATCAATTTTGTTACACCTGTATGTCCCCGCCGAGGGGCTCGAGCCTACCCTGAATTAGGGCGATCACGCGGGGCCAGTGCGGGTTGATCGATTTCACACATAAGTTTCGAGTTTCTTTACAGGCGTGTGCAGGTTTCCTCACGATGTTTTCTTTTACCGTAAGAGCGTCGGATAAACGTACAAAATCTAAATCGAAATTCGAAAACACATTGGTACGTGGCAGGATTCGAATGACGACCTCCCGGATTAATTGATAAATATAAAAATCAAAGTTAGTCTCGCAAAGACTCGAAAATTGCTTGCTCGACCGATTGTTATAAAACGTGGGCAAATTGTTGTGCGCACGCAAGGGGAGGTTTGTAACAAAATCAATTTTGAACAAAAAAAAACGACTTCAAACGGGAAACTAAGGTTCCCTTCGATTCCTCTGGGATGCCATCATCAGATCCTGGTTTCCTTATCATGGTACCACCCTTGGGATATCTCTTTTCCAAAAAAAATAGTCATCAAAATCGGTTCATAAACGACGAAATTATACGTAAACATACATAAAAAAAAATATGCGGTCGAATTGAGAAACCTCCTTTTTTTAAGTCGGTTAAAAAGTCCCGCGAGCGCTTGCAGGTGACACCGCGGGCAACAGCTAGTAAAGTGTATATCTTATCTACGCCATTATTTAAAAAAATTTAAAAGATACAATCATCTGTTTGGGATTATTCATAATTTTAAAATCAATTTCTCCATCAATAGAGAATTTAATAATCTGTGTTTCGATATAGGAAGATTTCATGTTTTTTTAAATCACTATCTATCTAACTGGCTATCTTATCTTTAAGCCGCAACACTTCACTGTTATTAGCATTGATGTTTGGCGGCAAGACTTATATAAGATGGTGGTCGCTAGCCAGGTGGGCTTATAAAATGCCCTTCCACCAACCAAACCGGGTCTTACAAAGTTAGACTCCGCCGGGAATCGAACCCGCGACCTCTTGATGTGAAGCTAATGGTTTTAACCATAAGGCCACGGAGGTGTTTAAATGTATGTTTCGTTCTTCGTGACCATGTACAGATTTAAAGACATTGGATTTTCTTCCTGAATTGAGGGGAGCGAAATCTTTTTTAACTCTCTGTGTACAGATTGATCAAAATTGTGCGAAGGACCAAAAAAGACGGTCGTGCCGATCCCGCAAACTACCGCCCTATAGCAATTACCTCCGTAATCTGTAAGATTATGGAGCGTGTATTGAACACCTGCATTCTGGCATACCTAGAAAACAATGACCTCCTTAGCGATCGACAATACGGATTTCGCCGAGGTCGATCTACTGGAGATCTTCTAGTGTATGCTACGTATATGTGGGGCTAGGCCATCGAGAAGCATGGCGAAGCTCTCGCTGTGTCACTCGACATCTCGAAGGCTTTTGATAGGGTTTGGCACGCTAGCCTTATTGGCAAGCTTCCTTCTTATGGTCTTCATGTGGGATTGTGTAACTGGGTAGCTGATTTCCTGAGGGAACGGTCTATTCGAGTGGTCGTTGATGGCTGTTCCTCAGACCTATTGGCGATTGATGCTGGGGTACTTCAGGAATCTGTTCTTTCTGCAACACTATTTTTGCTTCACATTAACGATCTGCCGAAACCAGGAATAATTGGTTATGCGGACGATAGCACGGTTGTAGAAAGATACTTACCTCGTAAGGTTTAATGCCTCTAAAACACAGGCGTGTCTTTTTTCCACCAAAAGGAGTCAATTCACCTTGACTCCAACTCTCCGGAATGAACCGATTCAGATATCTGACCACCTGGAACTCCTCGGCGTGGATTTAACACCCAATCTTAACTTCGGTCGTTACATTGAGTCCAAGGCAAAAGTTTCTGCAATGAAGCTGGGCATTCTCTCTAAAGTGAGACGGTACTTCACACCTGGACAGCTGCTTACCTTATATCAAGCACAGGTCCGCTCATGTATGGAGTACTGTTCACACTTATGCGATGGATCAGCCCGCTATCAGCTGGATACCTTGGACGCCATCGACCGACGCGCACGGAGACTCATTGATGACGACGAGCTAGTCAATGACAAGCTCCAAAGCCTTGAGCATCGCCGCAAAATCGCCTGTCTGTCAGTATTGTATCGAATTCATTTCGGAGAGTGTGCGCAAGAACTTCACCGGCTCCATTCCACCGTCGGTCAACGAGACGCAGGGAGGGGTTGCACCCGTTTGTTATTGATGTTCCACCTTTTCGCACGAATCGTTACGCTTCTTCATTTATTATGCGTACAGCGCAGGAGTGGAACTCCTTGCGTGCGTCAGTGTTTCCCGATTCCTATAATTTGGGGATCTTCAAGGCAAGAGTAAATAGGCATTATTTGAGTTTGCGTGTACCATCCTCGACTGCATCATGGTGAGTTGCAGTCAAACGTACTAAATTTTTTAACAATAAGAAAAAAAGATCTTGGGTAAGGCGAACCAAAATCTAACTCCTAAGGTCACTTCGGGAACTTTATTGTAATGTCTTGTCTTATCTTATTTAGATAGAACCAAAGGATTACACAACTTATTATTTCACAACTTTGTTAATAAAAATATTAAATTAGGTCACTGATGGGTTAAAACGCAAACTGATTGAGGTACCCTAATCAAAAATTGTAATCAAGAGGCTGAAATTAGTTTTTTAGGGCTTCTTACCCAAACGTAACGGAACCCTATTACTGAGCCTACGCCGTCCTCCCGTCTGTCTGCACGACCTTTCATCGTCATCAACATCATATCAGCCGAAAGGCGTCCACAGCTGAACAAAGGTCTCCATCAAGGATTTCCACAACGACCAGTCCTGCGCTGCCCGCATACAGCGGCTTCCCGCAACGCTCACCTGGTCGTTGGTCCACCGAGTAAGAGGCCTTCCTACGCTACGTCTCCAGGTCAGCGGTCACCACTCGAGAATTTTACTGCCCCAACGGATATCTGTACGAGCTATGTGCGCTCCCTACTGCCATCTAAGTTTAGCAATTCCGAGAGCTTAGTCGGTTGCTTTGGTTTTCTTACGGATCTCCTCGTTACTGATTCGATCACGCAGCGAAACTCCGAGCATTACACCAAATAGCACACTTTATTGCCCTTTGGATGACCTTGAGCCTTCTTTTGAGGCGTTCGAGAACCAAACTGTATCCAATCTGTATCAATCTGGGTTACGAGGGGGTGAGGTCGCAATCTAGAGAGCGGCAGGGAGTGTCCATACTGTATGTTAGTACTAATATATATACTTTACCCATAGTAAGCGCCCCATTTCTTATTTACTCCCCTAGTTGCCTATATGTTTTAAATTAATTTATCAACGTTAGACGTCCATCTTTGGGTCTTCGATTTACATATGAGTACCAAATTTCAACTCAATCGGTCCAGTAGTTTCCGAGCAAATTGGCTGTGACAGACGGACGGACAGACATACCAAGGAGTGATCCTATAATGGTTCCGTTTTTACCCCTCGAGGCACGGAACCTCAAAACAAAATTAATTAAATCAGCAATAAAGTTAGTTGTAATCTATATAATATAATATAATATAATAAAACTGTAACGGGGCCGTGTCTGTACATGAAATATTTTTGGAAAATAATAACTGTGGTGGATATTACTAACGATACAGAGGCCAAAACAACAACTTTTGGAATTTTTGTCTGTCTGTCTGTCTGTCTGTCTGTATGTTCGCGCATCACGCAAAAACTACCAGGCCGATTTTGATGAAATTTTGTATGGTGGTTCCTTATAGCCCGGGTTAACATATAGGATACTTTTTATCCCAGAAAATTCAAGAGTTCCCGTGGGAAAATCAAAAGTATTCATTTATAGAATGGCTCACCACGCAAATGTGGCTTAACCTATTACAATCAAATTTTACACGTTGATACCCTTATCGCGAACTGAAACTGGGACATTGTGAATCCCAAAAAAATTTGGTTTCCTACAGGAATGCAAAAAATTGTATCTTTAGATTGGCTCAACGTAACAATATGAAACCTTTACATTGGGATGGGGTGTTTTGACCATGATTGTATAGTCGGGTATTATTTATCCCGGAACACTAAAGAGGTCCCGTGGGAAATTATCTATCGATACTTACAATTTATAGCAATAGAGTACTTTTTTCTATTTATTAGCTACACATACCAAACATTATAATCATAGTAGCAGAATGCCAATAGATGGCGCTGTAGGGATAATAAAACGCGCTTAAGTTGTATTAAAACATTAAAATATTGTTTCATACTTTTGAGTGGATTTCTTTTATGTATTTTTCAGCATACGCTACTTTAAACTCTGGAACTATGGTACGTAGCGATGTGTTTCATAGACGAACAGAGAGGTATTTTTTTACAGATTCCAATCGTGTAAAAAAATGAAAACACATAAATCGAGTTTAGCATCTTTTAACAGGAGGCACAGATATGGGAACTCTTCTGACGGCGACTATTTGCGTGTGGAAGTTGCTCTCCGCCTGCAATATCAATATCTGTGAACCTCATCAATGTACTTGCGGGTCCACGGTGGAGGCAATTGTCCATCACTCACTGAGTTGCAGTCGTGTTTGTGAAGATTCCCACGTCACCAATTCCTTAATGACCTCACTCGGAGGGCACTGGTCTCGGCCAGATGGAATATTCCATCTTTGATGCAGCCGCCGGCCGGGCTTTAGTCGATCTGATGGCAAAAGGCCGGAGGTTTTAAACAGGTGCTATGGCAGAGAGGAATGTGTCTGCTTTGGGAAGCCACTTTTTCTGTCTCACTCCTCACCCGTACGGTACTGCTGCTCAATTTGCGGCGAGAAAGAAGCATAATAAGTACTCGGTCTTGGAGGCAAATTACTGCTTTGTGCCGCTGGTCTGTGAGACAACCGGCTGCTGAACCCTCAGAGGCCTTTGCCTTCACAAAGGAGATTGGCCTTCGCCTTCGAGAGAGGAGATGTGACGTGAGGTCCTACCTGCTGCTAAGGTTGTCTATTGCCATCCAGCGCGGCAACGAGAAGTGCGTCTTGGGCTCCTTTGGAGCTGATACGACTCGAGAATTTGACCCATATTAATATTGTTAGGAAAGTTTTTTACTAGATTGATACCTATAATGATTTGAATTAGTTTTTTGATAATAATATAGGTAATGTTAACCCCCCCATACTGCATGGCTATAATTTTAACAGTACACAAAACATACACAATCAAAATGAAGGAGTTGTTATTTACACAAAATCCGACCTTGAATGTCTAGTATTTGAACCCTCTTTTAAGGACGCAAATTGCCTAGTGTGCACTATAGGTAATCAGTTAGCTATTTTGGCAATATACAGATCCCCATCTTACAAGACTAGAGAGAATCATGATAACTTTATAAACAGCTTAAATGATCAGTTCACCTGTCTTAAATCTTTTAATAATATAGCTTTAATTGGCGATATAAACATAGATATAATTATTGGTAATAACAAAAATTATTCTGAAGAATATTTAGTATTAAACGCATTTCATGGTTTAATACCTACTCATCAACTTCCAACGAGAGACAAAAAGTGTCTTGATCATGTCCTATTAAAGTCTAAATTACCTTCGCTCACTCTTATTATTGAATCCTCATTAACAGATCATTCTCCTTTAGCTTTCAGTATAGATCTAAAACAAATTTCATATAAACAGACATATTTTTCTGGCCGAATAAAGTATGAAAATCTGATAAATGAACTGAATCTTACTAGCTTTGCCCATATCTCTAACATAATTGATCCGAATTCAGCTGTTAATGAGCTCATATCAGTCATGTCTAATCTTATTCTTAAAAACACAGTCTGTATCAAACCTCCCAAGAAAAACAGAAACATAAAACCCTGGATAACTCCAGGCTTGTTAAGGTGTATAAGGAACCGGGACAAGATGCATAAAAATCTGAAGAGACACCCTAACAATATAGTACTACAGCAAACATATACCAGATACAGAAATTTCTGTACCAACTTACTGCGTAAGGTCAAAAGAGCTTACGAAAAATCGGAAGTTGAAAAATCAAAAAATAATCCTAAAGCGCTATGGAAAATTATAAAACAAATTACAAACACTCAAAAAGTCACTTCCACACCCAATGAACTTTTAAAAATATCTGCTGATCCGATTTCATCTGTTAATGATGTTAATTCATTTTTTGCCAATGTAGGAAAAGATCTAGCTTCCAAAATACGTACAAATACACAACCTCTGCACAATCATTTTTCAACAGGTAATTTTAGTTCTATGGCAATACTTGAGGTCGACGAATCCGAAATAGAAAATATTATCATACATCTCCGACAAGACTGTGCGACTGGTTGGGATGGTATATCTTCTATGTTGATAAACAAATGCCGGAAAGTGCTTGTTCCTCCGATTACACACATTGTGAATTTGTCGCTCAGCACCGGAATTTTTCCAGTAGCTTTTAAAAAAGCTATTGTTCATCCAATATATAAAACAGGAGAAAAAACAAGTGTCACTAATTATCGCCCGATTTCGGTTTTAACATCCTTATCCAAAATTCTTGAAAGAGTGCTTAATAACCGTCTCATTAAATTTCTTGATCATCATAATGTAATTGCCAAAAATCAGTATGGCTTTAAAGCAGCGGTATCAACTGAGGATGCTGTTTCCGACTTAGTTAATTCTATCGTCACTAATCTTGATGATAAAAAGAAGTGCATAGGGATCTTCCTCGATTTATCTAAGGCTTTCGACACGGTTTGCATACCAATTCTATTTTCAAAACTTGAAGCCATTGGTATTCGTGGAATGGTCCTTAACATATTTAAAGATTATTTGACAGGACGAACGCAGCAAGTCAAGATTGGAAATTATCTTAGTGATGAACAAATCCTGGAGTATGGTGTACCACAGGGAAGTATCTTGGGACCAACTCTTTTCCAAATTTACATAAATGATCTCTGTTACTTAAAGCCTACAAACTGTGAAATTTTTGTTTATGCAGATGACACAGCACTCCTAGTCAGTGGGTCTAACTGGGCTGATGTTAAAAACCATGCAGAAACTTCTTTTGAAACTGTGATGAAATGGCTACAAAAAAATCTTCTGACTTTAAATTTAACGAAAACCATGTACGTTCCTTTTTCAATGAAGTCAAATTCACAACCTCCTTTAAACTTTGAAATTAAATCACACTTCTGTAATAAGCAGTCACCAAATTGTCAGTGCTTATCGTTGTCACGCGTGTCTACCATGAAATACCTTGGTGTATATATTGACCAACATCTAAAATGGAATGCTCAGTTAGATATCTTGAGCTCTAGGATTAGAAGGCTCATATATGTTTTTAAAAACCTGCGTCATTCTGTGGATCGCATCACATTAAAAAAATATTTATATTTCACTGTGCCAGACACTTCTTACCTACTGTATCACAGTTTGGGGTGGCGCGTCCAAAACAGTTTTTATGAAAATAGAAAGAGCTCAGAGAGCAATTTTGAAAGTCATGACTTTTAAACCCTTTAGGTATCCTACTGATCAACTTTATTGTGACTGTAAAGTTCCAACGGTTAGACAGCTTTACATCCTAAGAACTATTCTGCGAAAACATTCTGATCCCCTGATTAAAACTGTTCTAAACAAACGTCGTAACACCCCTATATACCCTGTTGTAAAACACAGAACTACCCTAGCTAGCAAACACTATAAAGTTCTTAGCTCCAGACTTTACAATAAAGTACATAAACATTTAAATATAGATCTACTAAGCAGACATAAATTAAAAAAGATAGTTCATTGTTGGATCCAAAACCTTAACTATCAAGAAACTGAACAGTTACTTCTACCTGTTACTTAATTGCGGCATACAATTTATTTATTTATTTTACTAACCATCTACACATACACATCACCATTCACACACACACACACACACACACAGACTGACACACACACACACAAACACGCTAACACACATTGCACATGCATTTTGCTGACTTTTATTTTGTTAAATTCTCACTTAAAGTTGTCGGTTGACATCGCATATTTTGTTCCTATCTCTGCTCGCTGACTGCTAAGGTACAGGCTTTCTCTAGCATAGTTTAGTAGCCAGAGTTCCATTATCTAAAGTTAAGATGTACAACTAGAATTAAGACCTTGTTTTTCTAACTTGTAAACTTTGTGAAATAAAATTTATTATTTATTTAATGTGTTATTTCATCATATCAGTTTATATAGGTCTCCACCAAAGGGCTCGACCTGCCCTGAGTTAGGGCGATCTGGCCTTAGACGATCACGTGGGCCCATTGCGGGTTGATTGAATTCACACATAAGCTTCGAATTTCTTCGCAGGCGTGTGCAGGTTTCCTCACGATGTTTTTCTCACCGTAAGAGCGTCGGATAAACGTACATATAAATGTATGAAATCGATATTCGTATAGATATTGATAAGTGGCAGATTCGAACCACGGCCTTCCGGACAGAAGGTAGTGGCCCTAACCGTTTTGCCACCGACGCTCTATATTTTATTTAAGATTTAGAAAACCTTACTTATAGTATTATAAATGTGAAAATGTGTTTGTTTGTTTGTTACCTATTCACACTTCAACACCTCTACCAATCTTGATGAAATTTGGCATGCAGGTAGTCTGTATCACTGGGAATGAAATAGTCAACCTTTCATCTGTAGAAATTATCATAGCCCGATGCAGTTCCTGAGGAAACTAAAACAATACTCTTTGTTCGCAAATTTATTTAAAATCGTAACGAAAAAATGGATTGGTGTGATTTTTAGCACAGAAATGAGGTGGAAAATATCATTTACTAATAAGTATATCCTGACATAGTTCCCGAGGGATCTGGGGACAACTGTTTTCTACGCTCGCGCACGTCAGTGGCGTCGCAACGGAGCAACGGATTAAAGTGTTTTTTTTTGTATAGAATTTGTTAAGGGGGGGGGGGGGGGGTGGGAAGTGACAAAGACTGCTAATCAGAATAGCCCGATACAGTTCCTGTGGAGAAAACTCATGTCCACGCTTGCGAGCCGATTGCGGCTCGCGCACCACTCACCCTTCATAAAGAGTCATAAAAGCTATGTCCACGTGGGCGAAGCCGCGGGCAAAAGCTAGTAGATAATAAGCTACTTATATTACTTAGATTTTTTTGTAAAATGCACGCACATTATTAATATTTTGCAATGATTTAGATAATTTAAATCTTTTTCTTTTGTTTTTAAGCTTAAGAAATGTTTGTCATACTACTTTCTGATACTTGATTTTGAATATTGTATAGTCGAGTTCATTAATATATTGCCAGGGCCAATAAGCGTCGAAATGATTCTATACAATCAATTAATTAACCGTTTACATGATAACATAATAATGATATCTACATAATATCTTTATGCCGCACGCAGTATATAGTGAGCACGGTCCGTGATTCTTGACACACACACACACACAAACACACACACACACACACATACAAACAAACACGCACACACACATGCACACACACACATACATACACACACATCATACTTTGATAGTCCTTTTTTTCTCTAAGTGTAATATTAGGTACTGTTATTTTGTTATTTTTCTCCTCTCATTTTTTTTATTCAATTTAATCCCGATATTATGTATGT
This sequence comes from Coleophora flavipennella, assembly GCA_947284805.1. Taxonomy (NCBI): domain Eukaryota; kingdom Metazoa; phylum Arthropoda; class Insecta; order Lepidoptera; family Coleophoridae; genus Coleophora; species Coleophora flavipennella. The sequence goes on along the minus strand of OX369281.1, from coordinate 10,280,259 downwards.
GTGTTTGGTGACAAGGAATCAATAAATGTCTTAAGTCAATTTATGTTTGTATAGAACTTTATATTCATTTCGACGCTTACAATGTTTTGAACCATTGGCCCTGCCAATATATTAATGAACTCGACTGTACCTACTGTGTCTAAAGAAAGAATAATTATTATTCAGGAAAAAACCCAACATCACAAAGACAACAAAATATGTAATACAGAATAGCTGTGATAAATCAAAATGTTTTTCCCTTGACGAATCACAAGGAAAACGCAGACCTAAAACCACAGTTACAAACAACAAGACTCAACATGATGTGTAATGTGATAAAGAAATATAACTAGGTTGTACAAACGTGTAGACAGACACCGTAACACTTCTTTAAATACTTAATACACTAGTCAACATTGTCTAGGGATATTTTAAAAATTTTCATGCAAAACATGGTTTGGTTGGTTAGGGCATTTTCTAAGCCCGCCTGGCTAGCTACCACCTTTATCAAAGTCTTGCCGCCAAACATCAGTGTTAAAAACATTGATGTGTTCTGGCTTGAAGATAAGATAGCCAGTTCTCCATTGCGTTGGGGAATCTTGGTAAGCCCGCTTCCATCTTCGGCATCATCGTTACTTACCATCAGGTGTGGTGATGCCAAGGGCTTACCAAAAAAAAATGTTTTCTTGAAAAGCTGAAAAATATGGATGACGACAGCATCAGAAATAAATTATGAACTCTTGATCTATAATTTATCCTCCTACTTGTTCTTAAACTTCCGAGAACTATACTCGTTTTGTTTGTTTTATTCGATTTTTTATTCACCAAAATCACAAAATGAATTCATGTACGACGCTGCTAAACTATGACGTCACGCCTAGGTATATCTAACATTTTTAGAACAATATGTCGTTTTTGACAAATCATAAAAAGTAACTCGGATGACTAGCATTCGTCATCCCTATTAAAAATTACTTGACGTGTGCAGTGCAGGCTATAAAAACTTTTAAGATGGGCAAGTGATCTAATTACGAATACCTTCTCAGTTCCTATAAACTAGGGTTGCCTCCCCTAATTCAGAATACCAGGACATTTCTTTTCAAAAACAGGACGCAATATAAGAACAACAGTTAATAGCAATTATGTAACGAATATAGGATTAATGAAATTGAACTAATAACAAAAATTAAGCTGCAGTCCCTTCATAAGCTAGGTACTGTTTTCTCATTTATCGACAATTTCTTAGAAGTCCCTGCCTAAGACTTCTTGTGTTTGGCCCCTTTTGATGCTCTTCAATGTTTATCGCACCTCTACTGGGTATAGATATACTTGATTCTCAAATAACACAATTCACCCAAAACCTAGGACACTACTTAAAAGCTATTCAGGACACCCCAAAAACAGGATACTTCCTGGGAAAACAGGACGCTTGGCAACCCTATTATAAACATGGGTTCTGCTAATTTCATACAATCTGTGCTATCCTTTTATCCTTACTAATACGCGAAAGTTTGTATGTCTGGATGTTTCTTACTCTCAGAACAGAAATTGTTACTCTTTGACGCCACAACAGATAAACGGATCTGGATGAAATTTGATAGGTAGACAGATTAGGATCTGGATTGACACATAGACTACTTTCTTCCACACTCGCGAGCCACTTGCGGCTCGCGCGCTGCGCACCCTCGAAGACAGTCATAGAAACTATGTTCACGCGAGCGATCCGGCTAGCAAAAGCAAGTGACAATATAAAAACACAATTTTAATTTTCCGTGCGTTTTTCAAAAAGCACTAAAAACTAAATTATTTTTCCATAACTTTTTATCAACTGTCAAAAACGACATTTTGTTCTGAAGTTGTTCGTGATACAAACTTGTGACGTCATTGTTTTTGTCGAACTTATTTAGTGATTTTGATATGTATAAAATTGAAAATAGAATAAAATGTTACATGGATAAGTTTTTATGCTTTTGCAAGAGAAATGCTATTTAGTGAATTATATTTTTTAATTTATTTTAAACACTGTCGAATACCCTATTAAATTTTCGACGTAAATATCTAAAACCTTTTACGTAGTCCAACACGAGCTTTCCTGGTTGTATCGCAACATGAACAAAGAATAACGCAAACCTTGCACTCGAGAAGTTTCGGACACTGTCGAACTCTCAAATAAAATAAGGATAACCGATTTTAGGGCACAAAAAAATCATGTGCTTCTCGGAATTATTACTTGAAAACTGTTTGCATAAGATTATATTTTATCCTGAGATTTGGAAGCATTTGACTCCTATCTCACCTAATGTCTAGCGACGATGAAGTCGAAGGTGCAACACGCAATCCCAAACAATGCTTATTTACTCTCCCAATCAAGACCCCCATGTCTTATGTCCATGTCTCGGAAAACACAGAAGCTGGCAAAGTATTTCACTCCCAAGTGGTATGCATAATAAAAATAATCGCGGACAAAACATACCTAAATACAGGTCAAACTTAGAACCACTTTTTTCGAAGTCGGTTAAGATACCAAAATTTTCTCCTAATTGTAACAAATACTTTTCTGAAAATTGCATCAAAATCGGTTCAGCCAAACGCGAGATAATCGCGGACAAACATACATACGTACAGGTCAAACTAACTGACTCCTTTTTTTTGAAATCGGCTAACGAACAAGGAATCGAAGAGCATCGTGGCCAAATGTGGAATGTTTACCACGTAAGGGTGGCGTTCACTCGCGATCATCACCATCATCATATCAGCCGACAGACGTCCACTGCTGGACAAAGGCCTCTACCAAGGATTTCCACGACGAACGGTCCTGCGCTGCCTGCATCCAGCGGCTTCCCGCGACCTTCACCAGGTCATTGGTCCACCGCGTGGGAGGCCTGCCTACGCTAAATCTTCCAATACGCGGTCGCCACTCGAGAACTTTTCTGCCCCAACGGCCATCTGTTCTACCAGCTATTTTCTGCTATCAAAGATGTTAAATTGATGCTAGAGTTGCAGATGTCTGATGATGGGAAAGGCATGATGGGCATGTTTTTTTGACGATCGTATCATCTTTATCTTAGCTGGATCTTCTTAGCTTATTTAAATGTTCGTGCGGATGGAGACGCATCGGCAGCCGAATCGTTCCCTTCCCTCTAATATGGTTGATGGAAGCGATGTTTGACTCTCGCGTTATACTCGTGACCGGGTGCTGTCCGTGTGAACTGGCCTACTTTTATTAAAGGCATTAATGACATTCAATGATTTTGATGTATAACTTTTCGTGTCATATTGTTTTCATGTTCTAATGACAATCTAATTTATTTCAAGGATTGAATTTTGACGTTATTTACTAATTATTGTTTATGTCTTGATTCTTCACAAACGACATTTTTATTTTATGACTATCAGAAAGAGTGTAATTTACACCTATTTTGAATAAATATATTGAATTGAAAAAAAAAAAAATTGACGTCCACTGTTGGACGTGGTCCTCCCCTTTTTAAAGTATTTTTTTTTAATCTTTGCCTATACAGACCTCCACTCGGCACGATTTTTAGCCACACGCATCCAGCCCCATGCAGCAAGCCTACCTTGCGGAGGGGAGCTGTCTAAAATTATGTGTTTGATTATACATCCATGGAGTGCGTAAAAAAAAGGACAATAAAATATGAGATCTTCCCATTTGTCTTGAGCTTATATATATATATATGTATATATATATTATGTGTATATTATATATTATGTATCATATTTATTTATGTTACATTTATTAAATTGAGTTTGTATTTATTAAAATTAGGCTACGTAGGTTTAAATGTAATATTAGTTATATTGAAGCTTGTACGTAATTACGTGTTTCTTTGTCCTACTAAGTCCTCTGTTTAATATTGCAAAGGTTGACTGGAAGAGATCCCTCTAAGGGATAAGTCTGCCTTTGTACTTAAGGTTTTTTTTAATACATTATTTTAAGTGTATATTTTGTACAATAAAGAGTTTACAAACAAACAAACAAGCAAAAAAAAAAATACTGATTCTAGGTTTCCTCACCAGCTAGGATTTCGTACTAGGTAACGGGACCCTTTTACTAATCCTACGTAGTACTTATATATATACTGTGCCTACGCTGTCCGTATGTTTGTCTGTCTGTCTGTCCGACATTTCAAAGTCTACATCTTTAGTAACCGTAAATATGGCAGAATATCAGCGTTGTAGGTACAAAATTACCTGCAGCATATGCTTAGTTGAAGTTATTTCTGAGCTACGGCACAATTTTATGTATCTACCCTCTTTTTACATTTAAACTTACAATAATAATAACTTCTTACGAGTATAGATATACATACTCGTAAGAAGTTATTATTATTTTTTGTTTTCTTTTTGTGTATCAATTGTACTGTAGCTTTAAAAAATAAATAAATATTCTGTGACAAATCACACATGGTCATCTGGCCCCAAAGTAGGATTCCCTGTGTTATGGGTTACCAGAGACTGATATACATACTTATATACATTTAAATACATACATATATAGATATTTAACACCCAGACACAGAGCAAATAAATCTGCTCATCACACAAATGCTTGCCCTGGGTGGGGATCGAACCCACGACTCTCGGATCAGTAGTCAAGGGCACTAACCACTGAGCCACAGTCAATTTGAATAAATTTGTTTTATATATCTATCTAAATTTTAACAGAATGTCATGTTATGGGTTATTTACCAACAAATAATAATAACTTAAACAATTACAAAATGTAACGGGGTCCTTATATGAATGTTGTTAGGGCTGCCCCTATTCTGCAGTGCTTCTGGAATGTTTGCAGATGCTCAAACAGACTATGCCGCTATTATTCGCAGAAAATATGCATCCCTACTGTTCAGAGTGCAGGCCAGCAACAACCACAGTATTACGATATGGCTTACAGTAGCGCAACGCCTTTGATGTCGTACGATGCCGCCACGGCGTAGGTACTAGCAGTACTAACTTGTAGCAAGCCTGGCAAACTCGCGGAGTTTGGCTAGCTGTGCCCCGCCGCCCGCTGCCCCGCAAGTACCCTTCCGTTGCTCTGCGTTAGTCCATTCGTTGCACTACTGTAAGCCGCTATATTGTAATCCTGTGACATGAGTGCCCATCCACCACTGTGTGCAGGCGGCTATCATATAGCCTCTCTTGACTGTCTGATAGACATCTGGACATGGAAATAATTAGGTTTTTCTCGATTTGTCCACTAATATAGTTTGTAAGCTTGTTAATAACAACATAATATTTTAATCTGAAATTAAATTATTTTCATCATAGCAGTTCATATACATCTCCACCGAGGGGCTCGAGCCTACCCTGAGTTAGGGCGGTCGGGCCTTAGTCGACGACGCGGTCCCAGTGCGGGTTGGTCAACTTTAGGACTGTGGACTGTGGAGAGGTGTAGTGGCACGGAACCCCGATAGTGACCTTGACTCGTACTTGGCCGATTTTTTTCCAGTTCCAGCCGAAAATCGTCCACTGCTGGACAAAGGCCTCCCCCAAGGATTTCTACGACGACCAATCCTTCACTGCCCGCATCCATCGGCTTCTCGCGATCTTCACCAGATCGTCGGTCCACAGCGTGGGAGGCCTGTCTACGCTACGTTTTCCGGTGCGCGGGCGCCACTTGAGAACTTTACTGCTCCAACGGCCATGTGTTTAACGATAAATGAAAAATCTGAGTTATGTGGACAGCCAAATGAAAAAAAAATCGCTTTAGTAGGGTCATAAACGTCCTCTTGTTCTTAACGCCGACGCACCGTTGCTACCAAATCAATTTGTAACGACTTGGCCATGGCGGCTATAATCTTAATCACGTATTGTCATAAAACTGACCGACCCGATTTCGTCATCCATTGCTTACTGTGTTGCCACAAAGTATTATTATAAAGAACATATGCGTCAATGTAATCGAACAAGAGAAACATATAAGTAGAAAAACTGTGGACAAAACCTGTTAGTTTGAAGTGGGCGTCCATTCGAAACAGTCGCATCATGAATATTTTATTGACCGGTGAGTTGTTTTAATTTATTTAGCATGTAATAAGAATTAACTATAACCATATAGTTAAAAATATTACTTTAAAAATTATAACTTATATTAAGTTAAGTTAAGTTTATAATAGTTATTTATACAGAAGATACATAACAAATATTTTATCTTTGTATCATTAATATATTGTTAAGCTCGGAGTTTCTTTACGAAATGAGGAGATCTGTATAGAAGCATCGGTGGCGTAACGGCTAGGGCTGCCGCCTCCTGTCCGGGAGGTGTTGGTTCAAATCCTGCTACGTACCAATGTGATTTCGAATTTCGATTTCATATGTACGTTTATCCGACACTCTTACGGTGAAGGAAAACATCGTGAGGTAACCTGCACACGCCTGCGAAGAAACCCGCAGGTTGTGTGTGAATTCGACCAACCCGCACTGGGCCCGCGTGGTCGACTAAGGCTCGATCGCCCTAATTCAGGGTAGGCTTGAGCCCCTCACTGATATGATGATGATGTATAGGAGAACCAAGGTAACCGACGTAGCTCCCAAAAACACTGAAGTGGCAGTGGGCGAGGCACATAGTTCGTTGAACAGATATAGCCGTTGGGACAGTAAAGTTCTCAAATGGTGACCGTGCAGTGGAAGATGTAGCGTAAGGTCTCCCACTTGGTGTACCGTTGGCCTGGTGAAGCCGCGGGAAGCCGCTTGATGCGGGTAGTGCAGAACCGATCGTCGTGGAAATCCTTGGGGGAGGCCTTTGTACAGCAATGGACGTCCTCCGGCTGATATGATGATGAAGATGGGTTCCTTGGAGAAAGTTCTTCAGTATCTGTTTAAGTTTCCGGCGGGGTGGACCGTTGGTCAGGTGAAGGTAGTGTAAAGCGGCTGGATGAGGGCAGCCAAGGAACGATCGTTGTGATAATCTTTGGGTGGGGGTCCAGTAAAAGACATCTTTCTGCTGATATGGTGCTGATGAAATAGCTTATCAAGTTCTGGATAATTCGATGTTAAGTTCATGGAGGTTAACGTAACTCGATAATTATAATTAAGAACTACATGAGCTGAACCGAATATAATTTTTCATTTAACCTTGATGGGTTTTCACGATTTGCAAGCAGTTCTACTAATTTAATGGATAAGGAGATTGCCTTTTTAACCGCCTCTTTAACGACCATTAGCTTTACATCAGTAGGTCGCGGGTTCGATTCCTGGCAAAGTCTAACTTTAACTTTTCGGTTTTATTGGTGGAAGGGCATTTTTCTAAGCCCGTCTGGCTAGCTACCACCATCTTATCTAAGTTTTGCCGCCAAGCATCAATTTAGACAGCATTGATGTGTTCCGGTTTGCAGATAAGATAGCCAGTTCCTCATTGCGTTGGGGAATCTTGGTAAGCCCGCTTCCATCTTCGGCGTCATCGTCACTTACCATCAGGTGTGATGATGTGATGGGCTTAAAAAAAAGTTATCTGTGGTTTATACTAAATTCAAATAGGTACATGAAAAGTAAATGTACATGTGTAACTAGTTGTTGCCCACGGCTTTGCTCGCGATCTTTGGCCTGTGTTCATCATAATAATATTCTAATCGGATAAGTACCTAGTTTCGGAGATAACCCCTTACATACAAACTTACATACATTGATTTTAACATGTATTTGAAATGATTAAATCAAAGATGTAGGTACCTTTCTATAGAGGGTGTAACAATATTGTAGTCCCGTTAACTGGGGCTTCTACTCATCATACTGAACAACTTTTGTTCTATGACTTGGTTGAAATCGAAAAAAAAAATTCTTCATACAAATCGATCAATCCTTGGGGAAAGTTGTTCAGTGTGACGAGCAGAATCCCCAGTTAAAGGGACATACACCAATTTTTTTACATCCTGTATATGTAATATAACTAAATAAGATTTTATCAACTTACACCTATGATCATAAGGCAATAATGCGTTTATAACTTAATTGAAAGTATTTCTAAAACTTGTTTTTAAATATATGTTTCTCAAACTTGTATTTAAATACGTATTACTCAAACTTGTTTTTAAAAATGTATCTACTTAACTAATGACCTAAGAAAAACTGGCTGCAATTTGGTAACTATAGGATGTACAAATGGGTTTTTTTAAATTAGCGTTTACCTTAAAATAACTTAGTTTCGTAGCTCAGAGGCAAAGTTCACTGGCTTTCCACAGGAGGTTGCGGGTTCGATTCCCGGCGGGGTCAATTGTAAGACTCGGTTTGGTTGGTGGTAGGGCATTTTCTAAGCCCGCCTGGCTAGCTACCACCATCTTATCTAAGTCTTGCCGCCAAATATCAATGTTGATATCATTGGTGTGTTCCGGTATGAAGATAAGATAGCCAGTTCCCCATTGCGTTGGGGAATCTTGGTAAGCCCACTTCCATCTTCGGAAACATCGTCACTTACCATCAGGTGAGATGTTGTCAAAGGTTTACCAATTGTGAATAAAAAAATAAAATAAAAAGTTTGGAAAACCGTATCTGCGCAACAAATATGTTGTTAAAATAATTCCATTGCATTTTTTTTGTCCAGAATTGGTAAGCCCTTGGCATCATCTTATCTGATGGTGAGGGACGATGATGCCGAAAATGGGAGCGGGCTTACCAAGCTTCCCCAACACAATGGAAAACTGACAATCTTCCAATAAACAAGCCGGAAGACATCCATGTTGTTAAATTTGATGTTTGATTTGATTACTGTAGCTAGCCAGGTGGCCTTAGAAAATGCCCTTCTACCATCTGAACCGAGCCTTACAAAATAAGACTTCGCCGGAAATCGAACCCGCGACCACACCCCAGACACTGCATACAACGGGCGAGAAATTACATTTCTAAAAACAAATGAAATCACGGAAAAATTCTATACGTTCAAGAACCAAACTTAAACCAATCTGTATCAATGGGAGATGACGAGGTGGGGTTTGGATTGGAATCTAGAGAGCGGCAGGGAGTGTCTATACTGTATGTTAGTACTTATGTATACTTTGCCGCGACCTTCTGATGTGAACTTAATGGACTAGATCATTACGCTACGGAGGCGGATAAATATATGTTATCATTATAATAAATATTATTTCAGTTGTCTGTGTTATCACGAAAAAACTTCTGAACCTATCTATATATTTATTTACACTTATGGTACACCAAAACAATTTCGTAATGTTAATACGTAGAGTTACTATAATATAATGTACAGTAGGCGGTCTAATTGCTCAAAGCAATCTCTTCGAGACAACCTATTTATATTAGTGACTTTCAAGCGACGATGGAGTGAGGTATTGTAATGAGGGCAAAAAACGAAGTCGAGTTTTTGATCGATTGTCTGACACTACTAGAATAAAAAACTAAAAAATATCTTATGTGTAGGCATGAGTGTATGTTTGTGTGTGTGTGTGTGTCTAGTGCAATTTGGGTTAGAGCAACATTATTTGTTTACTTTCAGCCAATTTTTTTCAAGATTTTCCTATTTTGATGTTTAAGGGTTACCGTAAATAGATCTAACGATTTTAATGAAACTTTATAAGTAGGTACGTCACTATAACTTCATATGGCCTTCTATAAAATGAAGTTCTATAAAGAAAATAATAATAATAATCCAGGAAAAGTCGAAATAAGAAACTTCCATTCCTAATCCAGGATCTTATTATTTTTTCTCAAAATTGGCTCTAACGATTTTAATGAATTTTATTATAACATACGACACCTAGTAGTTCATTATTCCAGAAAAAATGTAATAGTGTACCTCTCATACAAGCTCAGATAATTTGTAGATTTTTCTTTAAGCCTGGTCACACCTTTTCTTTGCTATTACGTAAGCGTAAAATTGAATGTTGATTTCTGTATGCAGACAGTGCTGGCTACGCGAGGTAGTATGCACAGCGTGACTGTACATTTATTTATATATCTCGCAAAACTACAAAGTTCTTAAAGTCTTTTCTTCTCTTATCGTGTGGCACAATTAACCGTTCTTTCCAAGGGATTGACGGCGGTTGACTGGTGTTACACTTAGCATCACCAGCGGTCACGTGTAGGGCATTAGATTTACACCTACGGACTTGTGCAACGTGACCTTCATACACATCTGGAATCAGATGTGTAGGTTTCCTCACTATGTTTTCCTTCACTTTTAAAGCAATCGGTAATTAAATGTAGGTACGTAAGTTTCGAAAAAACTCATTGGTACATTTGCCGTCCGGATTTGAACCCGGCACCTCTGGTTAAGTGAACAGAGGCGTTACCGGTTGAGCGACCGACGCTTCGTGAAGTAAAAAAAATATGAATATTTTTCAAATTCGAACTTCTCAAAAACTGCTCACTGTGCAAAAAACTTGACCAATTTCAGTTAAATTTTGCAGTTAATCGTTTTGCTCGTCATCTCATCCCTTTTTCAGAAGAAAAGGGTAAGTAGACTTGTGCAAGATCATTGGTTCAATTAATTCTCCAGTTAGATTACTAACAGAGAATTTTTAAGGTTTTTTTGTCTTTCTATCAGATTTGTTTCCGCCAAACACCGATTTGGTGATTTGATTTGCAAGTTACATTTTTTTTGAATTCAAAGAACCTTTTGATCGCTTTGGGAGATCGACACTTATTACCCGACTACCAAAAAGGGAAGGTTATGTTTTAGAGAATCTATGTATGTATGTGTGTATGTTCATCTGTTCCCTGGTGTTTCCTTTAAAAAAATATTACTATAAGGCTTGCGACCACGGCTATTGCCCCAGACGATGAGAAAAATAAAGGCTATGATTTCAGGCGGGAAACTTTTTTTTTCATACTATTCCAAAGTCAGGTTTTATTTTATTGAATTGTCATTTTTTATCCATTATTGGGATGATGACTAAATCATTACATAAATAAATTTACCAACCAACAATTACCAAACTTGGTTTTCAATCAAGTCAAACCCCAAAATGAGTACATGACGCTGAAAATAAAGACGTAACGTCTGTGGTATTCAAAACATTTTTAGGGTTCCGTACTCAAAGGGTAAAAACAGGACCCTATTACTAAGACTTCGCTATCGAGGCCTGCCTAAGATACGTTTTCCGGTGCGCGGTCGCCACTCGAGAACTTTACTACCCCAATAGCCAGTGTGTATTGCCAGTGATGACATACGGAACTGAGACATGGTCGCTTACTATGGACCTCATAAGAAGGCTCAAGGTCACCTAAAGGGCAATGGAGCAAGCTATGTTTGGAGTTTCTCTGCGTATTAAAATTATTTTATACAAATTGATTAATTGATTGAATCAATCAATTTATAGAAAATAATTTTAATATGACGCAAGGGCAACACGGATCTCTCCAATAGGAAATCAAGTAATTTGACATTTAGTTTAATCTTGATGTATTATGTGACTGACTGGCAGTTTATTTATATTAAAATTATTTTATATAAATTATTTGATTGAATTAATTAATTTAAGTATATAAAATAATTTCAATATGACGCGAGAGCAACACGGATCTCTCCATTGATTCCCCATAGGTCCATAGCTTTTCTTCACTACCTATGAGGCAAGAGCAACACGGATATCTCCAAATCTAGGATTGTAGGTACTTACGTACTTCACGCATGGCATTTTAAATAGCAAATCAAGTAATTTGACATTTAGTTTAATCTTCATATAATATGTGACTGACTAGCAGTTTATTTATAATAAAAATATTTTATATAAATAGATTGATTAAATTAATCAATTTAAGTATATAAAATAATTTCAATATGACGCGAGGGCAACACGGATCTCTCCATTGATTCCCCATAGCGTTTCTTCACTCCCCATGAGGCAAGGACAACACGGATATTCCAAATCTAGGATTGTAGGTACTTACGTGTTTCACGCATGGCATTTTAAATAGCAAATCAAGTAATTTGACATTTAGTTTAATCTTCATATAATATGTGACTGACTAGCAGTTTATTAATATTAAAAATATTTTATGTAAATTGATTGATTGAATTAATCAATTTAAGTATATAAAAACAATTTCAATATGACGCGAGGGCAACACGGATCTCTCCATAGATTCCCCATAGCGTTTCTTCACTCCCCATGAGGCAAGGGCAACACGGATATCTCCTAATCTAGGATTATATGGAACTTACGTACTTTACGCATGACATTTTAAATAAGAAAACATGTAATATGATATTTAGTTTAATCTTGATATAATATGTGACTGACAGTTTATTCATATTAAAATTATTTTATATAAATTGATTGATTGATTGAATCAATCAATTTATATAAAATAATTTTAATATGAGGCAAGGGCAACACGGATATCTCCAAATCTAGGTTTATGGGTACTTCCTACTTCATGCATGGCATATTAAAATAGCATATCAAATAGTTTTATCAAATAGTATTATAATTTAGGTTAATTTAATCTTGAAATAATATGTGACAGACTGACATTGTATTTATGATATATTAAAATTATTTTAAATAAATACGACACGGTTGTTAATAAAAATAATGTGAACGTGTGTATCGAATCTTTTGTATTTATTTTTCAATTTTAATATAGTTTTCAGGCTGCATTATAGCCTTCGTAAAGTTAAGACTATTTTTGTACTTGACGTGTACTTGTAATATACCTACTTTTTTTATTTACCTAAATACTTTTACTTTATTACCTGTTTTCATTATTAGAAATTTACTTACATAATTCAGGGCAGGAAATTATAAAGGGGCTAAGTGATTTAGACATAAAACGAAGTATGTAATTACAAAAAACTGTTTATTCACAAAAAAGTACTCTTTCAATTAATTACATATTGTCTTAAATTCTATCCTTTAATGGCTTTAATCATATTTCTATTGTTGCATGTTAAAAAAAATGTTTGTCACTTATAATAATCTTTTTATAACGCTTTAAACACAATATAAGACAAGTGCTAAGAGACTTAACACCTTAGTAATTTCCAGCCCTCAATTGTGTATTCTTTTTTTTAAGTGAAAACTTCTTTAGGCGTGTTGGGATTTTTTGAGATGAAAAAAACATTGAACTCGCGACACTGTAATGTAAACACTCGCAGGGTCAAAAATTTGTCAACCTAGTCGTTCGCCAGGAACACTCGGAGTATCAAAACTTATAAAACTGGAAAAAGTTTTCACTTCTATCGGCACTCCCGGAGTGGTTATGTTTTTTTTTATTCACAATTGGTAAGCCCTTGACATCATCTCACTTGATGGTAATTGACGATGTTATTTTTTAAATACCTAATTAATTGAAATAACTGATAAATGTGTATGATACAATAACAGTTAAATAGCTTTTAATTATTTTAGCGATTTTTTTTTGGATTGTTCATACAAATCGGTCAGCTGATTGGCCGGTTCTGTTTAAAAAATCAAATAAAAATCGGGATTTCGGGCATTTAGAACAAAAGTTTATAATAATAGAAATTCTAAATTGCTATAAAATCTATACATATGACGTTTCTTAGTAAGTATTTTAAGTGTCCCTTGTTGACAAAGTATACATATTAGTGAGGACACACCCTGCCGCTCTCTAGATTCCGACCCCACCCCCTCGTCACTCAGATTGATACAGATTGGTTTAAGTTTGGTACTCGAACGCATAGAATTTCGCCGTAATTTCGTTTGCTTCGTGTTTTTTTTTAGAAATATCATTTCTCGCTCGTTGTATGCAGTGTCTGGGGTGGTGACCTTGTCTTGACCTCGCGGAGTCGCGTCCTCAACAGACATGAGATAACCCTATAAGATACCCACCTACTTTTAAGTAAACAAGTAACAAAGTTACAGATGTTTTATCTCACGAGCGAGGGTTAGCCATACTTGTGTGTTAATGTACATACATGCACATTGTCTTTGTGTGTGTAACCTCGGGACAAAGTATTTATATTAGTACTAACCACACCCCCTCGTCACCTAGATTGATTCAGATTGGTTACAGTTTGGTTGTCGAATATATAGGATTACGTCGCCATTTTGTTTGTTCCGTCATACCTTTTTTTGAAATATCATTTCTGGCCCGTTGTATGAAGTGTCCAGGCTGTGCTCGGGAGCTTACAATAGCGCACACAATAGACGCAACTTACAATAGAGCACTCAATAGCGCGTGTCGATACGCGTTACACACACAAGTACGGCTAACCTGCGCTCGTGAGATAAAACATCTGTACCAGTTTTATGCTAATGAAACTAAAGCATACAGATTGGCGACTCATTTGCGAAACAAATAATGTTCACCTGTTTAAACATTAGTGCAAAACATGTTTGGTGTTGTCAAATAGATGAGGCGGTCTGCTTAAGAGGACTGTGAACGTGCGACTATTCATACAAACGGCGATATCGATTTTTACCTCATTTTATCTCTTTTTTTTTATTCGCAATTTTTGATAGGTTGTCAGTCAAAACAAAAGCTAGGCATATAGTCTATTGTTTTAGGGATGACGACAGCATCAGAAATAAATTATGAACTCGTGATCACTAAATTGCCATCCTACTTAAACTTCGGAAAACCTTACTCGTTTTGTTTTCCATCTAGTCTTCGATTTTTAGTTCACCAAAATCACAAAATGAGTACATAAATGACGCTGCAAAACTATGATGTCACGCCTAGGTATTTCAAACATTTTTAGAACAAAATGCGTTTCTGACAGATGGTAAAAAGTAAATCAGATGACCTAGCATTCGTCATTCCTATTAATGAGTTACATTTCATTAATTTGTCGTTCAGTGCTTTTCTACAAAACTAATTTCGAACACTATTTGTTTATTTTTTATCAATAATTTCATTAATAATTCAATAAGAAATGAGGAGATCCATAGGAGAACCAAAGTTATCGACATTCTTAGCTCACAGAATCACTAAACTGAAGTGGCAATGGGCAGGGCACATAGCTCGTAGAACAGATGGCCGTTGGGGCAGCAAAGTTCTCGAGTGGCGACCGCACACCAGAAAGTAGTGTAGGAAGGCCTTCCACACGATGGACCGACGACCTGGTGAATGTCGCAGGAAGCCGCTAGATGCGGGCAGCGCAGAACCGGTCGTCGTGGAAATCCTTGGGGGAGGCCTTTGTCCAGCAGTTAAAGGCCTCCTTTCGGCTGATATGATGATAATGATGAATCAATAATTTCGCGTTCTAAAAAAAAGTTTGCTTCTTATTTGAATAAAATTAATCAATTGAAGTTACAGAAATTTTGTAAACATGTTCAAAAAAATATTATCTGTGTTTGTAGTTTGATCGAAATTCGTTAATATGTAGTTTCAAAGTGACACAGGCACCAATATTAATCATAAATCTTTTTTTTTGCCACCGCTCTGAAATTTTTACGGAAATCTTACACACTACAAACACAGGTATCAGTTACTAGAACGTGTTTACAAATATTAAATAACTTTAATTGTTTAATATTCAAATGAAAATCAAATTTTGTTTACATGAGCGCTCTAGGAATACACTCCTCTTAATCGTTAGTGCAAAACCTGTGTAGCGTTAACAAATATTATTATAATATTTTTCTGTTCATTCATTGCGACTTTGGAATGCCCTTCGCCACGAAATTCGTGACGGTCTTAGCATACACATATTTATGAAGAGAGTGAAAGAGCGCGCGATTACCTGTCTTGAATAGGGATGACGAATGCTAGGTCATCTGATTTACTTTTTATCATCTGTCAAAAACGACATTTTGTTCTAAAAATGTTTGAAATACCTAGGCGTGACATCATAGTTTTGCAGCGTCATTTATGTACTCATTTTGTGATTTTGATGAATTAAAAATCGAAGACTTAATTGAAAAATTAAACGAGTAAGGTTTTCCGAAGTTTAAGTAGGAGGGCAATTTAGTGATCAAGAGTTCATAATTTATTTTTGATGCTGTCGTCATCCCTTTCCCTATATTGCAACTTAATAGGCATGTATTATTATTATTCAATATATAGAATTTAAGCTACGCTGCTCACTTGGCACGAGGCAAAGTGGCAGGAGCACCTCCAACGGAAGCACAGTCGGCTGGAGTTCAGTGCGATGGGGAGAGAAAGCGTCGAACTATCCGGGCATTGTCGAGGAGGACTGCTTTCTGCATTGCTGCAATTATTGGTCTGCCTCGGAGATCCAGCCGCCTTAGGTGACGTTCAAGGTCGGCTGGAATTAGTCCGTTCACGGATAGGACTACGGGGATGATTTCAGTGGATTCCACTTGCCACATATCAGTAATCTCGTGCGCCAGGTCCAAGTACTTGGTCCTTTTTTCGGCATCAGCCTGCACGAGGTTTTCGTCGTATGGGATAGTGATATCCACCAAAAACACCCATATATGTATATTTATTATTTCGTTAATGCATGCAGTAAGTGTATTATTATAATTTATTTATGTATGCATGGTATTATTGTTATTTATACGTATTTGCTTTATGTAACTTAATACTTACTTATATCGTATATAACTTTTGTGGAAGCCTCTACCCGTTCGTTTTTCATTTCTTTCTCACTAACTAGTTGGTTGGCAGAAAATTCTTGCAGAGTTAAGCATACAAATTGTAAATCTTATGTTTTTTTTGTCTTATTATTTCTCATTTACTGTGTATATTAAACAATAAAATAAATAGAAGAGGTGCTGTCACTACAATTACAATCAATCCCCACCCAGGTCATCGAGTGATGAAAAGGTTTGTTTTTCTATATTTATGTATGTATTACACGTTAGAAGTATGTATATCAGTCTCTAGTACCTATAGTAAGGACAAAGTATATATGTATATTAGTACTAACATACAGTATGGACACTCCCTGCCGCTATTTAGATTCCGTCCTCACCCCCTCGTCTCCCAGGTTGATACAGATTGGTTAAAGTTTGGTTCTCGAACATAAAGGATTTCGACGTGATTTGGTTTTTCCGACGTTTGTTTTTAGGAATGTAATTTATCGCCCGTTGTATGAAGTGTCCGGGGTGTGGTATGGGGAAGTTTGAGACGAGATGACCGTGTGTGATGTCCCTAAGTACATGTTATTATACTTTTACGGTATGTTAGGAAAAACTATTTTTATATATACATTCAGGGTTTTATAGTCAACAAGGAATCCTTAGTTTTGCCATGTCGGTCTGTCTATCTGCCTGCGGGTTAAATCAGAAACTATTAAATTAAATAAAAAAAAATTAAAAATTATTTATTTGGAACTTAAACTAAGTGTACAAACTTAATGTGTACGATAGCAACTGCATTAGTCGAGGACTGTGTCGCAGTTACTAACGCCCACCTCCGGAAGAAAGAATAATATGACGTTCCTTAACGAGTAAAATGTAAAACAAAAAGACAATTTAAAAATAGTTCTTACAGATATGAAGTACAGTAGAAAAGTACAATTTACTTTGCTACCTAAACCTAAAAGTACAATTAATGTGGAATCTCAGAAGTGTGTGCATGTGTCAGTGTGTGTGTGTGTGTGTGTGTGTGTGTGTGTGTGTGTGTGTATGTGTGTGTGTGTGTTGGTACTAGAATGCTGTAATTCAGCATGGGTATACATATTTACAGCATGGGTATAAAAAGCGTCGGTGGCTCAACCAGTAACGACTCGGTCCATCACACCAGAGGTACCGGGTTCAAATCTGGACGGCCAATGTACCAATGAGTTTTTCAAAAAACTTACGTATAATTACCGATTGCTTTAACGGTGAAGGAAAAACATAGTGAGGAAACCTGCACACGCCTGCGAAGAAACTCGAAGGTTCTGTGTGAAGTCGACCAACCCGCACTGGGCCCGCGTGGTCGACTAAGGCCTATTCGCCCTGATTCAGGGGACGTATATGAGCTGATATAATAAAAAAAATACATATTTATCACACCGACAAAATGGTAAAATACACATATTTTATTTAATGTTAGGGTCACTCCTCTACACGTTAAACTGGGGGTAAATTTTATCTTGTCTACCCCACGGTGTGGGATAACGTTGGATAGGTCATTCAAATATATTAATATATATATATTCAGGGATCCGTTTAAGAAATATTGAACTTTCAAGTGCTTATTTTTGTTAGAGTCATGTGTATGTGTGTGTGTGTGTGTGTGTGAGTATGAGTGTGTGTGTCCAGCTAAACCGTTAGTTCATTAGAATCGACACAATATTACAGTAAATATAAAAACATGAAACTTTGAAGAAGATAGGTGAGAAAGACTGGAACAATATTATATTTTTAAATTTTAATTAATAAATTTCATTGTTGGACCAATTTTAAATAAAAACAGGGTTTTGGAAAAAACGGATTTTCATACAACATTGCTGGGGTGGGTTTGCTTGTATTTATTTTAACTTGAGTTGCAATTATTGCTTAATCACCGGCTTTTCTTTTAATGTACTTATTTGAAATAGTAATTAGTTACTACAAAGTTAAAAAAACCGGACAAGTGCGAGACCGACTCGCCCACCGCGGGTTCCGTACAAATTTGTAGGTACATATTATAAATCATACATAACACTGCAAACTGTTAAGTACTTCATCACATCAGCCGAAGGAATGTCATTGGTACCTACCTATACAAACAAAAAAGGGAAATATTTTCTAAAGATTAAATCGGAAACTATACATCATGAAAATAATTAAAAATCTGTTTAAGGCGAGGAATTGATTAGAACAGTTGTCTCTGTTTTTTTCTTTATGTTTAAAGAGTTAAGAAAATATTCTCACTTTTACACTTTTTCAATGATTTTTCGTTTAGTTTAAATTTTCTGAATGAAATTATAAAAAACAATAACATTACTCACTCTGTATTATTATTAAGAAATATTGTTGTATAATTTTTATTTGTACTTCAAAATGTTAGTCATAACTAGAGTTGAAAGTAACGGTGTAGGTCTATCTTTGGGTTTTTTTTTTCTATCGAGCAAAAACTGCTCAATCGTGTTTCTAATAGCTTTTGACTTTAAGGCACATCATCAACAATAAGGGTATTTTTTTTAACCTTGGGTTTTCTATCGTTTAGGAGTATTCTGTAATATTACCACCTTAAGTCCTTTCATACGATACCCCACATGATACGTTTAACTCAATTCAAAATTTAGACCGCCACCGTTCCTTGCATAATTGATTACGTGCTTAAAATAAATACTATATTTTTTATGATTTAATTTCATTTACTTTACAGATTTTTCCCTAAACTTGTAGGATAAAACGGTATTTATACTTGCCAAATTTCATAGTTCTAGGTCAACGGAAAATACCGTATAAATTTTGATTCCCTTGAGAGTGTCGAAATAAACGTTTTTTTGCGGCTAGAAAGGTAGTTTTTTTTTACTTTTACTGAGAAGTTTGATTTTTTGATAACTTCAAGGAACTGTAGACCAGAGTATATGGTTTTAATTTCATTTAAACGCGTTCCCGAGAAAAAGTGTCTTAACTGACAGACGGATGGACGGATGGACGGATGGACAGACAGACGGACAACAAAGAGATAAGGGTTAAGTATGTTTATTCCTTTTGAGGTACGGAACCCTAAAAATAATAGAAAATAAAATAAGTGTATTGAACGAAAGGGTCAAAAAACTATTTATAAAAAGAGTGTGTGGTTTTACGAAACCACGGTAAAAGTGAAACTTTTTTTCACATTATAGACATTTATACAGAGCACGAAACGATCATGGCGGCTCTAGTCTTGGAGCTACGGTACAGAGGACGAAACGATCGTACCGACCGTCATGCGACACACAGACGAAAAAATTTGAGACGATGTAATAAAAGTTTCACTTTAAAAATATTGTTTCAGTATTGGCCGCAGTGGCCGTGGCGGTGGCAGACGAAAACCCTCTAAGCAGGACTTTAAATGATGGGAACAACCAGTTCACAGCCAAAGTCTTCACAGTAAGTTACTCTCTTCTCTTCCCGGACTCAGAAATCATATCATATTTAATTCATGTAAGGACAAAATTCGGTCGGAAGCGTCGGTGGCTCAACCGGTAACGACTCGGTCCATCTAACTAGAGGTACCGGGTTCAAATCTGGATGGCCAATGTACCAATGAGTTTTTCAAAAAAACTTACGTACATACTTACCGATTGCTTTAACGGTGAAGGAAAACATCGTGAGGAAACCTGCACACGCCTGCGAAGAAACTCGAAGGTTGTGTGTGAAGTCGACCAACCCGAACTGGGCCCGCGTGGTCGTCTAAGGCCTAATCGCCCTGATTCAGGGTAGGCTCGAGCCCCTCGGTGGGGACGTATATGAGCTGATATGATAATGATGACTGCTGTAATCTTCAAAACATGACTACAAGTTTAATAAATATTATACAATCTGAGATTTTAACAGCGGATTCGAACACCACCACGTTATTCATCATATCAGATCATATACGTCCCCACCGAGGCACAGATTACTAATTAGTGACCGAGGGGCTCGAGCCTAGCCCGAATTAATCGGGCCTTAGTCAACCACGTAGGCAAACTGCGGGCTGGTCGACTTCACACATAACCTTGGAGATTTTTCGCACGCGTGTGCAGGTTTCCTCACGATGTTTTTCTTCACTGTCAGAGCGTTGGATAAACGTACATATGAAATCCAAATTCAAAAACACATTGGTAGGTGGCAGGATTCGAACCACGACCTCCCGAACAGGAGATAGCAACCCTAGCCGTTACGCCACCAACTCTATTATTCGGATGAAATTTAACTACATTTTTTTCTACCACTTTTAAAATAAACGCCAAAACTTTGTGGATTTTTCATACAGATTGCACATCTACGTCAATAACATTTGCATGGAAAGTCCAAAAATTTTTGCGTTTATTTAAAATGTGGTATAAGTAAAGGAGTCACATTTTATCCGAATGATAACGTAATGTAATGTGTAATGTTCCACCTTTGCGCACGAAGCGTTTTGCGTCTTCGTTCATCATGCGAACGGCCAAGGAGTGGAATTCCCTTCCGGCGTCTGTATTCCCCGATTCGTATAATTAAGGAATCTTCAAGACGAGAGTGAATAGGCACTATGTGAGCTTGCGTGTCACATCCTCGGCTGCATCGGCACTTACCATCAGGTGAAGTGCAGCCAAACGCACTCAAATTTTTAATAAAATAAAAAAATGGTGTTCGTATCCGCTATTAAAAACTCACCATGTAGAGCGTAAAGCTCATCTCTGATTGTGGAAAGCTCGCGTCTTTCGTTGACACCTTTGTCATCGGGTGCCTTAGGGTCTTCGACCAATATAACAGCTATGGACCGGCCTACTTGTGCAGCAGTTTTGATGCCTACAGAATGAGCAAATTCGCTCATTTGGTCTCAGTCAATAAGTATTCCCCAAATTGGCTGAAAGTTTAACCACCTCCGTGGCGTAATGATTCAGTCCATTAACTTCACATCAGAAGGTCGCGGGTTCGATTCCCGGCGGGGTCAACTTTGTAAGACTCGGTTTGCTTGGTGAAAGGACGTTTTCTAAGCCCGCCTGGCTAGCTACCACCATCTTATTTAAGTCGTGCCGCCAAATATCAATGCTAACAACATTGGTGTTTTCCGGCTCGAAGATAAGATAGCCAGTTCCCCATGGCGTTAGGGAATCTTGGTAAGCCCGCTTCCATCTTCGGCATCATCGTCACTTAGCATCAGGTGAGGTTAATCGTAGTGAGTGAAGTTTGCTATCTCAGTCGTGCTACATTCCGAGTACGTCTCTCTATCTCTATAATTATTTATATTTGAACGAAGCTCGGTAGACTATAGTATTGTGAGTGTATCTATGCGTGTAGTTGTATTTGACTCATACTTTATGAGATTAATGTATGGATAGGGCCGGTCCATTATACTTGGTCGAAGCTTAGGGTAGACTATTTAAGTTATACTACTGTAGCTGCAGTAGTCTAGTTGGAAAACGCTCTGCTTCTGTCGACAGAAGTTTGTTTTTGGATCTTAGTGGTGACAACTTTTTTAATGATTTTAGACGCGTAAAAACTAGTATTTTTAATATATCTCGCTAAAGGAAAAACTAGTTTTTTTACTACTGTTATACTGTGTAGTACATCTTTTTTCTTCTGCTCCATAGGAAATAGTAAAGGAGAAACCACAGAAGAGTGTAGTGCTGTCAGCCTTCTCTGTGCTCCCGCCCCTGGCTCAGTTGGCTCTGGCTTCTGTCGGGGAGTCCCATGATGAGCTCCTCAATGCTATCGGGCTGAAAGACGATAATACTGTAAGTATTGTGTACATCTCTTTTTCTCCGCTTCATAGGAATAGTAAAGGAGAAACCACAGAAGAGTTTAGTGCTGTCAGCCTTATCTATGCTTCCGCCCTTGGCTCAGTTGGCTCTGGCTTCTGTCGGGGAGTCCCACGATGAGCTCATCAATGCTATCGGACTGAAAGACGATAATAATGTAAGTACAGCGTACACTTTTATCACTTTTTATATCTCTGGCGCTCTTGTAATAATGGTCGCTATCGCCTCAGTGATAGCTAAAGTTCGTTCGCTGAATTAGCTGCACCTTTGCTGCGCCGCTGCCGGCTCGCGTCAAACGATTGCGTCAAAGAGGCCGCCTTGAGTTCAATCGCGGCGCCGCTGACGTTACACCCGCACAGGGTCACGCGAATCTTGTTCAGTCTTTAATTATTAATGTAGTAATTCTGGAAATACTTTGTCAAGCAGTGAAAGTGATTAAAATTAATTATAAATTCTAAATAAAAATCTTTTTAATTTATTTTTTTGGAAATTATTTTATCCTTCAACACATTTGCAAAACTCCGTTCGCGTGTACTGCAGTGGATTCCCCGAACGTACTTTATAAACAATTGCAGGGTGAGTCAGGTAAATCGACTTTCGCATAAGAGGGGGTATAATGCGAAATTCTTATTTTTTAATTATTTATCAATAAAACTCTTTACATCTAAAGACAAATACACTGTCTGACTGAGGGCTGACCTTAGACAAAAACACGATTGTTCTAATATACTCGATAAAAAAAATTGCGAAGGTATCTTTAAAATTACACTAAAGTTCACATTGCAACTCGAGAAACCATAAGACCTAGGTAATAATAATAAAACGCTAAATTCGTTAAAAAACCGACTTCCATCGCAACAACTAAGTAAATTTTTCCATTATTATTTTTAGTTTTTGTTAATTTTCTAATAAAGTAATACACCGATTTTGATAAAATTTATATGGGACCACTCGGGAAGTTCTAGCTTTTAAACAAAAAAAGAATCATAAAAATCGGTTCACCTAGTCAAAAGTTCTGAGGTTACACACATAAAAAAACATAGTCGAATTGAGAACCTCCTCCTTTTTGGAAGTCGCTTGAAAAATGAATTGTTTTATAATTTTTGGGCTCCTTTATCATCTCCCTGAATGCATCCGTTCTGTAACCTGTCACCCCACAATATATCAGATCAGCCCCGACCAAGCTAACGCTAAATTACGAAAGTTAACTTTAATGACCTCAACAATATATACAGAATGTAACAAAATTGGTGTAGGTCCCGGTTAACGGGGCCTTCTACTCATGATTATGAACAACTTTTGTTCTTTGACTTTGCTGAAATCCCAAAAAAATGAAATCTTCTCATAAATCGATCAGCTGATCGACCAATTTTGTGCATTTTTGTTTAGATAATTTTTTGTCAGAATTGACTATCTGTTCCTTGGGGAAAGTTGTTCAGTATGATGTGTAGAACCCCCAGGGGTCCTACACCAGTTTTGTTGCATCCTGAATAGCTAGTTTTTCTTAGAGTCAAGTGTCTTCCTACTATCACTATCACGGTTAAGTAGACTATTTAGTTTAGGAGTAATAGTGGACCATCTTAAGATGTACAGTTGGATTTGAAAAAGTTCATAGATTTTTCATACAAAATGTTCTATTACCAACTGCAAATAGAATGTTGTTTTTTTTAAATATATGCATTTATTTTTTGACAAGACTATGAAACCCTACTTTTTGCGAGTCCAACTCGCACTTGGCCGGTTTTTTATACTAAAAATTCAGCACAACGTGTGTTGCTATGGCTCGACATTCCTACCCTTCTTTTTCCTGGCCTTACCTGATTATCTTTAATTCTAAAAGGTCAAGCAAACGCTTAAATAGTTCAATTATTGATAAAATCGGAAGAAAATAATTCAAAAGGCTAAACACGTTAGAAACCGACTTCCATCGCAACAACTAAGTACATTTTTTCATTATTATTTTTGGTTTTTGTTAATTTTCTAATAAAGTAATACACCGATTTTGATAAAATTTATATGGGACGACACGGGAAGCACTAGCTTTCAAATGAAAAAAAATCATAAAAATCGGTTCACCCAGCCAAAAGTTCTGAGGTAACACACATAAAAAAAACATACAGTCGAATTGAGAACCTCCTCCTTTTTGGAAGTCGGTTGAAAGCGATTTTAATCAGAGCGTTTGTCCCATTTTTCCAGACAAAACAAGCGATCGCATTGATAAACACCAGAATCGAAAAAATCCAAGGGATCACCCTGAAGATGGCAAATCGTATCTACATTCCGAAGAATCGCGAACTGAACCAGGACTTCGCTAAAGTTTCGCGAGACGTGTTCCAGTCGGAGGTGAAGAACGTCGACTTCGCGAAGAACGTGGAAACGGCTAAGGAGATCAACTCGTGGGTAAGTAGCTTGGTTTTAGGTTTGATTTTTTATTTTTTTTATGCACAATTGGTATATTATTATATTATTTTTTATATTATTTGATGATAATTTTGACCGAGCAAGCGCGCAGCGTCTCGGTTTCAGCTGGGGAAAAATGCTTTCGGATGTCCGGATGTCCGGATGTCCGGCATCTCTCCGGCTGTACTTACCAGTGCTACCGGCACGGACCAGGCCGCTTCTCTCCGATCCTCCCCCGTCCAAGCAACGACCTAAGCCGAGGTCCGTGCCCACCTGGGCGCCCTTAGCCAGTTGCATCTTTTTGCTTTGCACTAGGTTGAGTGCCTTCTGTACTCGCCTCCCCTGCCCGGTGAAATTGTAAAGGCCCCCACGGCCAACAACAAGCTTGTCTTTTATTTTTTTAAAAAGTCCGGCTGTACTCCTCTAAGGGTCGTATTCGCATTTCTCAACCGATTCTCGTGAAATTTTTGAGCAGGTTCGATAACTGTATTGATTTTTTCAGTCGATCCAGTTTTTGGACATTTTTTCAAAATGGCGGAGCCATGGAGGTTAAAAACGTAAAAAAAATCATATTTCAGCCATTTCAAACAACTCGTTGATTTTTATTATTATGATAGTTATTTTTCATCTAACTTGGATCACACAATAGTGTTTGTACCCAGTTAATGTAAAGCAGTAAAGAAATGGAATAACTGGTTACTTGAAAAAAAGTTACAATTAAGTACCACGATTTAGTTAAGCGTTTTAAGTAGTTGTTTCATAATACTAATTTTTAACCGCCTCCGTGGCGTAATAGTTAGTCCAATAGCTTCACATGAGTAGGCCACGGGTGCGATTCCCGGTTTCAAACTCAGTTTGGTCGATGGTAAGACATTTTTAAGCCCGCCTGGCTAGCTACCAACATCTTATCTAAGTCTTGCCGCCAAACATCTATGTTAACAGCATTGATGTGTTCCGGCTTTAAGATAAGATAGCCGTCCTCCATTGCGTTGGGGAATTTTGGTAAACCCGCTTCCATCTTCGGCAACATCGTCACTTACCACCAGGTGAGATGTTGTCAAGGGTTTACCAATTGTGAATTTAAAAAAAACACTCTTGTATGCGTCGGCTGTAGTACCTGTCAATCTCACTTCCATCTTCGGCCTCATCGTCACTTATCATCAGGTGAGATAATGCCAAGAATATATTGAATATTACACATTTTTATTGTTTGGGATAAATCTTTGGGTTTTTCTATTGCCTGTATACCCGCTCTTAACAACTCCAATTAACTTTTTAATTTAATTTTAAAAGACAAATTGCTAATTATAAAAGACGCGTAAATCAGCACCAATTAATAACTTAATTTTTCCCACGCTTCGCCCTTATGGATTTTTTTTGTGACCGTATTCAAGGGTGCACGGTGTGTGAGCCGCAAGCGGAGGATTAATTTTTCCCCAGATCCCACTATTTTCCAAGACAAAGAGTATCCTATGTTGTTCTCTGTCTTTACTACACTAAAATCTGTTTAGTGGTTTAAACATGAAAAATAAACAATCAGATTTATATTTTCCGAGATCTCTCTGGAACTATGCATTTTTCCGAGAGAAAAAATATCCTATGTTGTTTTTCCACCGTTTTTTTTAACTTTTTTTATAAATTTGAGAGTAAACGGCTTTGTAGCCTTAGCGTTAAAGAGAAAAAAACATACAAGCAAGGCAGACCGACATTCTTTCGGATTTATAATATAACTCATGTTTTCCCGCGGCTTTGCCTAAGTGGACATCGTTTTCAAGACTTTCTAGCGTGGAATTAAGTTTTTCCGCTTAGGAACTATTCATTTTTCCGGAATAAAAAGAACCCATATTGTTCTCCGCCCTTTTCTTTAGCTGTGTACCTAATTTGAGGAAATCGTTTAAGTAGTTTTAGCGGCAAAGAATAACAAATAGACAAACACACACTTTCGGATTTGTAAAAAAAGAAGGATTTTTCATTATATTTTGATCTCAAATCCGTTATTTTATCAATATATAAAAATGAACCCCTATTTTTTCTGGTCATCACATCACGCGTGGACGGCTGGACCGATTTCGCTAATACTTTTTTGTTAAGTTTGTTATCGTCAGGAGAAGGTTCTTATGTAGGGTAGTGTAGTGTTGAGTAGGGTAGGGTAGTGTAGTATAGTGTAGTGTAGTGTAGACTAGAGTAGGATAGGGTAGGATTGGGTAATGTAGTGTAGTGTAGGGTAGGGTAGGGTAGGGTAGGGTAGTATAGTGTAGTAGGTAGAACGAATAGGTAATTAAATATAAGACAAACCACTCAATTCAACGTTAAGTAATTGACAAGTTTGGGTGCTTGTTGTTATTAATAGCATGATAAGAAAGTTATTAAATGAACATGCTGATTAATAGCATGATAAGAAAGTTATTTAATGAACATGCTGATTGTTTTGCATGTACGTAACCTTGCAAAGATTAGGGTATACGTGAATAATTGTAATTTTAAATTGATTCGTAATTTTTTTATGAACGTTTTAAGTACCTACATTAGGAAAAAATAAAACATGATTAAACTGACGTGTCGCGTGTTGCCGCTTTTTGTTAACATCCCGTAACAAAGTGAATAGGTACCGAAAATAGTATATCATGCAATTAGTGAAAAAAGGATGGATTTAAATCAAGGTCCATAGATGAATCACGAGCAAGTGAACGATTCTAATGACTCAATCACGACCGTAGGGAGAATCTTGAGCGACGCGAGTGATTCATGGCCCACGATATAAATCCGTTTTATTCATGAGTTGCATACTATACTTTATACCACGACTACGAAAAAAAGAAAGATTTAAGCGAAAATAAACATTTAATGAAGAAAAAAAGGAAGGTTAAGTTAATGAAAATACACATTAAAGTTGGAACCATTTCTAAAATTAATATTAGTTTTATTTTTATTTTATAGTATTCAAAATAGCGCCAATTTACTAATGAAAAGGGCACAAAACATGTTTAATTCCAATGCTAAAAACTCCTTGTCGAATGTCCGCACAATCAACTCGAGGTGTTATTTGCACAAGGAATTGGTATGTCGAGTATTCTTGCACAAAGAGGTTGTATCGAGTATTTTTTTGCGCAAGGAGGTTGTATAGCATTGAGATGGAGGTCAAATATTCTGGTGTGTCCTAAATTCTAACATCATAAATAGTGGTTAAAAGTGCTTTTAATTCACTGTTTTCAGTGAATAAAATAATATTTTTAGAGGGCAATGGTATAAACAAACATATTGAAACGAAAACTTAACAATAAAGGTAGGTAACGAATACAATTCATCATGATATCAGCCGAAGGACGTCCACTGCTGGACATAGACCTCCCCCAAGGATTTCCACGACGACCGGTTCTGCGCTGCCCGCATCCAGTGGCTTCCCGCGACTTTCACCAGATCATTGGTCCACCGAGTGGGAGGCGTGCCTACGCTACGTTTTCCGGTGCGCGGTCGCCACTCGAGAACTTTACTACCCCAACAGCTATCTGTTCTACGAGCTATGTGCCCCGCCCACTGCCACTTTTTGCCTGCTTTTAATTCACTGTTTTCAGTAAATAAAATGAAATTTTTAGAGGGGCAATGGTATAAACAAACATATTGCAACAAAAACTTAACAGCAAGGGCAATGAACACAATTACTTTAAAGAATTGGTCTTAGCACGTAACCTTAAAATTGCCAACTTTTTAAAATTCCTACTAAAATAAACTTAGAACTTAAATCTGCACCTAAACCTACAGGTGACTTAATTAGTTAATAATGATTATGGTAGATTCTTTCTACGCATAAAACTAAAAAGCTTTCTCAAAGAAACCTTTACAATTCAAGGAATGTTAAAGTTCTTAATATTCCATCATCATCATCATATCATATTGAAGACGTCAATTGTAAGACAAAGGCCTCACCAAGTATTTTCACAATTTCCGGTCTTGCGCTGCCCGCATCCAGCAGCTTCCCCGCACCTTTTCACCAAGTCATTGGTCCACGCTTCCCCGCACCTTTTCACCAAGTCATTGGTCCACCGATTAGGAGGCCCACCCACTTTAATTCTTCAGGCTCACGGTCGCCACTCGAAAACTTTACTGGCCAAACGGCCAACTATGTGCCCGTGTTTGGCGTAACTAAACATTCCATCTTCTTCCTCTGTGCTTTCCATTCACAAAATAAAATAAATAATTTAAAAAACTTATACTGATAAATGATACTATCTGTCAAGTCAAAAATCGATCGGTCGATTTGCAAACTTTGTATGGTTAGTCTTGATCTTTTTTTTGTTCAGAGTGTATTGGTTCCTTGAGAAAAGTTTCATGAGTACAATACAAAATGGGGTAGTTGACAATTGAGTTACTTATTACCATGTATCAAAAACAAAATTTTGTTCTAAAAATGTTTGAAATAGCAGCGCGTGACGTCAATATTTTTTAACAACGTTGATGTTTTGTAGATAATTTTGTGAATTTGATTAATAAAAAATTAAGAACGTGGTGGAAAACAAAACGAGTAAGGTTTTTTGAAACTTCTCGAAGCGGAGGAATTTAAGAAATAATATTTCATAATTATTTTTTGTTTTAGACAACTACCCTATTGGCCGCTTATCTGCGCATAGTAGTCACCCTGTAAAATCAACTTTTTTTTTCAGGTGGAAGATCAAACGAACCATCGTATCAAGGACTTGGTGGACCCTCAAAGCATTGACGATTCCACTCGTGCACTTTTGGTCAACGCCCTATATTTCAAGGTATACACTTTTTCTGTCTAATGTGTCATCTGGATATTCTTGGTACTTGAAATGCTTATTCCGACCAGTACTACTACTGTTTATAGTTTAACAGCCCATGAGGACGTCACCACACCCCGGACACTTCATACAACGGGCGAAATCCACATTTCTAAAAATAAATGACGACACAAACGAAATCACTGCGAAATCGTTACGTTCGAGAACCAAACTAGTATCAATCTGTATTAATCTAGGTGACAGGGGGTGAGGTCGAAATCTAGGGAGCGCAGGAAATGGCCATACTGTACGTTACTAACTACTATACAGAGTGTACCGGATAGGGTAACCGATATTTTAAGGTCATGTAATACACCACATTTCATGTAAAATATATCCCCCGTTAGGGGGTCGCATTCTTCTCCCCTTTAAAAGGCAGCCATTTTTATTTTCATTTTTTTGTACTTGTTTTGAGTAATATGTTTTCTCATGAATTAGCAGCAGTACAGATTTAAAAATGGTCTTATTTGAAAGATAATTCAATTAATATGGTGATCAAACATAAATTTACCGAAGCATTTGAGGAAAAAAACACAAAAATTTAAAGAAAAAAAAATGTCAAAAAATATTATTCTTAATTTCCTTATTTGAACCTACTGCAAAAACATTTACGCCTTGTTTTCTTTTCTTAATCGATGAAGCTAAGCTGTAAAATGACACCAAATTATGTACCATCAGATTCTTACTTAGTGTGCTAATCATGGTTAATACGCGACCCTCGCGATTTTTTTCTTGTAAATGGCCAGGCAGGCCACACAGCAGGTAGCAGTGAGAGCTACAGCATGTTTGTAGAATGGAGGCAGTCACATTGAATAATCGTTTTATGTTGTGTCTCAGTTTAAAAATGTGAAAATGTTTAATTGTTGTGAAATTACAATAAAAGGATTGTTACAACCCCGCACAAGGGTCTCTTAACCATCAATGGTAGATCATTAAGTTTATTTTGTTAATATGTTCCGCAAAAAGGCTAATGAATTGATAGGTTTGTCTAAGAAGTCTATGATTTTGCGATTTCAGTAAAGTTATAAAAAAACAGTGTCTCAATAAAAGATACCTTTGATAAATAATGCTCTCTTTTACCTAACACCCTGTATTTTAGTGTTACAAACAACACAGACGGTCTATTAATAAAGAATTAGCAAATAATTTTGTAAACTAAATATTTGGAAATTTTAAATTCGGAATTAACATTGAACTGTTATTAAAGATGACAGCTTTGTCTAATACTGACATCTTCATGGGCTGTTAAACTACAAACTGTACCAACAAGCATAATGGTGTGGTTTTGGCAAGGTAACAACACCCGCCTAACGATCCCAAAAAAAAAATCCTTTCTCAAAAAGTTTTTTTTGAATTTTCATACATATCTACAATCATGATCGACCAACTTTGCTTGAAGTAAAATGTTTTCTTTGGTAAAGGGTAACTGAGCTACATTTACAATTAATGACTAGTGAGATAATATCAAGGGCTTACCAATTGTGGATAAAAAAAAACCTGCTGAACGAATGAGTATGAGTGGTCAATTTTATTTTTCGAAGTGACCAAAAAAAATTATTGATGTAAAGGTGATCTCACTACCTAACTAGTGCCGCCATCAAGAAACCTTCATTAGAATGGGGGGGTTCTAAAAATAGCCCTTTTTTATGACAATTACGACAAAGAGCGTCGGTGGCGTAACGGCTAGGGCCGCCGCCTCTTGTCACGGAGGTCGTGTTTCGAATCCCGCCACGCACCAATGTGATTTCGAATTTAGATTTTATTTGTACGCTGATCCGACGCTCTTACGGTGAAGGAAAACATCGTGAGGAAACCTGCACACGCCTGCGAAGAATCTCGCAGGTTGTGTGTGAAGTCGACCAACCCGCACTGCGCCCGCGTGGTTGACTAAGGCCCGATCGCCCTAATTCAGGGTAGGATCGAGCCCCTCGGTGGGGACGTATATGAGGTGATATGATGATGGATGACAATATTTCGAAAATAGAAACAGTTCAATAACACTTTGAAATATTTTGTAGGGAAAATGGAGTCAAAACTTCGACCCAAAACTGACAACAGACCAGGACTTCCACGTGAATAAAGAGACGACCATCAAAGTACCAACTATGCACCGCCAAGGGACTTTCAAATACGGAGAGAGTAAGGAATTGAATGCCAAGGTAAAATTTTGTATTTATTCCGACTTCCTAAAAGGATACTAATGTTTTTCGAGTCTGTATATAACATGTACGTCTGTTTCTTGATTTAGGCAACAACTGGTCACACCAAAAAAGTTTTCTAACTGGTCATATCGAAAAAAGCTGTATAATTTGTTTCGATCGGACATTATTATTATTTTTTTAGTAAGCCACGTCTAATTTTTGTAGCTATTGGTCACACTGCAAATTTTCTTCAATTAGTCACACCATCAAATAGTTCTAATTGGTCACACAAGATATATAGAATATACATACCATACCTGCCAAGAGTAAATCGACGATGGAAGAAGCAAACAACTCCTGAATGACAAAAATTGTAGTTTCAAAATGTAATTTGCCAAAAAACAGCAAAAGAATAACTCTCATCCTTATTAATTCTTTGACTATGCCTGTAGCCTAAACAGCTTGATTTATTTTGAAGTACAAGTTATCGTTATACACATCTTGACATTCGTGAGTGACCTGAGGTTTTAAGCAGTCGTGTTTGAATTTTTTAATTTAATTGATTAGATGAGTCAGCGTTGAAGAATCTGAAGGAAAACAGACACAAAATTACCAATACTGACAGCCTATGCACCCATCTAGCCACTTCATACGAAAATACATCATATTTTTCAGTCAATTTGGATATAGACTAATAAAACTTATTGTTGTTTTTCTGAAAACTCTAAACAATATGTGTTCACTGTAAAGACTGTGTTAAATAGTGGGCACCTTCCGGCTGAGATAATGATCAGGAACCTATAACTATTCGCTTCTATAGCGTCATGGTTAGTCCATTCGCTTCCTACCAGGGGATTGCGGGTTCGATTCCCGGCGGAGTTTAACTTTGTAAGACTCAGTTGATGCTAGAGCTGGTCTTGCCGCCAAACATCAAAGTCAACAGCATTGATAAGTTCAGGCATGAAGATTAGATAAAGTTTCAATTATCAAAGCTATTCTATCTAAACATTGGTTCGTCATGGTTCCCTAACTGTTATAGTTTAAAAAAATTACATACTTTTATTTTATTTTTATCATTCTCTATAAATTAAAAATATTTAAACTAGCGTGTAGAAAACTATATGTGAAAACATTTAAATGGTGTATAGTTGCTATTTAAGTTAACTACTATGATGTTGTATCCGAATAAAATAAAATAAAATAGCCAGTTTCCCATTGCGTTGGGGAATATTGTTAAGCCAGCTTCCATCTTCGGCATCATTGTAACTTACCATCAGGTGAGATAAAATCTACTAAATCTACAGTGGATAAAAAAAGGAACCTATAAGTATCCGCCAAGAAGACTCCCCACTCCCCATTTACTAGCTATCCAACAAAGATAATTCTAAGTGTCACACCTTTCATTGTAGCTTCTCGAAATGTTCTACGACAAAGACGAAGCTTCCTTCCTCGTCGTGCTTCCCAATGAGGTGGACGGTCTCGCTGCCCTGGAGGAGAAACTGCAGGACCCCACAGTCCTGCCCAAGGCCTTAGAAAACATGTACTCAGCGACTGTTGACGTTTTTCTGCCTAAGTTCAAAATTGAAACTACTACCAACTTGAAAGATGTTCTAGGAAAGGTTGGTATTAATACATTACTATGTATCATTACTCAAGATACTTCTTGAGAGGGAGGTGTCTCAATGAGTTAATATTTTAGATATTGGTGAGGTGATCTTTTAACGTCCCATCACCTGATTGTAAATAACGCACCTTGGATTAGCCAGGGATCAGAATTTTCAACATTAGCGTTATTTAAGATAACAATATTATAAAGTTTTCTTTCATGAACTGTATGGAATTCTATTATTCTTTTTAATACAGTGTTCAGTGTTCACGTATTATTTTCATACTAAATTTGAAATTTCAATGCATGAGCTGTGCACATCACCCAATAAAAAATTACCAAGTAGACGAAGATTTTACACTCAAGTCATATAATGGTGTCGATTCGGTTTTGCACAAATCAACTAAACTAAACTAAAATTAGGTTAAGATGTGTCAAAACTACATTTGCTATTCGGAAAAACTCAACTTAACTTATCTGAAAGATCTAAAATAAAATCGAACTAAATTAAGTTTAGAACGCCATTTTGCTATTCGGAACGACCATATTTTAGATGTGTCAAACTAAAATTGAACCAATTTTAATCGCGACCTATTTTGGTGACGACTAAACAAAAGTGCAAATTTTGTGATGAATACCCAAGTAAAGTAATGGTATGAACCTTGATAAGTACTTTAGGACACTGCACCTTTGACCTGAGGGTCTCATGATGACCAGGTTGGTGGTCGACAGTTCTATAAAACAGTCAAAGCTAGAAGTTTGGCGTTTCGACCAAGATACATCAGCACACTGCGCAACTCTGACCCGAAGAATTCTGATCTGAGGGTGATGATAATGACCAGGTCAATAAACCGGGTTGGAAGAAGTCTGATCTTATGCCTTTCCAACTTTCAACTTCGGCAGTCTTAGGAAGCCATCGATTGCCAACCTAGTCATCATCAGACCTTAAATTTCTCCATATTCTGACAATTCACAATGCCCCGACGCACTTTTAGGCAATTTTAAACTTCTAAATACTTCACTCAACAATCCTTGATGCCAAGCCAAAAAATAAAATAAAAACAAAATCAGCTGTTTTTATTCAACGTTTCACAGATTATATTCGTAGCAAAAATTATATTAAAAAACAGAGACAGCGCTATAGAAAATTATTTCTTGCTTTCTCTGTCACTTACGGTAAACAGGTTACGTCGATCATATTGATCATTCTTTCGTTCTTCCTATAACATAGTCTGTGAATTCAATTTGATCGTGTTTAATCCTGTCAAACTAGGCAACCAAATTTAGTTCGTGCATAAAACCGAATAGCACATGAAAACGACTAAACTTATTTTAGTGGAATTTTAGTTTAGTTAAATTAAGTCGAGTGTTTTGTTCGAATCGACACCAATGCCTTCAACTCCTAACTTGTTTTAAATTATAAACAACTAGTGGGTGCCCGCGGCTTCTCCTGCGCAGATCCCGTTTTTGCAGTTGTCATGGGAATTTCCCAAAATCCTCTCTTAGAGGATGCCCACGTCCTAATTGCTATCTGTGTTTCAAATTCGTCGTTTCGGCTATGCGTTGAAATACCAGTCAGTCACCTTTATATACAGATGACGCAGGGAACAACTTCACCGTGCACATAGTAAACAAAACAATAAAATGCTCTGTAACCGTTTTTCTAGTAGTTCTACAAAGCCTCACTAGATGGCGATACCTATAACGTCCACATACCACAGACTAATATCAAGGTGATACTGGTAGCAAAGATGACCTTTTGCTACTGGCGTGGAAGTGCTAGTTATAACTATTGTACTCTTTGATAGAAATACTTAAAAAAGTTTAAAGATTTCAATAGATATCAGTTGAAATTAAAGAAGTCACAGTCAGACTAGAGTGCGTTTCATAAAATAGTTCATATGACGTCATGTTGGCTAACCTGTCTGTTTTGCTTACATTTTCTATGCATACTTGACGTCAACATGACGTCATATGAACTTTTTGATGAAATTCACTCTAGAATGATCAGATGGACTACACAGCGCTATGTGTAGTGTTTCAAAAGAATTTAATTTTAAAAAGTTTTATTCAGCTACCTACTCTGTTCCAGATCGGAGTAAAGAAACTATTTAGTGCTAGTCAGGCTCGGCTTGAGAATCTGCTGAAGGGTTCCAGTGACTTGTTCGTGAGTACAGCAATCCAGAAGGCATTCATCGAGGTCAATGAAGAGGGTGCTGAAGCTGCCGCTGCAAACGGTAAATTTCGCTTGTCGTTAACATTCCACAATATCTCCCATCACTTATATGTAGTTTCTGGCAGTTAGGATTGGCCACTAGCCATAAAACTTCGTTTAGTTAAAAGTTAACTCTTGTGAGAAGCTCCACTATTTCAGACTAAGCTTCCCCATGTGGAGTGTAGGCTGATCTTTCCTGGTACTATGTTCCAATATAGTGGATGCTATGGTAGTTATAATGATAATGAAAAATTTCGTCTGAGATTTTTTCATTAAACAAGGGCTCTAGGTGCAATAGGATGGATGAAGTAACCAATACATGATTTGAAGTGTACACCAAGTTGTGCTTGTGTAGTCATCTCTTCAACTAAGTATATCAAGCAATGCGTTGATTAACTGGAGACAAGTTCTTTCGCGTCGCTCCTTTAAGGATCACGATCGCGTATATCCTCCATTCCGTCATCATTGAAGTAGACTGCCCAATGATGTGTCGAAAGGGGTTCAAGGCCATTAC
The DNA here is from genome assembly GCA_947284805.1 of Coleophora flavipennella. Classification (NCBI taxonomy): domain Eukaryota; kingdom Metazoa; phylum Arthropoda; class Insecta; order Lepidoptera; family Coleophoridae; genus Coleophora; species Coleophora flavipennella. The sequence goes on along the minus strand of OX369281.1, from coordinate 10,244,407 downwards.
TGTTTTTCCCTTAAGGGCTTGTCCTGTCCATTTTTAATAGCTCTGACTTCTTTGATCGGAGAGAGTATGCAATTTTGATAAGGATTCAAAAAGGTGCTATTTATGGAATGAACATATTATTAATATAAATAGGAAAAAATCAACTGCATAGTTCTGGCCAATTCCTTTGCTAAAAATATAATAATAAGTATTCAACCAACAGAAATCATTAATTTCAGAGTTTGTGGAATATGCAGTTTCCCATTAAGTTTTTGGCTTTTGTTTTTAGCATATCTAGCGTGTATAATTCTCAGTTTGAACTTTTGAACTTCTTGGTTTTACCTTTTCCAGCATTTAAAGTAATGAGAAGGAAAATGTACTATCCAGCTGGATTTAACGCCAATAAACCATTTTTCTTTGAAATAAGAAGTGAATCAGTTCAATTATTCAGCGGAGTGTATCGAAAACCCTAAACTCTGAACAAGTAACTACTTGCTAAGTCTTTTTTCTATCTTCCATTTCCATTTAGTCAATTTAATTAGAAAAATGCCTTGTTTTGTTTGTTTTGGCTAAAAATCATCTGTGTTATTTCAACTCATTTGCATCACACATAATATAGAAAGTACCGCCACCTTCAAGTGAGCCAGAGCTATTTAAGTGACACAACCACAGAACAACCATTTTCGTGTGAATAAGATCGTCTAAAAGAGAGATTTTTTTTTCTTATCTGTGAAAAGAGATCACTTTGAGCGATACCTCTGCTTTCCTCTATAATATCTTGCCTCTGTTCTCTATTGTCTTTTATATTGTTCAATTTCTTACACAACATACACCGGACATGCAACCCTGCCAAAAAGTTTATTGCTATCTTTTGGCGTCTAAGGATTGCATATAGAATTAACTGTCGTTAAGCAAATGCTCAAATCTCTACATGCCTACTATTGAGATTTCATCTCTTACACTTTAAGGCACCATTTGTCAAGTCCTGCGTCTGCGTCACTCCCTGCCGGTTAACAATGATTTATTTGAATATCTGAACGCCTTCCAAATATCCCACTGCACAGAAATCTTAATTACAGATAAAAATAACTACGAAAAACCTGCAAAAAAGATAACTATTATACTTAATTATTGGCTAACATATAAAAAAATTGCTCCTAATAATTATTCAGGGACAGAATATAATTTACTACTTCATGACGACTAGGACCGGAATGTGTGCTTGAAAGGTATTTGAGGGAATTCTTCAAGGCTTCCAGCAGCGCCTTATAACTTACAATAACTTACTGGCGAGAGCCGCTATTAGTGCTTAATGATTGTATATGACTGTCCACCTCATTCGCGTTTGTACATATGTGTACATGCTTCTCCGGATTTTCCGGAAGTTTAGAAGAGTAACTTCTGGATGGACGGAATTTGCTGAATTTACAGAATTACGTAGGATCCTAATCCTTTTTATTGTTTGCCCCTTATCTTTCTTTTATCGTTTCTCAGCGATCCGCTTTTAATGGGGGAAAGAGATACGTCAATGAAATACTTACTTAAGTAGTAATTATATATCTTGAATTTTTCAGAATTTATTCTAGCCCGTCCCAGTGCGATCCAAATAGGCTTAAAATTCGTCGTAGATCGGCCGTTTTATTTTGAAATTCAAAACCAACGTCTGAAAGTATTTAGTGGAATATTTTCGCAACCTTCTTTGAACAAGTAAAGAAATTTTGACTGTTTAGAATTAAAATCAAAAGGGTGGCTTATTGCAGTAGTTTTGATATAAAGATTTATTTTTTCATTAGGAGATATGAATCATCATCTGTTTTCATCACAGAAAAATACAATTTATGCTTTATATCGTTGATTGTTTTAGCATGAATACACATAGGTGTAGTTCATAGCATGAAAAATCATTTCACAAGCTTCTAAAACTCATTATGATAATAAGATCAGTAAATGTTCTACGAAATCGTTCTTTATCTTTTAAAATATCTTTAATACTAAAGTTTGTTAGTATTTTAAATTATGTATTATTCTAGGAACTGTTACGATAGCTACTTACAGAAATTTAAATAAATATGTACGTACAAGCCGTGCTTTAGTCGTCGTGTAAAAACTCATCCACAGAGCTAGTATCATTATTCTTGATAAACTGGTCTTTTAAAATTTTGAGTAAAGATAGGTTTTGCTTTGACTAACATTTAAGCAGGGCCGCCGGGGCCTAGGGGCCGTTTTCTGGGTGTGTTATTCATTAGGGGTTTTGCCGTAGGCAGGCTTCCCACGCGGTAGAACGACGACCTGATGAAGGCCGAGGGAATTGCGGGCAGCGCAGGACCGATCGTCGTGGAATTCATTGGGGGAGGCCTTTGTTCAGCAGTGGAGGTATTTCGGCTGATATGATGATGATCATGATGAAAATTTAAAAGGCGGATTGCGATGCGTGCGATCAGTTCACGCCATATTGGAAAGAAGTAACGGAAAATTCGCAAGAGGGTTTAGTGGTCTAACGGCAGTAGGCATTGCAACGCAACATAAAAAAATTCCAGGCTAAGTATCCTAGGCTACTAAAAGATACAAATAGGGTTGCATTTTCAGTAGATCCCATCTCGAAATTTGTGAGTTAGTTTTAAAATATTAATATTAAGATATTAACTAGTTCTTGTTTAGTTTCAAAAATATTTAGTACATATTTTGACAGAGTTACATGAAAATTCAATTAATTAGACGACCCGGTGAAGGTAGCAGGAAGCCACTGGATGCGGGGAGCATAGAACTGGTAGTCGTGGAATCCTTGAAGCAAGCCTTTGTTCAGCAGTGGACGTCCTCTGGCTGAGCCTACCCTGAATTAGGGTGATCAGGCCTTAGTCGACCACGCGGGCCCAGTGCGGGTTGGTTGACTTCACACACAACCTTCGAAATTCTTAGCAGGCGTGTGCAGGTTTCCTCACGATATTTTCCTTCACCGTTAAAGCAATCGGTAAGTATATGCACGTAAGTTTTGAAAAACTCATTGGTACATTGGCCATCCAGATTTGAACCCGGTACCTCTGGTTAGAAGGACCGAGTCGTTACCGGTTGATCCACCGACGCTTATGATGATGACAATTGGTACCTATTTTCAGAATTCTCCGACCGTAACGGATCTCCAGAGAATGATTTAGATTTCGAAGCTAATGTGCCTTTTTACTATGAAATAAAATATGACGATCAGCTTCTATTTAGTGGGATAGTTATTCGTCCTACAAACGAGTAAAAAGAAATATCTGTTAATATTTTATTTGTATTTTACTTGTCCCTTTTTAATATTTCAAATGAAAAAAGGGATGCATTTTGGTTCCCAGCAAAACCTTACAATTTGATAATCTAATTAACCAAGATATTTGGTAAGTTCATTTTTTTTAACTGGACTTTTTTCATGTTCATTGTGTTTTTTCAATTAATTTTGGTATCCTAAAAACACCAATAGTATCAAATACGATGAAATATCGACCAAAGTAGTGAAGTGTGTATGTTACCTTATAGATCTCATATCCTCAGCCATATTATGTGTTTGAAGCAAGAGATAGTTTCATCCAAGTTAAAAACAAGTGTTATAAAGTCATAAGACAAAAAGGACTATAAATGTGATATGAACAACTACATACCCATTGCTCCGATCGGAGTATTTAAAAAAAAGGTAATTTATAACAATCTATATAATTACTTTGAATCTAATCGTATTTTAATAAAAGAACAGGAATGTTTACTTAAAAATAAATAAGTTAACGGTGCCATGTGTATGAGTTTTTAGATAATATATATTTAAGAATGTATAAAAGACAATCATTGTTAGCAATCGTATGTGTAAAGCATTTGATCACGTAAAGCATAGTTTTCTACTGTCCAATTTAGAGACATATTATGTCATAAAATAAAACAGACTTTTCCTCCTGAAATCATATCTCAACAACAGAATACAAGTAAAAAAAAAACTAAATATCTTTCGGATCATCAGAAGGGTTTTGGCCGTATCTAAGAAATAAACTCGTCTTTGAGAAGTTTTGGAGTGTACAATCAATATTCACACACGTTTGCAACACGAGGCTTCACTATGATTCGGATGAAAACCGATTATTTTATAGACTGCGATGAGTTCGGCACGGGGCTGGCTTCCCAAGTTGACAGTTCAGCTGCTCGATCAAAAGTGCTCGTAAAATAATTGGCGCCTCTGTCGTAGCCTCTGTAGGTAGGCTGCATTGTCTTTAATAGTTCGATAATCACAACGATTCTGATTGGCTAACAAACAAGTACCAACACTACCAACTTCCGGGTTCCGGTCTCGCACAGACCACGCCTTGGCCAAAGATGACTATTATTACTACCCTAGCTAAGCGCTTGACGTTTCAAGATAAAACACACGGTGCTTCGACGCATGCATAGATGGCGCCACGTCCTTGCGCTCCGACACGGCCATCCTGACGGCGATGCGTGCCCAGCAGCTGCCATAATCAGTAATGAGGAGTGGATGTGTGTTTAAGTTAGGTATTCAGATTACCTAACTTATCATAAATCCACTACAGATAAGTAGACCTGTGGTGTGGCCCTAGAATAGTACCACCCATCTCTTCCCGAGGGTGTGGTAAGAGGTGACTAATGGATCAAAGACCGGAGGATGGGCAGCAGCGTCTTTTCTGCGTACCGTGCCACACACCGCGATCGCCCACCTGCCTGCCAAGCGATTGCGCCTTTGTACAGCAGTGAACGTTGCCTGGCTGATGTGATAACGATGAGCTGTGTAGGTACTTGAACTCCCCTTCCACAGGGCAAAGCTCACGAAAAAAAAGGTAGGTACTTGAACTCCCCTTCCACAGGGCAAAGCTCACAAAAAAAGGTAGGTACTAGAACTCCCCTTCCACAGGGCAAAGCTCACAAAAAAAGGTAGGTACTTGAACTCCCCTTCCACAGGGCAAAGCTCACAAAAAAAAGGTAGGTACTTGAACTCCCCTTCCACAGGGCAAAGCTCATAAAAATAAAGGGAATACGTAGAGGTCGATGCTGTGTGACACACAGAGGCTCTAAAATGATAAAGGTCAGGTCGATGCTGTGCTCTAGGCGCATATGTCCATATGCGCCGTGGTACACAGGGGCCCTAAAAAAAAAGGAAAGGTCGATGCTGTGCTCTGGGCGGTCTTGTACGCCGTGGTACACAGGGGAAAAGGAATGACGGTAAAAATGTGAAATAGTTTGCAGTCGTTACTACAAGTATCATCAGGAAACCTGACCAAACAACACTGGCTGTAAACAAATCTACACGGAAACGACCAAATCATACGGTCGGCACCATCTTTTTCTTTGTTACAGCTTATGGTTAGTTAGTTTATGGTCAGTTAGTCTATGATCGTTCCGAACCAAGGTGTCGTGTCGACTTCGTGCGGACATTGAGTCGTCAGACTAAAGAGTCGGACAACCAGCTGTCGTCAGTCTGTAGCATTGTCAATGGTAGTCGTGTACCTACTCAGTGCCTCTTAACTTGCACTGACGCAATAGATAACAACAGATTTCTCTTTAATGAAAACTGCTCACCCGATGGAATTCCAGTATTGTGCATCAACCACGCAAAGGTCGACTCTCTTCTCCATCACTGAGGCAGCTTCGCAGGTGCTTCCCTCTTGGCTGCATTACTTCAAGCAGCTAGACATGTAGTGGCCCTGCCCCTTGCCGATATGGGTCGTAAATACACAGATCCGTAGTAGCAATCCATGCACGTGCATTCACTTCCGATCTATCGGGGTTGAAATTGGGTAACCTCAATTCATGGGACGATGATGGCGTCCGCGTGGCTAGTATCAGCGTCAGAAAATTCTGATTTCGTTGTTCCAGAAGCACTTTCTATTTTGTCTTGCTCACATCACTATCTGGAACACGTGGGGCGTCCGTGTCCTATCCCAATTCTGATTTCGGATCATCAGAAGGGTTTTGGCCGTTTCTAAGAAATAAACTCGTCTTTGAGAAGTTTTGGAGTGTACAATCAATATTCACACACGTTTGCAACACGAGGCTTCACGATGATTCGGATGAAAACCGATTATTTTATAGACTGCGATGAGTTCGGCACGGGGCTGGCTTCCCAAGTTGACAGTTCAGCTGCTCGATCAAAAGTGCTCGTAAAATAATTGGCGCTTATGTCGTAGCCTCTGTAGGTAGGCTGCATTGTCTTTAATGGTTCGATAATCACAACGATTCTGATTGGCTAACAAACAAGTACCAACACTACCAACTTCCGGGTTCCGGTCTCGCACAGACCACGCCTTGGCCAAAGATGACTATTATTACTACCCTAGCTAAGCGCTTGACGTTTCAAGATAAAACACACGGTGCTTCGACGCATGCATAGATGGCGCCACGTCCTTGCGATCCGACATATCTAGAAAGTCCCGAATAGAAAGATTATTTAACTTAATTTGAGATCATGGAGTGCCCCAGAGTAGTGTTTTAGGACCACTTCTATTTCATGTTTACATTAACGATATATCTAAAACGCTCCCAGATCCAAAAGTTCTCTTTGCAGATGATTGCAGAGTCATATATTAAAATTAATATGAAATAAGTAATAGTCTTTCATCATTAATAAAGTGGCTACAATTAAGTTATCTTCATATTAATAAATAAAAAACTAAAATCATGAATTTCAAGCAAAGAGGATGTGACAATTTAAATACTAAGATATTTCATGACGACAGAGAGGATAGTCCTGAAACTACTGAATTTTGGAAATACACATTAATAGTAATATGGGTTGGCCATGGCCATCACACATAGAGTCTGTATGTAATAAAGAGGACCAATTCTTTAATGCCTTATATAAACTGAATAATATGGTGGACTAAAATATCACTGCATATCATAGGTACATTGTTTCTAGAATAAGTTAAGGAATATGTTTTTGGGTAAAAGAAACAGTGAGAGTATATTTATAACACAAAAAAGATGCTTTAGGGCTATTGGTAGGCTGAAAATAAGAGAGAATTGCCGGTCTTCTAAAGTCTCAAGTTATTTACAATTCCTTCACTTTACATTTATAAAATTGCTATCTTAACAAACAATAACCCAAACCTATTCAAAAACCTAATAAGAGAGTATCGCCGTATCCAATTGAGCCCTAGACAAGGTAGAACAGCCCTACATCAAAATAGTGTGATAGCAATGGCGCCAAGAGTATACAACAAACCAGTTGATGTAAAAACATGTTCCACAAATAATGCCTTTAAGAATAAGCTATTGGACGTCCTCACTAATATAACATTTTACTCTACTAAAGAATTTCTCGCTAACATTTTCCATACAGCATACTCCATTGACATTCTCATTTATTTGTTATTGTGATAGAGTGAGTACATATAATAAATATAATATTGTTATTTATCATTAAGTTATAGTAATGTTACATGCTTTATGAAAATATATTGACAGTCATAGTGTATTTAATTACTTGATTTAAGTAAAATATTATGTGATAATTTGGTGTGCCAGAAGGCAGATCACAGAGTCCAACTTCATAACTATAACACCTATCTATGGAACCTGCGAGTCACAAATAAACTGAAATTATTGTATTCAAATAGACTTCTTGGGCAAAGTTGTAAAGTTTCAATTGTAATGAGTAAAGTAGAAATCCACTGACATGTTTTGAGGGGAGGGGGGTCCAGAAATAGCCCTCTATTTAGTATAAATAAATTTAAAAACCTGTGTTAAATGGCTGATAACGTAAAGATTAAGATAAAAATATCTGATTTACCATATTGAGTATACTTTCCACCATAAAACTTCTAAATTTCCGGGTTCGAAACTACCTAGTTGCATATTTTTAAAATACCATTGATTATCCTTTTTTGCAAAATTTTCAGACACATTTTCAGCCCTTCACCCTAATTTCACAAATAATTTACACATTGAACTTAAGCGCAGTTTCCTATCTTATTATGGTATACAAAATATTAAGACCTAATAAAACTCATAATCATAAACATTACATAATCAGTGTACTCAAATCTAGTTACTTTTAAACACTTTCTAGCCTTCATTCCTATGGGTGTCACTGATTTCGAAATATAAATACCGACGGTGCTTTCCTTCCGAGTAGACAGACCATTCTACATTGAGATCAAGGCCACTAACACTCAAGTCAACAACTTCTACCAGGGCGTTGAGCCGAATTTCCGTCTGTTTTCTGGCGTGTACGTTGGATGAAATCCCCAACACGCGAATGACCAAGTTCAATTAAAATTATCTCAAAATTTACACAGATTTTGTTTGTATTATCTTGCCTGAAAACAACTGAGCACGCACAGAAAACATATTGTTAATTATTCCATTGTGAACTTTTGTCCTATAATAGCCCAGTTATTCGAATAAATGAATTAAAAACCTTTTTTATTTTTGCTGATTATGCACCTAAATATTTAGGCAAAAATAACGAGAATACTATATTTAGTATACTTCCTACCACAAAACATCTACATTTCCTAGAGTAAAACTACCTAGGTGCATAGTTTTGACCTCTGTTTTTCATTTCCGCAAATTTATGGAATCGATTCTTGGTTGCTAAAACTGTAAAAGAAAACTCATTTTCAGCCCTTGACAGTAACTTCACAAATAAATTTGTGCATAGAACTTGAGTGAGCACATTCTTCTTATAGTACCCAAAATATTAAAACTTTGTACAAAACATAAACATAACATATTTAGTTGACTCATGTCAAATTACTTTTAAACACCTTTCAGAGTTTGCCCCTGCGGGTGCCACTGCTTTGGGAAAAGACACACCGACGTTGCTTTTCTTCTGAGCAAACAGACCATTCTACTTTGAGATCAAGGCCACTAACACTTGAGTCAACAACTGTTACCAGAGTGTGGAGCACATTCTCTTTATAGTACCCAAAATATTAAAACTTTGTACAAAACATAAACATAACACATTTAGTTGACTCACGTGAAATTACTTTTAAACACCTTTCAGAGTATGTCCCTGCGGGTGCCACTGCTTTGGGAAAAGACACACCGACGGTACTTTTCTTCCGAGCAAACAGACCATTCTACTTTGAGATCAAGGCCACTAACACTCGAGTCAACAACATCTACCAGAATGTGGAGCCGAAACTCCGACTGTTTTCTGGTGTATACTTGAAATAAACACTACAATTAAAATTGTACACAATTATTACACATAGTTTTCATTAACCTTCATATCTATTATCCTGCTCAAAACACCAAATTACACACAAGTATACCCACACTTTATTATTTTCTTTATTTTAATAATAACAAACGAATAACCGAACTGTTTTCAATAAGGTAGGTTCTTCAAAAAATTATGTTGGTGCCGTAAAACGGGGGTACTTCGCTCTAACAGGAGATAAATTGATCCAAATAAATATGTTTTCTATTTTTTTACCGACTTTAAAAAAGGGAGGAGGTTCTATGTCCGACTGTATATTTTTTTTATGTATGTTCACCGATTTCTTCGTCATTTGTTGACCGATTTTCAAAATTCTTTTTTTATTCGAAAGAGTATTCTCTCGAGGGGGTCTCATTGTCACAAGTTAGGATCTGATAGTGGGATCTTAGGGAAATCGGGGGCAACCCTGAAATTTTATAGGCACTTATGACGTGATTTATATATTTTTATAAACTATTAAAATACTTGCGTCTGTTAGTCATCATCTTATGTTGATAAGCTGATGAAGTAAGGTACAACTCCTTAACGGTTTGAAGTTGGAGGAAAATTCTTTTAATAATATACATAGATATACGTAGGTACGCATAGACCGATAGTTGTATTCTTTTAGGTTATTCAGATGAGCTGATGATGGACGACTTAACTTCTTAACTTTCATGCTGCTGAGATGATGATGGAAGCCGCAAGACTCTGTTTCTGTTAATGAAACACATATATTATGATTTGATAATTCCTATTGGTGATTATGTGATTGGATTTAACGTTGTGAGATAGATAGCATTACCACTAAAAATAAAAATAAAAGTTTAAAAACTAAAAACCGTCTTCAAAATGAAATTCACTCAAAAGTATGATATAATATTATTATACTTAAATACACAACATTAACCATCAATAAAATAATCAAAAGTGGGTACGAATTATATGAGTGTCAGCAAACCATCGAATCTAAAACTGTGTGCTGGTACCGACCTCAAAAAATTTTAAGCCCCTTATTTATTTCGTACCCACCTTTGATTTCGTTATTGTTGGTTAATGTTGTGTATTTCAGTATAATAATATTACTTCATACTTTTGAGTGAATTTCATTTTGAAGTTGGTTTTTATTTTTTTAAAACTTGTTAAGCTATTGCATAGATTTTATCGCAGGCTTTGAGCGCGGGGACCGAATCCAGAAATTCCGTAACGAAGAAAAACCTGACGCTCGGTTGCCATGGCAACAATATCGGTTGTCAAAACAAACATAAGAAGATTTGATCATTTTCGGAGAATAATAAAACTCTTTTCATAAACTGTATATACCTCCATATGACAAAAAAGATTTGATTATTTTTTATTTATCAAATGCAAAAAGATTTTATTTAAGACACAGCTGTTTGTATTTATAGAGATAGGTACAAAAAGATTTTATTCCATATTTGGCTGTATAGTTCCAACTACCATTGCTTAAAAAAAAAGTACAAAAAGATTTTATTCCATATTTGGCTGTATAGTTCCAACTACCATTGCCTAAAAAAAAACAAAGATGTAAAAAAGCGCGGTTAAGCGAAAATAAATAATAAATATGAATGAACAAACTGCATTTATTATTAATGAAGAAAGTAATAAAAGCGCGGTTAAGCGAAAACTATTGCATAGATTTTATCGCAGGCTTTGAGCGCGGGGACCGAATCCAGAAATTCCGTAACGAAGAAAAACCTGACGCTCGGTTGCCATGGCAACAATATCGGTTGTCAAAACAAACATAAGAAGATTTGATCATTTTCGGAGAATAATAAAACTCTTTTCATAAACTGTATATACCTCCATATGACAAAAAAGATTTGATTATTTTTTATTTATCAAATGCAAAAAGATTTTATTTAAGACACAGCTGTTTGTATTTATAGAGGTAGGTACAAAAAGATTTTCTTCCATATTTGGCTGTATAGTTCCAACTACCATTGCTTAAAAAAAAAGTACAAAAAGATTTTATTCCATATTTGGCTGTATAGTTCCAACTACCATTGCTTAAAAAAACAAAGATGTAAAAAAGCGCGGTTAAGCGAAAATAAATAATAAATATGAATGAACAAACTGCATTTATTATTAATGAAGAAAGTAATAAAAGCGCGGTTAAGCGAAAATAAATAATAAATATGAATGAACAAAGTGCATTTATTATTAATGAAGAAAGTCACGAAAAAATAGTGAAAGAAAATGAGTGAGTACTCTATATACATACATTTTATTATTATCACAAATGCAGTATTAATTTTGAATTGAAAATATAATACTGCTGTAAAGGTGACCTAAATTTTTGATATTAAAATGAGCGATATTAAAAGTAGCCCTCTTTTATACACACAAACACACACACGCGTATAGTTTAAATTCTCAATTTAGATTCTCAATATGTATATATATATATATATATATATAAATAAATTCATTCTTCATTATGTATATAACAGAAACCATCAAACCAAGCACGTGTACTATTCAGTACCTTTGTTTTTGGTGTATAGATAATGCACATGAATGCCGCGCAGAGAAAGTATATATGATATTATATCTATATAAATGTACATCGCGCGAAATTCGATAATCACTTCTAAATATTGTTATTTATTTAATAAAAGAAAAAATTGTTTTCTTATCGGTCACCACGCTCAAAAAGTGTAACTTGAATTAATATCAAAGAAAAAGAAATACTGCATGAATAAAATAAATAAATAATTATAATTGCATAAGTTGATACAAAATGCTATGCAATAGCTTTACCGCGGCAGTCCCCGAGTGCCACACGTCTTTTTTTTTTTCTAGTTGGGTAATTCTCTTAAATGTGGTAGACTTAAAAATATTAACCTATTAACACTTATCTTGCGAATATGATCAACGATAAAAGTGACATGTGGTAACATTGCTACACAATGTGTCACAAAATATGTCATATTTACCTATATTTGCTTAATACCAGTGCTTTTTAATTAATACAAAATCAGTTAAGTCAATACTTAACTAAAATAATTAGTTACCTTGTCGCACTGTGACCTTTGATGCTCGACTCAGGGCAATGCGAGTCAAGGCAAACTGGTTGTTAGGCACAGATTCGGACAGATAATATAGAAGTCATTATTGTTAAGGCTGATTTACACGCAGTTTAGTTAAGTACCGATCTAAGTTGCCACTCACCTGATTTAGATTGGTAAGTAAGAATTTGCGTCCACACGTACAGACAAGTTTAGTTAGATTCAGGTGTGACCGATCGTATGAACTTAACTAACTCGCTCGTGTACATGTGCGGCGAGTTCAGTAGTTCTTGGGATGCGGGGGACGCATGGCCTTATGCCACCTTCTACAGTTATTGAAAAAAAAAACGTATTATTTTTTCCAGGAATTGCAATGGCTGTGATTGGTTCCTTGGCACCACTACTACCTCCTCCTATTTTCAAAGCAGAAAGACCTTTTTACTACGAGATAAGAACTAGTTTCGATGGCAAAGCGGAAATTCGTCACTCTATCCCTATTTTTAACGGTATATATACCAAACCATGAAAATAAAATTTAAAAAAAAAATTTACATTGTTGTCCTTTAAATACACTTCGAGTATTTGTATAAAAATGTTTGGAAAATTTCATTATTGTGTTAACACACAAAGACAAAGATAAAGCCGAAAGGCCGCACATCACTATCTCTATTTTCAACGGTGTATTGACAACACTATTAAAATAAATATTTTAATCCGAGAACTTCACGATATTTCGTTTCTTGAAATATACTTCGAGTATTAAAAGAATATAAAAAAAAATTCGAGCGAGACCTACAGTACTCGCATATGATGTGTAACATGTGACAAAATACTTTATAAAAGAACGGCAAAGATACGGCAGACTAGGCTGTATGGTCATAGATACCTTTGCCTTTTCCGCGCTTTTAAAGCCTGAAAAAACGCGACTTCCTGTTACACATGGGACACATTTACGTCCCATTTCACGAAATCACTCCCACAAATTGCAGAAAAGCGAGAGCAAAGATGTTACACATCAATATATTAGATATAAATATAGAAAGATCATATTCTTTACATTACACATACGTAAACTTTTTATTATACACATTACTATACATCATCGTAACTTACCATCAGGTGAGATGATGCCAAGGGCTTACCAATAGTGAATAAAACAAAAAAAATATCCTACTATCTGTAATCTAAGCGTTACAACATAAAACGTATAACTTTTCATATTTTGTTATTTTTACAAACTCGCAAACAGGCGCTTATCCTCCTAATTTCTTCTTTTAATTTTTGAGGGAATATCTGATTAAATTTTACAATCTTTCAGTAAGCGTGACAATTTCCAATTGCAAGTAAAATGTATTCAAAGATGACCTCATTTTATAAGCCAATAAATGCAGGTTTTTTTTAAATTTGTATGTTTATTGGAAATAGAATCTGGTTGTCTATCCTATAAGAAAAGCGCGAGCGAAGCGAGTGCAAAAAATTTTATTTATAAAAGCTTTTTAACTTGCAGTGTATGTTAGTTAGTTTGTAAAAATCAAATCTCGCAAACGATTTTAGAACGATATGAAAGAGTCCCTCGGTGGGGATGTATATGAGCTGATATGATGATTATGATGATGGAAAACATGATAATGAAAACGAAGCAAGCATTGGTAATAAGGTGGGTAATAAAAGTTGCCCCCTTTAATAATGGTAGTAAAGTCTGGTAGTAAGGTGGGATATGAATGGAAATATAAATAAGATACTATCAAAGCAGACCGAAAATAAACCAAAAACGATGACTTCTCAAAACTGTATGCACATTTTGCATTCTTGACTCATTGATATTTTATCTGTACCCGCTCGCAAATCTGTTACTTATATAAACGCAAATATTGTACCTTTGTAACAATTCACGATTTCTTGTCTTGACATTTTCAACTTATTATTATGATGATATTTACGGACTGGACCATTTGCGTCATGGCCATTGTGACTTTCATTGCAAAAATGCAGAAAATTTCTCTTATAGTGTAGAAACTATCCTAAACAGATTTTAATATAACAATTGTTTTCGCAAGTTCGTAGAGTTTCCCTCTATCTAAAAGCCTATCTTTAGTGACCAATGTATAAACATTATTAAAGGACACAGGATTTTCCGAAAACTGCTGAATTTACCCTCGTTATTTATTGATTATATCTACAAAATATACCAAATAATGACCATCATAACATCATCGTCGGTGGCACAACCGGTAACAACTCGGTCCTCCTAACCAGAGGTCCCGGGTTCAAATCCAGACGACCAATGTACCAATAAGTTATTCGAAACTTACGTACATATACTTACCGATTGCTTTAACGGTGAAGAAAAACATCGTGAGGAAACCTGCACATCTGGTTCCAGATGTGTATAAAGGTCGCGTGGCACACGTCCGTAGGTGTTAATCTAAACGCCTTACACGTGACCATGGGTGATGCTAAGAATAGCACGGTTAATTGTGCCACACGATAAGAGAAGAGAAGAGATCACATCAGCCAAAAGACGTCCGCTTCTGGACACAGGTTTCCCCTGAGTTGAGGAGTTTTACCGTAATCTCTACTCTTGGCAGGCGGATTGGCGATCGCACAGTACATAGAAAGGATGCTGCTGCCCATCCTCTGAATAAGATGGGATGGCACTGTCTAATGCATCAAAATCTTTATTTGTGATAACTTATAACAAAGAGTAGGGCAAAAAGCGCGGAAATTAAAAAAAAACTTCTTAAGAGGATTGTGAAGCTGCGACTTTTCTTACAAATGGCGTTAACGATTTTTACCTCTTAGATGTTATCCGATTTGGACTAATTTTTGATTGGTTGCCAGTCAGAACAAAAACTAGGCGTATACATTTTTGTTTATTCGATAAAATACAAAAGTTTAATTTTATTGTCGTTCACGTGTTTTCATACAAAACTAATTTCAGTCATTTTTTGTTTATTTATAATCAGTAATTTAAAAAACGAAACGTATAAGCCTAGCTTTTGTTCTGACTGACAACCTATCAAAAATTGATCCAAATCGGTTAACATATAAGAGGTGAAAATCATTAACGCCATTTGTATGAAAAGTCGCGACTTTACAATCCTCTTAATGTCAATTTTGTTCGATCATTAAGCCAGCTTTTGTTTTGTGTCAAGTATTAGTACTTTTAGTTTAATGATTCAATCATAATAACTACTCAATGTGTTTGATAGTAGTGTCGATTTTCTATTAGGTGTTAGTGTAAAGGAGGTGGGTATTAAATACACATTTTGACGTTATTTTTGTTTATGTTTGGTTGTTTACATACCCCTCGTTAATTGTTGAATATAGCTTGTAAGATATTTCAAATGCATTATTGTTGTATCAAATTAACAAACTGCATTTTTGTTGCATCTTATTTTATGATTGTCACATTAGAAAAATCGACTATTTACGTCTTTGCCTTCTTGAAGGATTTCAAATAAATACACTTTCATTGTTGGGTCCAAAAGTAGTACCTACCTAAACAGCTTTTTTAAACTCCGTTGACTGTTTTTATAAAAATGCCTATCTTCCCACCACATGGGATTATTCAATTGATTTTTAAATGATTGTTCAAGATTTAACTATTTTGTTTTTCAGTATATTGAAGTTGATTTTTGAAGGTGGAATTAAGGTCCGTTATTTTTGTTTATGTTTGGTTGTTTACATACCCCTCGTTAATTGTTGAATATAGCTTGTAAGATATTTCAAATGCATTATTGTTGTATCAAATTAACAAACTGCATTTTTGTTGCATCTTATTTTATGATTGTCACATTAGAAAAATCGACTATTTACGTCTTTGCCTTCTTGAAGGATTTCAAATAAATACACTTTCATTGTTGGGTCCAAAAGTAGTACCTACCTAAACAGCTTTTTTAAACTCCGTTGACTGTTTTTATAAAAATGCCTATCTTCCCACCACATGGGATTATTCAATTGATTTTTAAATGATTGTTCAAGATTTAACTATTTTGTTTTTCAGTATATTGAAGTTGATTTTTGAAGGTGGAATTAAGGTCCGAGGATCGTCTTTTATTTTCAGTAGAATCGTAGGAAAAACTGTGTTTGCCTTTTTTGAATGAGGAAACATGTATTTATATTTATATTTGGCACCGTAAGCTATTGTCTTTTAAGCAACTTGTTCTTAAATAAGTCAAAAAAAAACCTGAAAACTTTTAGGTTCAAATTTTTTTAAATTGCCAAAATAATTTTTATTTTTTCTTATTCACAATTGGTAAGCCCTTGGCATCATCTCACCTGATTGTAAGTGACGATGATGCCGAAGATGGAAGCGGGCTTACCAAGATTCTCCAATACAATGGAGAACTGGCTATCTTATCTTCAAGCCGGAACACATCAATTGGGAGAGGCCTTTGTCCAGCACTGGACGTTTTTCGACTGATTTGATGATGATGATGATGATAGTTTACAAAACGTTTGACATTATTCATTCATATCAGCTCATATACGTCCCCACCGAGGGGCTCGAGCCTACCCTTAATTAGGGCGATCGGGCCTTAGTCGACCACGCGGGCCCAGTGCGGTTTGATCGACTTTACACACAACCTGCGAGTTTCTTCGCAGGCGTGTGCAGGTTTCCTCACGATGCTTTCCTTCACAGGTGGGACATTATAATATTATATATCTACTTTTAAATCTTACTATTAATTTAAGTTATGTTTTTAAATTGGTTTTGTTGCAGTGTTCTTTGTGCCGATGATGATGCCCCTGGTACAACCACCACCTCCTATTTTCAAAGCGGATAGGCCTTTTTACTACGAGATAAGAACTAGTTTCGATAACAAAGCCGAAACGCTGCACAAAACTGTTGGTCACGCCGTCCCTATTTTCAACGGTGTATTGACAAAACCCTAAAAAATAAATATTACTGAAATCCGAGAACTTTACGTTATTATGTCCTTTTAATGTAAGCATATACATGTGTGATTCCTCCATGGCGGAGAAGGCGCTACCTTTTGTGGGACGCCACATGTGTGAGCACTTTTGCAGCGTCTTACTTCAGTGGTACTGCTCGTACGGCGGGATACGCGGCTGAACTTGCGGCGGCTAAAACTTACATTTTTGAGTCCTCTGGTGCTTGCATTAGTGCTTGCTCTCAATATGCTACGATCGCGTTGCGATACCGTTCACTAAGAAGACCCCAAATTTAGGTCTTATCGTGGACTCCATCCTGTCGCACTCCTCTCACATCAATGACGTCAGCAGGTGTATGCATTTTTCTTTCCACTCCCTGTTACTTTTGCCTCTTAAACTATGCTTGCCTAAACGCTTCTGTTGCCGCTGCTCGATTATACAGATGTCTGTTACTTGGACACCACTAGCCCTACAACCTCTACCAACCCTTTACTAGGCCCCCGTGTATGTGTGTAGTGTGGCCTAACCTTCGCGAGTTTGGTAAGAGACGCATGCCCCATTAGTGGGGATGTTTAAGAGTTCTTAACGAATACCTCAAAGTAGCAACCTAATTAAAGTCAGAACAAATTTCGAACAAACGTTTAAACTATCACAATCATACTGGCTCCAAGCAAACAGCTATCTAAGATAATAATTGCAGGGAGTGGTCCGTTTGAAAATATGTTTATTTTTCACATTCGACTATTACTATTCATTTTTACAAACTCGTGAACAGGTGCGTATCCTCCTTAATTCTCCTTTTCATTCGGCTTTTCATTTGGGCAATTTTATAATCTCGTAGCGAGCGCGACGATTTTTATTACAATTGCAAGTACAACAATACTATTATAAATGAATGTGATTTTTCGTTAAATTTGTATGTCTAGTCTTTGGACAGGAAATGGGATTAAGGTACCTATAGGAAAAGCGCGAGCAAAGCGACTCGAAAATTTTATTTTTTTCTATACATACTTCTTGCCTATTTCGCATTCTTGACTTCTTGACTCCTGGAATTGGACCCCACCCTTCCACTTCCCTGTATCCAGCTTGCTCACAAATCTCTTACAAAACGGAAATTTCGCACTTTTTTAACAATGCACTATGTCATAAATTCTTGCCATGACATTTTCAATCCTATGACAATGACAATTACAGACAGGACCATTTGCGTCATGGTTATCGTGACATCAGTACATAACGAAGAGGGAAATAACCTTGGTCACAATTTCATAGTTTCATGTGAACTATACACATAATTGCTCATTTTTTAATTTTTCGGAACTATCCTAAACAGATAATTGTTTGAGTAACAACTGTTTTCGCAAGTACAAAGGAAAGTTCCCTTTATCTATGAGCCTTTCTATTACGATTGTAACAAATGCATTAACTATACATTCATTTATATTATACGACACAGAAAACGTCTAGAATGCACCTGGCACTTTCAGAAATCAGTAATTTTCCTAATTATAATTTAAATTTTTATCGTTTACGTACTACTCGTTATTTGTTAAATTTTTCTTCGAGATATTCCAAATGCATTAGTTTTTATATAAAATCATCAATTTTTTTTGCATCTTATTTTTTAATGATAACTTATGAGGAAAGAGTTGGCCGAAAAGCGCGAAAATTAGACAAACACTTTTCTAATGGACACTCTTGTTTGATCATAAAACCCAGCTCCTGTTTTTTAAGAACTATTAATAGATACTTTAATCTAGGGTCATAACTCAATGAGTGTGGAATTAGTATCGAATTTTATTTGATAACGTAGTATTGGTGTTGAATGTATTTTTTACCGTTTTTAAAGTTAGTGTTAGGCTTTGTTATTTGTTGAGTAGGTACATTATGTAAGATATTTTAAACGCATATTTTTTTATTTCAAATCATCAAACTATTTTAAAATCCGATTTTTGTGATTTTAACATTAAAAGAATCAGACTATTTACGTCTTCTTCAAGAATTGCAAATAAATTAACGTAATTTTTTGT
Organism: Coleophora flavipennella; assembly: GCA_947284805.1. Taxonomy (NCBI): domain Eukaryota; kingdom Metazoa; phylum Arthropoda; class Insecta; order Lepidoptera; family Coleophoridae; genus Coleophora; species Coleophora flavipennella. Next base: position 10,225,283 of record OX369281.1, on the reverse strand, counting down.
AAGATTCAAAAGTGGCACCTGTCTTAACAGCTTCTTTTAATCTCCGCTGACCTTTGTTACCTTTGTGAAATTCCTATCTTTCCACCACATGGGATTATTCAATTAATTTATAAGATCATAAGTCAATATTAAGATGTTACCGAGTAAAAACTGCATTTGTTTTCAGTATTTGCTGTAGCGCTTACATCGGCGTTAATTGTGCCGACGCAGGTGCCAATGTTCCGTGCAGACCACCCTTTCGTGTTTGTCCTAAAGACATCCAACACAACTCTGTTTAACGGGGTGTATCATTCAGCCTTACCTGAAAATTAATTAGGTATTTTAACGTAACATTTCTAAGGTGCAAAATTAATTAACATTTTAACATAAAGTTGTCTTTTGAAACAGCATCATTCATTTTTATCTCATCTCTTTGCTTTTATTTTAACACGTAATCACAATTATCCTTACTAAGTTTTTTCTTCGATCGTTTATAACCCTTTTCATGACTAACTTTTTATGCTTGGTTTTTTGTATTTTATTCCTTGTTAATTACTAACAATATTGAAAATAAGCTGTTAAGCCATAAAAATCCATACTAACAGGTTAGAGTTTAAGCTCCTCCTATACCTTAAGTGAAGCGGTGGTAGCTCAGTATGACTTGCGTGGTTGGCCGGATCAAGCAGATTAACTGACCTGAAGCATGGTAATTACCTGGGTAGGCTTTACTGATAGTGTTTCGTTGGAAAATAATTATGTTTATTTTGGACATTCGACTATTGCTACCCTTTTTTACAAACTCGCAAACAGGCATGTATCCTCATCAACTCTCCTTTTCATTTGGGGTGAGGCCAATTTCTGATTAAATTTTACAATATTTTAGCGAGCGCGATGATTTCAATTTGCAAGTACAACAATACAATTATAAATTATCTCATTGTTTTAATAAACAAACGCGATTTTTTTTTAAATTTGTATGTCTTGTCCTTGGACTTCTTACATATTTACCTATTGGCTCCTGGAATTGACCCCCCTCCGCAAATTCCTGTGTCGGCACCTGCCCGCAAATCTATTTTAAACAGAAATCTTGTATTTTTTGCCAATGCACGATGTCATCAATTCTTGCCGTGATATTTTTAATTCTATCATTGTGACAATTACAAACTGGACCATTTGGATCATGACCAATGTGACATCAGTACACAACGAAATGGTAAATAAACTTGGTCATAATTTCATAGTTTCATCTGAAAAATGCAAAAAAATCTAATTTTTTAGTCTGTTGGAACTATCCTAAACAGATTATTATTTGTGTAACAATAGTTTTTACAAGTACAAAGGAAAGTTCCCTCCTTCTATAAGTTTTCTATTGTGACCAATGCATTAACTATACATGGATTTATATTATACGACACATTTAATTTTTAGAACGCACTAGAAGCACTTTCAGAAAACTGTTTTAGTACCTAATAATAATTTTGATTTTTATCGTTTACCTACTCCTCTTTATTAAAATTTTAATCCGAGATATTCCAAACGGATTAGTTTTAAAATTAAATCATCAAACTAATAAAGAAGTAATTGCATCAAACTATGAAATTGTTTTGCATCTTATTTTTTTAATGATAACTTATGACGAACGAGTAGGCCGAAAAGCGTGAAAATTAAAGAAACTCTTTTCTAATGGACACTTTTGTTTGATCATAAAACCCAGCTTCTGTTTTGTGGGAACTAGTAGTAGATACTTTAAGTCTAGGGTAATAACTCAATGAGTGTGGAAGTAGTATCGATTTTTAGCTAAAAACGTAATAGGAGGTAAACGTTATTTTTCCGGTTTTTTTTACGTTAGTGTAAGGCCTCGTTATTGGTTGACTACATTCTGTAAGATATTTCAAATCCATTATTTTTTATTTCAAATCATCGAAATATTTTCAAATATTATGTTTGTGATTTTTACATTACAAGAACCATACTATTTATGTCTTTGCCTACTTGAAGTATTGCAAATAAATCTACTTAATTTTTTGTTAGATTTAAAAGTATTTTTTGTATTGTATCCACAGATTTTACGCCAGTAACATAGAAGTCATTGAATCTATGTGAACAGCTTTGTTTAAAACTCCGGTGAACTTTGTTAAATGCCTATCTTTCCACCATATGGGATTATTCAATTGATTTATAAGATAATTAGTCAACATTACGCTGTGAGCGAGTAAAAATTGCATTTGTTTTCAGAATTTGCTGTAGCTACATTGGCGTTAATTGTACCGTCGCATGTGCCAATGTTCCGTGCAGACCACCCTTTTGTGTTTGTCTTAAAGACATCCAACACAATTCTGTTCAACGGGGTGTACCATTCAGCCTAACCTGAAAATCTAATAGGTATTTTAACGTAACATTTCTCAGGTGCAAAATTAATTAATATTTTAACACAAAATTGTCTGTTGAAACAGCGTCTTTCATTTTCATCTTTGCTTTTTGCTTTTTTTTTTAATATCATTATAATTAACCTTACTAACTTTTTACTTCGATCGTTTAAAACCCTTTTCAAGACTTACTTTTTATGATTGAATTTTTACTTCTTTTCTTGTTCGTATAAATATTAAAACATTGAACCATATAAAAATTAAGCTGTTTAGCCATAAAAATCCATACTAATAGGGCGACATGGTTTAAGTTAAAGCACTTCTGTACCTAAAGTTAAGCGGTCGTAGTTAAGTATGACTTGCGTATTTGGCTCAGTTAAACAGGTTAACTAACCTGAAGCGCGGTAGTTACCTGGATAGGCTATACTGATAGTAGCACTTTTCTTGACTTAATGCTTCGAAAGCCACGTTAATCCGTTAGTGCTGATTGCTGCCTTCTAGCGGTTAGGTGGCTTGAGAACTTCTGAAAGTGGGGTTTGTCACTAGCCCTACAACCTAAACCAACCCGTACTAGGCCCACGGGTGTAGAGTGTGGCCTAACCTTCGCGAATTTGTTAAGAAACTCGTGCCCCAGTATTGGGGATGTTTAAGGGTTGTTAACAAATACCTTAAATTAGAACCCTAATAGCAGTCAGTACAAATGTCGAACAATACAACATTAGCAAATTATCACAATCATACTGGCTGCAAGCAAACAGCTATCAAAGATATTTATTGCCGGGAGTGGTTCGTTTAATTTTTTTTCCACATTCGACTATTACTATTATTTTTTTAAAACTCGCCAACAGGCGCGTATCCTCCTTAATTCCTCTTTTCATTTGGGGTGGGGGCAATGGCTGATTAATTTTTACAATCTCTTAGCGAGCGCGAACGAATTTCATTTGCAAGTACAATAATACAATTATAAATGGGCTCACTATTTTTATAAATAAACGCGATTTTTTGTTAAATTTGTATGTCTCGTCCTTGGATAGGAGTATATCTAGGTACGTATAGGAAAAGAGCGAGCGAAGCTAGTTCGAATTTTTTATTTTCTTACCTCTTTCGCATTCTTGACTTATTGACTTCTGGAATTGACCCCCCTCCCACTTCCCTGTATCCGCACCTACTCGCAAATCTATTATAGAACGGAATTTATGCATTTTTTTAACAATGCAGAATGCCAAATTCTTGCCGTGACATTTTCAATCCTATCATTATGTCAATTACAGACTGAACGATATGCGTCATGGCCACCGTGACTTAAGCACATAACGAAGTAGGAAATAACCTTGGTCATTATTTCATAAATCACCTGGAAAATGCACAAAATTTCTCATTTTCCACAGTCTGTCGAAACTATCCTAAAGAGATTATTACTTATGTTACAATAGTTTTCGCAGATACAAAGGAAAGTTCACTCTATCTATGAACCTATATTGTGACACATGCATTAACTATACATACAATTATATTATACGACACGGCCTCCGTGGCGTAATGGTTAGTCTATTCGCTTCACACCAGGAGGTCGCGGGTTTGATTCCCGGTGGGGTCAACTTGTAAGACTCGGTTAGATTGATAGTGGAGCATTCATTAATCCGAGATATTCGAAACAAATTAGTTTTTCAATAAAATCGTCAAACTATGAAATTCTAATGCATTTTTTTTAAATGATAACTTATGACGAACGAGTCATCCGAAAAGCGTAAAAATTAGAGAAACACATTTCTAATGGACACTTTTGTTTAATCATAAAACCCAGATTCTGTTTTGTGGGAACTATGAGTATATACATTTAGTCTAGGGTAATAACACAATGAGTGTGGAACTAGAATCGATTTTTGGTTTAACAACATAATAGGTGTTAGACGTTATTTTAACCGTTTGTTTACGTTAGTAACAATACCTAATATTGTTATTTCTTGACTACATTCTGTAAAATATTTCAAACGCATATTTTTTTATTTCAAATCATCAAAGAATTTTTTAATCAAATTTTTGTGATTTTAAGATTACAAGAATCAAACTATTTACGTCTTTGCCTTCTTCAAGTATTGCAAATGAATCAACGTGATTTTTTTGTTAGATTCAAATGTGGCACCTATTTTAACAACTTCTTTTAGACTCCGCTGACCTTTCTTACCTTTGTGAAATGCCTATCTTTCCACCACATGGGATCATTCAATTAATTTATAAGATCATAAGTCAAGATAAAGATGTTACCGAGTCAAAACTGCATTTGTTTTCAGTATTTGCTGTAGAGGAATCGGCGGTAATTATACCGACGCAGGTGCCAATGTTCTGTGCAGACCACCCTTTCGTGTTTTTCCTAAAGACATCCGACACAATTCTGTTCAACGGGGTGTATCATTCAGACTCACCTGACAACTAATTAGGTATTTTAACGTAACATTGCTAAGGTGCAAAATTAATTAATATTTTAACATAAAGATGTCTGTTGTAACAGCATCATTCATTTTCATCTCAGCTCTTTGCTTTTATTTTAACATGTCAATACAATTATCCTTAATAGCTTTTTTCTTCGATCGTTTAAAACCCTTTTCAAGACACTTTTATGCTTGGTTTTTTGTATTTTTTTCCTTGTTCTTATAATTATTAACACTATCAACCATATTAAAATTAAGCTGTTAAGCCATAAAAATGCATACTAACAGGTTAGAGTTTAAGCCCCTCCTATACCTTAAGTGAAGCGGTCTTAACTCAGTATGACTTGCGTGGTTGGCCCGATCAAGCAGATTAACTGACCTGAAGCGTGGTAATTAGGTGGTTTGTTGGAAAATATGTTTATTCTGGACATTCGACTATTACTACCCTTTTTTACAAACTCGCAAACAGACGACTCCTTAATTCTCCTTTTCATTTGGGGTGAGAGCAATTTTTGATTAAATTCTACAATATTTTAGCGAGCGTGATGATTTCAATTTGCAAGTACAACAATACAATTATAAATTACCTCATTGTTTTAATAAACAAACGCGATTTTTTTGTTAAATTTGTATGTCTTTTCCTTGGACTTCTTACATATTTCCCATTCTTTACCTATTAGTTCCTGGAATTGACCCAACTCCGCAAATTTCGGTGTCCGCACCTGCCCGCAAATCTATTTTAAACAGAAATCTTGTATTTTTTTACCAATGCACGATGTCATAAATTCTTGCCATGATATTTTCAATCCTATCATTATGACAATTATGAACTGGACCATTTGCATCATGACCAATGTGACTTCAGTACACAACGAAGTGGGAAATAAACTTGGTCATAATTTCATAGTTTCATATGAAAAAGCACAAAATTACTAACTTTTGAGTCTGTTGGAACTATTCTAAACAGATTATTATTTGTATAACAATAGTTTTCACACGTACAAAGGAAAGTTACCTCTATCTATGAGCCTGTCTATTGTGACCAATGCATTAACTATACATGTATTTATATTATACGACACATTAAACGTCTAGAACGCACCTAGCACTTTCAGAAAACCATTGAAGTACCTAATAATAATTTTAATACCTATCGTTTACCTACTCCTCTTTTTTTAAATTTTAATCCGAGATATTCCAAACGGATTAGTTTTTATATAAAATCATCAAAATATGAAATTGCTTTGCATCTTATTTTTTTAATGATAACCTATGACGAACGAGTAAGCCGAAAAGCGTGAAAATTAAAGGAACACTTTTCTAATGTACACTTTTGTATGATCATAAATACCCAGCTTTTGTTTTGTAAAAACTATTAGTAGGTACTTTTAGTCTTGGGTAAGAACCCAATGAGTGTAGAAGTAGTATCGATTTTTAGTTGAAAACGTAATACGTGGTAAACATAATTTTTTTCGTTTTTTTTACGTTAGTTGTTGATTCTGTAAGATTTTTCAAATGTATTATATTTTATCCCAAACCATCGAACTATTTTTAAATATTATTTTTCTAATTTTAACATTACAAGAATCAGACTATTTACGTCTTTGCCTTCTTCAAATATTGCAAATAAATCAACTTGATTTTTTGTAAGTTTCAAAAGTGGCACCTATCTTAACATTTTCTTTTAAACTCCGTTGACCTATGTAACCTTTGTGAAATGCCTATCTTTCTACCACATAGGATTATTCAATTATTTTATAAGAAAGTCAAGATTAAGCTGTTACCTAGTAAAAAATGCCTTTTTTTTAGAATTCGCTGTAGTATTTACATCGGCGTTAATAACACCGACGCAGGTGCCAATTTTCCGTGCAGACCACCCTTTCGTGTTTGTCCTAAAGACATCCAACACCTGTTCAACGGGGCGTACTATTCTTTGTTACTTTTGTTAAATGCCTATCTTTTCACCACATGGGATTTTTCAATTGATTTATATGATCATAAGTCAACATTACGCTGTTACCGAGTAAAAATACATTTGTTTTCAGAATTCGCTGTAGTGTTTACATCGGCGTTAATTACACCGACGCCAATGTTCCGTGCAGACCACCCGTTCGTGTTTGTCCTAAAGACATCCAACACAATTCTGTTCAACGGGGTGTACCATTCAGCCTAACTTATTAGGTATTTTAACGTAAATATTTTATGGTGAAACAACGTCTATCATTTTCATCTCATCTTTTTGCTTTTATTTTAAAATGTCATTAAAATTATCCGTTCTTACTTCTTTCTTCGATCGTTTAACACCCTTTTTAAGACTTACTTTTTATGCTTGGCTTTTTATTTCTTTACTTGTTCCTGTAATTCTTGAAACTCTCAACTATATAAAAACCGGCCAAGTGCGTGTCGGGCCACGCGCAATGTAGGGTTTCGTAGTTGCCATTATCGCGTCCATATCTAATTTTCAAATTTCCAAATACAGCGGTTTAGTTTTTAGGGGGTGGGGACACTCGACTTTTACAAAATTTCGCACTTTCAAGCCTGTTTTTTCGAAAATGGAACCCTAAATTACAAAATGGTCTTAGAATACTCACAACTATTTTTTAACCAACGATACCCTACACGACTGGGTTTGACGAGAAATAAAAATCATCCCCACTTTACTTGTAGGGGGGGGTCGATCAAGCAGGTTTACTGATCTGGCGCGCGGTATGTGAATAAGTTTAATAAGTAGATTATTTCTTTCCATTAGATATAAACCCTTTTAATTCGTACTATTTAAGTGTCTACAGCTTTCTTAACGCACCATTTTCATAAAACAAGACATCTTCATCATCATATCAGCCGAAAAACGTCCACTACTGGACAAAGGCCTCCCCCAAGGATTTCCACGACGACCGGTCCTGCGCTGCCCGCATCCATAGGCTTCCCGCGATCTTCACCAGGTCGTCGGTCCACCGCGTGGGAGGCCTGCCAACGCTTCGTTTTCCGGTGCGCGGTCGCCACTCGAGAACTTAACTGCCCCAACGGCAGGAGGAGCAGGAGAACCAAAGTAACCGACATAGTTCACAGAATCGCTAAACTGAAGTGGCACTGGGGAGGGCACATAGCTCGTAGAACAAAACAATACATAAATAAATATAAATTTATAATGATTCCGGAATTCTGTGTATTTCCTTAGACAATTCGAAGGTGACTACCATCTGTTTTACTAAAGCCGTTTCATTTAGCAGAGTCTGACAATTTTTGTTATAAATCGAGATACGACAAGGGTACTACTTGACTTAAGTCTTTTCTGGCTACGAAATCGCTTGAGTGAGAAACAAAGCAACTACCTATATTTAAAATTACTCTTTGAAAACTCATTTTTTACTCTATTTTAGATGATTTCATTACTTTCATACTTACTCGTACTTATGAACATTTCTGAGAAGCTTTAATGCAGCGCTAGGCATTGAGAAAAATCAAATAGCTAGTATTTTAATCTGTTTTTCTAAGCTATTTTTTTTCTTTCAAAAGTCTCTCTCTACACCGTATGTTGTTTTTTTGTTTTTCAATTTTGTTTTTTTTTTATTTTTGAACAAAAATGTACACCACTTTCGCAGTAACATATAAAAGCATTAAATACATTATTTGTAGAGCTTATCAATCAAAACATTTTCAGATATTTATGCTTTGACAAGAATGGGTAAAGTTGTTGAAACAAAAAAAATTGTTGCGGACCATCCCTTTGTTTACTTAATCAAGTCAAAGGACATTGTAATTTTCTTCGGAAAATTTGTCAAGCAAACAGATTAAGTACTTTAAAAAAAAGGTAAAAAAAGCTTTTAAGGATCTTTGGTTAATTTTTGTCGCGTAAAAATAACAACTATGGCAAACGTGTTATTTTAATTATTTTTACTAAAATAATATTCCTCTCTGGTGATGGATTAAGAGTTTAGACGTGTCAGAAAATTATAAATACTATTTTGTTATCATTTTAATTTTAATAATTTTTGAAATAAATAAAACTTTTTAAAAATATATTATGCTAGCTGTTCTGGCGAACTTCGTTCCACCTTACACTACACTACACTACCCTACACTACCCTACCCTACATTACCCTACACTACACTAACCTACCCTACCCTACCCTAAAACCAATAATTTTTTGACCGATTTTTTTTATTGTTATCCTATTCCCGACGAAGACAAATGCAAAAACACAAAAATCATAAAAATTGGGCCAGCCGTTCTTGAGTTATAAATGTTGTAACTAACACGACTTTCTTTTATATATAGATATGGATCACATTATATAACTAAATTTAAAGTACTTAATTAAATATAAAAACGTTCAGAACTTCAATATCGTCGTTAACCGCTGAATTGTGAATATCATTAATGTAGGTGCATGTAATGTCCGCTTTACCGCATGCTGTAAGTGTACAATGCGGTGACCGTCTTGCTTGTGTGCGGTGTGGCTCATGTGCATGTTAGTATTAATTTATAATTTTGTTTTTAAATGTTTGTGCTAGTCTAAACTGGCTGATGTCATCATATCAGCTCATATACGTCCCCACCGAGGGGCTCGAGCCTACCCTGAATTAGGGCGATCGGGCCTTAGTCGTCCACGCGGGTCCAGTGCGGGTTGGTAGACTTCACACACAACCTGGCTGATGTAATATGACAAAATCAAATTAAAATACAAGATAACGATAACGTTTATCTTCACATGTATGTATTCTGGCAAATAAACATTTCTTTCTTTCTTTCTTTGAAATAAATTATTACTATATTCGAGAGTAAATTTCAATCAGCCGTTTAGACGAGCAATAAATCTATTTTAAATTATCCCTTTTTAAAGTTTAAAATTAATTAACTGAAAATTAGAAGCTTATAAGAACAATGATGAAGTTTTTTTAAATAATAATTGTTAAATTTTATCAGAACTTTTGCAGTTGTTTATGAATAGTTTTATGTTATAACTCAGACATTAATGTATTTATTTATTTTTTCAGCGAGAGCAACGTCTAATTCAAACTTTGAAGACAGCATGTTAAAATCATCAACTGGCATAACTTGAACAAAATAAAATCAAAATCAAAATGTTTGTTTTATTTCTCTAATTACTTACTCCTTAATTAGTGGCAGGTGTGCGGTTGGCGTAGCGAATAGATTAAAGCAAAATTCACATTTAAATGATTAATGTAAAGCATCCTCACTTTAAATAAATCCTACTAATATTATGAATGTCAAAGTTTGTATGTATGGATGTTTGTTACTATTTCACGCTTCAACCACTGGACGGATCGAGATGAAACTTGGCACACATATAGTTTAGGTCCTGGAATAAAACATAGGCTACTTTTTACTCAGAGAAAACGTCTTATTCCCACGGGAAAATCGAAAACAACGCAGGCATAGCTACAGGTGGACGGTTAGTGTAAGATATACAATTGCTTATAATTTCCTCAATAAAAAAACCGCGAACTCACCTCTATAATTACACTTATGACAGATATTGTTGTGCAACTTATTTACACATATGATCTAAAAACATAAATACGTACCTATCTACACAAAGGTGAAAGAGGCCTATTTTGTTTTAAGTTTTTTGTTTTCGATTTATTCAATAAAATCTTTACTTGTGTGGCGCCTTCTGTGTTTTAAGCGGGATGTCAAGTTAAAAATAGCGCGAGACCGTAAAAGAAAAATATTTTGCTTTATACGCCTCCTTAAGCTATGAGATACATTTCTTTAAAATTTAAAGATTCCAAATGCCATTCAACTGCTGGTGATGGTAGATTCTACTAATTAAACATTCGACAAGTAAAAAGAAGGGTTTTATAAGTTTGAGGCCAATGTCTGTGTGTGTCTGTGGCATCGTATTTAAACCGCCTCCGTAGCTCAGAGGCAAAGTTCACTGGCTTAACACAAGAGGTCGCGGGTTCGATTCCCGGCGGGGTCACCTTGTAAGACTCGGTTTGGTTGGTGGTAAGGCATTTTCTAAGCCCGCCTGGCTAGCTACCACCATCTTATCTAAGTCTTGCCGCCAAACATCAGTGTTAAAAAAAACATTGATGTGTTCCGGCATGAAGATAAGATAGCCAGTTCTCCATTGCGTTGGGGAATCTTGGCAAGCCCGCTTCCATCTTCGGCATCATCGTCACTTACCATCTGGTGAGATGATGCCAAGGGCTTACCAATAGAGAATAAAAAAAATAAAAAAAATCGTAGCCATCGAACAGATGGACCGATTTTGATGTGTTTTTTTTTTACGTGAATTTAAGTTTCCTTGCGGTGGTTCTTAGCTATAATTGATAAAGATCTGTTCAGCGATTTGAGGATCATCAGCTCTTTTCAAGGTGATGAATGGATCTGGGCAACTTGTACAGTTCTTATCGATTCAAAATTTGGTGCCCTGTTACTGTAATAATATTGCAAAACCATGTCATTCTTGACCTGATGCTGCAGCATCTCCTGGAATCTGCAAGATACCCAACTCCTCACCAACTTACAGCAGAGGCATCGTATTTAGGCTCCAATGGGCCCAAATTCCAATAAATAGCCTCAATGAATAGGTGTTAGATAAAACATGGTAACCTTGACCTGATGCTGCAGCATCTTCTGGAATCTGCAGGATACCCAACTCCTCAACAACTAACAGCGGACGTATCGTGTTTGGGTTCATTGGAATCGTCTCAAAGAATAGGTGTCATATAGAACATGGTAACCTTGATCTGATTCTGCAGCATCACCTGGAATCGGCAGGATACCCAATTCCTCAACAACTTACAGGTAGAAGTATCGTGTTTGGGCTAATAAGAATAGTCTCAATGAATACGGTGTTACAAATAATATGGTAGGTACAACTTCCTCTTTTTTAATCCAAGAGTCATCGCGTAGGGGGACCGCTAATTTATTTTATTTTATTTTCAAATTTGGGTCGAGTAACATAAACTCATAGCGTGTTAGTATACTTATAGACTATGTTAGTAAAACTAAAATAAAATGGAGAATCAAATAATATTAAATAAAATAAAAGCTAAGTAAATAAAACAAAAACAAAATACAACTGGGTTACTTTACTACAACTAGGTATTTACTAATAATTTCACAACTTAGCGGTCCTCCTACGCGACGGCTCTTGGATCAAAATATTACGACTTAAATTAAACTCAAGGGGCCAATACATATTATTTTTTACTTTTCAGAGTTTTTTGTCGGGGTTTTTTTAAATTTATAAATTAATTTTTATTTTGTGTTTTTTAAACTTTACATACCTATTAGCGGTCCCCCTACGCGACAACTCTAGGATCAAAATATTACTACTTAAATTAAACTCAAAGGGCCAATACATATTATTTTTTACTTTTCAGAGTTTTTTGTCGGGGTTTTTTTAAATTTATAAATTAATTTTTATTTTGTGTTTTTTAAACTTTACATACCTATTAGCGGTCCCCCTACGCGACAACTCTAGGATCAAAATATTACTACTTAAATTAAACTCAAGGGGCCAATACATATTATTTTTTACTTTTCAGTTTTTTGTCGGGGTTCTCTTAAGAGTCTCCAGGAGGCTCGAGTTTCCGTACAAACGTAGTTCCGCTTTAATACAAATCCAAATGCCGTATTGAATCCAAACTTTGTAAATATATTTAGTAGACACATATCGATGTTTGTAATTAGTTTTCATCGTAGTAAATTTTAACGTAACTAAACGAAGGCTTAAACTAGTTTTGTACTGAAAGTTTTAAACTGCTCTAATTTTTTTCCGTTTTATATTAGTACATTTAAAACTAATTACAAACATCGATATGTGCCTCCTCAATATATTCGCAAAGTTTGAATTCAATCTGGCATGTAGTTTTTGTATCAAAGCGGAACTACGTTTGTATGGAAACTCGAGCCTCCCGGCGGCCGCGGCCCTTAAATTTTAAACTTTATCCACAATTGTTAAGCCCTTGGCCTCATCTCACCTGATGGTAAGTGAGACGATGCCAAAGGTGGATGCGAGCTTACCAAGATTCTCCAACGCAATGGAGAACTGGCTATCTTATTTTTCAGTAGGGTTACATAAATGCTGTTAACATTGATGTTTGCGGTAAGACTTAGATAAAACGGTGGTAGCTAGCCAGGCGAGCAAAGTTATGCTCCGCCCGTAATCGAACCCGCGACCTCCTGAAGCTAACAATTACGCCACCTGAACAATCAATGTAAAAAAACTGGCTAAGTGCGAATTGACTTCACGTACCGAGGGTTTCGTAGCACCACATCTCTCCACATGATAACAATAATTACAAAAATTTATTTCAATATGGCATCGTAGCTCTCGAACAGATGGACCGATTTTGACGTGGTTTATTTACGTGAAAGTATAGTTTCCTTGCGGTGGTTCTTAACTATAATTGTTCAGCGATTTGAGTATCATCAGCTCTTATTTAGGTGATGAAGGGATCTAGGTAACTTGTAAAGGTCTAATCGATTCAAAATTTGGTGCCCTGTTACTGTAATAATATTGCAAAACCATGTTAACCTTGACTGGATGCAGCAGTATCTCCTGGAATCTGCAAGATACCCAACTCCTCAGCAACTTACAGCAGAGGCATCGTATTTGGGCTCATTGGAATAGTCTCAATGAATAGGTGTTAGATAGAACATACTAACCTTGACCTGATGCTGAAGCATCTTCTGGTATCTGCAGGATACCCAACTCCTCGCCAACTTAAAGCAGAGGTATTGTGCTTGGGCTTATTGTAATAGTCTCAATGAATAAGTGTTAGATAGAACATGGTAACCTTGACCTGATGCTGCATCATCTCCTGGAATAGGCAGAATACCCAAATCTTCAACAACTTACAGCAGAATTATCGTATTGGGGCTCATTAGAATAGTCTTAATAAATAATTTTTAGATAGAATATAGTAACCTTGACCTGATGCTGCTGCATCTTCTGTAATCTGCAGGATACCCAACTTCTTACCAACTTACAGCGAAGGTATCGTGTTTGGGTTCATTGGAATAGTCTCAATGAATAGGTGTTACATAGAACATGGTAATCTTGACCTGATTCCGCAGCATCTCCTGGAATCGGCAGAATACCTAACTCCTCGACAACTTACAGCAAAAGTGTCGTGTTAGCGCTCATTAGAATAGTCTCGGTGAATAGGTTTTAGATAGAATATAGTAACCTTGACCTGATGCTGCAGCATCTCGTGTAATCCGCAGGATACCCAACTTCTTTACAACTTACAGCGGAGGTATCGTGTTAGGGTTCATTGGAATATTCTCAATGAATAGGTGTCACATAAAACATGGTAACCTTGAGCTGATTTTGCAGCATCTACTGGAATCAGCAGAATACCCAATTCCTCAACAACTTACAGTAAAGTTGAAGTATCTTGTTTGGGCTAGTTAGAATAGTCTCAATAAATAGGTGTTAGATATAATATCGTAACCTTGATGTGATGCTGCAGCATCTCCTGGAATCTGCTGAAGCAGAGGTAAAAAAAAAATGTGAAAAACATCCACAGTTCCCATTGATTTGAAGTTTAGAGTTATATATAACACATTGCATGTAATAGGTATGTCAAGTTTAAAAAACTGGAAATAAAAGTTAAATTTAAAATTTAAAAAACCCCCGACAAACAGCTTTAAAAAGTAAAAAATAATATGTATTGGCCCTTTGAGTTTAACTTCAGTAGTAATATTTTAATCCAAGAGTCGTCGTTGCGTAGGGGGACCGCTAAGTAAATAAAATAAAAACAGAATATAACTGATTTACTTTACTACAACTATTTACTAATAATTTCACAACTTAGCGGTCCCCCTACGCGACGGCTCTTGGATCAAAATAATACTACTTAAAGTAAACTCAAAGGGCCAATACATATTATTTTTTTACTTTTTAGAGGTTTTATTTGAGGGTTTCTTAAATTTTTAATTTTATCCACAATTGGTAAGCCCTTGGCCTCATCTCACCTGATGGTAAGTGACGACGATGGCGAAGGTGGATGCGGGCTTACCAAGACTCTCCAACGCAATGGAGAACTGGCTATCTTATTTTCAAGTAGGAATACATAAATGCTGTTAACATTGATGTTTGGCGGCAAGACTTATATAAAACGGTGGTAGCTAGCCAGGCGGGCTTAGAGAATACCCTTACACCAACCAAAGCGAGTCTTACAAAGTTAGTCTCCACCGGGAACTAAACCCGCAACCTCCTGATGTGAAGCTTATGGACTGAATCATTACGCCACGGAGGTGGTTAAACCTTCAACCAATTTGGGGAATACTGATCGACTGAGACCAGACGAGCGAATATTCTCATTCTGTAGGCATCAAAACTGCTGTACGCGTAGCGTAGCTGTAATAATCGAACCCGCGACCTCCTGAAGTTAACAATTGCGCCACCTGAAAATCAATGTAAAAAAACTGGCCAAGTGCGAATGGACTCACGTACGAAGGGTTCCGTAGCACCACATCTCTCCACATGATTACAATAATGTCAAAAATTTATTTCAATCAAAGACATCAATGAAAACGACAATAAATAGTTATTTGTGTAACAAGGGGACAAAGTAATATTTAGTTCCGAGGGTGTTAGTTTGAATTCAGGGCTAACCAAAAAACCTATACATGCAGACATTGGTATGAGCATTCTGTCTTCTGATTGGTCCGCGTTCGTATCAGAGAAACAAAACTCCCTTAAGGGAGCAAAGTAGAATTTTGTTCGCACTTTTTAAGGAAACAATCGTCGTTTTTCAAATAGGCGTGATGAAATTACTATTTTTAGGGTTCCGTACTACAAAAAAAACTTATAGGATCACTCGTGCATCCGTCTGTCTGTCCGTCCGTCTGTCACAGCCAATTTGCTTCGAATCTACTGGACCAAATCAGGTGAAATTTAGTAGGATGGTGTAACCTATGACCCAAACACAGATGTGCAAAGTAAATAAATGTATTTTTATAAGGGTCATCTTCGGGGGAAAAATTAGAAATTAAAAAAATATTGCATACCTTAATGTCACATATATCAAATGAAAAAGCTCATTATGAGGATCCCAAATATGTTTTTTTTATTATTGTAAAATAAACAGTTTTGATTTTATTCATGAAACAAGATGAAAATTTACCACTCCCCCCTTCGATCTCTGATACTACTGAGCCTAAAATTAAAAAAAAAAACATAGTGCATTGCTTGTAGATTACAGGAAAACCTATAAGAATTCTATCAATCGGAAATAAAGTCGTAAACTCAATATAATACGTTCACTTACGGAAAATAGTTCACTAAAAGACCACTAGATAGCGCTAGTAGTATTTTTTTGTAGCTCCGTTTGTGTTTTTTGTTTGTCATGTGAATAGGTATCATTGTCTAAGTGTGTGGAGAGGTGTGGTGGTACGGAACCCTCATACCGCGAGTCCAACTCGCACTTGGCCGGTTTTTTGTTCAGTTCGGGCTCCTTTGCGCCAAGTTCAAATAACACTTGGTCCCCATGTTTAAAATTAATTTGTCACTGATTTACATATGTGTATCGAATTTCATTTCAATCGGTCCAGTAGTTTCTGAGCGAATTGGCTGAGAAAGACGGAGGGACAGACAGACACACAAGTGATCCTGTAAGGGTTTGGTTTTTTCTTTTGAAGTATGGAACCCTAAAAATCCCCCCTCTTTACATGTAGGGAAGATACCCTAAAAAAATTCCACCAGGATCCGGTTGAAGTATGCGGGGATCCCAGCCTCAGGTTCCCAGGGGCGCCTACTAGGCACTGCTGGTAAAGTAGAAGTGAACTTTCTCGAAAGCGCAACTGAACAGCTATCGGTCTTCTGCCGTTGTGCGACTGGGACCTACTCGTAGGTACCTAACATACCAGTGGTTACGTTATATGGGATCAGGATTGTAGGGTCTTTCGCAGTCAGGGTGGGAGGATTAGGATAGAGCCGACAGCATACTAGACACGATTTAATATTAGGATTCATCATACCAGCTCAGATGCGTCCCCGCCGAGGGTTTCAAGCCTACCCGAATTAGGGCGATCGAGCCAGTGCGGGTATTAATCAAGACTTCACACACAACTTTCGAGCTTGTTCGCAGGCGTGTGCAGGATTTCTCACGATATTTTCCTTCACCGCAAGAGAGTCGGGATAAACGTACATATGAAATCAAAATTTCTAAAAAAACATATTGGTAAGTGGCAGGATTCGAACTACGACCTCCCAAACAGGAGGTAGAGGCCCTAGCCGTTACACCCCCGACACAACATAAGGATTATACATGTCGTAGTCGTCATGTACAGGTAGATACAATCCGCCGGATTGCTATACAGCGCGCTGCTTTACAAAACGGTACATACTATAATATACCCTTTTCGCTTTTAGCGAATAATATGTAATTCTGTATAGTCACAAAACAAAGTACGATAGAAAGATGTATGTATACTAGTACATTATATATATTAAAAAAATAAAAAAAAACTTAACAAACTAAAAGAGCAAAACACAGAAAGAAAACATTAGATAATAATTGAAAACGCTAAACACGTTAAAGAACCCACTTCCATCGCAACAAATTAGTACATTTTTGCATTATTATTTTTGGTTTTTGTTAATTTTGTAATAAAGTACTACACCGATTTTGATAAAATTTATATGGGACTACTAGGGAAGCACTAGCTTTCAAATAAAAAAATAATCATAAAAATCGGTTCACCCAGTCCAAAGTTATGAGGTAACATACATAAAAAAAACATACAGACGAATTGAGAACCTCCTCCTTTTTGGAAGTCGCTTGAAAAACCGGCCAAGTGCGAGTCGGACTCGCGGTATGACGGTTCCGTACCACCACACCTCTCCACACAACTATGACAATGATACCTATTCACATGACAAACAAAAGACACAAACGCGAGCAACAGAAAAATACTAGTAGCGCTATCTTGTGGTGTTTTAATGAACTATTTTCCATGAGTGAACGTATTATATTGAGTTTGCCACTTTATTTTCAGTTGATATTATCGAATTCTAATAGGTTTTCCTGTAATCTACAAGCAATGAACTATTTTGTATTTTTTTTTCAAAATTTTAGGCTCAGTAGTTTCGAAGAATGGTAAATTTTCGATTTCATTTATGAATAAAATCAAACTATTTATTTTACAATAATAAAAACAAATATTTGAAATCTTCATACCGAAGCCTTTTATTTGATATATGACACAGTAAGGTTTGCAAAACTTTTTTTTTTAATTTTCCTTTATTTTTTCCCGAAAATGACCCTTATTTAAAAAATATATATTTATTTACTTTGAACATCTGTGTTTGGATCATAGGATTACACCATCCTAACAAATTTTTCACCTAATTTGATCCAGTACATTCGGAGTAAATTGATTGTGACAGACGGACGGACAGACAGACAGACGCACGAGTGATCCTATAGGGGTTCCGTTTTTTTTGTTGTTGTACGGAACCCTAAAAAGAAGAAACAAACAAACAACAACAAAACAGTTAAAATAAATAAGTTTACACAAGTGCGATGCAGTGCAAATGGGCCATAGCTCAGTAAAAAGCTTTGACTAAGTCGGAAGGAAAAGCTATGTACTTTAATCTCTTGGAGTCTGTGATAGGTATTCTCTTTATCCAGCATGCATTACACCCCCAATTTGTTGAACCATGACCCCAGGAAACTAGCTGATAGACCACCTTTTGTGTAGTAATGAACGCCGTCAGAGCGAACAAACGTTACACCGCGCCCCGATTAATGCGGCTAGTGAGGGGGCAGTTATCGATATTGTAACCTTGAGATTAAGAACGTCGGTGGCGTAACGGCTACGGCCGCCGCCTCCTGTCCGGGAGGTCGGGGTTCGAATCTTGCCACGTACCAATGTGATTTCGAATTTAGATTTCGCTTCTTCGATTTCGATTATCCGACGCTCCTCTTACGGTGAAGGAAAACATCGTGAGGAAACCTGCACACGCCTGCGGAGAAACTCGCAGGTTGTGTGTGAAGTCGACCAACCCGCACTGGGACCGCGTGGTCGACTAAGGCCCGATCGCCCTAATTCAGGGTAGGGTCGAGCCCCTCGGTGGGGACGTACATGAGCTGATATCATTAACCTTGAAATACATACATTGAAAGGATTTTTTATACAGGGAGTGAAGTAAAATTGAACACATTTTTGAACGGAGTTTATAGCTGTGGAACTTAACAATATTTGTTTCATGCATTTGCTGAAATCACATAAATTATGGACTTACCAACCTTACTTGGTGGATCAGCTGATCATTTGGTATGAAAATAAAATGAATTAAGTATTTCAGCAAAGTCGTAGAGGATAAGTTGGTTAGTTTCATGAGCAAAGGCCCCTTAAAAAGTGATCTATTTCACCTCACATCCTGTATAGTTAGGTAGCACTTTAAAGTGCTATGTAGACAAACGGCACTGCGTCAGCCAAGTTCCAAAAGAAAAGGGCGACATCGGCTCTGGGTTATATAGACAATATGTATAATCCGGCATTGTATAGAATGCCTAGGCATTATAAACATTGCCTGAAACGTTCAGGCCTGCAATATAATAGGTTGGGGAAAAAGTTTCTACGTATTTTATAACTAAAACTTTGTAATCAAATCTCTTTGCTTGTATTATTTGTACTTGGCTGGTTATAATAAAATTAAATAAGTGAACTTTCTAAATTTTAATAATTAATAAAAAAATAAATTCCCGCCATTTTAAAAATAGTTTTTTCTGGCTATGAAAATGAGTGAAAGTAAAGAGAAAAGTAGCGATATCTTGAAATTTTATGTAAAAAAGGTAAAAATGCTACACTGGCCTCGAATAAAATTTGTGCCAATTATGGACCTAATGCTGTATCAATCAGTAGCACAAATTTAGTTCAAGCGTTTCCATACGGAAATCTGAACGTTCAAGATGTAGCTCGTTTTGTTCGCCCTGTTTGAGTTTGCATACAAAATACGAAAAAAACGTTTTCCCTGACCTAAAGTATTGCCTATAACATATATACTACAGGGCTATTTTTAGACCCGACTTCAGCAAATTTATAAAAAAAAACGTAGAAACTGAACAACTTCATTTTCATGAGTGGTATTTAACAATTTATAGTAGAACGCACAAAATAAAGTGCGTCACGATAAACTTTGTACGCGCAGAACGAAAAACAAGCAATGGAAAAACTTGAAACGATGAACATTTGTAATGCCCTTTTGTAATTTGTTTTATTTACAATTGGCAAGCCCTTGGTATCATCTCAAAAATTGATCGTTTTGAATGTTTATTTCTGTATTATTTGAACGTGCTGCGCATTCGAAAATTATTCAAACGCGTAAAGTTTTAAGTGTGACCCGTAAATAAATTACATTACATTACGTACGTGCAGAACATCGATATTATTAAAAGTAGTTTCATCGATAATTAAGTTATCGAAATTTTTACAACACTACTGGGCAGCTTTAACCCAGACGTCTTCGCGACCATACCTATTGTTTGCCCAAACCGGGCATGATTTACATTGTCTTGAAACTTAAATTAATTCGTAATGGAGCCTTGAGACGAAGGTGTTAAAGGGTTCGCTCCGGAGCGCCCCGGGGCGGGTATGGCTGTGTAATTATCTGCATAAAGGCTTTAAAGGCATTGCTATTATAATTCTGTAATGGATTTCTGCAGCTAGTTAAATTGCAAACAGTGTGAATCAACATCATCATGTCAGCCAAAACATGCTGAACATCCTTAAGAATTTCCATGACGACCCGTCCGTCAGAGGCTTCCCGCAACCTTCACCATGTCATCAATACACATATATTACTCCACACTTTACTAGGACAAATTAAGGCGGTAATATAACAGATTTTAGTTATTTTTGACGCAATTTCACCTAAACGACAATAAACCCAAGGTTGAAAAAAATACCCTTATTGTTGATGATGTTCCTCAAAGTCGTTATTAGAAACACGATTGAGCAGTTTTGGCTCGATAAAAAAAATCCCAAAGATAGGTCAGTTTCAACTCTAGTTATGACTATTATTTTGAAAAATAAATTTTAAAAAATATACAACAATATTTGTTATGATAATACAAATTGAGTAATGTTATTTTTTTTTTATACTTTCATTCTAGTTTTTAATTGAAACGAAAAACCATTGAAAAAGTGTGGTTATTTTATTTACTCTGTACACGTAAAGAAAAAGATAGAGACAACTGTTCCAATCAATACCTCGTCTTAAATGATAGTGTTAGTCAAATTACCGAGTGGTTAGCAATAAATAAACTAGTATTAAGTAATATTTCAAAAACCAGTTTCATGCAGTTTTCCAACTACAAAACAGAACAAATCTATCCAAACATTACTTGTGAATGTCAACCAACCAAGGAAACTAGTGAAAAAAAATCTCGCTATAATACCAGACCAACACTGTAATAGGAAATCTCATGTCCAGTATATATGCACTAAATTAAGTAGATTCGTTTACGTCATAGGAGAGTCAAGAAAGGTTCATCATATCAACGAATTAGGTCGATTGGGCCTTAGTCGACCACGCGGGCCCAGTCCGGGTTGGTCGAGTTCACACACAACCTTAGAGTTTCTTCGCAGGCGCAACTTTAACTTTTAAAACATAAGTATTTTGTACTCCACTTATTGGTGAAATATACCATTCCTTCTTATAATATTTGAAAACTTAAGATCCGTAAATACAGTATTTCATTTCATTTTAGAAAATGAGTTAATATTTAGTACAAAATTTTTATTGAAAACTAGCCAAAAATATAATAATTTATTTATCGCCCTGATTCAGGGTAGGCTCGAGCCCCTCAGTGGGGACGTATTTGAGCTGATATAATAATAATAATTTATTTTGGTAATGTTATCATTTTTTGAAAAAAAAGAAACACTTTTTTATAGATTTTATTCCAAAACTATATAGGGGTCAAGATTCAAGATATTTATTCAAAATAGGTTCAAATTATACTCTTTCTGATTGTCATAAAATAGTAATTACATAATGTCATTTTTTTTAATAAAAAATTTAGTACTTTTAACAAAATCAAGAAACAAACAATCATAAGTAAATAGCGTCTAAATCCAATCCTTAAACGAAACTAATTATGTCATTAGAACATAAAAACAATATGACACGAAAAGTTATACATTAAAACCATTGAATGTCATTTATGCCTTTGACAATAGTAGGACAGTTTACACGGACAGCACCCGGTCACAGATTACTAAATAGTTACTTCGTACCCGGTCACGAGTATAACGCAAGAGTCAGCCATCGCTCCCACATCGCTCCCATCAACCATATTAGAGGGAAAGGAACGACTTGTTGCAGATTTGTATAACCATACTGAATTCCATCTTAGCTGTAACAGACTTAAAAAAAAAACGGCTGTGACATACCAAAGGACAGATAAACAGACAAACGGACACGGCGAAACTATAAGGATTTGAATACAGAACTCTAAAAATTAATGACCATAAAATATTCCTTTTGAAAAAGAAAAGCCATGAAATATTTTTAATAGTTAATTCATCAAATCAGCTCATGTATGTCCCCACCGAGGGGCTCGAGTCTACCCTGAATTAGGGCGATCGGACCTTAGTCGACCGCGCGGGCCCAGTGCGGGTTGGTCGACTTCACACACAACCTTCGAGTTTCTTCGCAGGCGTGTGCATGTTTCCTCACGATGTTTTCCTTCACCGTAAGAGCGTCGGATTAGCGTACATATGAAATCGAAATTCGAAAACACATTGGTACGTGGCAGGATTCGAATCACGACCTCCCGGATTAACTGATCAATATAAAAATCAATTGGCATATGTTAGTCTCGAAAAGACTCGAAAATTGCTTGCTCGACCGAATGTTATAAAACTTGGGCAAATTGTTGTGCGCACGCAAGGAGAGGTTTATAACAAAAAAAGTCCCAGCAGGCGAAACCGCGCCAAACAGCTAGTAAAGTGCTGTTCTTATCTACGCTAATATTTAAAGAATTTAAAAAAATACGAACATCTGTTTGGGATTATTCATAATTTTAAAATCATCTTCTCCATCAATAGAGAATTTAATAATCTGTGTTGCGATATAGGAAGATTTCATGTTTTTTTTATTTACAGTTGGTTAGCCCTTGGCATCATATCACGGTAAGTGACGATGGAAACGGCTTAAGAAGATTCCCTAACTCAATGGAGATCTGACTATCTTATCTTTAAGCCGCAACACTTCACTGTTGTTAGCAATGATGTTTGGCGACAAGACTTATATAAAATGGTGGTAGCCAGGCGGCCTTAGAAAATGCCATTCCACCAACCAAACCGAGTCTTACAATGTTAGACTCCGCCGGGAATCGAACCCGCGATCTCTTGATGTGAACTAATGGAATTAACCATTACGCCACGGAGGTGGTTTTAAATGTATGTTTAACTCTTCGTGACTATCTACAGATTTAAAGACAATAGATTCTCCTGAATTGAGGGGAGCGAAATATTTTTTAACTCCGTGTACAGATTAATCAAAATTGTGCGAAGGACGCAAGCGGCCTTCTCAATTTAATAGCAAATTATTATATTTTCCTGTGCCCGCATAAACTGCAAAATGAAGTTTTTCCACAACCTCTTAAGATCTTGGGTAAGGCGAACCAAAATCTAACTCCTGAGATCACTTCGGGAACTTTATTGTAATGTCTTGTCTTATCAAATTTAGAGAGATAAAAGGATTATCTAATTAAAATTCACAACTTTGTTAATTAAAATATTAAATTAGTTAACTGATGGGTTAAAACGCAAACTGATTGAGGTACCCTAATCAAAAATTATAATCAATAGGCTGAAATTAGTTTTTTAGAGTTCCATAACCAAACGTAACGGGACCCTATTACCACAGTATATATATTAGTACTAACATACTATTACTGAGCCTGAGTAGTCCTCCATGCACGACCTTTCATCGTCATCAACATCATATCAGACGATAGACGTCCATTGCTGGACATAGGCCTCCCCCAAGGATTTCCACAACGACCGTTCCTGCGCTGCCCGTATCCAGCGGCTTCCCGCAACCTTCACCTGGTCGTCGGTCCACCGAGTAAGAGGCCTGCCTACGCTACGTCTCCCGGTGGGTGGTCGCCTCTCGAGAACTTTACTACACCAACGGCTATCTGTACGAGCTATGTGCGTTGTCTACTGCCATTTAAGTTTAGGAATTCCGAGAGCTATGTCGGTTACTTTGATTCTCTTACGGATCTCCTCGTTTCTGATTCGATCACGCTGCAAAACTCTGAGCATAGCAAAAAATAGCACACTTCATTGCCCTTTGGATGACCTTGAGTCTTCTTATGAGGCCCATAGCACACCCTGGATACTTCATACAACGGGCCAGAAATGTCATTTCGAAAAACAAATGACGGAACAAACAAAATGGCGGCGAAATCCTATACGTCCGACAACCAAACTGTAACCAATCTGTATCAATCTGGGTGACGAGGGTGTGAGGTCGCAATCTAGACAGCGGCAGGGAGTGTCCATACTGTATGTTAGTACTAATATATATACTTTGCTCATAGTAAGCGCCCATATCTCGGTTACATCTTTTGGTTTGATAGCCTGGCATCTGCCATCTATGATTAATAGCACCCCACGCCCGGCCGTTGCCGTGACCGCTACCGGAGCCAGGAATAGCGGGGCCGCCGTAGACTAGGGGATGTTTTTTTGGTGTTATCCATTATGGGGGGGGTGTTGCCATAATCGCCACGCTTAGCAGGCAGGTCAGCGATCGCAGTGCGGTTGCAGGTCTTACGCTGCTGCCCATCCTCCGATTTAAGTCCCTTAATCATATCTTACGACACCCTTCGAAGGGATGGGATAGCCCTATTCCAAGCCGGAAGCTATATGGCCTAACCTTTAAAGCGACAAATCAAATCAAATGAAACATACTGTATTTGTATAATCAAAATTTTAAAAAAATGTAAAAAATATTGTATACAATAAGATGAGAGATGTTGAAAGCATTAGAGTGTAAATATGTGTCATTACAGCAGATTTCATAACAAGCAAAAACAAAAGAGAATAGTGATAAAATAACGTGTTACTTTTAATGGCTTTTCTGTTTTTGCTCTATCGTAAAAACGTGATGAATTAAGATAAAAGCGTGATTATACTTTAAATACTAATGAAATACATAGGGTCTTAACAAAGGTGTGCACTTTTTTTTAACTGGAGCTTATACTCATAAAACTGAACAATTTTCCCTAAGAAACCCATGGACAATTCGCAAAAAAATTTTTGGACTTCCATACAAAGTTTGCCCGCCAGTTGATAGATTTGCATGGGAAGTCCAAATTTTTTTTTGCGAATTGACCATGAGTTTCTTAGGGAAAGTTGTTCAGTTTCATGAGCACAAGCTCCAGTTAAAAATAAGTGCATACCTTGGTTAAGACCCTGTATACTGCTGCAGGTTCTAAACAACATATGATTTAAACCGGCCAAGTAAGAGTTCACACTCGCGCTAAGGAAAAATGAAACTAAATAAGTAAAAAACATTTTGTTGTGTTTGATTGCAACGAATAGATATCATTGTTGTTCTCGTATATATTTTTAAAGTTCCATTACCAGTGTTGTAGTACAGAACCTTCAGTGCGCGAGTTTGAATCATACTTGGCCTCTTTTGACTATCGGTTGACGAAGGAGTAAGAAAGTATTGTCACAGAATTACAATATAGCGGCCTACAGTATTGCAACGAATGTACTTACGCAGAGCAACGGAAGGGTGCTTGCGGAGCAGCGGGCGGCGGGGGCACGCGCCTGGCAAACTACGCGAGTTTGCCAGGCTAGCGCGAAGGGACGTCGACGTTTGACTCAAAATATTTTTTATAAATAATTACATTATAACAATAATAAATCATAATTAAGATATAATATAAAAATAAACAATAATTTATTTCCAATTTTGTGACAACCCTCCCGTATCTGGCTAGTACCTACACCGGTGGCGGCATCGTGCGACATCAAAGGCGTTGCGCTACTGTAAGCCATATCGTAATACTGTGGATTGTTATGGCAAAAAAATCGAAGTTGAGATTTTAAGGGGGCTAAATTACCATATACTAATAGATTCCAAAAATTTAATGAATCGTGTTGTAGGTATCATTTTTGTATTTGTTTATATTTTCCAAAACCAGTGTTGTATTACGGAACCTTAGGTGATCGAGTCTGACTCGCACTTGGCAACTTTTTAGTTTTGATTGATGAAGGAGTAAGAAGGTATTGTTATAGCAAAAAAAATTCAAAGTTGAGATTTTGTTGGGGATCGATTGTCGTACACTTATTGAGATGTGTGTGTATGTGTGTGTGTCCGGTGCTCTAACGCCTAAACTACTTAAAAGATTTAGGAACAATTTTGATAAGGACAATAGGTATTATTTTTTCATATCCAATTATAGCAAAAAAAATTCGAAGTTGAGATTTTGTTGGGGATCGATTATCGCACACTTATAGAGATGTGTGCATGTGTGTGTCCGGTGCTCTAACACCTAATCTACTGAACAGATTTAGGTACAATTTTGATAAGGACAAAAGGTATTATTTTTGCCTACACCTCTTTTCTTTGCTAAAAGGTAAACGTCTTTTCTATGTTGATAAGGTATGCCAAACAATGACGGCTAAACGAGAAAGTATTCACAGCGTAGCTATACAATTAATTTATATTAGTATGTTAAGGTATTAACTATTGGAGTTACACCGACTGGTGGATAAATAATAATAATAAATAATAACTGGTGTTTTATTTATGTAATCATTTCGCGTTACATTGGCTTGCGCTGGACAAGGCCGTCAGCATGACCTATTTCTAAGTGACTGCCATCCATACCTGTTTAGGCTTGCCAGACGTCAGGATTTTTCCTGACATGTCAGGATTTTTAGGCACCAGTCAGGATTCCGGTCGGACTTTGACAATGTCGGGATTTTTATTATTATTTCGTGTTTATAGGTCTTTTATCAAGCAGCCCATGGATTAAAATTAATGATGATTTTTTCATTGTGTGGAGAGTTTAAGTAGGCTCAATGGCAGATTGTGAGTCGGAGAGTGACCGGTTGGCACTCAAAAGGAATATTATAAGTGGTGTTTTATTACTATGACTACTGTGCGTCGTCAAACCGTGCCCGTTTCAGTAAAATGTCAGGACTTTTTGATAAAAATCAGGCTTTTTGTCAGGACTTTTCAATTTAACATCTGGTAACCCTATATACCTGTGTCTCCACAAGTATAACACAAGGCTCTGGTCAAAGTAATATTAGTACTATCTTTGGTAAAACAGGTCCCCCCTTTAATTTAGTACTGTAATCAGACTCACGAACAAAATTTTTTGTTACGGTGAACATAAGACAGGTAAGAAATAAAGGAAACCTACCTTACCTGGATGACAACAGAGTACATAATCGCATTTGACAGGTTTAATAATCTAACGGGTTTGAAATAGGAAACGAAAAGACAACACGGAAGATCGTATTACAATTTATACGAAAGCCAGTTAAAAGTTCGTCTGTTTAATCTATACTTCATAATATTTTAAATAGGAAAGATTTGATTGTTTGTTTGCATTGAATAGACTCCGAAACTACTGGTCCGATTTAAACAAATATTTCACCGTTGGGAAGCTACACTATCCGCGTCCGCGGTTGCTATAGGCTATAATATTATATTGTCAAAAAAAAATAGTGATCCTTACTAAAACT
This sequence comes from Coleophora flavipennella, assembly GCA_947284805.1. Lineage (NCBI taxonomy): Eukaryota > Metazoa > Arthropoda > Insecta > Lepidoptera > Coleophoridae > Coleophora > Coleophora flavipennella. The sequence continues at coordinate 10,197,789 of OX369281.1, read as the reverse complement.
CTAATAATTTAACCCAAGGTGTAAAAAATTACCTAAAAAATGACGGTGCGCGGTGCGCGTTGTGTGGTGTGCGGTGCGTAGTGCAGTGTAGTGTAGTGTAAGTGCAGTGTAGTGCAGTGTAGTGCAGTGTAGTGCAGTGTAGTGCAATGTAGTGCAGTGCAGTGCAGTGTAGTGCAGTGCAGTGTAGTGCAGTGTAGTGCAGTGCAAAGCAGTGCAGTGTAGTGTAGTGCAGTGTAGTGCAGTGTAGTGCAGTGTAGTGCAGTGTAGTGCAGTTTAGTGCAGTGTAGTGCAGTGTAGTGCAGTGTAGTGCAGTGTAGTGCAGTGTAGTGCAGTGTAGTGCAGTGTAGTGCAGTGTAGTGCAGTGTAGTGCAGTGTAGTTTAGTGTAGCATAAAGCAGTACGAAGTTCGCCGGGACAGCTAGTTACTTGTAATTCTATAAAATAAACTCTTGAAACTCTCTATTAAAGGCTTTGAGTTGCTGAAGAGATAAGTAATAGTTTTCAGTTGTTTTCCATCTTGAATTTCGAATTTAGAATCTGGTAAGTCTGCCTCGTTTCCATATAGATTAGGAGGTCATGACAAATCTGGTAACGATAACGGAAATGGATAAATTTAAGATGAGAAGATAACTGGCAACCCTCTGATGTTAAATATGTCGGTCTGCCTGCGCAAAGTGGTTGCGTTATGTACTTATAGCGCCTGAAAAACTAGTTATTGTGACCAAAAAAAAACGATAAGGGAAATGGCTCGATAACTAGTTTTTCAGGCGCTAGGTAAATAAGTAGATACATAACGCAACCACTTTGCGCAGGCAGACCGACATATTTAACATCAGAGGGTTGCCATTTATCCTCTCAACCTAAGTTTATCCATTTCCGTTATCGTTACAAAAATTTGTCGTTACCTCCTAGTATAATACTTCATGCATTTTTTCTAACTTTCACACCCCTGTCGGCTTAAGAGTTCTTGAGATTTTTATTACCGCCCGCAATTACTTGATTGCTTGGGTTCTAACATTTTCCAGGAGAAGTAGGAAGGCAAGAGGTAGGTATTACTGGAATGTTCTGCGTTCATGTAACTAAGTATTTAAGAGTATTAAAGGTAAATGGATTAAGAATTTCCCACGTAGTAGGGACTTTTACTTACTAACCAACTGGAAAATGTTTTTGTGGTTCGATTCAATCATTCATTGTACTATAAAACGTATTAGTTGCTTTTTAAATCTTATTTCTTCTAATACTCTTGTACTTCACTATCTACACAAGCTTCTGTCTGTCTGTCTACTAATCCACTATGTCACAGTATTACAATATAGCGGCTTACAGTAGCGCACCGAATGTACTTACGCAAAGCAAAGGAAGGGTAATTGCGGGGCACAACCTGGCAAACTCAGCGAGTTTGCCAGGCTGACAACAGGCTAGTATGGGCTAGTACCTACGCCAGTGGCGCATCGTGCGACATCAAAGGCGTTGCGCTACTGTAAGCCATATCGTAATACTGTGATTAATGTTCTTCAATTTTGGCCTGTCTTGAAGTCATGTAATACATATCCGTTTTTTCTAATTGACAATCCACCATAGCATCATCTCAACTTGTGATAAGTGATGATGATACCAAAGATGGATGGCGTACATACCAAGATTACCCAATGCAATGAGAAACCTGTTCCTCCTGTATCCATTAATATAACATTGATGTTTGGTAACAATGTTTAGATAATTATGGAAGAAGCTCAGCTGTTCATCAGACGCCCTCAGAAAATCAGCCCTCCCTTCAACAAAACAGAGTCCTACAAAGATATTTTAGCGAAATGAAATTTGAATGCATTTGTTTGCACCTCACCTGATGGTTAGTGCCGATGCAGCCGAGGATGTAACATGCAAGCTCAAATAGTGCCTATTCACTCTCGTCTTAAAGATACCTAAATTATACGAATTCGTGAATACAGACTCCGGCAGGGAATTCCACTCCTTGGCCGTTCGCATAATGAACGAATAAGCAAAACAATTCGTGCGTAAAGGTGGAACATCAACGACGAAGGGGTGGAATCGCCCTCCGCACCTGGTTGTCCAATGATGAAACGGAGAAGGGGAATGAAGTCGTGAAGCTCCAGGGCACACTCTCTGAAATTAAGTCTGTAGAATACCGGTAGACTAGACAGGCGGCTTTGCGGCGATGCTCGAGGCTTTGGAGCCTGTTTGATACAAGTTCCTCGTCGCCAAAGAGTCTCTTAACGCGTCGGTTGATAGAATTCAAGGCATCTAACTGGTAACGTGCCGATCTGTCCCATAAATTATAGCAGTAGTCCATATATGACCGAACTTGAGCTTCGTATAATATTAGAAGCTGCTCTGGTCTGCAGTAAAGTTTCAACTTCGGGAGGAAGCTTTTTGGCTACCATTTTACCTTGGATTTAATGTGTTTTCGAATTCGATTTCATATATAGGTTTATCCGATGTTTTTACGATGAAGGACAATATCGTGAGGAAACCTGCAGACGCCTGAGAAGAAACTCGAAGGTAGTGTGTGAAGTTGACCAACCCGCACAGTGGCCGCGTTGTAAGGCCCGATCGCTCTAATTCAGGGTAGGCTCGAGCCCCTCGGTGGGATCGTACATGACCTAATATGATGATCATCTTTAGTCTCTTAATTCTTTTAATACACTATATGACTGGGGGCTAACCTTAGCTATAAACACGAATGCTCATAATTTCCTCAAAAAAAAATCGCCGTAATGTAAGGTTTGCCGAAGTTTAAGTAGGAGGGCAATTTAGTGATCAAGAGTTCATAATTTATTTCTGATGCTGTCGTCATCCCTACTGAGTACACATCACATTACAGCTAGTAAAAACATAGGACCTTAAAAAAATACCTTTGAAGGTAACCGAGGGCTACAACTAATATTTTTTGTTGTAAGTTTCTCATTTTTGCTTTATTGAACAAAAACTCAATTTTTGCAGATCTCGCTGTGTTTTCTAGTTTAAAATATTGCGAGAGCGAGAAGGACAAATGTTTGGCTTTATGCGCCTTCTTAAGGAGTTGAGGAGATCCGTAGGAGAACCAAAGTAATCGACATAGCTCACAGAATCGCTAAACTGAAATGCAGTGTACCCTACATAGCTCGTAGAATAGATGGGCGTTTGGGCAGTAAAGTTCTCGAGTGGCGAGCGCGCAGCGGAAGACGCAGGGTAGGCAGACGTCATACACGCTGGACCGACGACCTGGTAAAGGTCGCGGGAAGACGCTGGATGCGAGCAGCGCAGGACCAGTCGTCGTGGAAATCCTTGGGGGAAGCCTTTGTCCAGCAGTGGACGTGTTTCGGATGATATTATGAAGGAGTTGAATTAAAAACAAGACAAAACTCGGCCACCTTCCCTAATGGCCATATCACAAGAATTAATAACAAGTCTGAAACTTTTTTGACTTGGTCATTGTATATTGCTTGGGGAAAAATGATCATTTTTTTCTCCTTAACACTATCTCCTTGAATGCAACTATTCCTCAACTTGTCACCCTACATATAATCAGATCAACCCGAACCAAGCTAACACTAAATTACGATAATTAACACTCACTGACCCCAAGGACTTTGTAAAAAGGAAAGTATAGGTGATGAGTGCTCATTTTCTTAATAACTTTCTTTTCATCACCCTGATTTTTTAGGGTTTCGTAATTGTATTTAGCTCTATCGTAGAAACGGTAATACATACAAGCGCGAAACTTGGTGTTATTATAGTACTAATACTGAAATTAAAAAATGAAATTGAAAAATGACAAGTGTGAGTCGTACTCGCGCTAAGGAGTCCGAACTGAATGACAAAAAAAGCATATTTTTGTCGCTCGCGTTGTTGTTTTTCTTTGTACTGTGAATAGGTATTGTTAGGGGTCCTTGGTTAGGGGACCAGCTGCTTAAGGTTGCGTGGAATGTTCAATGAAAAGGATAGATTTCAGTTCACGAATGTTTCGCTTATATTGGTTGCAAAAATAGGATTTACAAACTTAAGTGTTTGTACGTATGTCTATGTCTGGACGCGAGTTCGGGACGACTGACGAACAAAGCCGAGTCGAGCCACGATCGCTTACGCTGCGATATATGTGGTAGGTAGGTATGTACCCCTACAGTATCATTGTTATTATACTATGTATTTGTGTGGAGAGGTGTGGTGGTACGGAACCCTCGGAGAGCTAGTCGGACTCGCACTTGGCCGGTTTTTTAGCTTCACCGGTACACTAGAGTAAGACAGTAAGTAGGCATTGAGAACTTCGAAAGTGAGACGAAAAGCTGTGGCTGTGTGTGTGACGAAAGCCGGTGATTCGGTTAGATTTCACCAAGTATTTTTTTTAATCTAAAAAGCCAGCACAACGTCACAGATTACTAAATAGTTACTTCGTAAACAACGTGTGCTACTATAGCATAGTAAAAAGGAAGAATGGTAGGTTATCTTCATACAATGGTACATCGAGCGGTTTGTATTTGTGTTTTAGTGCGGGTGCTATTGATTAGTTTGAGGCCAGACTAGTACTATTAGAGTCATCTGTGCCCAGATGACTGTTTGTGATTTAGTGCGGGTGCTATTGACCAGTTTGAGGCCAGACTAGTACTATTAGAGTCATCTGTGCCTAGACAACTGTGTGTGATTTAGTGCGGGTGCTATTGACTAGTATGAGCCCAGATTAGCACTTTAGAGAGATCTGTGCCCAGACGACTGTGTGTGATTTAGTGCGGGTTCTATTGACTAGTATGAGCCCAGATTAGCACTTTAGAGAGATCTGTGCCCAGACGACTGTGTGTGATTTAGTGCGGGTGCTATTGACTAGTATGAGCCCAGATTAGCACTTTAGAGAGATCTGTGCCCAGACGACTGTGTGTGATTTAGTGCGGGTTCTATTGACTAGTATGAGGGCAGACTAGTACTATTAGACTCATCTGTGCCCAGACAACTGTGTGTGATTCAGTGCGGGTGCTATTGACTAGTTTGAGGTCAGACTAGTACTATTAGAGTCATCTGTGCCCAGACAACTGTGTGTGATTTAGTGCGGGTACTATTGACCAGTTTGAGGCCAGACTAGTACTGTTAGAGTCATCCGTGCCCAGACGACTGTGTATGATTTGTCCCTGGATATTTATTTTTAATTTTATCTTCCGAAACTCATAAAACTCAACAAATTTCCCCATGTAATCGGATCAAAAATTGTTTTTGAGTTTCCACATTATTGTCAATAGCTGATCAGTCGATTTTCAAACTTTGTGTGGGAAGGCAAAACAGACTGTTTTTCTTACGAATGGTATAAATTCCTTGGATAAAGTTATTCAATTGCATAAGTAAGAAAATTTCTGCCATTTCTCGCTTTTAACAAGAGCTTTCAAAGTCATGTATTATAGAATACAGGCTCCAGGTAAAGTCATGCCCCTAATTGGCGATGGGGCTAATTATGCTTGGAGTTTCCCTTTCGAATCAGAAATGAGGAGATCAGTAGGAGAAACCGACATAGCTCATAGAATCGCTAAACTTAAATAGCAGTGGGCGAGGCATATTGCTCATAGAACAGATGGCTCTTGGAGCAGTAAAGTTTTTGAGTGGCGACCACGCATCGGAAGACGTTACATCAGCAGGCCTCCCACTTGCTGGACTGAAGATCTAGTAAAGGTCGCAGGAAACCCCTGGGTGCGGGTAGTGCAGGACCGGTCGTGTAAATCCTTGGGGGAAGACTTTGTAAACAGTGGACACCGTTCGGCTGATATACTGATGATAAGTATAGATTCTCAACGTATACACTTATGATATTTCTATCCTTAAAGCCATTAAAATTGCGGAGCTCCTCACAACTGGACTCCGCGACACTGGTCAGTTTTAGCTGACTCAGTGCCTTGCTACACACACACACACACACACACACACAACATACACACAAACACACACACATATACACAAGCTTGCACTTGCTCATGTAACTAAACTTAATTTAAGTAATTAATGAACAAAAGATTTTGTAATTTAATTTGTACTTGCCTATTTATCTGCTATATTGTTCACTTTTGCACGACTTATACTGTTAAGGTAATGTTCGTGAAAATCTGTAAAGGCCTATCATAAAAATCTGTACTGTTTTTAATATTACTATAATTTAAGGCTGTTGATTTTCCTTAATAAATAAAATAAATAAAAATAAATAAATAAAACTGGACAAGTGCGACCTAGCCTCGCGCAACAAGGGTTCCGTACCGCTGTATAACATGTTTGTAGAAGTATCCCGAACTGAATGAAAGAAAAACATTCCGTAAAATGGGGTATCTGTTAAAACCCTGAAATATACCATACTAAGCTTTTAGGGTACTCAGAATCGTGAATGAAGTTTGAAATTGTTTCTATTCACCCCATTTTACGGTCTTTCAACTGTTAGTCTTATTGTGATTAGACCTATCGTGCATTAGGTTAAGGATACGAAAGGTCCATAAGGTCCCTAATAGCCACATTAACGGTGAGTACAAACAACAAATCCAATTACTTAACTAACAATACAAATCTTAACAGCGTTACCTCGTCTACTGCAGCATAAAAGGGATGCAATTAGTTTGTGAGCAGCTGCAAACAGGTGTTTTGTTAGAGATTCAATTGAGAGATAAGATTGTACAGAAGAGAAGATATTACAGCTATAATCCATAATATGGCCTGTGGTGCGGCCATAGAATAGTACCAATCTCATCTTTTCCCGAGGGTGTCGTAAACAAAAGACGAGTAAGGAATCAACATAACTGGAGGATGAGCTCCCCGACGACCCGAACACGCTAGCCGTAGCTGCCCTGACCCCCCCCCCCCCCAATCCACAGAGAAACACTGCACAGACATTCTGCCCTCGCCGGCGAGGGCGGCGTCCCCCCGCTTCTGGCGCTGACCAGCACTACCGGCACGTACCAGGCCGCTTCTCTCCGATCCTCCCCCGTCCAAGCAACGACCTAAGCCGAGATCCGTGCCCACCTGGGCGTCCTTAGGCAGTTGCATCTTTTTGCTTTGCATTAGGTTGAGTGCCCTCCGCACTCGCCTCCCCTGTCCGGTGAAGTTGTAAAGGCCCCCACGGCCAACAACAAGCTTGTCCTTTCGGAAAAAAAAACCTGAGGATGGGCAGCGGCGTCCTTTCCGCGTACTGTAGTAACTTCTGTGGTATCTCATCTGTGGTATTGTGCCATTACACACTGCTATCGCCAACCTGCTTGCCAAGCCTGGCGATTACGGCAAAATCCCCACAACTTGCAGGAGGCCTATGTCAAAGTGTTTAAACTAGTACTAACATACATTATGGACACTCCCTGCCGCTCTCTAGATTGCGACATCACCCCCTCGTCACCCAGATTGATACAGATTGGTTATAGTTTCGCCGTGATATTGTTTGCTCCGTCATTTGTTTTAAAAATTTCATTTCACGACCGTTGTATGCAGTGTCCGGGGTGTGCCTATGTTTTGGCCGACGTGATAATGGTCATCATCGTCACATGCCCAGCAGGCTGATAAGCAATTCATAAAATGGAATACGTTGACGAGCAAATTATTATAGGATCACAGGAATTTCATAATTTAGTCGGATTAGAAAAGCAGAAATTTCATTTTTTTATTATTGTAGCCAGTGAGTGTGAGTTGATGGATTCACTAAAATATGTACTTAAAAAACATTATCAAAAAACACACTTTTAGAGATACTGAACTGGTTTACTGTGTACAACTTATTATTAAACGCTAAGAAGACAAAATGCATATTTTTTTCTTGCCAAATGTAAAATTATAATTTATATTATAGAGGTAGTATAATTTAATCATCATATCAGCGTCGGCGGCGTAACAGCTAGTGCCGCCGCCTCCTGTCCGGGAGGTCGTGGTTCGAATCCTGCCACGTACCAATGTGATTTCGAATTTAGATCTCATATGTACGTTTATCCGACGCTCTTACGGTGAAGGAAAACATCGTGAGGAAACCTGCACACGCCTGCGGAGAAACTCGCAGGTTGTGTGTGAAGTCGACCAACCCACACTGGGCCCGCGTATCGACTAAGGCCCTATTGCCCTAATTCAGAGTAGGCTCGAGCCCCTCGGTGGGGATGTATATGAGCTGATATCATCATCAGCTGAATGACGTCCACTGCCGGACATAGGCCTCCCCCAAGGATTTCCACGACGATCGGTTCTGCGCTAGCCGCATCCAGGGGCTTCACGCGACCTTCGTCAGGTCATCGGTCCACCGAGTGGGAGGCCTGCCTACGCTACGTTTTCCAGTGCGCGGTCGCCACTCGAGAACTTTACTGCACCAACGGCCATCTGTTCTACGAGCTACGTGCCCCGCCCATTGCCACTTAAGTTTAGCAATTCTGAGAGCTATGTCGGTTACTTTGGTTTTCCTACGGATCTCCTCATTTCTGATTCGATCACTATATATTATATAGAATAATTGCTCACGATATTTTCCTTCACCGGAAGCTGCTTATGCCGAAAATAAGACAGGTAACGGATGTAGCTTCTGCAAGACAAGTGTATTTTATTTACTCCCATAGTACGTATAATTTTTAATGTCTTATGGCATCTTACTGTGATATGGCATGGCTGACATAGAAACTATTTTCATCTTGCAGAAAAGAGATATCCGCGCAATCTATCAGAAGCGATCTCGTGAGTCGTTACAGAATAAGTTTATGGAAATCAATATTTTTACTGTTTCTAGTCAATTCATATACAAAAACAACATTTAGGTTCACATAAACCCCTTGGCATCCGCAATGGGCAGAACTGATTTTCTTATTTTCAAGCCGAAACACATCAATGATGTCAACATTACGCGACCCTAGCCATTACACCACCAACGCTCTTATATATTTATTACGTAAGACAATTTTAATTACTTTCGGACCCCCCCCCCCTCTCGCTTCCCATAATGTGAGAAAAATAAAAGAGATATGTATGAACCCCGTCCTCCCTTTCAATCTTACGTAAGATCAGGGTCTACCAAAATTGCAAAGAAATAGTAGCAAACATATAAAAAACGCGTTGCTTCGTGTTGTAAAAAAAATAATGTTTTTAATAATATTAACAAGTCACACTGAGCTACGCAATCTTACTCGTTTCGTAATATTTGGTCGTATCGTATATATGTCACCGTAAGATTGTAAATTCCGTTAGCTTAAAATCTAACGGGATTTATTTCGCGAGATTGTGAACTGTAACATATTGTTTACAATTTCATTAGTGACATTGTAAACTCACTAGTTACTTTACAATAACACTAATGTTGTTAGGTTCGGTCAGGTTTGATTGATTTAACAGTCAAAAGCCTCGAGTCTCCCCCCCCCCCCCCTGGGTAGCAGAATGGTTCGGAGCAGAAGAAATCATCGATTCCATTCGGAGGTACAAGAATAGGCCGTAAAATTGTGATCTGATTCACAATTTACCGTTATATCATAATCTAACTAGTGAGATTGTAATATCGCGGTTTTCACAATATCCCGGTGACATATACATACATACGTACAACACAGTACTTTGTCGGTAACTCAATGAAGTAAAAAAAGAAGAAATCATCGGTTTCATTCGGAGGTACAAGAATAGGCCGTGAAATTGTAATCCGATTCACAATTTACCGTTACATCATAATCTAACTAGTGAGATTGTAGTATCGCGGTTTTCACAATATCCCGGTGACATATACATAAATACGTACATCACAGTACCTTGTCGGTAACTCAATGAAGTAAAAAAATAAGAAATCATCGGTTTCATTCGGAGGTACAAGAATAGGCCGTGAAATTGTGATCCGATTCACAATTTACCGTTACATCATAATCTAACTAGTGAGATTGTAGTATCGCGGTTTTCACAATATCCCGGTGACATATACATACATACGTACAACACAGTACCTTGTCGGTAACTAAATGAAGTAAAAAAATAAGAAATCATCGGTTTCATTCAGAGGTACAAGAATAGGCCGTGAAATTGTGATCCGATTCACAATTTACCGTTACATCATAATCTAACTAGTGAGATTGTAGTATCGCGGTTTTCACAATATCCCGGTGACATATACATACATACGTACAACACAGTACCTTGTCGGTAACTAAATGAAGTTAAAAAATAAGAAATCGTCGGTTTCATTCAGAGGTACAAGAATAGGCCGTGAAATTGTGATCCGATTCACAATTTACCGTTACATCATAATCTAACAAGTGAGATTGTAATATCGCGGTTTTCACAATATCCCGGTGACATATACATACATACGTACAACACAGTACCTTGTCGGTAACTCAATGAAGTAAAAAAATAAGAAATCATCGGTTTCATTCGGAGGTACAAGAATAGGCCGTGAAATTGTGATCCGATTTACAATTTACCGTTACATCATAATCTAACTAGTGAGATCGTAGTATCGCGGTTTTCACAATATCCCGGTGACATATACATACATACGTACAACACAGTACCTTGTCGGTAACTCAATGAAGTTAAAACCAAGTTGGGCCGCGTCGGACCCTGTCGGACCGTCGTCCAGGGAATGAAAAAGTGCGACAAACTAAACAAAAAATTTGGGGTAGTATTACTGAACACTTAACCCTCGGAATTCGAATGCGAGCGGTTGACTATACATTGATGAAACATGAAAAGATGGAAATAAAGGGTTATATAAAAATAGTTGAACGAAATTACCTTATTTTCCTAAAAACGTATGAGTTTGAGTTAAAACTAGACAATATCCGATGTTGGCGAATCAACTGATCAATTTACAGCGAAACTCGGAAACCTTATGTGCTTATGTTTCTTGGAGGAAGTTCTTCAGTTAAGGCGGTAATATTACAGATTTTCGTTATTTTTGACGTCAATTACTCCTAAACGACAGAAAACCCAAGATTTTAAAAAAAATACCCTTATTGTTGATGATGTTCCTTAAAGTCAAAAGCTGTTAGAAACACGATTGAGCAGTTTTGGCTCGATAGAAAAAAAATCAAAAGATAGGTCTATGACTAATATTATGACTAATATTTTGAAGTATCAATTTTAAAAAAATATGCAATAATTTTTGTTGATAATAAAAGTGAGTAATGTTATATTATTTTTCATACTTTCATTGTAGTTTTTGATTGAAACGAAAAATCATTGATAAGTGAAAAAGTGTGGTTATTTTCTGTACTCTTTACACGTAAAGAAAAAGACAGAGACAACTGTTCCAAACATTACCTCGCCATAAATAATAAGAAACAAATAAAGTAAATATATTACAGGAGGACCATATTAATACAGGTGTAAGAAGATCGGTCTAGAAATAACATTTCTTTTTCTAATTATTTTTCTATGTTTCTGACTATTTAATAATCTGTACTATTATATTATAAAGAGGAAATTTAATGTTTGTTTGTGTGCATTGAAAAGGCTCCGAAAATACTAGACCGATTTTAAAAAATGTTTCACCGTTGGGAAGCCACACTATCGGCGGTTGCTATAGGCAATATTATATTTTCAAAAAAAATAGGGATCCTTACTAAAACTCTAATAATGTGACCCAAGCTGTGAAAAAACCGGCCAAGTGCGAGTTGGACTCGTAGTATGAGGGTTCCGTACTACCACACCTCTCCAAATGACAAAAATAAAAAAGACACAAACGCGAGCAACAGGAAAATACTACTAGCACTATCTAGTGGTGTTTTAGTGAACTATTTTTCGTAAGTGAACGTATTATATTGAGTTTACAACTTTATTTTCAATTGATAGAATTCTTATAGGTTTGCCTGTAATATACAAGCAATGAACTATATTTTGTATTTTTTTCAAATTTTAGACTTACTAGTTTTGGAGATCAACGAGGGGGGGAGAAGAATGGTCAATTTTCGTCTTCTTTTAAGAATAAAATAAAAACTATTTATTTTACAAAAATAACATCAATATATTTGAGATCCTCGTAACGAGCCCTTTCATTTACCGAAAACTCTTCTATACCTCCCATTTTCAACTAATTTCAAAAAAGGAGGAGGTTCTCCCATAGGTTTCATAAGGGTTCCGAAGTTAACAAGAAACCCTTATTTCGCCATGTCTGTCGGCCTGTCTGCCTGTCTGCTGTCTGTCCGCGGTTTAGCTCAGAGACTATTAGTATTAGGAAACTGTAATTCGGCATAAATCACGCCCGCAAAGTGATAGAATAAAATCTTTAAAATAAATTTTAGGGTATACCTCCACCACATGTAAAATGGGGGTGTTTTTTTTTTTAATTACGTACCTTATCGAATGGGGTATCGTTAAATAGGTATTTTAAAACTATTGAAGGTTTGCTAAAACTTTTTTGAATTCAGGGATTGGTTTACGAAATATTACGCTTTAAAGTGCTAATTTTTGTTAGAGTGAAGTGTCTCCCTCCCTCTATCAGCTGAACCGCTATTTCAGGACATCTGAAAAAAAAAATGTGCTGAAAGTTTAAAACTGCTCTTATTTTTTCCGTTTTATATTAGTACATCGGAATCTAATTACAAACATCGATATGTGTCTACTCAATATATTTGCAAAGTTTGTATTCAATTCGGCATGTAGTTTTTGTATTAAAGCGGAACTACGTTTGTATGGAAACTCAAACATAATAGTAGCCTAGCTTAATGGTATAAGTTTTAATAAAATCAATAAAAATTTAACAAATACAACGGGTGCTAAAGCGTCAATGTTATATTTAAATAGGGATGACGAATGCCAGTCATCAGATTTACTTCTTATCATCTGTCAAAAACATTTTGTTCTAAAAATGTTTAAAATATCTAGGCGTGACGTCATAGTTTTGCAGCGTCATTTATGTACTCATCTTGTATATTTGGTGAATTAAAAATCGAAGACTTGACGGAAAACAAAATGAGTAAGGTTTCCCGAAGTTTAAGTAGGAGGGCGTTTTAGTGATCGAGAGTTCATAATTTATTTCTGATGCTGTCGTCATCCCTATTATATTGACCTAAATACGTACATATCCGTCCCGAAAGAAGGTACCGGAATAGCTCCCCGATAACAGGGTAAACAAAAAGTGGGGGAAAGGCGACGGGCATTAAACAGCCACGGTACCGACGCTGCACGGACAAAATGGGTTCTGCCTTCGTCGTTTGCTTCTTATTTCGAAGCTCCGGGCTGCCGTCGATCGAAAAATATTGGCTCGTCAACGAGATTTAGTGGAGATAAGTATAGAAATGAGTATAGTACAGATAATGAAAATTACAGTGGAATGTCTTTCGCGTTTTGATCTGGGGTCCAAATGCGTAACTTAAATTTACACTAAGTTATAAGTTAAGATACATACTCTTTATTGTATGTACACACTAAATAAAAAATAAGCAAAATGTAAAACTTAAAACTTTAAATTAATTTAAAAATTAATGTTTAAATTAATGAATTAACTATTAATTTAAAAATAAAAAAAAATTATTAACGCAAAGCAAGAAGAATGATTTTGAAACGCAAATGTTCGTTTCAAAGTCATTCTTCTTGCTTTGCGTTTCATGATTAAATTCTTTTTGATTCTGCTCTTCGATAAAATTTTATTTTAAAATAACAGATACTTTTTTGACAAGGAAATAGAAATAATTGATGACCGTTGAAACGAGTTGTTGTGCAAAATAATATTTTAAATTATAAAATGTTGTTACTTTTTTCAACAAGACCTTCTGTATTTATCAGGGGGTTTTTCCACCCTGCCCGTACTCCGCATCATAACAACCCTGAGTCACTGCTTAGTCTTCCACCAGCATATATTTCACCGTTCTGCGCGACCTGCCGCTTACCCGAAGGGAAGTAGAATCCTTACTACTAACTAATTTTAAAGCCCATCGATATTGCTTATCATTGGTGACCAAGCACTACTACTGCCCTGCATTGTAGTATTACCTGCCACCAAGCTGCTGCTGCTGGCCTGCAATACTTCCTATCTCCGTCTACCTTAGCAATTTAGTATTTAATTTAAAATTATTAAGAGTGTTGTATACCCAAAGTGATTTCTACAACTTTGGGGTAATTCGGACTCCAAATTAATTTACTCCTTTTACGATTTAGGTATTTATTCGGTCATTTTTATACCAGAGGGGACGATCGATTGTTGCCAAACCAGTTTTTTTATTTCAAAATTTGTAAAATGAATTATTTTTTTATTAACCTGTCAAGCCCGCTAGAACGTATACGTTCCAGTAGAGAGCGCACGACTTTGAACTCAATTCGTGAATGAATACGATACATAAACGTGTGTCTCTTTGTTGTAGTCCGGTATTAGACTGGTTAAATGAAATTTGTCAACTTAAGTCAATTCTATATTAAGGTTACTCCGAATCCCTATTTTTGACGGTCACCCATTGGTAACACATTTACATATTTTTAAATATTAAATAAAACTATTCTATATTACCCCTAAATATTTTTCTATTCTTATTTCCACTTTTAGACCTTGATCTAAATTCAACGTATCATGTAGCGAGTTCCCTAAGGGTATTTTAGCCCAGTTATTTAATTTTTGCTACAGAGCGTACTATAGCAGTACAATTTATGCGGTATTATCGCTCAAAGCGATTTCTTTAAGACAGGCACTAAATGTCAATAACCTAACCAATTTAAACTCAAATTCAAATAACTCTTTATCTAAAATAAACGAATACAAAGGTCATTGGGCAGCATAGTATGAAACCTATACCCACGGCCTACAGAAAAAAAAATAGGTAGGATGTTTAGATAAACGTCTCTAGTCCACGAATATATATGTCGCATTAACGTAGTTAATGGGATTCAAGCCAAAAGCTTAAAAAAGAAAAATATAATATTGAGGTTAAAACTTTCGTGTTAGCAACGTGACAGAACGTCCTTAAACGTTCTTGAGGTAATAAAATAGATGGAGCCTATTGCTAGTGAAAAGCAGAGTTGTACAAATCGATGGAGCCTCTTGCTAGTGAAAAGCAAAGTTGAAAAAATGGATGAAGCCTCTTGCTAGTGAAGAGCAGAGTTGAAAAAATCGAAGGAGCCTCTTGCTAGTGAGGAGCAGAGTTAAAAAAATAGATGGAGCCTCTTGCTAGTGAGGAGCAGAGTTGAAAAAATAGATGGAGCCTCTTGCTAGTAAGGACCAGAGTTGAAAAAATCGATGGAGCCTATTGCTACTGAAAAGCAGAGTTGTACAAATCGATGGAGCCTCTTGCTAGTGAAAAGCAAAGTTAAAAAATCGATGGAGCTTCTTGCTAGTAAAGACCAGAGTTGAAAAAATCGATGGAGCCTCTTGTTAATGAAGAGCAGAGTAAAAAGAAGTGATGGAGCCTCTTGCAAGAGGCTTCATCGATTTTTTAAACTCTGCTTTTTACTAGCAAGAGGCTCCATCTTTTTTTTCAACTCTGCTCTTCACTAGCAAGAGGCTCCATTTATTTTGTCAACTCCGTACTCTACTAGCAAGAGGCTCCATCGATTTTTTTAACTCTGCTTTTCATTAACAAGAGGTTCCATCGATTTTTTCAACTCTGGTCTTTACTAGCAAGAGGCTCCATCGATTTGTACAACTCTGCTTTTCACTAATAATAGGCTCCATCGATTTTTTTATTTCTGGTCTTCACTAGCAAGAGGCTTCATCCATTTTTTCAACTCTGCTTTTCACTAGCAAGAGGCTTCATCGATTTTTTTAACTCTGGTCTTCACTAGCAAGAGGCTTCATTCATTTTTTCAACTCTGCTTTTTACTAGCAAGAGGCTCCATCTATTTTTTCAACTCTGCTCCTCCCTAGCAAGAGGCTCCATCGATTTTTTCAACTTTGCTTTTCACTAGCAAGAGGCTCCATCGATTTGTGCTTCACTAAAATTGTTTTATTTACGCATTTATATATTGTTTTTACATTTTATTCCCATGGTTTAAAAAAAAAAAACTATTTGTAATGAAATGTGGGTTAATACTTAACAATTTAAAACTAATTTGGTTTTTGTAGGATAACTTTAGTTAACCGGGTCAGATTTTGCCCAATGACCTTTAATTAAAGAAAAGTTAATTAAAAATAAAAACCGACTTTAAAAAGAAATCCACTCAAAATCCTACTTCCTGCTAATATTATAAACACGAAAGTTTGTAAGAATGTATGGATATAAGTTTGTTACTCTTTCACGCAAAAACTACTGAACGGATCCGGCTGAAATTTGGTTGGTAAGATTACAGACGGCAGGTCGATCGAAAAATATTGGCTCGTCAACGAGATTTAGTGGAGATAAGTATAGAAGTGAGTATAGTTGTCTGCGACAACACCAGGTGCTGCGGAAAGAAAGGAGTGCGGGGAGAGCGACATCGTCGTCGAGCCGAGAGCCCGCCAACACATCATTAGCGATCTACCTGCGATCCGCTCAACTCATACAACGCGAGTGTGACGAGAAACTATTTGTACTATTTAACCATCAAAATACATTATAAAACATAATTTAAAGCATTTTTAAATGTTAGCCTTAAGAGCTCTAACATTTTGGCGACCACGACACGACTGGAACAAACATCAAAAACGGTCAAACAAAGCGGACTTTGAACCCTGGACAACGGCGAGCGACCAGTACATATTCAAATCGTGAGGCGTGCCGAGACAAACCAGCAGCTGCTCAGCGCCGAAGGTCAAACTCAGGGGAGTGCCTTTCCATATTTTCCTTATCTCCCAATCCATATTATCGTAAAAGTGTCTTTAAATTCCATAATTGAGTTTGCCTTTTCTTTTAAATCTTAACTTAGTGTAATTTTGTATAAACTTGTTTCCCCTTACGCATACGTTTTGTGAACTAAAAACATATTCTCAAGACCTGCGCAAAGGGCACAGCATTACACGATTATCGTAGCCACTATCCAGGGATCAGTCGGTACATTTAGTTAGTTTTTTGATAAGTAGGTACCTACAAAAAAAGGACCTACATAAATTACATAAATTCATTATATTTTTTAAGTAATTCCTTAAGCGTAATCCTTTACATTAGTTTCCCATAATCGTCACACTCGTTAAGGCCAAGTGCTTCTTAAAATTGAGCACGGCTTGTTTTATAAAACATATACGTAACATTTTGTGTTTTCCTTAAATAAAACACAACCAGTGTGCTTCTTAAAATTGAGCACCTAATCATTAGTTATTCGTTAAGGCCAAGTGCTTCTTAAAATTGAGCACGGCTTTGTTTTATAAAACATATACGTAACATTTTGTGTTTTCCTTAAATAAAACACAACCAGTGTGCTTCTTAAAATTGAGCACCTAATCATTAGTTATTCGTTAAGGCCAAGTGCTTCTTAAAATTGAGCACGGCTTTGTTTTATAAAACAAATACGTAACATTTTGTGTTTTCCTTAAATAAAACACAACCAGTGTGCTTCTTAAAATTGAGCACCTAATCATTATTTACTCGTTAAGGTCAAGTGCTTCCTAAAATTGAGCACGACCCTTGTTTTATAAAACATATATCTAACATTAGTGGGCTTCTTTAAATTGAGCACCACCTGTTAAATTCGTTATCTTGTTTTCCTTATAAATATCATCGCCTTAACAGCGTAAACGTAAAAACCTAAGGCATTGTTATTTCTTTGTGCTTTCCTTAAATAAAACACATTTCTCGTAATTTTTATACTAAAAATAAACTCATATCATTAAAACGTCCTGTAGATAACATATTTTTGAGTTTCTATAATTGAACTCGCATAATTCCGTTGCAATTCGTAACGGTAACACTCGTCATATTTTCAAACGCCACGCCCTACACATTCCAGACGCAGCGATCAGCCGTCGTCACTAGCTTCGATTGTCGCCGGCGTCGAACCGGTTTGCAACGAGCGCCAGCCCGCGCTCCGTCATTGCGCCGATTCCGACCGACAGCCGTTGAATATTGCAGTCTTCCTACCTTCATAATTGGTTTGATGCACATGTTTTTGTTTTGCTTGATTTGTTGATTTGCCTTTACATACCTACTTACCTTATCATCGTTATTCAAGTAAACAACCACCTTGTTAGTCAACAATGGCTGAGGACAGTAAACAGTTTAAGGAATTAGTAAAGAAACGCAGTTCTATTAAGGGTCAATTAACGAACTTCAAAAATTACTTTTCGTTGTTGAAGCTTATAAATACTGAGAAAATCACAGATTCACAAATAAAGGAATTGAGTCTGCGAGTCGGAAGACTTGAAACGCTGTTCCTAGACTATGAGAAGCATCAAACTGAAATTGAGTTATTGTGCTCAGCTCTCGACGATCAACTCGCAGAGCGAGAATTAATGGAAGGTCAGTTTTATCAAAATATATCAGAAGCTAAATCTTTAATTGAATTGCATTCCTCCGATCAAGCAGCGACAAGACGCGAAAGCGTAGGTACTGAATGCACGCATTGTACTAGTAATTCAAATAATTTTAATGTAAAATTACCTATCATCAAGCTTCCTTGTTTTGACGGGAATTATTTTGCGTGGCTGGAATATCGTGATACATTCGAATCCCTCATTCATAACAACGAATCAGTGCCTGACATAAATAAATTTCACTACCTACGATCATCTTTAGAAGGGAGTGCTACCCAAGTAATAAAATCCATTGAGTTCACTTCAGAGAACTACAAAGTAGCGTGGGATTTATTATGTCAGCGGTACAATAATAAAAAAATCTTGATTAATAACCACTTAAAGGCGTTATTTAATATAGAAACATTAACAAAAGAAACACATAGGTCGATCCGTTATCTGATTGACTTAGTTACAAAAAACTTAAGAGCTCTGACTACATTAGGTCAACCAGTAGATAGTTGGGATACTCTTATAATTTATATGGTCTCCTCAAAATTAGATACAGTTACCAGGAGTAAATGGGAGGAACATAGGAATAGTTTATCTGATTTGCCACTCCTGAGTGAATTCATTGAGTTTCTACGTAGTAGAGCCGATGTTTTGGAGATCATCCAAGCACAGGTGAACAGAAGTGATAAAATGGAGCATAAAGGTACACTTCAAAGAGAAAACAAAAATATTCCGAAAAATTCATATGGATATAAATATAATAATAATAAAATTACCCAAAGTTTTGTCACCTCTGCCTCACCAAGCTCAGTTAGGTCAATACCTTGTCCCCTCTGTAGTCAGTTTCATAGAATTATTGATTGTGATTCGTTCAAAGCGTTATCTACCGAAAATAAAATGAGTGAAGTCTTAAAATTAAATCTTTGCTCAAACTGCTTAAGAAAAGGACATGAAGCGCGAAACTGCCGCTTAGGTCCCTGTAGATTGTGTAACAAAAAACATAATACATTATTGCATAAAGAGAATAATGAAACAACCCCTAGTGTAATTTCTTCATTACCTGTGTCGATGTCTGTACGCTCCACAGGACAAGTACTCCTTGGTACCGCTTTAGTGAAGGTAACCAACCCTGAAAATAAAAATACCTACTTAGCTCGTGCGCTGCTCGATGCCGGTAGCCAGTCTTCCTTTATGACTGAAGATCTGAAACGTAAAATTGGGATTGTTAATCGTCATTCCGATTCTTTAATAATATCGGGCATTAACAACGTACAAGTCCCCGTTTCAGATAGATGTGACGTAAATATTCAGTCCACAAAAAATTCATTTAACACAAACCTTAAGTGTCTAATTGTGCCCAAAATCACAAGTCAATTGCCTAATGTCTTAGTGGATGTCACGCAACTCAATTTGCCTAAAAACATTGAGCTTGCAGATCCTCACTTCTATCATCCTTCAGAAATAGACTTACTGTTGGGTGCTGAAATATTCTTTGATATTCTATGTCCTGAAAAAATACCTCTGGGTCCTGAGATGCCTATACT
Organism: Coleophora flavipennella; assembly: GCA_947284805.1. Lineage (NCBI taxonomy): Eukaryota > Metazoa > Arthropoda > Insecta > Lepidoptera > Coleophoridae > Coleophora > Coleophora flavipennella. The sequence goes on along the minus strand of OX369281.1, from coordinate 10,177,990 downwards.
TCAGGACACTCAGTTGGGCTGGATTGTAGCTGGTCCTTTAAGCGTAAACCTTAACAAATCTTCCAACAAAATTCATTGTAATTTTACAAAAGAAATAAACGAAAATTTAACAATGAATTTTGTGTGTGTCGCAACATTATTTTGGCGACCACGACACGACTGGAAAAAACATCAAAAACGGTCAAACAAAGCGGACTTTGAACCCTGGACAACGGCGAGCGACCAGTACATATTCAAATCGTGAGGCGTGCCGAGACAAACCAGCAGCTGCTCAGCGCCGAAGGACAAACTCAGGGGAGTGCCTTTCCATATTTTCCTTATCTCCCAATCCATATTATCGTAAAAGTGTCTTTAAATTCCATAATTGAGTTTGCCTTTTCTTTTAAATCTTAACTTAGTGTAATTTTGTATAAACTTGTTTCCCCTTACGCATACGTTTTGTGAACTAAAAACATATTCTCAAGACCTGCGCAAAGGGCACAGCATTACACGATTATCGTAGCCACTATCCAGGGATCAGTCGGTACATTTAGTTAGTTTTTTGATAAGTAGGTACCTACAAAAAAAGGACCTACATAAATTACATAAATTCATTATATTTTTTAAGTAATTCCTTAAGCGTAATCCTTTACATTAGTTTCCCATAATCGTCACACTCGTTAAGGCCAAGTGCTTCTTAAAATTGAGCACGGCTTGTTTTATAAAACATATACGTAACATTTTGTGTTTTCCTTAAATAAAACACAACCAGTGTGCTTCTTAAAATTGAGCACCTAATCATTAGTTATTCGTTAAGGCCAAGTGCTTCTTAAAATTGAGCACGGCTTGTTTTATAAAACATATACGTAACATTTTGTGTTTTCCTTAAATAAAACACAACCAGTGTGCTTCTTAAAATTGAGCACCTAATCATTAGTTACTCTTTAAGGCCAAGTGCTTCTTAAAATTGAGCACGGCTTGTTTTATAAGCCAAAATGTTAGAGCTCTTAAGGCTAACATTTAAAAATGCTTAAAGATTTGGTTTTATAATGTATTTCGATAAATAAATAGTACAAATAGTTTCTCGTCACACTCGCGTTGTATGAGTTGAGCGGATCGCAGGTAGATCGCTAATGATGTGTTGGCGGGCTCTCGGCTCGACGACGATGTCGCTCTCCCCGCACTCCTTTCTTTCCGCAGCACCTGGTGTTGTCGCAGACATACTGGGGGCCCGGGCTGGACTGATGGCTTGTAACTGATGCAGACGTTGACCTCCGCTCCGTCGGTGTATCTTCCAAGGGCAGTGGACATACCTTATTTAAGGCTCTCCTTTCAGTACCTCTGAACGTCGTGAAGTCAGCTACTCGGCAGATGCCATCCTTTCCTTGGTACATTTTTGATAGTCTAGCGAGTTTCCACTTAAGTGGTGGTAGGTTATCTTCTTTAAACACCACCATTGTCCCTTCTTTGAGATTTGGGAACGGAAATTGCCATTTTTGTCTCCTTTGGAGTTCTGTTATGTATTCGTTTTGCCATCTCTTCCAAAAGTTCTCTCTCATAGAGTTGATTAAGTGATATCTTGTTTTTAATGATTTTGCTGTTGTAGTAGGTGGGGACGGCAGCGAGGTGAGTGGCCGGCCGATGAGGAAGTGCCCTGGGGTCAAGGGAGAGAGGTCATTAGGGTCTGATGACAAGGAAACCAAGGGACGAGAGTTAAGGGCCGATTCCGACTCCGAAAAAAGTGTCCCTAGTTCCTGGTAAGTTAAGCTTGCGTTTCCTATAATGCGTTTGAGGTGAAATTTGGCACTCTTTACGCCAGCTTCCCATAAACCGCCGAAAGTGGGGGAATAAGGGGGGTTGAAATGAAAATTAATGCCTTCTTCTGCTGTGAATTTGTAAATTGAATTGATGCCCAAATTCAATGCTCTACCTAATTCGTTGTTTGCCCCTACAAAATTAGTACCGTTGTCGCAATGGATGTCGCTAGGTTTACCTCTACGTGAAATGAATCTGCGTAGACAGAGAATGAAAGCGTTGGTACTTAAATCGCTAACAATCTCTAAATGAATTGCTTTTGTACAAAAACATATGAATAAACAAAGGTAACATTTTGATATACGATTGCCGCGACCTGTTTTGCTTGAAATCAGGAATGGTCCTGCAAAGTCTGTTCCACAGATTTGGAAAGGATAATTTTTAGTTACTCTATTAGTCGGTAGATGGCCCATCAAAGGCTCTATAGTTTTGCCTCTGAAACGTGTACAAATGATACATTGACGAGTTATTTTACGTGCTAACGTTCTTCCCCCCAGAGGCCAAAACTGATCTCTAAAGCTTGCTAGGAGCAGCTGAGGGCCGGCGTGTAACAGCCTTAGGTGTTCGGCTCGCATTAAGAGCTTGGTGAAGTGATGTTTTCCGTCTAGCAATACAGGATGCTTCTTTTCGAAGTCAAAATCTGTATTGTTGAGCCGACCACCGACTCTCAGCACACAACTTGGCGTCAAGATTAGATACTTGTTTAAGCCAAGTTCTCTTTATGTCTTTGGGGACAGGTTCGTCCCAGTCTAACTTTAGTTTTTCTATTTTTGACATGTGCCGTAAATTCTTATATTCATTTATGAAATCGCAATATTTACGTTTTACTTCAGGATTTTTATCAAGTTTTTTCTCTAGGTTATAGAACCTTTTGGCAGCCATTCTATACGAGTCACCAAGTAATGTTTCAGGTGGATCTCTAATTGGCATCAATACTGAAAACCTACCGCTGGGCAAGCGCTTTGTGTTTTTCAGGAAATGTTCCTCACAAAATTCATCGTCAGCTGTCATTGGTATTTTTGAAGTTGGCAGTTCCTCAAGACTCCAAAATTTTATTAAATTTTCGTTTATTTCTTTTGTAAAATTACAATGAATTTTGTTGGAAGATTTGTTAAGGTTTACGCTTAAAGGACCAGCTACAATCCAGCCCAACTGAGTGTCCTGAAGTATAGGCATCTCAGGACCCAGAGGTATTTTTTCAGGACATAGAATATCAAAGAATATTTCAGCTCCCAACAGTAAGTCTATTTCTGAAGGATGATGGAAGTGAGGATCTGCAAGCTCAATGTTTTTAGGCAAATTGAGTTGCGTAACATCCACTAAGACATTAGGCAATTGACTTGTGATTTTGGGCACAATTAGACACTTAAGGTTTGTGTTAAATGAATTTTTTGTGGACTGAATATTTACGTCACATCTATCTGAAACGGGGACTTGTACGTTGTTAATGCCCGATATTATTAAAGAATCGGAATGACGATTAACAATCCCAATTTTACGTTTCAGATCTTCAGTCATAAAGGAAGACTGGCTACCGGCATCGAGCAGCGCACGAGCTAAGTAGGTATTTTTATTTTCAGGGTTGGTTACCTTCACTAAAGCGGTACCAAGGAGTACTTGTCCTGTGGAGCGTACAGACATCGACACAGGTAATGAAGAAATTACACTAGGGGTTGTTTCATTATTCTCTTTATGCAATAATGTATTATGTTTTTTGTTACACAATCTACAGGGACCTAAGCGGCAGTTTCGCGCTTCATGTCCTTTTCTTAAGCAGTTTGAGCAAAGATTTAATTTTAAGACTTCACTCATTTTATTTTCGGTAGATAACGCTTTGAACGAATCACAATCAATAATTCTATGAAACTGACTACAGAGGGGACAAGGTATTGACCTAACTGAGCTTGGTGAGGCAGAGGTGACAAAACTTTGGGTAATTTTATTATTATTATATTTATATCCATATGAATTTTTCGGAATATTTTTGTTTTCTCTTTGAAGTGTACCTTTATGCTCCATTTTATCACTTCTGTTCACCTGTGCTTGGATGATCTCCAAAACATCGGCTCTACTACGTAGAAACTCAATGAATTCACTCAGGAGTGGCAAATCAGATAAACTATTCCTATGTTCCTCCCATTTACTCCTGGTAACTGTATCTAATTTTGAGGAGACCATATAAATTATAAGAGTATCCCAACTATCTACTGGTTGACCTAATGTAGTCAGAGCTCTTAAGTTTTTTGTAACTAAGTCAATCAGATAACGGATCGACCTATGTGTTTCTTTTGTTAATGTTTCTATATTAAATAACGCCTTTAAGTGGTTATTAATCAAGATTTTTTTATTATTGTACCGCTGACATAATAAATCCCACGCTACTTTGTAGTTCTCTGAAGTGAACTCAATGGATTTTATTACTTGGGTAGCACTCCCTTCTAAAGATGATCGTAGGTAGTGAAATTTATTTATGTCAGGCACTGATTCGTTGTTATGAATGAGGGATTCGAATGTATCACGATATTCCAGCCACGCAAAATAATTCCCGTCAAAACAAGGAAGCTTGATGATAGGTAATTTTACATTAAAATTATTTGAATTACTAGTACAATGCGTGCATTCAGTACCTACGCTTTCGCGTCTTGTCGCTGCTTGATCGGAGGAATGCAATTCAATTAAAGATTTAGCTTCTGATATATTTTGATAAAACTGACCTTCCATTAATTCTCGCTCTGCGAGTTGATCGTCGAGAGCTGAGCACAATAACTCAATTTCAGTTTGATGCTTCTCATAGTCTAGGAACAGCGTTTCAAGTCTTCCGACTCGCAGACTCAATTCCTTTATTTGTGAATCTGTGATTTTCTCAGTATTTATAAGCTTCAACAACGAAAAGTAATTTTTGAAGTTCGTTAATTGACCCTTAATAGAACTGCGTTTCTTTACTAATTCCTTAAACTGTTTACTGTCCTCAGCCATTGTTGACTAACAAGGTGGTTGTTTACTTGAATAACGATGATAAGGTAAGTAGGTATGTAAAGGCAAATCAACAAATCAAGCAAAACAAAAACATGTGCATCAAACCAATTATGAAGGTAGGAAGACTGCAATATTCAACGGCTGTCGGTCGGAATCGGCGCAATGACGGAGCGCGGGCTGGCGCTCGTTGCAAACCGGTTCGACGCCGGCGACAATCGAAGCTAGTGACGACGGCTGATCGCTGCGTCTGGAATGTGTAGGGCGTGGCGTTTGAAAATATGACGAGTGTTACCGTTACGAATTGCAACGGAATTATGCGAGTTCAATTATAGAAACTCAAAAATATGTTATCTACAGGACGTTTTAATGATATGAGTTTATTTTTAGTATAAAAATTACGAGAAATGTGTTTTATTTAAGGAAAGCACAAAGAAATAACAATGCCTTAGGTTTTTACGTTTACGCTGTTAAGGCGATGATATTTATAAGGAAAACAAGATAACGAATTTAACAGGTGGTGCTCAATTTAAAGAAGCCCACTAATGTTAGATATATGTTTTATAAAACAAGGGTCGTGCTCAATTTTAGGAAGCACTTGACCTTAACGAGTAAATAATGATTAGGTGCTCAATTTTAAGAAGCACACTGGTTGTGTTTTATTTAAGGAAAACACAAAATGTTACGTATTTGTTTTATAAAACAAAGCCGTGCTCAATTTTAAGAAGCACTGGCCTTAACGAATAACTAATGATTAGGTGCTCAATTTTAAGAAGCACACTGGTTGTGTTTTATTTAAGGAAAACACAAAATGTTACGTATATGTTTTATAAAACAAAGCCGTGCTCAATTTTAAGAAGCACTTGGCCTTAACGAATAACTAATGATTAGGTGCTCAATTTTAAGAAGCACACTGGTTGTGTTTTATTTAAGGAAAACACAAAATGTTACGTATATGTTTTATAAAACAAGCCGTGCTCAATTTTAAGAAGCACTTGGCCTTAACGAATAACTAATGATTAGGTGCTCAATTTTAAGAAGCACACTGGTTGTGTTTTATTTAAGGAAAACACAAAATGTTACGTATATGTTTTATAAAACAAGCCGTGCTCAATTTTAAGAAGCACTTGGCCTTAACGAATAACTAATGATTAGGTGCTCAATTTTAAGAAGCACACTGGTTGTGTTTTATTTAAGGAAAACACAAAATGTTACGTATATGTTTTATAAAACAAAGCCGTGCTCAATTTTAAGAAGCACTTGGCCTTAACGAGTGTGACGATTATGGGAAACTAATGTAAAGGATTACGCTTAAGGAATTACTTAAAAAATATAATGAATTTATGTAATTTATGTAGGTCCTTTTTTTGTAGGTACCTACTTATCAAAAAACTAACTAAATGTACCGACTGATCCCTGGATAGTGGCTACGATAATCGTGTAATGCTGTGCCCTTTGCGCAGGTCTTGAGAATATGTTTTTAGTTCACAAAACGTATGCGTAAGGGGAAACAAGTTTATACAAAATTACACTAAGTTAAGATTTAAAAGAAAAGGCAAACTCAATTATGGAATTTAAAGACACTTTTACGATAATATGGATTGGGAGATAAGGAAAATATGGAAAGGCACTCCCCTGAGTTTGTCCTTCGGCGCTGAGCAGCTGCTGGTTTGTCTCGGCACGCCTCACGATTTGAATATGTACTGGTCGCTCGCCGTTGTCCAGGGTTCAAAGTCCGCTTTGTTTGACCGTTTTTGATGTTTGTTCCAGTCCTGTCACGGTCGCCAAAATGTTAGAGCTCTTAAGGCTAACATTTAAAAATGCTTAAAGATTTGGTTTTATAATGTATTTCGATAAATAAATAGTACAAATAGTTTCTCGTCACACTCGCGTTGTATGAGTTGAGCGGATCGCAGGTAGATCGCTAATGATGTGTTGGCGGGCTCTCGGCTCGACGACGATGTCGCTCTCCCCGCACTCCTTTCTTTCCGCAGCACCTGGTGTTGTCGCAGGACATATTTTCAAGTTAACACAGCAGACATATCTTAAGTGTCTAATTGTGCCCAAAATCACAAGTCAATTGCCTAATGTCTTAGTGGATGTTACGCAACTCAATTTGCCTAAAAACATTGAGCTTGCAGATCCTCACTTCTATCATCCTTCAGAAATAGACTTACTGTTGGGTGCTGAAATATTCTTTGATATTCTATGTCCTGAAAAAATACCTCTGGGT